>OY997590.1:22112994-22712994 GCA_963921825.1 Erodium maritimum
AGAGTAAGATCGAGACCGTCCCCAAGATTGTTCGTCACTTTGACCGTCGTCTTATCCGCCTTGCACACAAATGAGGTCTCGACCAAAGTAAAGTTATATACATTCTTTATCATGAAAAGAGTACTTTCGAGCGCATTTAAATGGATACGACATCTTTTTGTGGATCCTCATATCTTTACTTTTCATTTTGCATTAGGAATAAGCGTAATCGAGCATGTTTTTTTCACATCTCTAATTACTTGGGACTCTATCCCACTTTATTGAATTAAGAATTAGGTTTGGTTGTCTATCTTCTTGATAGAATATGTGTATATACAAGTATAAGTATCCTCCACATAATTTGTATCGAATCAATTGGATGTCCAGCTAGGTTCCCTACCTGACATTCAGGAGATAATCAGTCTCAAGCTCAATGCCTCAGTATAATCCCCTTCAACTTGCTAAATCATAGCTTCTACATCAACAACAAAAAGTCAAACATTCATCCAAATCAATTCAAGACTTGGTCTCCACTGAATTGCCACAATGAATCGTTTCTTCTTCAAAAACAACCTGAAGAAAGATTGCATTACAGCAAATTGGCACTGTCCTTACCTCAGGAACCATGTCCTCAAATTGGAATGCAGTCACAGTCATCTCAACATTCATATACAAAGCATCTCCACATCAATTTCCCTCCATCTTCAGTTCAATTCCACTCATGCTACCTAAGTTACCTTGGTTTAGATAATTACTTTCAGTTTTACTTCAAATTAGCTTCAGTTCATGGGGCTCTTCATTTTCATGCCCTTTTGTTCCGTTCACTTTGGTCTTTTTTGTGCTTGTTCTGTATCTAGACATAGCCTTGTACTCCTTTTTAACCTCCAAAAATGTTTTAATCTAAATTCGTTTTGCTGATCAAAAAAAATAATCGATCAATAGAATTACTCTATTCCTTTGCTTTTTTCATATACTCAATCATCATACTAAATAGATATCTAATTCATGAAATACAATTCACTTTGAAAATACCTTGATGGTGAAATGATAGACATTCAAGACTCAAAATCTCATAGTAAAGGGTATGACAATTTATATACGCATTTTTCACCCTCACCGTTTTCTCTCGAAGCACCTCTCTAAAACCCCCACATATCTAAACTCTATCGTCCCGACGGTTTCACGGCTCCTATTGAAGGTCGTTGAAACCGTCGGAGGCCCTCCTCATTTCGATTTAGGGGTGTGCAAACCTATTCGCAATTCCGACCCACCCGCTCATCCACCCGATCCGTAATCAATATGGGTTTCATATGTGGATTATGGATCAAAATTTTCAAATCCGCAAAAGAATAGGTGGGTTGCGGATCAAGGAATTCAAATCCATGTGTGACCCAACCTGCCCGTAAATCTTAACTAAGTTATAATTATTTATGTTCGTTTTGTATGTAAAGATTAAATGTTGATTATCGCCTCTTTATTTTATGAGGTTTTAATATTGTTTTAGATAGAGAGAAAATCCATATTTTATGTGCACCACTTTCTTGTTTATGAAACTTTCAAAAAAGCACAGAGTATTTCATGAAATTATTTAAATGTTAAGTAAAGAAATTACACAAACCAATTAACAAAAGAGTTTAAATTGCCCTGAATATCTTACATCGAAAGCTTTTATTTTGGTTACATAATAAATATAGTCTAAGAACTTAATTTAAATTGGATTACGAACTAAGAATGCACCTTTAGATCTTAAAATAAAAATGGAATTTCAAATTTTGTAATATGTCCCAACTACGCGGATAATGTCCAATCCGCCCGCAATCCACCCGTAACTCGTTGGATGAAGTCCGTATGTGGATGATGGGTCTCATTTTTATCAATCTGTATATTTGCGAGCGGGTCGAAAACGGTGCGGGTGGGCTAGATATCCACCTATGCACACCCTTATTTCGATTGTTGTGCCTCCTCTGTCTAAGTACCTAATTCCTCTATTCATCTGCTCAACCCTTGGTGGATTGTCGGTTGGTGCTACTCTACGAGTGCTTCATTTTCTCCCGCCTTTCCAGCAATTTTGGATTAGAAACCCTAAACTCGGTACCAAATTGTTGGTACCGATCTTCCCCTTTGTGGATCTTCAATTGGTGTTGACCGGATGGTGGGTTACCATTTATGGTAAGTAAGGGGTGATTTTTTGGGGTCTTTGGTCTTTGATTTCTGATAAGGTTGCTCCTCCTCTTTGGTTTCGATGTTTCTCTTGCGAGGATTTTGTAGGCGTGTTGGGGTCATGTTCAGTGGTGTTGGCGATAGACCCTATTTCTCGTTAATTGTTGGAGGACGGGGTGATTTTGGGAGGATGTGGTTGGTCCGTGGTTGTGTGGTAGTGTGTGGTCTTGCGTCGGTGCATGTGCGGCGAGTGGGTGAAAGGATGAACAAGGGTGCCAACATGGGCTAGGTGTAGTTACTGATTAAGGGTCATTGCATGTGTTCATTGCGACGACCGCGCCTGCGTAAAGCTTTGCCGAGGCCGGTTTAGGTTCACTTTCTCCCTGATTTGCGATGCGTTTTGACGCAGAGTTTAAGTTAGGGTTGAGGCAGGTTGTTAAGTGGTGGGCTGCAGAGCTCATCGTGCCCACCTCTTGCTTGGTTTATCTTGTGGGCTTCAGTCAAAGGGCTTACAATAATTTGAAGCAATTTGTGAAACTGAGTTGTGCTTGTGGTGGCTGACTACACATTTGGTTCAGTTGTTTTCATCCTCTAAGGCGTGTTTTGTCTTCAATCAGTAGAGGTCTCAATTGTTCTGTATCAGGAATCGGGTATGGTTAACTAAGTTTTTTGACTTTGTGGTTTTGTTATTTCTGTTTTTGTTTCGATGTTTTGAAGGTATCTCGGTTGATCTCCTCTTTCTAAGGTTAATCTCCTTACTCCGTATTTTTACTCTTAATACAGAGTCATTAATAAAACCATAGAACCATCATTTATTACAAAGTAAAAAAGTATGATTGTTCGAATTCTCTTCAAGACATAAAATTTAGAAAGCAATTCTCGTATTATTTTTTTGATCGGCGAAAGAAAATTTAGATTAACCTCAATTTCGAGGTGGAAAAGGTTACAAAAAACGCAATCTCACTACAGATTACGGCAAACAAAAGCCAGTGAAACTATAACAAAAGCCTCAAACACAAGAAAACAACCCAACAATAGAGTAGTGTAGCAATCTGTCAAGGTGGAGTCTGATGAGCACAAGAATGTGGAAAGGCATCTTCATGACTGAGCAGAAGTATGAGTAGTAGGCACCAATAGTGGATTGGTGTGCAGCAAGAGTATGGAGTCTTTGCAGAAAACTTCAGTATGTAGAGATTGTTCTTCAACAAAAGGTGTGATTGTTGAATTAGCTTTTGCAGTAAGTGGCACCAGGTTGTGAGTGAGTAGCTAGACAGCAAATGCAAGAGGATGGGCGGGGGGGGGGGGGGGGGGGGGAATTCAAACTGTTTTCAAAGGCTTCAACAGAAACAAAGGCTTTAAATTGCAAAGAAAAAGGAAAAAAGGAGCACAAAACCCTTCTTGACTAGCCTAGACAGGAATTAAAACCACACCCTAGTCCACAAAGCCTCCAAATCCGAATTGGACAGAGGGATTGCTAATGTCGTTGGTCAGCACCAAGACGATAGGGACACAAACCAATCCATCTATACAATCAATCGTGTTCAAGGGCTGAAGCCCTATGCTTTCATCGTTGGCCAGCACCAAAACGATTAATCCTACCATATACATGGAAGAGAGCACAGAATAACAATAAAAAATAGAGGAAGGAAGGGAGGAGAAAACCTATCAAAGCCGGAGAAGAAGGGTCCGGCGAGCAGCGAGCCGGCGAGAGCAGCGGACGGGGCAGTCCGACCGACAACCAAGGTGTCGAGCTTGAGTAGATCTGCACCCAAAGGGAGTCCCACGACCAGATCGAGCGTTAGATCTGCACCCATATGGAGTCCCACGACCAGATCTCGCCAAGGATTCAAGGACCAGGTCGGAGGGGTCGAGAAAGCAACCGGAGGAAGGAGGTGGGGGAACAAACGGCGCCGGGCGGCGGAGAAGAAGGCCGGAGTCGGAGGAGGGCGGTGGAGGAGACGGAGGCCGGAGTCGGAGTTGAGCGGCTGAGAAGGTGAAGGGGATTGAAGAAAGGGGGAAGGACAACACCTCACCGGCAACGGTTTGGCAGGAGCCGCGCCGTCACCGGTGAGGGGAGAAGAAGGGCAAAGGGAGCTAGGGTTTCGGGCACAGGTTTCAAGCCCGAGAAAAGCCCAAGGCTTGTTTTGAAAAAGATGTTTATTTACTTTCCTGGTTAGCAATTCTCGTATCAAATCGGCATTTATCCTTGACATACCATTTCGATAGGGTCTTGTCATTTGAACAAGTTTGGCAGTGAATCACAAAATCTTGGTTATCTTCTCTATCTAGTGAATGGGGTATCCGGTTTAAAATCGTCCAGCCCGCACATACCCTAGTAAATGCTTCAACATGAATCATACTAAGGACAATAGAAACCTCTTGTAAAATGCCCATCCATAGCCCAGCGGAGACCCTCAATTAGGACATTCTTTGCCAAACCAACCACTTTAGCCGAGTAAAATTCATTATAAAAAAAAAGTTTTATTCCATATGCATTATTTTTCTGACAAAGTTGCATTGGAAAAAGATTGGTGAAGAGAAAAACATTTCATAGAAGAAAGGGTGACCAAAACTAACCCATCAAATCGCCAAATGAATGATGCCTCAATAACACAGTTAGGTTCAACCATGTGTATGCAATTCTCTTGAAAATCATGTTAGTTCTGAATGCATGAAGCTTGTATCCGCCATCTCGGGTGACCTTCACTGTTTATCTTCAGACAGTTCCATTCCTTTCGCTTTCAAGAACTGAACCCTCCTCAAGTGTCACTCCAAGAGATGAAGCACCACCACCATGCGCTATGCCCATCAGTTCATGAGAAGGAACCTGTAAAGCGCAACGGAACAGAACAGAAAATAACGGTTTAGTCCTGCTAGAGGAAAATACCATTCAATTTCATTGACCAAGGCATGCGAATGATGAAAAATCACTGCTGCTCGCAGTGGAGTATCCGAGTTACAACACTAATTCTATGGTTATAAAACTTGTCATCTAAATCAATTTTCAATATACCAGTCCATGACCAGTAGAAGGTAAGAGAATACAAAAAAAGAAGATTAAAATGTAGTATACAGGAAGCCTATATATACTAGGCAAGCACTTGAACTTGGGTCTTGGAGACCCGGGTTCAAGTCCCAGCAGTGATACCTCACTCTAACTCCCAACTTATGTTGAGCTTCTCTCTACCCAGTACTCATTGGGGCTCTCTCTTCCTCTCGTTCCAGACCTCGTTGGGCCTTTCTTATGGTGGTGGTCAAGTGGTATTTAGAGTTCCCCTCTACATAAGGGATGTCTTACGTCCATACTTGATGCATCGATATTTAAAAGTTCTTTTAAGAATCAAAACTCGTTAATGCTCCCTTCCTTATATGTAAGAAAGGTCTTGAGCCTAATGGCTTTGATACACCTGATTTAGTCGACGAAAAAAAATACATGAAGCCTCTGAAGGAACGAAAGCGTTGAAGATTCGTGAAGAAAAAAAGTCAACCAACCTCGGTGTCTTTCTGAAGAGGAATCAAAGCAGTGGCCAATGACTTTGGATTAGGCCGCTCACGAGGCTCATACTGTAAACATCGTGAAGCTAAACGTACTAGCTCCGTTCCATCATCAACTGAGAATTGCCCTTCCAAGCAAGAGTCTGTCAGTGACTGAATATTCCTATCCCGTATTAAATCAAGTGCCTGAGGTACATAATTTAGCTAAGTATGAGGTCTACAATCACACATTTGAGTGGTAAATGCTTGACAATTTAAACCATATGCACATAGAATTTAAGAATTTTCCAGGCCAAGGAGAAGAGACTTACATGGCTTGGTGGAATATGCTTCCCACTAAGTAGGTCGAGCAAAAGTGTACCAAAGCTATACGTCACACTTTCAGATGTCACTCTTCCTACAAATCAAAACAAGGTATAGAAATTCTATAGAATGTAAATGTAACGTTCTTGACAAATAATGCTAATAAGAATCAGAAGAACATCTTGAGCACCTGTCCTTAGATACTCTGGAGGAGTAAATGCAAGGTTGGTACTGTAACTTTTTCCATCTCTACTGTTCTTCATCAGACCAAAGCATGAAAGTATAGGGTCGCCATTCTGAGAATACAAAATTGCAAGACCCATGTACATCAGATGCCAAGTCTTAATTGCCAGAGAGAGAGAGAGAGAATTTACCTCGTCAAAAAGAACTCTATAGGCGTTTAGATCATGGTAGAGATCCCGACCCCTGCTGGTACAATACTCTAAAGCTTGTGCAAGATATAAAGCCACCCTCAACCGCATTGCCCACTTCATAGGCTGTGTTTCCCCTACATGATTCGATTAAATAGTCACACCAGATGTATTCCAAAATAACATACAAGCAAAGATATTAGAAATCAATGGAAGCATAGCTTAGAAAAGTTGTACACAAAGTAAGTGATTTTGGCTGAACCATGTCTCCTAACAGTTGAAAGAATGAAGTTGTGACAAGATTAGTGCTGCATTTAACCCTAAACTAATCATAGTTGACTACATGGTTGTTATATATCACGAATTTAACGCGTTTGACACGCTAATTAGACAAGAAATTTACACGTACTTGTACATACCGAAAAATAAGTTTTGGTCACTGTTAGAATTAATTAGGCAAGTCTATTGTCATATTAATAAAAATCATCGCAGCAACTAAACTTGTGTAAAGACAATGTATATGTATATTAGAGGTCCATGTGTATATACTAATGTTGGCACTTAGGGAGATGCCAAAGCGAGTTTAAGAAGACCAAACAAGTAGGTAAGGTATCAAACTTACAATGAAATAGGTGCTTTGCTAATGTATCATTTGGCATATACTTTGCAACAAGTAGCCTCTCATCACCTTCACAGCAACAGCCAAGTAAATTTGCCAGTCTATGATTCCGAAGCTGACCAACAGCTCTAGCTTCTTCCTATTTGGCAGTAAATTGAACAAATAGCATTTAGAGTATGATTGTGATGAACCCTGGTGCTAATAGAGAACATGGTATAGTTTGGGGCTTAAGAAAAATAAGTCAGCAATACATGGGAAGCCTAGAAGAAAAGTAACATTAAGAGTAAATGTGATATAAGAATGACAGAGAGTACATAACCATACCATAAACTGTCGAGGGTCAGGCCAAGCTGATCTATTAAAGCGTTTGACAGCAATTTGCTGCTGATTATGAAGCTTTCCTTTATAAACCACATTCGGTGCCTTCTCCCCGTGTTCAGAAACTATGTTCTCTACAGAAAACCCTGACGTAGCCATCCTTAGCTGCTCAACTGTGTACTCACGGAATGCAGGCACATCATCAACCCCACTCTTCTCAACTTCTGTCAAAAACCCAAATCAATAACAAAAGGGGATCCAAGAGAAGAAACAAGTACAAAATTCCACTTACCAACACAGTGGGAATCAGGCACTTTTCCATTGTGCCGTGGACCAGAACAACACACAGAGAGCTTAGAACACCCACAGCCCATCTCAATGCTAGAATCTTACAGCAAGCAACACTAGTAATGAAGTTTTTGAAGGCTCAGTTATCTTTTATAGCTCATCCACCTCCACAGAGCAATCCAATTTGGTATATCCTATTAAAAGCAAGACCCATCAAAATGTTCAGAATAAAGTCTCCAGCTTTGAGTAAGACTCAAGACACCCAAGTCAAAACCCACCTCATTTGAGAGTTGTGCTAGCACAAATGTTCCCAAAACTAAAAACCCAAATTAGCAAATCCTCCCAGTGACCAAAACAGCAACAGCTCAATTCAAACAACACCAAATAAGCTTCCCTATAACAAACACTAGCAAAAATAGCCCAATTTGATGTAAAGCACATCAACTCAATGAAAGCAACACACCACCAAATAAGCAGTGAAAAACGAATACAGTACCTGAATAGCTGCGGCTCACTTCCGAGTCAACTCACATCCACTCGAGCAACCAGGCCGAAACACACAGAACACAAGCATACTCTTTTTTTTTAAGCTCTGGAAATCGAATCCAGTTACACAAATCGAGCGAAAATTCAGCTTTTTTCTGATACCCAGAAAAACTCCTTTTAAAACATCAAATGTCCCAATCCCGAATGAACCCGAAACCACGCGTGCGACCTAGAGCCAATCAAAACTCAAAGCGCCCACTACAAATCGAAATCCAATACTATATCACAAAAAGCAACAAAAACAAGAATTTATGCGTATTCACATGCATCGTCGTCGTCCTCATCGAGGAACAGCAAAACCCAAACCCAGTTGAGACTGTGGGAGTTGAGGAAGTCGGAAATCGAGAAGCAAGAGAGCACCGATCGAAACCTGAAACGAGCCGACCGATGATTCCTCGTCCTCGGTTCGGTCAAACAGGCACCAAAATGACTTCCTTCCTTTATAAATTGTAACCGTTTCTAACTTCGCATTTTTTTTTCAGTTTACTGCTCATAAGTAAAATGTGTGTCTCACTATTTACTTCTAACAACTTTTAAATCTAGTAATGATTTTTTTTTAAATGATAAAATCGTCTTTTGACGGACACAAATATCATTCGCTTCTTCCGTTTTTTTAAAAGGTTGAGCACATCGTGTGTTGGGCATAGAGGCATGACCAAACCGACATACCCAAACTCTTCCATTGGTGATGGCAGAAATGTAATAGAGTTCTTTAGTGAAACAAGCGACGAAGACATAATAGAAGAGAGAACTATGTAAATTAGGGTAGAGAGAGTCTAGGGCACACGTCAAAGCATGAGAACAAATTTTCTTATGTTAGTTTTTGGGTGAATTTTGTTCAAATATCCTTATTCTAACTATATAGATTTAGATTAGTAATTAAAAAAATACAAATATCAACTCAAAAATCAATTATAGTTTCAGGATAGTAAAAAAATATTTCTCTCTGTAGCATACTGCAGTCGACTGCATATTCCTACTGTTCTTTACAAATCATGTCGCAATACCGTAACGATGAGAAGCTCCATGCTCTCCTTTTCCACCTTCTGCACGGTATTACTTTCAAGTTATGAAACTTACTGCAATCTTGTTTCTCATTCTGTAAAGGATGAACGCAAGTCAGAGAAGAAGAAAAGGGTTGTGTATAGCTCTCGTCCTCGACGTCAAGGGCAGGGGAAGGAAGGACCCGGGGCTTGTGTTGCCAAGGAGGATTTGGCCAAGACGACCTCGTTGACTGCTTCACAAAACGCAGAGGAGTTAAAGACGAAGGAAGGGCGCTTTGCTGGTCATAGGTCATCTCCTCCCGAGCCGATTGTTGTCAATGAACCAAGGGCATGGGCGTTGGTTTCTCAGAACACCTTATCGACGAGGTCAGCTCGTAGGTCTCGCACAGGGAGAAGATCGAAGAATTTTGAGCTGCAGGAGGATGAAGTTTTCGTCAGCAATCTCCATTTCGAATCATCGGGGGAGTGGGTTCGAAACGTCTTCAGTCTTTTCGGCACAATCGTATCTGTGACTGTTCTCCGACGTCCGAATAGAAATGGTCGGTACTTCGGTTTCCTTCGATTCGATTCTAAGGTTAAATGGATTCAAACTTAATGGGCATATTCTCCTTTTTGCGATAGCTCGTCGCCGGCTGAAGACTGCAACTTCTGGTGACTCTGTTTCTACTGCTCAGAAACATATTCTCAGGGAACAGAAAGGCCTTGCTTTTAGCTCGGGATGAAGAGACGTTGTGTATTGAGGCTGTAAATGGTTGTGTTGAGTCCTCACTGGCCCGTCGCCGGCCGGTGTCTCAAAACTTTGATGGCTCTGTTCTTGATGCCCAAAAACAGAGCATCTCAGCAGAGATCAATAACGCCCTGAATTCAGGACAGACAAAGGGTATTGATGCTGACACAGATCAGGGAAGGATTGAGCCCTCGCCGGCGCTAACGTCTCCCCCACTATCGGACGACTTGCCAGAGTTCACGCCCGAGGCGGAGGTCCGCTGCTCGGAGGAGGTGTAGGCCGGACTAGATGGTCTGGTTGATCCCCCATTCTCGGGATTTGCTGAATCTTTGGAGATCGTTCCGAAATCAAGTCGTAATTTGGAAATCTCGGAGGTTTCGAATACTGTAAGTCTCGCAACCGATCAGGTTGATGTTCAAACAATCGCGAATCACGCCAACATCAACGATGAAGCTGCGCGTTTTGCGTCTGAGGAGGAGTTGGAAGCGTATGTTGGATCGTTTGGGCTAGTTGGGCCTGCGTCTGATGAGCCCAATGTTCAAGTTTCTGAGCAGTCCGCACAAGATGTTTGGGCTGTAATTTAAGAGGCCTCCTCTAATGTTCTAGGCCAGCCCAAGGTAGTTGAGGTTGGACCGGGGCAGTCGCAGGTTGGTTTCTCCGGGGAACAAATCGGTCCTTGGAAGGATGCCCTCCTTAAACCGAAACGCGTAAGTCGGGCTCCTGCACATCTTTCGGACTACGTTTGTGGTGTAAAGCTTCTACCCATTGAGAACGTGACTCAAAGAGTGATTGATCATCTGCATTCTTTCGATGGGTGGTTGGAGGAAGCTCTCAAGGATAGAGCTCGTAAAGGACGGTCTAAACATTCGGTAACTCCCCCGGGATGCTCTTCGGACTCACAATACCAGGTCCAAGTCTCGAGCCCTCAATTTTAAGGCCCCCAGGGATCTGATCCTGTCATCGGATAGCGAATGGTATGAGGAAGAGTAGGCTACCGCTCTTTCTCAATTTCGTCGGCTTCGGGGTAGCTTTGGTTTTCTTTGTAAGGGACGTCTCCTTTTTTCTCCTAAATGGAGAATTTTATAATCGTTTTTATCTTTGCATTCTCCTCCTTGGAGGATGTATTTTCAATAAAAAAAATTGCGCTTATAAAAAAAATGTCGCAATACCAAGTTTTTTTTCTTCTTCTTCTTCAGACTCTTATTATCCTTTTAGTTATTGTGTTGCTCTAGGCAGGCATAAGACTATTTTGGTTGCTCTTTTATTTTTTTCAAGAGGTTCCAGCCGAGGGGGGTCACGAGATCCAGTTTCCTCGTCACTAGGAATCGAGGAAGATGAATTGTCATATGCCTCGCTGTTTGGTTGCGAAATTGGCTCTCTCCCCTGTAAATATTTTGACTTTTGCCTTGGAGAAAACCCGAGAAAAGAAAAAACTTGGCATCCTTAGGTAAGCAATTTTCGTAAGGCCATTGCATCATGGAATCCGAAAATGATCTCTCAAGGTGGTCATCTCACACTTATTCGAGCTACCTTTTCATCTCTCCCGGTCTTCTATATGTCTTTCTACAAAACTCTGAAGGTTGTCCTCTCTCCTTGAAAACCCTAAGGGAGTTTTTCTTTGGAGAGCTAAGCCGGGCTAAAGACCTTTCTGCAAGGTCCAATGGTCTACTGAAGCACAACCAAAATCCTCAGGAGGTTTGGGCATTAAACGACTTTTTGAATTTTACCTCAGTCTTCTTGCAAAATAGATATGGAGATTTTCTTTTGCCTTGGAGAAAACCCGAGAAAAGAAAAAACTTGGCATCCTTAGGTAAGCAATTTTCGTAAGGCCATTGCATCATGGAATCCGAAAATGATCTCTCAAGGTGGTCATCTCACACTTATTCGAGCTACCTTTTCATCTCTCCCGGTCTTCTATAAGTCTTTCTACAAAACTCTGAAGGTTGTCCTCTCTCCTTGAAAACCCCAAGGGAGTTTTTTTTGGAGAGCTAAGCCAGGCTAAAGACCTTTCTGCAAGGTCCAATGGTCTACTGAAGCGCAGCCAAAATCCTCAGGAGGTTTGGGCATTAAACGACTTTTTGAATTTTACCTCAGTCTTCTTGCAAAATGGATATGGAGATTTTCTTTTGATTCGGATTCACTGTGGAAATCCTTCATAAGTGGTTGTTATGGTTGATCCAAAAATTATTAGGATCTCTCCTCTATTAGCTGAATTAATCATTCCCCGATCATCTCTCAGATCTTTAGTCTCTTTTAGGAAGATCGGATCGTAACACTCTTCGGTCCTTCGGGGTTGAAATAGTTGCTCGGTGATGGCCTTTCGATCAGCTTTTGGAAAGACTCCTGTTGCTCCTTGGTTCCTTTTTCCCTCTTATTTCTTCGGATTTATGCAGTGGCTTCTAATCAAGAAGCGAGAGTTGCTGACTACTGGCAATCTGTGAATTGGTCCCTATTCTCCAAAGATTCCCAAGAGGCCGAGAAATAAGTGGATGGGAAAATCTCTTTCTCCACTTAGCTTCATTCAAACTAAAATCTCATCCAGACTCAATATCATGGTTATATAATTATGATGAGTTCAAAGTTAAGGATCCTTACCATGCTATCTATAGGGGTCCTGATCGTTCGAAATCTCCTTGGGCACCTTTGATTAGGAAAACTAAACTTCCATCTAAGATCTCTTTGTTCATTTTGTTGGTTTCCCTCGAAGCCATACCCTCCAAAAAGCACTAGACAAAGAAAACTAACAAAACAAAAATCAAGAACCACTAATGTCCTTGACGAAAGGACCAACCAACAAAAAAAATCCATAAAATAGGGAACCGGCTTCAACTACACAGTCTCAAAACTACGAGTCAGGCTCATGAACCTCATTTTCCGAAAATAATTCCTCATTTGTGCCCAACTCGAGACGAACCTCCAAACCTTCCTCTACAACCGTCTCATCCCCTCCCTTGTTAACATAGGACTTCCAGATATGACTCCCCCAATCATAGGCATTATTCGATGGTCGTACATTATATAAAAAAAAATTGTTGGTTTAAGAGGTTTCTTTTTCCGGCCACCCTTTCAAGAGGATTTAGACTTCACCCGAACTTTCCCCAAAATTGTATGCATGTTCGCAACTCGGTCAATAGAGGGTGCCAAAGTATGAAACTCCGAGGCCTCTAAAACTCCACAAAAACTTTCAAAATATTTGAATCTGATTCCAACCCAACCACCTCCTTCTCCTTCCAACCCCAAACACCTTTCTTAACTCTGTCTAACCCGTTTAACCCCAAAAGAGCCGAAAACCTCAACAACCTTGCATCCATCCATGACCTCCTTTCTCGTAGAGTTCTCAACCGAGGGAAAAGACTCCTCAGCCTCTTGAGATGACGAGGTCAATTCCTGTACATCACCAAAGTACGAGCAAGGCAACGACTCAGGTACCAAAGAGTCGTCTACCTCCATAACTTGGACAACAAAGTCCTTAGAGCCTAAACGCATATGTCCAAAAATGGATGAAAGTACTAACTTGAAAATTTTAAACTCTAGGGTAACGAGAAAAAAAATAACAAGGCTTAGGGTGGTAATTTTAGATACTCATAATTGCAAGTAGTGAGATGAAATTATCACTTAAAGTTTTAATTAAGATTAGAATAATAAAAATAATTAATTTTAAGAAATTAATAAAGATTATTATTTATTAAAAATAAAATATTCCAATGACATATTTTGAAAATTTAAAATGTAATGAAGGATATTGGTTCGTCCGGGTAGGGAAAGATCCGGTCAGTCCTGGATCGGATATGTTCTGACCATGGGTTCTGGAGTGGGTCCTGGAGCGTGTTTTGGGCCGGGTTTTGGTCCAATTTTGGGCCGCGTCGTGGCTAGGTTGGGGCCTGGTCAGGGTCTGATCGTCTGCTCTTTTTAAGGCGCTTTTGTCTTCTTGAGTCCAGGGTGTGGTGTCACCGGCTCCGCTTGTCTCACTTCACCAGCACCATGTCGGGTTAGACAGAGATTCGGTCGTGTCTCTGCTCAGGTTGTTTCCATCTATTTGTTTTTTCTTGTTTGTTTGTGTGCTTTGTTGGTGGTTCGTTCGGTGTTGACCGACGATCGGTGGTTCAGTTTTTTGGGGGAGCCTTTCTGGGGTTTTGGGTCCTATTGTTTGGGACTCTCCGGAAAAAGTGAGGGTGCGTGGGTGCGCGTGGCAGCATCTTGGTTTATGACTAGGAAGGGTCCCGTTGACCGACCGATGTTCGTTGTTTTTTATAGTAGTGGCCTCCGTCAAGCTTGTCTCGGGTGGTGGCTTTGGTTACAATTCATTCCGGGCTAGGGTATGTTCGTGCTCAGTATAATTACAGACCTTCCCTTCGGGTCATCGTTTGGTGTTGGTCGGTGAGGTGTTACTAGTCACAGTATCGGAACGCTCAGCTCGACAACCTCGGTCCCCGGATCTTGTTCCTTTGAGTTGCTGATTACTCAGAGTCAAAGCTTGTTTTGTGCGGCTTTTGGTGTGGCGTTGCCCCTCTCTGCAGCGGTTGGTGGCAATTCAGTCTGGGTAGATGTTGGCTCGTGCTCGGTATAATTACAGGCCTTCCCCTTCGGGTCCTCGTTTGGTGTTGGCCGGCGAGGAGTTACCTATCTCGGTTTCGGAACGCTCAGCTCGAGTTCCAACATTGGATCTCTGGATCGTTTGGTGCGTCTTCTTTCTTGGAGATCTGAGCTCGTACTCGGTAGAAATACCGGTCCTCCCACTTTGGACCTTTTCTCGATGTTGACCAGAATTGGGTTTCGGTGGACTGAGTTAGAGCTCATTCATCTGGTAACATCTTTTCCCTCACTTTTATGCAGACATCTCTCTTCTTCTCTTAGCGATTGGTATTCGCTTCTTCTAGTTCTCGTATTGGTTCGAGATCGCCGGATGTAGGTGTTGGCCGTTGGTTATGGCCTTTGTGTCTTCTTAGAAGCCAATTGTTTGAGTGGGGGGGGGGGGGGGGGGGGAAGAGAGTTGTTTAAGCTCCGACAAGAGTATGGTTAAGTTTTTATCGGTTCATTTGCTTCACTGCTGGAAGCCCTACCTTTTTGTGCTTCAAGTTGGTTAAATCTGGATTTTTAGATCCTTTGTTTTTCTCTTTTTGCGCTTCATGGTTGGTAAATTTGGGTATTAGACCTATTTTTTTATGTTTGTTGGCTTCATGCGTGTAGCAGATTGTGTTACTTCTTTTGGATTCTTGTTTGTTGGCTCCTTGTGTGGAGCAGGGCGGTTCCTTCTTTGGGTTGGGTTTCTTAGGTTGTATTGTTTCTGGTTTTGCCCATGTTTGATGTTCTTGTAATCCCGTCTTGTAACTCCTATTTATCCTCAAAAGATGTTTAATTTAAATTTGCTTTGCTGATAAAAAAAAAGGTGTCAAGGTCGTTGGACTATTATTAGTGACAATTAGTGTTGACGTGTGGTTTCAGTATGTATACACAATACGTTTACGTTTACGTTCACATAGAAATAGATAAATATAAATCTTGACAAATCGAACATGATAAATACTATTATAAATCCGTATCACTATTACAAACAGCTAAATAATTATAATGTACATATTTATAAACATTTATTAGATGAGATTAATAGAATTTTGATCGAATCAAATAATCAAGAATAAAAACAATAGACACATCTTATGAATGAACATTTTCTTCTAACTAATAAGTAAAACAATTATTGGGATAAGCCGAACCAATTACTTGACCGATCGCATTGTTGCAGACGGATTGAGCAGTTTCATTCCGATAGGTCAAATCCACATTCTGAAACTTTATTCCGGTGCATGGATATTTGGAGCTGCAATCGAGCTTTACACCAACTTGAGTAGCGGAGGTCCCTTTGATATTACTGTACAAAACATCCCTTACTTGAACGCCAGAGACTTGACCGGGGCAATTCAAATGGTCCGGGCAGTAATTTTGGTCAATTATAATGGGATTTTTGACATTTCGCATGACAA
Source organism: Erodium maritimum (assembly GCA_963921825.1). Classification (NCBI taxonomy): domain Eukaryota; kingdom Viridiplantae; phylum Streptophyta; class Magnoliopsida; order Geraniales; family Geraniaceae; genus Erodium; species Erodium maritimum. The sequence goes on from OY997590.1 coordinate 22,128,786, forward strand.
TTCCCACGAACTGGACCCCTCTGACGAACCCAATGCTGGGCCTGGCCCAACTCTTTATCCTCAGCCCATTAGTGGATCCGCTGAAAACCGAGTACTTCACAGTCACATTACTAACTCCTTCCTCCTCCGCATCCTTCGCCAAGCTTCCAATGCTGAAACCATATTTTCAAATTTTAACACTATCTTTATTTAATTTATTATTTCAACCATCTAAAACTAAACATAGTAACATAACTGAAAAGTAATCATTATTTTATAGTAGTTAGCAAATATTAGAGGATCAACTCAACTAAAAGCGCGTCCTTACGAACAAAATTATTTACGGGTTTGGAGATGAGTAGTTTAAAAGAGAGATGAGCCAATTGAGAAGAGTGATAAAGGCTAATCTATTTTGGACAAATTTGATAAATAGAGAATAAATTAAAAAAATTATAGAGTGGAATTTGAACCCGAATCCGCAAAGAATCAAGCTATGATACTATATTAGGGGACCAACTCAACTGAAAGATTAAGTTGATAGTTGAACGTCCAATTATAGTTATATTCGAACAGTAAAGACTGACCTTATCCCATGACCAGGTCCGCATGCAACTCGTTCAATCCACAAATCGGTGGTGCCTGGACCGATTGAGATGCAATCGTCTCCCGTTTTAATGTTGGTGTTGAATATTACAACGTTTTTCGACATTTGCACATGAATCCCATCAGTGTTGGGACTATATGCAGAAGCCAAAACTCTCACAGCTTCGACCCGCATGTTCTCGCAGTTGTTAATTGCCACGTGATACAATTGGCTATTCAAAGACAACAATCCTTTGACAACAACGTTGTTGGAGTAGCTAAACCTTAATGTCTGCACGCCCACATGAATTTTTTACAAGCCGATATGTCATGCATGTAATAAGTTAATATTAAATTTGTGCACGTACCGTGGCTCCGTCGGGACAATTGGTGGCGGCGGCTTTACAAGCCCACAAGGACGAGCCTTTTGCGTCAAGAGCGCCGCCGGTGATGGCAAGATTGCTGACTTGGTGGAACATGAGCCAAGTGTCGACCTCTCCGAGGATGTGATAGTCTGTCGGAGCAACTAGAGTTCCATACATACGCACACTTATGCCGGAACTGTTGCACTTGCCACCTTCAAAGGTCGCCGGATAAACCAAATACCTTCCCCTAGGTACAATGATGGTAGACGGCCCATTTGTGGCGCAGGCGGCCGCCCATGCATCTAAAAACCCTTTCGTAGAGTCTTTCATCCCGTAAGGCGTAGCCCCGAAATTTCTGACGTTATATGATATAACGTTTCCAGATGATAGCGAAATAGTTGTATGCAAGATAAAAAATGACAAATAAAATAACTTACTGAAATCCATATCTCTTTGAGGGAAAAATGGATATAGAAATTAATTATTTGGTTGGAGAGTGGGACAGTTTTTTTAGTTGAATATGAGGTATTGGTTTTGAATGAGTTGATGGGCTGAGGATGAAGAGGCGAGGTGAATGTTTATATAAGGATCCTCTAGCTCCAGGCTAATTGGTTTTGGATAATATAATCAATAAATCAAAGGAATAGGGTATGGTTTAAGTAAGTGTTTATTTTATAATTTAAGTAACTAATTAAATGATTAATGGTATGAAGTCATAACAAAGCAGTTCAGCCACAAATTAATTATTTAAGTGATACTCTGTCATTGATGAGTATGCTTGTGTTTCTTTGGTGCTAATTCAGTATATCATACCCAATGCAGTGCATCCAACTTAAATAGTAATAATGCTCTATAGCTCTTTTGAAAACAATGAATCGTTTAATTTTGATCTAATGGTTGTTCGAGGTGGAGATTTAAGAGAGTTACAAGCCGAATTCCTAGATATCCAAATATATGATGTATTTGGTTCATATTACTTCTCAAATGTAAAAATTTAAACAAAACTCTCCTTAACACACTTTGATCGTCGGTGTTATTAACTTGCGTCACTTATAATAACACGTTTTTTATATATGTATACTTTCACACCAAAACTCATATATAGCTGCATTTTGATATATTGCCTTTTTTAAATAAAAAATATGAGAATCCTTACAAATGGAGATAATAGTTTAAATCGTTATATTTGTATGATATGCATTATCTATTGCTTGGAGGTTTGATAAAAACAGGATATAACTTGTTGCGAAACGGTGGCGAACAGATCCTTGACGTGAGGATGAGTCACCGCCGCCTCTCCTGCCCTCAGTAGCTGCACTATCAAGGTTACTTTGTGTTAATTCAAATTAATTAAGCCCCCAAACTTATAATTTACTATATGTATATAAACTATCATTAAGGAAGTATACAAGCTTCTTGGATGCATATCGGTTCTTATGAATGCGGCAGTGGCAGATTTAGTTTTTCCAACGAGGGGATGTTAACATTTTGTATATAAAAAATAACGCTAAAACAAATAAGGTCATTAATATTCCATAAAAAAATAACGATAAGTACTACTCTTTTATCATTAAACTGTAATGTTGACTAAACTGAATATAGTACTCTTTCTAAGGTATCGAAGCACAACTTCCATATAGTAGAACTCTTGGAAGCAAAGGAGTGCGTTTATTCGTTCGTCCTTAGCCTAAGCCGATAGTTAGAACTAGTATGATTGTTGATTGAAGAATCATGTTTTACTGATCATGCATATAAAGATATGAGTCCATGTCACATATATCAAAGAGTTTGACATTGAATGACTCATATTGAGAATACTCCATTGAACATGAGACATGAATAATTCTCAACTACCAAAGTAGATCTTAGTCCTACGACCATGACATCACCATGTTATCTATATGAGTAGATTTATGTGTTGACATAACTAAACACTACTCGTGACAAGATAGTTATTAGGCTTATGATTAGATGTGGGTACGCACATACGGGGTACATGGGTGATGGTCATAAGGACTTGTCACTTGTGTTCATACAAGTAATATGTCATAAGGGCTTCATTTGATGAAATGAGGATTGTAAAAGAAGCATGGTCATGCGTGTGATTTTTCATCTACAATCCGAACTCAAGATCAAGAGAACTTGTGGACTGAATTAGAAAACGATGTTTCTTATATGCCTTTTGTTCAGTCATGACAATCGCCAAACGTAGTCGATTCAGTAAATGAAGCAGAATACATAGTTGCATGACTTTAAGAAACTCTTTTCTTAAATCATTCTTCTGCCTTGACCAATGATTTTTTCAACCATAAGATTCATAACAACATAAAGTTCAAACTCATTACCTTGAGTTGACGGATTTCCTCTTGACTCGCCACTGATTATATATGTACTCAATTACAGCAAATAACCTTTCAACTAACATTTTTACACACTAGGTGTTCGATATCAAAGTATTACAAGTATTCCATTAATCATTATGGTGATCTCATGTTGAAGGATAAAACAATATACATTTTTTTTTTCTTAAGAGAATTTCCACATTGACAATATAAGTAATATCAACCATTTGAGAAATCTCCCTCAGTTCAATGTTCATATCCACTGAATGAGATCTATTAATACTCATCCAATGAGTATCGTTATGCATACATTGCTTAATTCGGATCATTGCGGTCTGGAAGGATAATTTTATGACCAAGAACATTTTTAGATCAAACTCTATAATACTTTACTCTCATTATCATAATCCTCATTATGATGACAAATATATCAGTTTAATCAATGACTTATCATATCACAATATTAATAAATATTCATATATGACAATAATAAAAGTCATTGTGTTAATCTCCATTAATCATAAACCACAATACGAAATGTGCTAGTAATAGTATTGCATAATGATTAGCACTTGATCTAAAGTCAATCATTCATGAACTCTAATCTTATATTCCACTTATGTTTGTCAAACCCCAAAGAACCAAGTGCCTTAGTAAAAGGATCTGCAACTTTTTCCTTTCCTTCCACCTTCGGAATTTGAACGTCTCCACGTTCAACTATTTCTCTAATTAGATGAACCTTCAGAAGAATGTATTTGGATTTCTGGTGTGCTCTTGGCTTGTGCAATAGCGCGCATGTTGTCACACACTTCAAGAGGAAGGATGCAATCTTGGAAGAGTTTTCTGATGCTGAATTAGGTGGATGCTTGGATACAAGGAAGAGTACTACAAGATACATCTTTATCTTGAGTGGCACAACAGGGACGTCACGACTCCAGAAGATTGTTTCTCTTTCAACCACAGAAGCAGAGAACATGGCTATTTCGGAAGTCGGGAAGGAAATGATTTGGCTGAAAAACTTTTACATATCCCTCGTCTAGGTGCTATCATCATTTTCCAAATGGCATGCTAGTAAATAGAAGACCCAACCCCATCTCGTCAACAAGCGGTTAGCAGCGAACGAGAATTCATTAATTGGGAGTTTCTTTCAAACATAAAAGGAGAAAAGGAGTCGTTGTCCAGAAAATTTCGAATTGAAGAGCATATCCGGAGGTTCATCCTGCTTTCATTCTTGGGGAAGAAGCCTTATAAGTCTCGATAGTTAGCTCTCGGTCTTCTGGTTGAAAAACAACGTCGACGAAGGTGGGTAGGTGCACTATTGCACGGTGAGGCTTGTAACTTTCCATGAATTTTTCATTTATCACTCAAAGACAGAACTTCGCAATAAAAAATAATTTCCTTACTAAAAGAACCATACCAAGCTTAGTTAATAACTTCCTTATCAATACATCTTCTTTAGCAGTGTCACATGTAGTTATTTATTCTACTTCAGTTACTGAATCAACTACTGTAATTTGTTTGGAACTCTTCCAACTCATTGCTCTACCATTCAAGGTAAAAACATAAGAAGTAGATATTCTATCATTCTTATTTGATGCGAAAATTTCATCGGTATGACTTAACAATTTAATATCATTATCTCTATGTATGAAGAATTGGTCTTTAGTTCTTCTCAAGTACTTAAGAATACTTTTAACAACTTTGCAATGTGCCTCACCTGGATTTCCTGGGTACATAATTGCTACTCCTAGCGCATAAGAAACACCCGACCTCGTACATGTCATGGTACACATGAGAGCTCCCATCGCGTTAGGATATGGAATTCAACTGATGTATTCTCTTTCCTTTAGGGTTTTAGGACTATCCTCCCTAGAAAGAGAATCTCTAGTTTCTGTAGAAAATATCTCTTTTTTGGAATTATTCATGTGATACTTCATTAAGATAGTATCAATGTATATAGATTGAGAGGCCCCAAACAACTTCCTTGATATATCTTTATAGACTTTTATTCCAAGAAAATAAGTTGCTTCTCTCATACCTTTTATGGAGAGCTTTTCAGATAGCCAAACTTTCTCTCTTGCATGGCTAGTACATCATTTCCTATTTTCAATATGTCATCTATATATAGCACTAGAAAATTAAGTACGCTCTAATTAATCTTCTTGTACACGCATGGTTCCTCTTCACAGTGTAGAAAATCGAACATCTCGGTTGTCGTGTGAAAACAAATGTTCCAACTACGAGAATATTGCTTTAATCCATAAATGGATCGTTGCAACTTACATACCTTACTAGGGGCCCATGAAAATGTGAAAACCTTCAAGTTGAGTCATATAGACATCTTCCTTGAGCTCACCAGTAGGTGAAGGCCGTTTTCACATCCATTTGTCAAATCTCATAGTCATAGTATTCATTAATAGCAAATAAAATGCAGATAGATTTGAGCATTGCTACATGTAAGGGTATGCGTAAATAATCGTTTTCACGAAAACCGACAACAACCGACACCAGAATCACCAAAACTAGAGTCTTCGGTGTCACACCCCAAATCCGGTATTGACCGGACCCGAGACGTGACTTAGGGAATTTAAATAAAACAGTAAAAAGAGATAAGTAATATCTGAATAAGATGAAATAATATAAAACAACGGAAGTTCAAAACCCTGAGTCACAGCTCAGTCAAATACAATAGTCCAAGAATAAAGGTACGTCTATACGAAACCCAAAATAGACCCGGCCTCCGCGGGCTCCCAAGCTCTGTGTAACCATCTACTCCAAAACATAAGTAATACCTGTAGAAAACACGGTAAGGGGTGAGCTTGACGCTTAGTAGGGAAAAACACGAATACTACCCCATTACAGATTTACCATAAAGCCTTTCCACATTTTAAAGTATATTAAAAGGTTTGATACATCGATACGAAAATTAGGCTCTTTAAAGACAAAGCCCCCTTTTTACCTGACACTCATCAGTCCAACCATACCAACTTTAACTCAACACCAACCATTGACTAAGGCACACACCGAAGGGAACAATCCAATTAAGACACTCAATTATGTTTCCAAACTAACCTTTGACACTTAAAAGGAGAAGGCGACAACGAGAAAATGTAATCCAAATTAAACAACCTTCACTTTACTCTTCCACAAAATATCCCAAAAATCCTCGTCCAAAGCCCCTTCACAACCGACTCACGGATAACCACAAGACGACGCTTTAACTTACACGGAAGTAACACACATGAACTCGTCATCAAACAATAAAAAACAAGTCATTCGCAGTCACACACAACTCATAACAAGCAAACACCCATAGCCACAAACACATCAACACTCATTCAATCCAAACATTTTCAAAACACACAACTCGTAACCCATGCACGGTCTCGGGAGCAACCCGCTCGGTCAGGCGAAGCCGTACGCAACTTCCCCAACACAAAGTCGGGATAGGCGGTCGACCTCACCGCGGAACATAGGCCCAGCCTCTTCGCGGTACAACCTCATCGCGGAACACATCGTTTTACCGATACACAGAAGGTAGGGAAAACGCCTCTTCGCGGCCTTATCTCTCGCGGTGCTCAACACAACGTTTTACCGAGTGCTAGTCGGAAGGTAGGGAAACCACCTCTTCGCGGGACACAACGTTTTACCGACTCACGGTCGGAAGGTAGGGAAACCACCTTTCTCATGTAACCAAAGCACAACACAACATCATACTTCACTGATTGCGCGCCGGAAGGTACAATACACCTGACGGAAGTACATCTCTCACACTTTACCGGCCGCGCATCGGAAGGTACAACACCCTCTCGGGCACAACTCAACCAAGTATCATCAGAACAATCACAATCACACTCACAATCAGGACCACATTCTCAACATACTTACACACCTCATGCACTTACCAGCACTTACCGACACCACACTCAACGTGGCAACCCCACCGGCTTAACCGGTATCAATCCCCAACATCCCCAGTTCAACATATCAGATAAACAGGAAAAAAAACCACTCAATCATTACTATGCATCACCAAGTTCAACTCTACTCGTTTTCATGTTCGTTATTTATTAACCGTTCAAACAACACAGAGTACACAATCCAACACAATCAGCAACCAATCCTACAGGCACGACATGGCCCGATTCTACCAGCACGACAATTCCCAAGACGATAATCGTAAATGTTCACAGTTTATACATCTACGCTAGTTATTCACATCCTACATGCATACTACTTCATTATCCGGTTATTACGTTTCCCTATATGTATTCTAGTACGTCTGTAATAAAGTAGGGTTTCGAGGTATTTCCCTACCTCTCAGTCTCTATCTGGATCGCCTAGCTGCTGACGTCCGGGCCTACTCCGGTCTTCTCCTCGCTCGGGGTAAAAGCCTGGGTTTGACAAAAAGGGACGGTAGTCAGTCCCGGTCCAGTTCGTAACAGTCCCCTGATTTCAATCAGATAAGTCCTTTTTAATTTATCGGTTCAGTCCTCTAATTCATCCGATTTAAGTCCTTTAATTTACCGATTTAAAACCATTTAATTCTTTAATTTAAATTAATTTAATCAGAATTAATCAGTCCCGACTCGAGTCCGACCCGAACCCGGCCCAAATCCGGAAACCGACTGACCCGGATCCGAGTCCAGATTCGCGTCTGACCCGAGCCCGACTCAGGTCTTCGTCCAGGCCCGAGGCCCGAACTAAGCCGAAGCCCAAATCCTCGCCCAAGGCCCAAAGCCCGGTCTCGTCTCAGTCCTAGCCCAAGCCCGAGTACTGAAGAGGGTTAGGGTTCGTTTGTCCTAACGGCGACGGCCGGCGGCGGCGAGGTTCGGGGGAGGAGTGGCGTGACTGGAAATTGATTCCCCAGCGTAGATCCGGCGAGACTCTCCGGTGATTTACTCCCCACGAGGACTCACGCCCTCTCAGAGCTCAACTAGAGCTCTGGGCAGAGCCTCAACCATCGCGACTCGACGACGGCGCAACGGAGAGGGAGAGAGAGAGAGACAGGGGACCGGTGGATCTGGGTCGTTCACCTGCTGAGATTCCTGTCACTGGCACAGCGCGACTCGGAACTGGAACGGAGACGCACGACGAGCGAGGGTTCTACGGTTTCTTCTGATTCTTTTGCGAGAGACGACGGCGACATGGTTTCGTGAGGGAGCGGCGGGTGAACTCATATCTGGAGGAAGAAGGGATAGATGTAGGGGGTTTCCGGCACGGGCCGAAGCGATGGGGGTTGTGGGTTTGAAGAGGAAGGTCAGGCGAGGAAGCGGCGAGCTCCGGCGAAGGTGAGGGACGGAGAAGACGAATGCGAGATGTCGGAGGAGAGGGAGAGAAGGTTCGAGAGGAAGGAGAGAGCGTGACCTCGGGTGTCGTGCGAGGAAATGAGGAACAGAGCGTCGCGTTTAGGGTTATGGGCGTTGGGTTGGGCCTGGCGCTTGATGGGCCTGGCGCTTGATGGGCCTGACACACTGACCGGGCCTGGCATGCTGGGCCTGGTATAGTTGACTGGGTCTGGTTCTGCTCGGCCCAATGCCTTTTTTTTTAATTTGATCCAAAATTCAACTCGTTCTCCAACCCTCGACGTTTCAACTTGATAAATAAAATCTTAAATTCCCAGGGCTTTACATCCGGTGCCGGAGCCGGCGAAAAATGACCAAAAGCGGCCATTTTTCCGGTGGTTACTGGTTTTCTATATGAAAATCGACGGTTAAGCTGGTCGGGCCTCACATCAAGCCCAACGATCCTTTCACATGCAACCCATGTTCCTACCGAGCCCATTATCCCTTCAACATACAACCCGTCGTATATTTCAGCTCATTTCAATTAACCCTAAGTTCATCCCATCTTCTCCTTATAAATAGACTATTAGAACATCACACCATCAAAAACCCTCTTTGTCTTCCCTATCTTCTCCTCCATATGGATGTGCCATGCCTCCCTCCTCTCTTTATTTCTCTGTCCTATACTTCTACTTAACCATATAGTTAAATTATCTCAACTTGTTAATCCATGTGACTTATTCATCTTTAAAACCATTCGTAGTATAGATCTCTTCTTTATGTTCTCTTTCGTTAAATTACTTCTTGTTCTCTTTTCTTTCTATGTATTAAATAGTTAATTTTTGGATTTATGCATGTTTCTTCACAAAATCGGTTTGTGTAGAAAGCATTGAATCTGTACATTTTACAAAATCTGTTTTTCTTTCAACTCTTGTTTTCGTTTTAATTTGATTTGGTTTTTGTTACTTTCGGATAAAGTTTGTTGTAGTAAAATTTAGGGTTAAATATTGAAACTTATTCTTAACTATTGGTCACAAACACTACACCATGCAACGTTTCAAAATCACATTTGGGATACCTAAAGTATTGGTCGCGCATTCTATGGAAAAAAAACTAACAATAGGATATGAAATGACCATTTTGCCCTTCTGAATTTAAACTAACTTACCAGTATAAATTGAATGACCATTTTATCCCACTTAATAATACCATTAATTTTTAATTAATTCATATGTTTTTAAATTTCAATAAAATATTTTTTTATTTTCCAAAAAAACTAATTTTCTTTAAATTTAATATTTTCCAAAAAAAACTTCTTTAAATGATATTATTTATCAGTTATCATTAACCTTCAATTTTCTGCATTAAATTCCAAACATTATTTTCTAATACTTTTTTTTATTTTTCTGATTTTCGTTATTTCTTTGCTATTTTTTCTATTTTCATTAAGATTTTAAATTTAATTTAATATTTTTAATTTCTTAAAATAAATAAATACAAATAAAAATATATTTTTGATAATAATACATATATTTTAGATATTTATCAAAATTAAAAAAAAATCATGTCACCATGACGTTGCAATAGCCATTCTTACCAACGTACATATAACTCTGAGCTTCAAGTACCCAAAGAGAAATTAACCCTCTTGCAGGATACGGAATATGATGTACCTCTATAAGCTGTCTACATGATCAATCTGCTAGCTGAAATCCGACTGTACCAACACCTAACATCCTGTAGGGTCGAGAATCACCCATATAAACCGAGCGACCCTCCACCTCGCGATAGGTGGTGAATCAATCCCGAACCGGACACAAATGATAAGAAGCATTTGTATCCAACAACCAACCATCATACAAATGATCACTAGAACCCGTTGTCAAAGCATGCGCTAGGTCATCGTCAATATGAATAACTATCCCCGGTGCCTCAACCACATTTTCCACACCTTTCCCTGTATCTTGTTTGGTGCAATTGTCCTTCAATTCCGGACAGTCCTTGTAATGGCTTATACATTTACACTTGTAACATTCAACTTTAGACAAATCTCTTCCCCTCGACTGAGATCAATTTTTTCTATTGTTGTTGTTCCTCTTATTTGAATTTCTTCCCCTTGTGACCGAGAGACCATATGCTAGAATGTCCTCGCTCATAGCACTCTTCCTAGAAGCCTTTCCAAGTATAGACTGAACAATGTCACTATACACAAACTTCTCTTTGTTCATCATAGTCATCTGATCAACAAACGACTTCCATTATGGTAACAAAGAAATCAACAAGAATAAAGTCTTCTGGCTATCTTCAAACTTAGCTCCCAAGCTAACACAATCCGAGTACAAGCACTCAAACTCAATGATATGATCAGTCATAAGCTTACCTGACTGTAGCCTGAAAGTGAAGAGCTTATTTTGCAGGTACATCACACTCATCTTATCATTTTAAAGATATATAGCCTGAAGCTTATCCCAAATACCCTTGGCGGTTGTCTTGTCACGCCCCAAATCCGGTTTTGGCCGGACTCGAGACGTGACCTGAAACAACCGAGACAAAAGTAGTAAAACAGTAATAAATTCCTTTAAAGCTGAAAGCGAGTCCAAAATATTTCTCAATAATTAAATCCAAAATTTCAAATATAGTGTCCAAACTTTGACCAGTAACAAAAGATAAATAAGGTTCGACGATGTGGACCAACAAATCCCTAATACAATCCTCAAGACATCCGGAAGCTCCCGAGCCTCGAATTCCCCAGACATCCGCTACGCCTGTAAAACAGTAAGAAACCAAAGGGGGTGAGCTTACGCTCAGTAGGAAAAACCTTAACAACTCAACCCTTAGATCAATAATGTACTGTGTAACCAGAATACTCAAATAACAACAAAATACGATTAACAATGAAATAATGTGTAAACAAGATAGAATACGATAAGTACAATAAAATAATATATAAACAAGATAGAATAAAATAAGCACCATGCTCTAAAGATAACCTTAACTTGAAAGGTTCCATAAAGTATCATAACAATTAAATGGGAGTAATTGATACCACGCCAACCACTTGCTTTCTCAAGCCTCCGATCCATGAATAGATTCTAGTGTCACCTCGGTTCCCATATTCTGATCCACTAGAGTATTCATATCACATCATATTTTCCCTCGGTCCAGAGGAGGCACATGCACCGGGGCACCGGAAACAGTCCCAAATGGGCGCTTATCGTCGGGATTCCCAGAAATGCCTCCAAAGAACCATAAGTCATAGGGAACCAAGTAGTGCTCCCGTAGGACGCACACACTTGGGTGAAACCGTTGTAACCATCTCTTATGAAGTAATCCACTCAATATCCCGCAGGATCTGCCGAGCCCTTAGGCCCCTCACATCACTCAATATCCCGCAGGATCTGTCGAGCTCTCAGGCTCCAATAATAACTCAATAACCACTCGATATCCCGTAGGATCTGCCGAGCCCTTAGGCCTCTCACATCACTCAATATCCCGCATGATCTACCGAGCTCTCATGCTCCAATAATCACTCAATAACCACTGCCTCTGTCAAACTCCAACCACCACAACGACACCGGATTACTCCCCCCCGGTGTAGTACCGAACCAAACACACAAACAAACAAACAAACAAACAAACAAACATACATTTCAAGAATAAGAATAAAGGGAACAAGCATAAACATTCATCCATCAATCAACACTCATCGAAGCACACTTTCATCACAGCGAAGACATCCAATATCGTTCCACACTTACCGTATACTTACCTGTCACGAACCATCGGTACATCGATCACCTGATTGTATCCCTTGGCACAACCAGTCATACTCGATCATCCGTTCAAACCACAATTAATCATCACTCAATCAATCAACCAATTAATCAAGCATTCAAGTCAATCCTTCAACATTCAAGCATACATTCGATCTAGTTTCATTAGACTCTTGATTATCCTAATAACTAGCAACCAAGCATGTGAACCTAGCACCCAACTAATCCGAGAGCTCATCATAGCTTCTCTACCAGTAAACCAAATCCCAAGTATTGAAAGCGAGTTACACTAGTTATTCTCATCCTAAGCATGCATTGTAGACATTCTGATTATTAATAATTGAAAGACGATTATTCTAGTTATTCGCATCCTATATGCCATTCTAGGACCTTTCCGATTTTATTAACCTAACATGCATACTAAGCGTTAATTAAGAAATTAAGACTTTCCCTACCTTGTGGTCTTCTTCTAATAATACTCTGATGAAAACTCGAGTGGCCTTTCCTCCGTTCTTCACACGGGTCCCGGCGTGATCTTCGTTCTTCTAGCTCGGGTCCAAGCCCTTGCGCTCGGGCGAAGTCCCGTCTAGGTTTGACACAGAAAAAATCCAATCAAAACCGGTAAAAGTCCAAAGGTCCTCTTATTTAACCCCAAATATCTTTTAAGTTCTCACCTTGAATTAATTAAACCAGTTGATTAAATCTGATTTTAAATAATAATTTTATTTAAAGCTGGGTTGACCCGGATCCGACCCAAAATCTGACCCGGATCCAAGCCCGACCCGGATCCGCACCCGGATCCAAGTTTGACCAGGACCTGATCTGATCCGATCCATCCTGGGCCTGCCCAGTCTCAAGGCCCGTTCCCCTTGCTGGCCCAAGGCCCGTCCATTTCGCGTCTGAGCAGAAACCAACTCCGGCGCGCTCACCTTTTCCGACCACCGTCAGCTACGCTCGAAGGGGGAAAGAACAGGGCGGCGAAGGGCGTAGGATTATCGGCGACGCCATAGCCGTGACGGCGAAGGTTAGGACGTGACTCACATTTCCGTCTCAGATCCGACGAGGACGGATCTCATCGTCGAGGGTTTCGGTCAGAATCGCTCGCATCGAGCTCGGGGGCATGGATCTGGACGAGGCGAGGTCGGAGACGAAGGACCCGACGCGGTTCAGCACGAACCTGTGCTGAGACACCGTCGCCGGCGTCGCTCGAGCTCGGGAAGGTGCACCCAGAGTGAGATCTCCGGCACGACGTCTTGATTTTGTGCGCGGCGTCGAGCAAGAAGAGAGATGGGGTGAGGATGAGGGGATCTGGTCTCCGAAAAGGGGCGGGGGCGATGGGGTTTGGTCTCGTTTCTGTGAGGACGGAGAGCCGGGAAGGAATGAGGGTTTTTTTCTGGGCTTTGTCCTAGTGGAAACAGAAGAGGAAGGAGGAGTGAGGGAGATAGAGAAGAGGGTCGGCGATGGTGTATGGATCTGAACGGGAGAGAGGAGGGCGTGAGGAGAACGACGCTCCTCGAAATTCGTGCGTGAACAAGGGAGAGAGGCGGCACTCGTTAGGGTTTTTGTGCAAGGGGTTTGGGCTTCTGGCGACACCTGGCCTGGCCTCGCGATACGGGCTCGTGCTCAGCTCCGGTTTGGGTCTGATCAACCAGATCGGCCCAATCCCTTTTTTTTTTATTTCTCCTTTCAGTTTTCCATTCGTTGCAAAAACATACCCAATGTTTCATGTTTCAAAACATTACCCTATTGAAGGAGTGGGGTTTTACACGTCTCATCAACAAAATTGTAAGCCACATTCTGAGAAAGACACAAGCGGATCATACCACACGTTTTCTGATTCATCTTGTTCCACCTCTCAAGTTGATCACCCTCTGATGGTTTATCTCCCAACACATCATATTGATCCAAACTAATAAGAATGTATTTACCATCCATCTTTCAAGCTTTAAAATTGTTCCGTCCACTAAATCGAATAATATTGAACCCATGGACCTTCACATAACCCTCATTCCGAGATGTGGACGCTCTATTAGACATATTCACAAACATAGTGATTACAACAATAACCAAACAACTAGTCAAACCAGGACGCTCTAATACCACTTGTAGTAAATCCAGTACTCGAACCGAATAAAAGATTCACCTCAGAAACCGATTGGATTCAGAGAAATGAACCGATGAGATTCAATTTCTAACGAACACCAATCTCCTGATTTCCAACCCCCGATCCCAACACTCAGTCGATAAAATTGCGAATGTCTAATAAGTGTAAGATACGGAACAAGTTAAAGTGCAGAAAATAAACAGAGGACCCAATATTTTACGCGGTTCGAAAATGTGCTTACATCCATGGGACAACGACGAACTCTTGTATTACCCAAAGAATAATCCGAGAGATTACAATGTAATTTTCTATTTCTCAATACAAGTATGACAATCTACAAAAGAAAAAAAATCAATCTTTTGTTGTCATTTAAAAGCTACAAGAACACATCTTTGTTTTTGTTCTTGTACTCATAACCACATCTTGAAGATCAAATCAATTCTTCCACCAACTATCAACAACTTTGATTTTAGATTTTGAAACACCCTTGGCCACAACACATTCCTTTTTGGTGTCTATTGCTTTTGCAAAACGACATCAACACTTCAGTATGAGTCCTTGTAGCCACACCATTAAGATCTCTACACTTTCAAGAAATCTTTTCCCTTATTTCTTAATTTCTTATTCCAATTACATGAAAAAATAAGAAGCAAGAAGAACTTGGGAAATTGATTTGTGTTACCTTTGTTGCTACCATAGAGCCATCCTCATCTCCTTGCCAAAATCATCATCTCTTTCTGTCAGGAAACGATGAGTAGATAGATAGTGAGTATAAGCGGACGACGACGTTTCAGTTATGTGGTGAGGAAGGTGACACGACATAGGGCACGTGGCGAGTAAAGGCGAGGAATGGAGGACAGCTAGCGAGCATTCGGGCGAGCACACGTCGGCACAGACGGGCCAGGCCGTTACGGGCCCAAGCCAAGTTGTTACAGGCCAGCCTTGGTTGTTACACGTCTAGTCCAAGTAGTTAGGTGTAACCGAATTCGGTTACGCGTCGTGTCGAGTCAGCGCGTTGACGTGGAGTCAACCCGTTGACGTGGCCGGTCCTATATAAGGACCAAGCTTCGTCTTCCTTACGATCTTTCAACATTTCTATAACAGAGAGAGAGCCATTGTAGAGAGAGGCAGAGCACATCCTCTACTTGTAACCCATTTTCGTCATCAATATAGCTTACCAGTTCTCCCAGGTCTGACAAATTGGTATCATAGCCCCGTTTCAGCGATAATGACACGAGCTTCCGATCTCCACGACGTAGCGCGACGAGCCGCAGAGGTAAGTCTCCAACCGGTGCAAGTCCTGACGGAGGAGGTATAAACCATCCGACCAAGCGTTGAAGCCATGACAGGAATGACCGAAGGCCAATTCAACGAGATCCTCACAATCCTCCAAAATTGGTCGGGAGAGTGGAAACCATTGAGAGAAGAAGTTTGCTGTGAGCTCGCAAGAACCACGACACGCCATCGGATCTCCGGCGATCGGCATCACGCGGATACTCACGATACGGCGGCAACTCTCAGAGAGGGCGTAACAATGGAAGAAAGGACAGAAGCGACGACAGAGCCGAAGCCGGTCACGGGAGAGAAGAGGACGGTGACGGCGACATAGAAGGAGAAGAAGAGAGACCGGTGAGAGATAACCCGAGGCATGAGCGGCGCGATGACGGAACATATCGTCACCTGCGCGAACTGGAATCAGAGGACAACTGCGCCAGACACGACGGCCGCCCACCGGAGGTCAGGCACGCTTCGTCGTCGTCTTCTTCGACGTAATCCTGATTTACAGTCCGGACCTGAGAAGCCACATTGAGCATTTGAAGATGGTTTTCCAGCGACTCCGGGAGCAGACGCTATATGTCGAGAAGTCAAAATGCTGCTTCGGAGTCAGAACCGTCGAGTATCTTGGACATCTCATATCAGGACGAGGTGTGGCAACAGACCCGGAGAAGGTCCGAGCCGTGCAGGACTGGCCGCGACTGCGTTCGGTGAGGGACGTACGCTCCTTCCTGGGGCTCTCCGGCTACTACCGGCTCTTTGTAAAGGGGTATGGGGTAATGGCCCGCGCCATGACAGACCTGCTGAGGAAAGGAAAAACTTTTGAGTGGACGGAGAAAGAAGAAGCGAGTTTTGGGCAACTAAAAGAGGCGCTCATCTCAGCGTCGGTGCTGGCCTTATCGTCATTTGAGAAAACCTTCATCGTAGAGACAGATGCATCAGAAAATGGTATCGGGGTCGTGCTGATGCAGGAAGGCCGACCGCTCACCTTTTTCAGCCGCGCCTTGGGTCCCCGGAACGCCGGCCTGTCGACTTACGAGAAGGAGATGTTGGCCGTGCTCATGGCGGTGCAACGATGACGCCTGTACCTGCAAGCACAGGAGTTCATGATTAGAACCGACCATCGCAATCTAAAATTCCTAGAAGAACAGAGGTTAGTCACTCGCTCTCAGCAGAAGTGGCTCGCCAAAATGCTGGGACTCAGGTACACTATTGAGTACAAGGCCGGAACTCTGGACCGGGTGGCTGACGCACTATCGCGACGAACTCACTGTGAGCTGGGGCAGGTGACCGTGGTGGTATCCTCGTGGCTGAAGGAGGTGGAGAGCAGCTACGAAGGCGACCTAGAGGCGCGTGGTCTGATTCAGAGACTCACTTTAGCGCCGGGATGCATCCCCGATTATGAGTGGAAACAGGGCATCATCTCCGTCAAGGGCCGGATCTACATTGGAGCTAGTGGTCGACGCGACAAAGAGTGCTGGAGGCCCTTCATGCCTCTGCTCTGGTAGGGCACTCAGGGTTGCGAGCCACCCTCAAACGACTGTTGGCCCATTTTTGGTGGCCTTATGTCGCCGACGAGGTACAGAAAATGGTAGAGACGTGCGACACCTGCCAATGTTGTAAAGCAGAAACCATAGCCTATCCTTGTCTCCTCCAACCGATATCGGTTCCGAGTCGGCCGTGGTGCGATAGTGGGCTAGACTTCATCGACGACCTTCCAAAGTCCGACGGGTGGGACTCCATCCTAGTGGTCGTGGATCGATTCTCCAAATACATTCACTTCATCGGACTTCGGCATCCTTACACCGCCACTCAGGTAGCCCAGGCCTTCCTCGACAATGTGTACAAGCTCCACGAAGTGCCGAGCACTATGGTCTCAAACCGGGATCGGATTTTCCTCAGTCAGTTCTGGCGAGAGTTGTTTCGCCTTCTGGGCTCAAAGCTGCTCCTGTCCACCGCCTACCACCCTCAGACCGATGGCCAGACGGAGCGCGTGAACCAGTGCTTGGAAAACTTTCTCCGTCTGGTCACCCACCAGCTACCGGCACAGTGGTCACGGTGGCTATCATTGGCCGAGTACTGGTACAATACCGCCTTTCACGCCGCGCTGAAGTCGACGCCTTTCGAAGCTCTCTATGGGTACCCGTCCCCTTCGCCGGCGTAGTCGATCTTCAGCACCATTGTAGCCGTGGAAGATTTCGCCCAGGATCGCCAAGCCGTTTGGGCGCTGCTCATAGAGAAACTCGTCGTGGCGAGGGAGCGAGCAAAGACCTATGCCAACAAACATTGGACGGGAAGGGAGTTCCAGGTGGGCGACTGGGTTTATCTCCGACTCCAGCCATATCGCCAGAACACGGTCGCCCTTCGCTGGAATCTGAAGTTGTCGGCACGCTTATATGGGCCGCGGAGTCAAAGATCCACCCAACCTTCCACGTATCGTTGCTGAAGAGGAAGTTAGGGGAAGGGTGCTCGGTAACGGTGGAGTTACCTCAGACCACCGAGACAGGGCAGCTCAAAGTGGAGCCGTGCCGGATCTTGGCCACGCGGATGATTAACCGCCAGAATCGGGCCATGGTTTAGAAACTGGTCCAGTGGGAGGAATCTCAAGAAGACGCGACTTGGGAGGATATCGGCCACCTCCGAGCTCGCTTCCCGGGACGGAACTTTGACACCGAACCTTGAGGACAAGATTTGTTTGATGGAAGGAGCAATGTCAGGAAACGACGAGTAGATAAATAGCGAGAATAAGTGGACGACGACATTTCAGTTCTGTGGTGAGGAAGGTGACACGACACAGGGCACGTGGCGAGTAAAGGTGAGGACTGGAGGACAGCTAGCGAGCATTCGGGCGAGCCCACGTCGGCACAGACGAGGCAGGCCGTTACGGGCCCAAGCCAAGTTGTTACAGGCCAGCCCAGGTTGTTACACGTCCAGTCCAAGTAGTTAGGTATAACCGAATTCGGTTACGTGTCGTGTCGAGTCAGCGCGGTGACATGAAGGACCGAGCTTCGTCTTCCTTAGGATCTTTCGACATTTCTGTAACAGAGAGAGCCATTATAGAGAGAGGCAGAGCAACCTCTGCTTGTAACCCGTTTTCGTCATTAATAAAGCTTACCCGTTCTCCCAGATCTGACACTTTCCCCTTGATGATTTGCTGCCGTACCCATGAAGAGACCAATTTCACATTTTGTTCCCTTGCTCTCCAACAAAACCTAAAAGGTGTTGAAATGGGCTTCAGTGATTGGACCAAAAAGGATATGGGCTTTTGGAGCCCAAAAAACAACAACGTTTTCATGTTACTATGTCATATCTCCCCATATCGATGTAGGTATCATTTGATTTATTAGATTTTAGTTATTCTGGACTTAGCATGAAGGTTAATGAAACTGAAAGAGCTTGTATCTACAGCACTCACATGGCCAATACCATATTGTCTGTCATTTTTTTCTTTGGTTTCAATTATATGCAGGAAGACCATGTACTTCCTGTTCCCAAGGACAAAGATCAGAAGCCTTCTGTTGCAATTATTAAGGTAATAATATATTGAACTCATTGTACAATTTATATATGTGATCAAGGTGATAAAAAACGTCAGGAGTTAGTCGGATGAGAATAGGTCTAGACGTTAAGCAGGGATTAATCGAATTATTATTTTTATTATATATTACCAAATTTTATATTATATTATACTATACAAAAAATATTAATAATATTAAACATTAAATATATTTAAAAAACATAAATATTTTATTAAACTAAAAATATCATACAATTCATAAAAGAAGATCAATAAGTATGACTATATCAACTCAATTAGTACAATTTTGACCCGATGTCTGACCGACCCGCCCAATTAATCGTCCAGGCGACGATAAATCGGTCGAATCGGGGATTAATAAGTCATATTCCGTCCAAACGGCCTAAAACGCCTTAAAAAGATAAATCAGATCGATAGAACCCATTTCGACGCTTAGACGGGCCTAAGCGCCTCCAAACAAGGATTTTTACAACCTTGTATGTGATGAATAAATGCGGCGCCAGTCTTATGGATATACTTATCTTTTAAGTAAATTACCAATTACTGCTTAATAGTGGGTTTTCGTCTTTCCTTGGTCTATATGTCTTGAGCTCATTTTTTGCTTGCAAAGGGTATAATTAGCTAGCATGTACTTTTGATTAGGAAATAGCAACAAAATCCTCCGTGGACATCAATGTAATATCAACTTCAATTAGCATTTAGCAGTACTGGAGGGTCCCATTGGCGTGCATCCAGTAGGAATTGAACCTTATGAAGGAAGTGGATGAGGGTAGTTGAAAACAAAACTTTATGAGTACGTACTTCACAAACCTAATAAATCTCATTGATCGGCGTTTTTATGTACAAAATGATGTTATTTCATCTCATGTCCAAATATTTAAATCAAATGTTAAGTATCCTTCAATGCTCTTCACTTTGATTTGGTCACAACCAATGCTCTAGAGTAAATGGAGACGAAGAGATCATCAAAGTCAACCTTGAATACCTTATCTGCATCTTGGTGCAACAAAATGAACCGTTGGGACTTTAACTGAATACACCTAGAGCTAGTTATTATTATTAGGGTTTATAGTTGGGAGAGAGATTAGGGCTGGGGGGCAAAATGGTAATGTCACATTGCATAGAATTAGATGATAGATCTGCCCTCACCACATGCATTAATTAATTCTAAATCTAGAACCTTAATTTTAACACACTCAATTAAATTGTTGGGAACAGTCAAAATTAATTGTTTGATTCCGGTCTTGGTTTCTGCAATTCCCAAAAGCCACATAAGATAATACAATGTGTCAGAGATGCATAGTACCACAATGTCCCCATCAAACATCACTAATATCCCAAAAGTACCCTCCAAGTATACGGCATCATAGCGGTTGAAAAGGGTATAGTAGTCATTTCGAGAAAAGGGTCCCAAAGAGAGTCTGCATATGATGACTTGACCAAGATGGTTGTTTTTTAGTAGACATGAACAGCAGCCCATCTCACTCACTGTCTCTCCTTCATCGCATCGCTCTTCCATTTCTAATCTCGCGTGATCTCTCTCTCTCTAGGCTAAGCTTTCTCTCTCCTGAAGAAAAATCTCTCCTTTTTTTTATCTAGTTTGTTGTGTGTGCTCATTGTGCTTTACTGATATGCGCTTTGGTCGCCATTTCTGATTCTTCTCTTCCTTTTGCCTGAGCTCTCTGCTGCTGACTGGTTCCGAGATGGGTTTTGCTTATTAGCTTCAGATTGAGTTTTGCAGCTCAATAGATTGGGGGGATTGCAGAGACAAATGGGTTTATCTTTGAATTCGATTCTCTGAGATCTGGTGGGGTATGGCCTTTTCTTCATGCATTTTCGTTATGGGTTTTTTTTGCTTACATTGCAAGTGAAGATAATGTTTGCTCACACTATCTTATTCATGTTTGAGCCTTTAGTTTGGTCACTTTACAGGGATGTAGTTTCATTTGTTGGTTTAGGCATTTTCTGTTCTTATTTGGGATTAATTTGCTTCTTTGAGCTTAGGCCTGTGATCTGCAAACACCTGGAGTCATTGGTGGTTGGGTGTTTATGCTTTTGGTAGAGAATGGTTAGTTTTGTATCTTTGTGGGGCACTATGTGTAATTTTGTAGCCTTCAAGAT
Source organism: Erodium maritimum (assembly GCA_963921825.1). Taxonomy (NCBI): domain Eukaryota; kingdom Viridiplantae; phylum Streptophyta; class Magnoliopsida; order Geraniales; family Geraniaceae; genus Erodium; species Erodium maritimum. The sequence goes on from OY997590.1 coordinate 22,150,150, forward strand.
CTGGTTTTTATGGTCTCTTTCTGACTTTGAAATCTGCCCTTGTTTGGGAATTTTGAAGTGTATGTATGTGGGTTTGTGCATGAATGATTCTTAATTTTGTAGCATCAAAATGATTAAGTAGCTCTTTTGGGTGTTGTTCTATATTCAGGATGATATATGGTTTTGTTAAGAATCAGTCATGGATTTGATTGTGATTATGTGTACACAATCAAATCCTTAATTGATTCCTACAAGTTGGTCAATCATATCGGCATCTACAGCTGTCTAATAGGATCAACATAATGTTCAGTTGTTCGTTTCCAGTTGATGTGTCACAAATGAATTGTGTGATGCATGTGATTTTGCAGCCTATTTCTTACTTGTTTCTTTTTCTTCAGAACTCGGGATCTTGTGATGGGACTAGAGACAGAGTTGGAATTCAGAAAAGGCCGAGGACTAGGTTTCAGCCCAAACACCGTGCTTCCATCTCCTAGACATTGTTTGGATGCTGAGAAAAGAAATGTGAAGGGAAAAGGCAAACCTGCCCGCAAAGACAATAGGTTGAGCCTAAAGGAGGACTTCAGAGAGATCAGCTTTGGCAGGTACCGTAGTTCATCTTGTAAAAATGTTCCATCTAGACCACTTGTTGGACTGGAAGGTAACATACAGCTGAGGCGAGGTTCTATATATCAAAGCTCCAGAGAGGTAGGTAGTATGAAGAAAAGAGGCTCTGTTGAGGGGCGAAGAAAAATTGAAGTGCCATGCAGCAGCAATGCTGCTCTCTCCTTCAGAGTTGTTGACACTTTGTGTAGCTCGGATGAAGAGAGTCGACAAGAGAGATCTTCACTGATGTCTCAAAACTCAAACTTCAGTGTAGCTTCCGTTAGCAGACCATACTTAGAACCGTGTTCATCAGATGATTTCTTTGAAATCTGCTTGGTTTCAAGTAGTCAAGAAAAAAACTCTCCTGGTAATCAAATTGTAGAGAGAACAACATCTTTGCACAAGTCATTAGTAGCCAATGTGGGGATGTCTCGACTACCTTCTCTAACTGAAAATGATTGTTCCTTCAAAGGTGGCTCAAAGGCCCGATTCAGTCCTATCAGAAAGATGTTCATGAAGTCCAAGCCCGTGCAAAGTCCTTTAAGTGATTTGGTGGATGTTAGTAAGGTGAAGGGGAGTGAAATAGCCAACAATAAAACAAAGAAGACAATATGTAAGTCTTTGCTTGATGACTTCTCAATATCATCGGATTTGGAAGTCAGCAATCCCCAAATTGCCACAAGAGATAGCCAACAATCACTTGTGGCAGGTTCTCCAGTCCACTTACATGGCCGTCTCAAGTTGGAAAGTAAAGACGGGATGCCATATTTTGAGTTCTCATTGAAGTGCCCTGAAGAAGTACTTGTGGCCAAGACTTGGAAAGCTGATAAGGCTTTGAATTGGATATACACCTTTCACTCTATTGATGGTAGGAAGAGGAGTAATGTGAGTTCACGGGGATCTAACTATAGCAACAAAGAATCCCTGATTGTGGGACAGATGCATGTTACATGTTCTGTATGCTCGGAGTTAAAAGATGAACGAGCTTTGGATAACTCTATGGTGACTGAATTTGTATCCTATGATATTGCTCATGCAAGAAAAAGTGTTGCTGCTGCCCAAGATTTATCTAATTGTTCCCTTGATGTCAGCAAATCCGGTAAAGGTTTGATGGGAAGATTTGCATTAGGTAACGAGCCTGATCTAGCAAAAGTCAACCCTCAACCCAAGCATGTCACTGACAACAGAGAGTTGGATTCTTATCATTGTCCTTGGGATCCCTCGGATTTGCATCCGAATCTTGAAATTGCAGCAACTGTTATTCAAGTCCCGTTTGAGAAGAGAGAAAGCTTGAAATACAAGAGAGGGGACAAGATTTGTGATAAAATACAGTCAAATCTGTTAAAGCTTTCAAAGATAGAGCCAAAGGCAAGAGTCACAGATAATTTCAGTCCAGCAAAAGTGAAGGCGATAATCCCAAGTGGAAACCACGGTTTGCCTAGTGATGAAAGTCAAGGTCCTTCTTCGTTACTTGAGCGGTGGAGACTAGGAGGAGGATGTGACTGTGGTGGATGGGACATGGCTTGCCCTCTTATAGTTTTTGGTAATCCCAAGCTTCGAAGTGGAGAAGATAGTCTACTCGTGGAAAATCAGCACCCACTTGAACTTTTCGTCCAAGTAAGCTCACCATTTATTTCCTTGGGAAGTTCTTGGCATTACAATACATGTGTAGTCTTTTGAAACACTCGAGAAGAGTCGCAAATATTTGCTTGTCATTTACTTTATTCTGATGTGTGTATAGGGTTCAAAGGAGAATGCACCGGCATTGACCTTAACATATATCGAAGAGGGAGAGTATGCAGTTGACTTTCACGCACAGCTGTCCACGCTGCAAGCATTCTCCATTTGTGTTGCCATCTTGCATAGTAAAGAAGCTGCTGCTGCAGGGCAGGAGAGAAACAAGCAGTTGCCGCAAAGCAGTCCCCTGAAGATACTTATGGATGAACAAGTGAAGTTGTTGACTGAAGCAGTGACAGAAGAGGAGAAAAGGAAATTGAGCAAGACAAGAAAACAAACCCCGGCATCATTCGTGCTCAACCCTCCCTTTTCTCCTATTGCTCGGGTGTAGTTTGGCTCAGAAAAGATGAACCCGTATTGGGTTTGCTCTGGAACTGAAATAATGTCGAGGAACAAGGCATTGGAACTGTAAAGATGTAAGATTGGTGCCATTGAACTTGCTTTGCACTGTCATTTCATATCTATGATTACATTATAATCAGGTTTAAGGAAACAAGATACTGTCCATACTGTAACTTATAGGGGGGAAATAGAATTAGTCATTAGGCAATAGGTAGTTGAGCGATCTGTGAAGGATATGGTAATTTTTGTTGCCTTGGTATGGGAATCAAAGTAGATCATGTATTGTTTGTCATGTAAAGCAAGAACATGAAAGTTTTGTCTGTTGGCTGAGACTTTTCTCCGGATAATGAATAATGATGTTCTGTGTAGGAGGGTCTTTCCATGTGATGAGAATAGCTTATGACTGTTGGGATTTTTTTATTTTTTTAATTTTGATATCAGAGACCATTGTTCTTCACCTCTTTAAAGTATAGTATTTGTTAGTAGTTTCTCATGCTGTTTTGCTTTTACTTGCATGAAAGATTAACTTGTGAGTCCAATCATGAACTCACAAACACATCCTTCCTCAAAATGATCAAATGTTAAGGACTATCACAGTTATTAATACCGTCTACTGAACTTTGAAAATACAGTCTTTTATTCTAATCTAGTCCTCCATTTATGTCATACCATTGGCATTCCTATCTAGTCAGTACTTCTTTTCCTTGTGTTGTTGTTTAAGCATCTTATTTTGTCTTGTTCAAATCTATATATTGGAGTTGATACATCAACAGGGTCGTTGTAGTATAGTGGTAAGTATTCCCGCCTGTCACGCGGGTTCGATCCCCGGCAACGGCGCTTTTCATGTTTTGTTTTCCAAAAACACGGTTTGCTTAATAAGCAGGCATTGGTTGTTAGCGTAATTAATTTGTCCATGTTATAGTTATCTGAGTGGCAGTGTCAATTTGTGCATCTTTTTCCCTTCAGTGTTTTTCTTTATCAGCTGAGGCAGGGATTCTGTCTCCAAGCTTCAAGAGAGAAGTTCAATCTCTCTGAGCACCACTGTCATTCCAAACTCCAAGTACAGTGTTACGATAGGAAGCTGAAATGTTCTAAATAAGCATCCAAACAGTAGATTGAACAAGCCAACAAGTGTATTGTAATTACACTAGATTCAATCCTTCATTTATCGTTTTTTTTTTACTGAGTAAGAGTTACAAATATACTAAATCAGCTTCTTCTTTTTTTGATAAGCGATTTAGATATTATTCCATGTATTAAGGAAAATACAAGGAAGAGAGGAGGGCAGCAGCTCGATCTTGAAAAAAGAAGAATAAAAACATTCTTGACTTGCAAAAAACCCAACAATAAGAACAAAAATCAAACTCATTCCTTCCTTGATCTTTCCTGTCAAAATCATCAAACCAAAAGATTGTTGTTGGAGATTTAAGAATAATTCCACAATTTGAATAGACTTTCCTATGAAGACCAGGGAGCACCCTAAATAGTATATGCATATCAAATTCTTTCTCCACCTTCCTATCCCCAAACCGAATCAGAAAAGAAGCAAATCTGAAGCCATAGCTGGCATAATCCAAGAGACCTTCCACCATTTTTGAATTTTCGTCCAAACAACCAAGAGTCCGAGTAATGGACAGAGATGTGTTCCGAGTCTTCAAAACACTTCTTGCAGCATTTGCAAAGCATACTTTGGAGGCCAATTTTTAATCCAAAGACAAGAGGCCCATTGAGGTGCAGGAGAGGATGACGTCGTTAACAAATTATAGGTCACCTTGGACGAAAAAACTGGAGTTTTAGACCAAATCAGAGAATCAGGTGGTCCGTGCAGATCAAAGGGAACTTTGCTCAATAAATCCAACAACTGAAGAGCTTGTCTGTCCTCAAAAGAAAAAACAATCCCTTCTAAACTCAATGTTCCAATAGCATGCGTCAACAATTTCAACAATCTTCTTGTGTTTAGAATTTGTGAAAGAATATGACCTGGGATATTTAAGTTTAAGAGGAATTTTTCCCAACCACACATCCTCCCAAAACTTAATAGAAGTTCCATTTCCTAATCTCCAGGATAAACTTTGATCACCAAAAAGAGAAGAGAATGTTCGATCCTTGGTCAAATCAAAAATTTGACTGAAAACCGATTTAAGACCGTGGCCTTGTGCAAAGAGTCAGGTCCCAGTCCTCTAAATCCCAACTAAATTGTTCGCAGATAAATTTCTTCCAAACGGAGTCCTCCTCAGTTGCAAATCTCCAAAACCATTTTGCCAAAAGACTCAAATTTACATGGTCGTGACTCTGAATGCCCAAAGCACCCTCCAATTTTGGCCTTGCAACTTTGTGCCAAGCTACCTTGTTCAACACGTTACCTTCAGAACTAGCTTTCTAAAGGAAACGTCTCTACCAAGAATTAAGTTCACGAATGACAGACTTCGGAGCTTTGAATAAAGTCATATAATACACTGAAAGAGCATAAAGAGTTGACTTAATAAGCACAATTCGCCCAGCCATATTAAGCAGCTTAGATTTCCACAGATCTAAAGCATTTGTGAAACTTTGCATAATAGGTTTTCAAGTCGAAGCTTTCCTAGGGTTTGCTCCAACTTGAAACCCCAAATATTTAAAAGGAAGAGAAGAGACCTCACATCCCATGATACTCTGAACCATCTCTTCTGAAAGACCAAAGGCGTTTAGGGGGATGGCTTTTGATTTTGAAAAATTTATTTTCAATCCCGACATGGACTGAAACAAATCAAGGGTTGATTTCAGCTTTCTATTATGCTCCTCTCTACCAGATATAAAAAAGGAGTGTGTCATATGCAATTTGCAGATGAGACACTAACAAATTTCCTCGACCAACCCGGACTCCACCAAAATCACCCACTTGAATACCATCTTCCAAGATTTGATGCATACCTTCTGCTGCCAGTAAAAAAACGAATGGGGATAAGGGACAGCCTTGTCGCAGTCCATTGGAAATAGAGAAATCCTTGGATGGAGATCCATTTATTGAAATTGGATATCATACTGACCTCAGGCGGCGGAGGCTGAACATGTTGACCATGTTCATCAGCATTCACCCTCCTTCGAATACGGCGTGCTGGCTTGGGGACAATACCAAGTCCCCTTCGTCCCCAACGACGCTCAGCCCTGGGGTCAAAAACTTTGACATTGTCCTGGCTCGCCATTAAGTTCCCTATCCACATTTAACAAAAACAAGTAGCTATCATAACAAGTACAATCAGGATCCTAAATAACAAGTAGATTAGGCTCCTAGAACAAGTAAAATTAAGAAATTATTCTAACAAGTACAATCAGGATCCTAAAACCCTAACAATTAAGAAACTATCATAACAAGTACAATCAGGATCCTAACAATTAAGAAACTACAAGTAGCTGCCATAACAAGTACAATCAGGATCCTAAAACAAGTACCTACAAAAACAAGTAGATTAGGCTAGAGTAGGATTTGTCTCACATGGACCTAAATAACAAGTATAATCAGGATCCTTTTAGTTTCTTAATTGGTAACAAAAATAGCACCAACCTACCATATCAATTATTGCAGTCTTCAACAACAACCAATATTTAGGAGGAATTAGCGAAATTATACTATCTTAACATAAACATATATGACCTAAAATTTAGAAGGGATCTAATCTAATCAAAATTATATAACTATTCATTAACATGCATCTGTCCAATGCCCACATACTTCAATAATCTACCGAACGATACATACAGACCTAAGCTAAAAATCTCGATCGAGTATGAACACTGAGTCTAAGGTTACATGTCTTAACATAAACATCTATGACCTAAAATTTAGAAGGGATCCAATCTAATCAAATCAAAATTATATAACTATTCATTAAGATGCATATGTCCAATGCCCCACATACATCAATAATCTACCGATCGATACATATCGACCTAAGCTAAAAATCTCGATCGAGTATGAACACTGAAAGTGTAAAATTACCTGATTAATGAAGAACGATATTGCGGTGACCTTGTCGGAAGGTACAGAAGATAGATGGCGAGGCCGGATCGGTTCGACGAACTGTGCGTGCGAAGAGGGAGAGACGGAGGAACGGAATGATGGAGATTGGGAAGAAGATGAATGAAGTGAACTGATATAGATATAGGGGTGAAAATGAAGGGTTGTGACGCTTAGTCTGGGTGGGGAGAAGAAGATGAATCGGTTAAGTTACTGAGTGAGGGGGTGAGGGGCAAAAATAGGTTTTCACGGGTTTGGGTTTAAAAAAAATTAAAATAGGCTGAAATACGGAGGTCATGGTGCAAAAGGATTTGGATTCCGGGGCCATTTAGCTAATTCCTCCATGGGACTTGAATCTTTTTTTTTTGAAACGGGAAAGAGGTATTGTATTAGTGTAACATTTAATTCTTACAAGATAGGACATAACTGTCCCAGATTCCAGATTTTTGTCCCAACCGGCCGTAGCCCGTCAGGTACACATGGATCCATAAAGAAAGTCTGCTTTGACTCGCAGATCCGAACTCAAGAGTTCCTCGATCCAACCTTTCAAAAAAAATAACAAACCAAAATCCTAATCCTATCTAGCCAAGAATTTATTCGACCTAACACAGGAAAATAAACTAGAGAATGAGCCTTCAGTGCGGATTTCCCGAGACCTCCCGACTGCAGTAGTCTCGAGTCTGTGGGTATAGGCCCCAGGTGGTCCTCCCCACCCCCGCATTGGGAGGTCATTCACCCCTCGAGGGGATGTAGCCCCCGGGGATCATTACCTGGTTCTGAGCCTGTCAGGTTGTCTCTAGGGACTCCGGTGTATCCAACTCTCTAGCAGGCGCTTCTGCCTCCTTCCTTGTCTTGGCCTTATGAGGACGAGGACCAATTCCCGGGTTGTACCTCAATTGTAATAACCACTCCTGGTCAACGCCAGTCAAATCTGCGAAAAACAGGAAATTTAAAAATTTTAAAGCAGACACTTAATTGAACCTAGAATTGACCCCGAGGGACATACCGGACTTAAGTTGACCCCGATATCGACCAAGGTGAGTTTCGGGGGACTCAGGGCAACTTTCTGATCAGTTTGGGAAATGTTGACTTTTCGTTGGAAAAGTCAACCGAGCGACGTTTTGGTCCATTCGAGGACCGTTTGGGATCCAAAAAGCTTAGCCTTCGTCGCAGCGGTCTTAGTTGATCCGTTTTCTTGTAGCCCGTGAAGTTTCGTAATTTCTTGGAAAAAGTGCCCGTTCGGGGCCCGAAACGTCCGAATTTCGCGAATCTGATTATCTAGGAGATATTTTTCAAAAGGTGTGAGACCCATTTGCCACATGTCACACAAGTGGTGGTGTTAGGTTTATAGGAAAAAACAAAATATGGGACTTGAGGGTTAGTTTTGTAAATATGGAAAGTGTTGTGTTTTTTGAAAAAATACAAAGATGAAAGGCCTTGTGATGTTCGGCCATTTTGTGAAAAATGGTGAGTTTTAGAGAGAGAAAGTAGATAGAAGGAAGAGAGAAGAAGAGAGAAAAAGAGAAGAGGCTTGGGGGATTTGTGACGTTTCTCGTTCATCAAGCCGTTGGATCGTCTCAACGATAGAAGAATCGAGTTCACACCGTCATTCTCTACGGTGAGCACCTAACCGATTTTCGTTTTGTTAAGTTCGAATTTTAGGGTTTGAGTTTAAACGATTCAAATATGGTTGGGTTTTGGTTAGAATTGGTTTAAAGTTGAATGGTTGAGGTTTGGGGTTCGTTAGGAACGTTTTGGGGCAAAAAGGGAATTTTGCCATTGTGGCCGTGTGGGGCCCACATGCCCGGGTATCGGGTTTTCGTGTTCGGGTGGTTTAGGACGTTCTCCAAGTCGTTAATCTACACCCGGATCGAAATTTGGAATTAAATTGTGAAAGTTGGAATTTCGGGTTTAGAAATTTTAAACGCTAATTAAATGACTCGGAAGTCTGAATTCGATTCCGTCGAGTGCCTAGGAACCCTTGAATTATTCTAAGACCGTAGAAACGAAAACGGGAATTTTCGGATCCCGGAAGGGCGTTTCCAAAACCCGGGCAGATTCGCCATGTCGGGCGAATCGGGCTTTTCCGGGTCCATTATCGACAATGTCGAGTAATTGGGAAGTTTTGGAGTGATCGACATTGTCGGGGTTACTTTTGGGCGTCAAGTTTATTAAATTCCAGTTTATGTCTGCAAGTTTAAAAGTGCTTAAAATTGTGTTCTTTTAGATCGTGCTGCAGACAGAGGAAAGGGAAAGCTAGGCGAGTGACCGAGATCACGCCGGATCTTATTTGTGCGCTTTTGGAGAAAGCATACGAGGTAGGGAAAAGTAGCCGGATCTCAGCCCTGACTAGGGAAAGTTAACAGTAGAAATGCATGTGACACTGGGTTGTCGTGGGTTGAGTAGGTTTATCGAATATTAGAAAGGTAGGCGACACCGGGTAGTGTCGTATGATACGGGAACGTAGCGAACCTTAGCAATGCATGTGACACTTAGTAGTGTCGTAGGAGCAGTGAACTTATCGATGTTAGAATTACTGGAGGCATATGACCATGCCCGGAGGTTGATTGTGAACTTATCGATATTAGAAAACTGGAGGCATATGACCATGCCCGGAGGTTGATTGTGAAACTGTTGATATTAGAACTGTTGGAGGCATTGGTTATGTCGGAGGTTGTTTGTGTATTTTTGTATCTTGGGTGGCCATGAGAGCCCGTGCTTTACTGTTGTGTCTTGGGTGGCCATGAGAGTCCGTGTTTTACTGTTGGTGTCTTGGGAGGCCGTGAGTGCCCGTGGGGTTGTTGAGTCCGTGTTTTACTATTGGCGTCTTGGGTGGCCATGAGTGCATGTGGAGTGTTGAACCTGCGTTGTTGCTGTTTGTTGAACTTGCTTGTGATTGTGATTGTGGTTACCTGAGTGAGACAGGTCGACCGCCTGGCCCGACGAGGATCGGCAAAGCGCGTGAATGAGAGTGGTTACTGAGACAGGTCGACCGCCTGGCCCGACGAGGATCGGGAAAGCGCGTGAGTGAGAGAGGTTACTAAGACAGGTCGACCGCCTGGCCCGACTTTGTGTCGGGGAAGCGCGTGAGTGAGAGAGGTTACTGAGACAGGTGGACCGCCTGGCCTGACCGGGACTGGCAAAGCGCGTGAGTGAGAGAGGCAACTGAGACAGGTCGACCGCCTGGCCCGACTTTGTGTCGGGGAAGCGCGTGAGTGAGAGAGGTTACTGAGACAGGTCGACCGCCTGGCCTGACCGGGACTGGCAAAGCGCGTGAGTGAAAGAGGTTACTGAGACAGGTCGACCGCCTGGCCTGACCGGGACTGGAAAAGCGCGTGAGTGAGAGAGGTTACTGAGCAGCTGGAGTGCGATCCTTTGTGATCTTGTTTGGTGTGCGATCCTTTGTGATCTTGGGTGTTGCGTGGTGGTCTGTCGTGTCTTTGGAGGATGTCGTCGATCGTAGTGTCGGGTCTACTTTACGTGTCCGAGTGTTGAGTCGGTTGAGGAAAGTATCTGTGTGTGTGTGCCAGTCGAGTTACTTGAGTTTGAGGATAGTGATCCCCGGTGTTGAGTTGGTTGTTGGTGTTACTGGCATTGTCTGCTAAGTATGTCGTAGTCAGTCTGTTATCCGTGGTGGTGAGCGAACGCTCACCCCTACTGCTTTTCCTACAGGTACCGGTCGCAGGTTGGACTAGGTGAGCTTCTGAGGCTTGAAGAGCTAGGAGCGGGATTCTGGGTTTACTTTCGAGTCTAGCGACGTATTACCTTGCTTTTTGTCCATTTGTTGGGACGTGCTTTTAAGTTGTAAATGATTATTTTTTGATGAACAAGTGGTGATTTCAAAGTGAGTTATGTAAAAGGTTTCAAAATGTTTTATTGTTTTAAACGTTCGCGTCCTGAGTTTGGTTTACTGAAATTGGGGCGTGACATCAATATACCTCGACGAACCAACGGTATGTCCCTTTGAGTATAGCGATTCATCGGGGCCTAGGTCGACAGGGGGGGCCTAAGTCGACAAGGGGGCCTAGGTGCAAGAGAGTCCTCCCGCGGGGCGATCAGCGTCACCGTCCTAGCTCTCAGGGGCTTCGAACCGTGTCTCCTGGATGACGGCCACAGTGGCCCCGAAACCCGGATTGGGACCCCTCGACCCCTAGGGTTTGCACGCCTCCTAGGGTTTATGTGCATCCTGTATGACGGCGGCAGACGAAGTGGAAAAGCTGGTGGCGGCGCCTCCAAGCCTGGAGCAGGGATAAGTCACTCCTGTAAATGAGCCGATAACATCATCGGGTGGTGATCGCTCCGATAGATCTCGGCTCGGCCCCCTGTCCCTTCTGGGCGTCAGTTCCCTAGTCGGTCACCCAACTCCAGACGGAGGTCCATCGGCCGGTCATCAATGAACCGGTGATGCCAATGCGGCCACGGAGGCCTGTGTGTCCGCCCTTGCATGGGCCAGTTGCACCGTCGGTACATGGTCATTGGCCACATGGCCAAACCGAGAGGAGGAGGAGGGACCCGGTATGGATCCGCCGGTGACAGTGGTGCCATCCCCAGGTGAGAGTTGCAGTCATCGGCTTGACGGCGGTGCATCGTGGGCGGATGAAAATGGGGAGACGGGAGCAGTGTGTAGGCAGAGAACGCAGTCAGGCGACAACGGGCTGCGTGGGGACGGTGGGCGTTAGTGGGCGGCATGTGGGCGGTGGACGACGGCGTGTGAACGGTGAGCGGCGACGTAAACCCTAGCTAAGGTAAGAGAAGAACCTCTGAAAGAGGTAACCGAGAGCGTTTCACTTAATTCTAATTTCTCCTTGAAAAGTATGTCATGACTGGGCTTTTGGGGTTTTGGCAAGCAAGGCCCAAAGAGGGCTACGACATCGTTTTGGATAAGTGGGCACGCATGTCTCGGCTGAGGAACGACACCGTTTGGGCATTAGGTCTTCTTCTCCATTCAGTGTCGCATATAACCAGAGCGGCACCTCCATTTGAGGATATCGAATATGAAGTATCTGTGTTATCTCTTCTTTTTTCCTTAGCTTGTTTACCCTATTTGCTTTCCATTCATAGAGTAGAACTTGTAGAATCCAAGCCTGTAAGGCTATATAAATCTATCAGTGAGTTTCCTGTATCAATTGAAGCTTTCAATTCTCATATTTCATGTTCAATGGAGTCCCAATACAACTCCATTGTAACAAGTGGTATCAGAGCCTGTGCTCCTGCGACCTGTGAGGACAATACAACCATGGTGTGGGCACCTGTAGCTATGGATGGAAGTGCAGCAGTGAGCCATTTGTATGGGCAATCGACAGTGCAAACTCCAATCGATCATTCCCAGGGCTTCGATTTTTATGGAAATCAACTCAGAGACCCATTTGATCGAGCTAAATTTCTTGGTTCTTCGTTATCGGCACCTGGGTCTGAAGCAATGTTCCCCCAAAAATTTTCTTACATAACACCCTTGGTCTCCATATGTGCTTGGAGTGAGCTATGGAACAATGTTCTTCCCGACCCAAAACAACTACTACTCACATTCCCATATGCCCCAACAACAACAATATTGTGCACAGATGAACATACAGGCACCCCAAGTTTTTCCACGCCCACACGATAAAGCCAGTGAAATGAGCTACACCGAGCTCCGAGCAGAGAGGTCCGAATTGAGGTCAGCCAATCGTCGTTTACAACTGGATATTGCAGCTGCCAGCGTTGAGCTCGAACGTGGGATAGAGATCCTGATGCATGAGAGAAGCATCCAGATTAAAAAAACGCTCCAAACTAGGTTGATGGTTGAACGGGAAGTTTGGGCACAACAACAAGTTTCCATTGAGGAAGAGATTCAAGAGCTATTGACTGAATGTGAGGAGGAGGAAGTACAGCAACATATGGGTCAGAAATTGAAGGTTGAACTGAGCAGAATTTCTTATGCCTGTAAGGTGTTCGAGGCAATGCCAAGAAGAGATTGGGTTGACAAAAATGAGGTAATTTATTTGATTGATGAATTAAGTGTACCTTCCATAGTTATCCATTACAATGACTTGGTTGATTTGCCTACTGGGATTGGTATTTTACTGAGTAATTGTGAAGCAGTGAAGTGTGTCCCTATTAAATTGGAGTGTTTGCTGAAAATGGGGTATTGTGGTGATGGTTTGAAGTTGGTGGTGCATAGAATGTTGAGTGATAATACTATTGGCACTTTTTATGAAGTAGTGATTTTGGAAAATTGTTTATTCAAACTTATACATGTAGGAGGGTTGTTGGAGAATATATATGAAGTAAAAGATGAGATTGCAATACTACACAATTTATTTGGGGTGGATGAGTTTAACAAAGCAATGGAATTGAGTATAACCGAGGGAGAAGTCGTGTATTGGAATGCCTTATTATCTAGCTATGAGATATTTAGGAGAGTGGAAAAGGAAGGGTATGGGATCATCAAAATGAATTACAACCTAGTCTTGGTAGCTTGGGGATTTAGGAATGATGTATGGAACTTATATATGATCGAAACAGGTTATCAAAACAGAATTGAGTGGGAGGGTGGACTGTTCAAAATTGTTACAGGATATGTTGGTACAAGGATTATGAATTGGAGGAAGGAGATGATGGTACAATTTGATATGAAGCTTAATATGGTTGTAGTTAAAGGGAGTATTGGGTGGAATTCAGCTATTGTTATGCCTCTAGTTTATCAAGCTGAAATGGATGAAGCTCCAAAATTATGTTTATTCAAAAATATGGTTGTTGCAACAAGTTTCCTTTTAAATGAGAAAGAAGTTATACTCTCTTATGTTCTTCGTCAAGTGCTCAAATTTTTAGAGCAGAAACATAATATTGTGTTAGTAGGAGCTATCAAGGAATGGGTTGATGGTTATGGAAGGGGTGTGGGAGAGTGCTCTTGGAAAGACTTGTTTTGGCTCTTTAATTTCTCGAGAGAGTTGTTTGGGTGTTCTTGTGTTGGTAAGCTAATTCAGAATACAAGCTTGAGGACAAGCTTTGTTTATGGGGGATGGAGTAGCATGGAGATAATTGGAGATGTTGTATGGAGAAAGAATGATGAGGAGGTGGCTATAGTGGTAAATTATACTAGCAAGATTAAATGGCTGCAAATTTTGGCTAGGGGAACTTACTGGGAGTGCTTAAAATTTTCACATATCATTAGAGGATATACTACATGTGCTGATTGGGTTCTTGTGGGTTTGAGAATTCACGATTGGGCTGATAGAACTACTTGGTGGAAGAACATGTATTGGATTTTCAAAGTGCCAGTGAAGAGGGTGATCTGGGATTAATTTTTTCAACAACCAAGCTTGAGGACAAGCTTGAATTAAGAAGTGTGCATTTGTCATGACTGGGCTTTTGGGGTTTTGGCAAGCAAGGCCCAAAGAGGGCTACGACAGCGTTTTGGATAAGTGGGCACGCATGTCTCGATTGAGGAACGACACCGTTTGGGCATTAGGTCTTCTTCTCCATTCAGTGTCGCATATAACCAGAGCAGCACCTCCATTTGAGGATATCGAATATGAAGTATCTGTGTTATCTCTTCTTTTTTCCTTAGCTTGTTTACCCTATTTGCTTTCCATTCATAGAGTAGAACTTGTAAAATCCAAGCATGTAAGGCTATATCAATCTATCAGTGAGTTTCCAGTATCAATTGAAGCTTTCAATTCTCATATTAGTCCCAATACAACTCCATTGTAACAAAGTATGATTTGTGTAGGGACTTGAATCTTAATCGTGACAGCAACCGATAAATCTATTGCCGGTTTCCGGAAAATGACGAAGATTCTGATTTTAATCACGAAATTTGATAACGGTCGTCAATAAAATAAACAATTTTTATGAGGCCCACTTCCCGCCAAACTGGCTGTCCCCAAACCCTAAATTTCTCTGCTTAAACCCCGCTTGTTTTCTCAGGAACCAAACACCTCAAGCCCAGCCTCCATAAACCCTAGCCACCCAGCAGCAATGGCTCCTATTGAAGCAAAATCGAACAAGGTCCTGATTCTGGACTTTGGCTCTCAGTACACTCACCTCATCACTCGCCGAATCCGGAGCCTCTCAATCTTCTCCGAATGTATGTCCGGCACCTCCTCGCTGCAATCCATCACTGCCCACAACCCGCGCGTCATCATACTCTCCGGTGGACCTCACTCGGTCCACTCGCCGTACTCTCCGAGCTTCCCCGACGGGTTCGTGGAGTGGGCCGAGTCCAGCGGCGTGTTCGTGCTCGGCATTTGCTACGGTCTGCAACTGATTGTGCAGAAATTGGGGGGTGAAGTGAAGGTCGGAGAGAAGCAGGAGTATGGGAAGATGGAGATTGAGGTTGGGAAGGCTTTTGGCTTATTTGGAAACAAGAATGCCGGTGATAAGCAGCTTGTGTGGATGAGCCATGGCGATGAAGTTGCCAAATTGCCTGATGGGTTTGAGGTGGTGGCTCGGAGCCAGCAAGGTCTCGTGGCAGCGGTGGAGAGCAATAGTAGAAGGTTCTATGGGCTTCAGTATCACCCTGAGGTAATTCAGTTTTCATTCAAATTGATTCCCGAAAGTTCTGTTTCATTGATTTTGGAGTGATTGGTGTTTTTGTTTTCAATGCCCATTTTACAATGTATGCATTGGTGATTATTGCTTCGTGGATGTGATCCACTTTCTAAATTTAACTTCATTTTGGTCCTGATGGAAGTATATAGTAATAGGTTCACAGAAAAATTTCTAATGCCTATTATAATGTATGCATTAGTGGTATCATTTGATGGGGTTGTAACATTTTTAGAACATAAACTTTCATTTTTCTCTGGTTGAAGTATAGTAAGTCTAGTAAATTGCTGAGAATAGCCGTTATAAACTCAAATGTATGAATTATTGGTTCTTGTTTGATGGGTGTGATCTGTTTCTCGAATGCAACTTTCATTTGTGTTATGATTGAATGGGTGTGATCTGTTTGTCGAATGCAACTTTGTGCCAAGGGAATTGTTTAGAATGCATGTTATAAATTATAAAGTATGCGTTATTGAATCTTGCCACTTTCCAATTGTTACTTTTGTTCTGGCTCTGATTGAGGTAAGTTATGTCTAGTGAATTGTGTTATACACATGTTTGCAAGCTTGGTTCTCATCGGTGTCTATGTTTTTGGATTCATTGTCTTGGCTTAAGCTGCCTGATTGTTAAATTTTGTTTAGGTTACTCATTCACCTGAAGGGATGGAGACACTGCGGTATTTCCTCTTTGATGTTTGCGGAATCACAGCAGGCTGGAAGATGGAAGATGTAGCAGATGAGCAAATCGAAGCGGTGAAACGCAAAGTGGGCCTTGAAGATCATGTTATTTGCGCATTATCAGGGGGCGTGGATTCTACAGTTGCTGCTATTCTTGTTCACAAGGCAATTGGAGACAGGCTCCACTGTGTTTTTGTTGACAATGGTTTGCTGAGGTGAGTTGCTTCCTTAAACTTTGACAAAATATCACCATGAGATTAGTGATGCACTAGAAACTCTGCCGCCTTTAATGTTCTAGTTGTTTTAGATCTTCATAGCTTTTTAAAGTTTGCCATTTCTCCTAATATTATGGCATGTTCATACCCATTTCCTGTAGGTACAAAGAGAGGGAGCGTGTGATGGACACATTTGAAAAAGATCTTCATTTGCCTGTCACATGTGTTGATGCAACAGAACAATTTCTGAGCAAGTTGAAAGGTGTTGTAGATCCTGAGACAAAAAGGAAAATAATTGGCAATGAATTCATCTGCATATTTGATGCATTTGCTCAGGAATTGGAGAATAAGTTAGGAAAGAGGCCTGCTTACTTGGTCCAAGGAACTCTGTACCCAGATGTCATTGAATCTTGCCCACCACCTGGAACTGGAAGTTCTCATTCACACACCATCAAGAGCCATCATAATGTTGGGGGACTCCCTGAGAAAATGAAGTTAAAGCTCATAGAACCACTCAGACTTCTATTTAAAGACGAGGTCTCCATTCCAATCATACTGTTAGCTTCCTCTTATGATTTTATATTCAAATGTATTTATGTTTTTTTGGTTATTTATGATTTTAATTGTCTACTTTAAAGGTTCGTGAAATAGGGAAGATCCTAAATGTTCCTGAAGGATTTCTAAAGCGCCACCCATTCCCTGGTCCTGGCCTTGCAGTACGAGTTTTGGGCGATGTAACTCAAGGCAATGCATTGGAAGTCCTCCGTCAGGTATATGGCCCGGCCTTGCAGTTTGAGCTATTTGTGTTTTTAATTGTCTGAATTAAAGCCATAATGTTTTGTTTTTATTTAATTTTAATGTTTCCTCAGGTTGATGAAATATTCATCCAATCAATCAAGGATGCTGGTATTTATGATTCAATCTGGCAAGCTTTTGCAGTCTTTTTGCCAGTAAGATCTGTTGGAGTTCAAGGTGATCAGAGAACACATTCTCATGTTGTCGCTCTCAGAGCCGTCACTAGTCAAGATGGAATGACGGCAGACTGGTAACTTCCCTCATCTATTGTTTAGTCTTTAACTCCATTTTCTCCATATTTTAAGAATCTGCCAATGACATTCTTAGATGGATCTCTGGTCACTGCCAATTATATTTCCAGTATCAATATCCAAAACTAAAGGAACAGGTGGTAATAAGTTTGGTAGGAAACCTTTGTTTGGTTGCTGAGAAAACTCTGCTGGAAAATTTGTTTTGATTTAGGTGTAGTAGATATTTTGGGATCCCGCAACAATTTGAAATCTTGCCATCAATATCCTAAACTAAGCTCTTTAGGCATCAATATCCAAAATTCTAATTGATTTCTTCCAAGTGATATATGTCTGAATGGTTGGATTTTTATTGAATTTGAATTTCCAGGTACAATTTTGAGCACAAGTTCCTGGATGATGTGTCTCGAAAGATATGCAATAGTGTTAGGGGCGTGAACCGAGTGGTTCAAGACATTACCTCCAAGCCTCCGTCAACAATTGAATGGGAATGATCGAGTTGCTATTTATGACTGCTAAGCTGTACATGTTGCTTTAGTCTTTGTGTTTCTGCATCAAGATGTCTCTAGAAAGATTAGAATAGCAGAATTGTAGTTTGTCTTGCTGGTTACAACTCAAACGTGGTGACTTACTTCATGTATTGTCTACATTATTAATATTAATATGAATTCCATAATAATTTATTATTACTCCATTCTCTTCACATGTTATATTGAAATTGTTGTTGTTACCTGTATTTATCTTACACATAACAATCACCATTGCCAAATGCCAACTTAATATCCGAGAAGGCATGTGAGCTCCATTGTCAATGAGTTGTCATGATTGGTAAACCCATAAAGCTAAAGAAGAAAGGAGATTATAGTGAAGGCTGAGGCCCATGTAGGGCCCTTAAGCCCAATCATGATCATACAACATGCATAAAAAGAGGTAGAAAAGGAAAAGCATGTGGGCCCCCAATTGCATTTATTAGGCCAAGAATATGTATATTAAATTACATCAAGCTTTAACCCAACCCAACCCAACCCCATGCTGGTTATAAAATAGAATCCTTGTAATTATGGAGATTTATTTTGGCGTATTTGTCATTTCAAACAGGCAACGGCTACTTTAAGAAATGGCCGCTCGGTTTTCGTTGTCAGTACGATGATATTGATGACGAAAGTGAGGGTACAAATGTAATCTCACATTCCTTGCGTTCCTCTGTAGCCCTTCTCTTTCCCAACGGCCACAACAAAAAAACGGCATGATTTTCTCAGCCGTAGATTCTTTAAACGTTGCGCTCGGTTGTGCGGCTATGATCTCCTTCCAGGAATATGTAAGGGCTCTTTAAATATTATTTTTTGAATTATTCATTCGAAAACACCATAATTGAATTTTTATATTTTCCACTTTCAGATGACGTAATTGTACTGTGATTAGGTGAAGAGAACTGGAGAAGGAACAGCTTGTATCATAATGCATGGGAAAGTTAAAATAGAAAATGAATATGAAAAAAATAGATATTAAATTGTAGATGTATGTAAAGACAGAAGAATGACGGATAAGAAGAAAAAATTCAACAAATAAAACCAAACAGAGCTTGTCAACATAATATGCTCACCACCTTTTATCAACATTTTAATAAATTAAGCCATAAAGAACTTCTCCAATAGTGAGAACTGAGAAGCATGATTTCTATTTAACACTAATACTAACTTATGTAAAAATAAAACAACTTTATGGGCTCACAATATTGTGCTTCTTTTTTTGAGAGGATGATTTTATTTTAATCATGTTTATCTTCACTTGTGTTTTAGGTAAAGTATTAAATTTAATGCTCAATAATTAGGTACAAGTTTACATAATCAAACTCTTAATATGATTATTGTTTTGTTTTCTATTATTAAGGTTCAATTTTTTAGGATGATCATTAAAAAACATGGCAGAATTTCTCTCTTCTTAACACATAAGCATAAACTCTTTTACTTTAATAAATGAAATTGTAGAAAAAGAAAAAAAATTAAAGACAGCACATTTTTGTTTTTTGTTTTATTTTTGGGGAGAGAAAAGCAATAGGCCTAACTTGTATAAAAGCATCCTTATCTGGTCATCCCAACCCTACTCATATTAACTTCACAGCCTTCTTTGCTTGTGTGTTGAGTGCAAGGCAGGTTTTACAGAGATATTTGAGCAAGGAGAGAAAGAGAGAGCTAGAGGAGAGAAATGGAGGGCAAGGAAGAGGATGTGAAGCTTGGAGCTAACAAGTTTTCTGAGAGGCAGCCAATAGGCACATCAGCCCAAACAGACAAGGACTACAAGGAGCCACCACCAGCTCCTCTCTTTGAGCCTGGGGAGCTCAAGTCATGGTCTTTCTACAGAGCCGGCATTGCTGAGTTCATTGCTACCTTCTTGTTCCTCTACATCACAGTCCTGACTGTTATGGGGGTCAACAGTGCTCCCAACAAGTGTGCCTCCGTGGGTATTCAAGGAATTGCTTGGGCCTTTGGTGGCATGATCTTTGCCCTTGTTTACTGCACTGCTGGTATCTCAGGTTTGAAACAGCCTTCTTCTTCCTAACGTTCCATATTTTATGGGTATTCCTCAGATTTTACTATCAACATGTCAAAATGTCATTTTTTTTTCTTCCCTCTTTTGGGCAGTGCTTAGATTTTACCTTGAATATGTGTGTTTGTAGCAGCATGTGTGGGAAATTTGATGGGTATGGCTTAGGCTTTGCTTTGAGGATATTTTATAGTGATGGCCATTCCAATCATCTTGCTTTGGATCTGAAAATGGGAAAAACATGATATCATTTCTGTGGATTTTGGTTTGACCACATGGATAGTTGTTGATTTTCATGCCATATTTGAAGTGATTATTAGGAGTTGTAATTAATGAGCAGATGTGTGTGCTTGTTGTTGCAACAGGAGGACACATCAACCCAGCAGTGACCTTTGGGTTGCTTCTGGCAAGGAAGCTTTCACTGACCAGAGCAGTGTTCTACATGATGATGCAGTGCCTTGGGGCAACCTGTGGAGCAGGTGTGGTCAGGGGGTTCCAGGGGTCGCAGTACCAGATGCTTGGTGGAGGAGCCAACACTGTGGCTCCTGGCTACACCAAGGGTGATGGTCTTGGTGCTGAGATTGTTGGGACCTTTGTTCTTGTCTACACTGTCTTCTCTGCCACTGATGCCAAGAGAAATGCCAGAGACTCTCATGTCCCTGTATGTAGTAGTTACCTTGTCTTCAGTTTTGAACCATGCCATTGCCAAGAGAATAGCTTCGTTCTAATCTAATCCATACATAGGCATTTATTAATCAATGGTTTTGATGTTGAACAATTCAGATTTTAGCTCCTCTTCCAATTGGGTTTGCTGTGTTCTTGGTTCATTTGGCCACCATCCCAATCACTGGAACTGGCATCAACCCAGCAAGGAGTCTTGGAGCTGCCATTATCTACAACAGAGCTCATGCTTGGGATGACCAGGTAATTAATTAACCTACCTAACTGCTTCTGACTTCTGACTTCTGAGCTTGATAATATGTTGTGTAATTGTGTCTCTTGTTTGTAATTGTTGCAGTGGATCTTCTGGGTGGGACCATTCATTGGAGCTGCCCTTGCTGCTGTGTACCACCAGATTGTCATTAGGGCCATTCCCTTCAAGTCCAGGGCTTAACCATTCCACTTCAACATGTTGAGCCTTTCTTCTTCCTTTTTTTAGTTAAGGATATTAATTATTGTGTGTAAATTATGGAGACTACTGTGTGGATGTGTTTTGTGTGCTCGGCTTCAGAATGTCTAAGATTCTTTGTTTCTAATCCTTAGCTCTTTTACTGCTTCTTACTTTTATGCCCTTTCATTGGATCCATTTTTTATGTGTCAAAGATCATTTCTACTGAAATGATGACGAAAACGTACAGAGTGTATCAGTAACTCCAATTACAAGAGCAGTGTGTCAATGAGTGGCAGAACCGGATTTTTCAATGAGGGCATTAATAAAAAAATTCTTTAACAATAAACACCGTAACAAATCGTAACATTGAAATTTCATATTTAGAAATTGTTGTAAAGCATTTTTATTGTCAATACGATGAAAAATATTTTTTAATATACACAATCTTACTATAATTCACTTATTAGTCTCTCATTTGATTTCTCAACTATCTATTGCTTATATTTATAACAAAAACTATTTTCTCCACATTTACGGTAAGTCAAGATATCAATTGAGTCGACACAATTATTTAGATTTTATTGAATAAGTTATAAATTTAATTTAATATTAAACGAGATGGTTCACAACCACTTGCACAACTCATTGTGCCCCAACCGGTGTCTATTTAAGAAAATCAGTCATCTCAACTAGAACTTTTCTTGACCCAAGATTCGAAACTTTTACAAACGATTCAATGATTTTTACCTCACGGTTATAAATATATACTATTTCGGGTGCATACAATAGAACTAGAAATCACTATATGATATCGAGCCTTAATACTCTGTCTGTAACTCACTTAGGAGTGTTGATAGAGGCAAAAGAGGTGGATATTTGGGTTGAAAGGAGCATCCGCGTCCTCAACAACTGAGCAAGGAATGGACGCAACTGGTCTCACTGCCATTGTGACAGGTCCTTCTCCTCATCTGATATTTCTGTAACAATCGATCACTTGGGTGTTGATAAATATACTTATGGACAATCAAGAAACATTGAATTTATTGTTTTGTGCTACAGAGAAAACATCGTATATACTTATGGACAATCAAAGCTTGCAAACATATTGCAAATAAAGATTGTGATACCCCCTTCTCCAAGTTATCTGCAGTTCTCTTTAACTGGTTTTTTTAAGTTGTACTTGTAAAACAGAGAGAGACACATATCATAACGTATACAAGTCTACCAGCTCTGTCATCTCATACTGAAGAAGAAGCTAATATACTCTATGCTTGCTAATGTTTACATACAATCCCGGTCTCTTTAAAATACGACAAAAGTCACACACATATCTAAACCTCGATCTTTCTGTACAATTTCATGAAGCTTTTCCGGGGCAGGGAACTAGAACCGTGATGGTGGCTTGTTAGCTGAGACCTGGCTGGATCATGGGGAAGAACGCCCAATTCTTGGGGATCTCCTGACCAGCAACCTTCTCATTGTCAAAGTTGAATTCCTTGACAGAACTTAAGGTGATCGACTGGTTCTTTAGATGATCCTCCTCCCCGTGAACTGGGCCTTCCTTGCATTTAGAGATCCAGTGATGGCCATTCATTGTGTTTACGGACTGATTTCTTGAACCCCAATCTTCGTTCGACAGCCTATCTAGGTTCAAGAGCTTGGGGGGATCACCTACGCGGAACTCAAGTGAGCTGGCAGAGTCAATATTAGGCAAGGGAGAGGAAGTTCCAGAACCAGAGATGCCCGAGCTAGGGGAGATCAGCTGCCCAACTGGGCTTCCGGGTTGAAGATTGTAAGACTGAAACCCATAGTAAGAAAACGGGAACCCCTGACCAGTTTCATAGCTGCCAAGGCTGGGGTCAAGAAACTTTGCAAATGGGACCTCTGGCGATGAAGGGCGGGTCAAGTGGACAGACTCAGGTGGAGGAGTGAAGGGGGCGGTGGAAGGTTCAGTGGTGAACGTTGAGAATACAGGCGGTGAGACAAGTTGGGTTTCATGGGCATAAGGGCCAATGGAAAAAATGGAGGCGGGTCCTGGGGAGTACATACTGGCAGACATGGAGTTAAAGGAGAGTATGCCGGTAGGAGACTGTGTCATGGAAGGAGGTTCTGATTGAAGGAAAGAGACTGGAGAGGAGGGAGGGGCGATGAAAGGAAGGACCATCAGATTTGAAGATGCTAGGTTTGAATTTGAAGTTGCAGGAACATCAGTTAGTGAGGATGTTGTTTCAGGTATATGAACAGCATGCCCGATTTGCTTTTTGTTTTTGTAAGATCCAAAGCACCAGTATATGCTCCAGCAAACTCCCCATCTTCTCTTCTGCAAGTCAAAAAGATCAAAAGATTTTTTATTCATTACATTCCTGGAGATTATAAGAAATCTAGCAAACTATTTTAGGAAATCAGCAGGCCGGCAAATTACATTTCAAACTTACAACAATCAGAATTTTTTTCAGGGAACTGCAATCCTGCATTTGTTTATATACATAAAACGAATCAAGCTCTTTCACCCGCCCCTGCCCCTATTCCTAGGAGATTAGAGATGTTTCTGAATGGACATTAAAAATTAAATCCCCACATTGATTTAGATAGATTAACCATCACATAATACATTAATACAAATCATGTCTAGCAGCATAATGATTTGGGCTGCTGGTTACTCTCAGATGCAGAAGCACCGGTAAATGTATGAAAGTTTATATAGTGAAGAACAATGACTACATCCCAACATAACAAAACATTCATCAGCTAAATCCTGGTTGTGCTTTTGGACTCACCATAAGAAATAATTATTCCTTTTATCACTATCCAAGTAAATTAGTTAATCTCCTTGCCTCAAAATAAGTATCCAACTATCCATCTTCAGAAGTTAATCATGTATGAAATATCAATCATATCTTTTCATTAGTTAATTATCAACTTCATGAGTTGGCAGATGATAGTATATGAGGGCATGTGCCTAAGTCAAGCCATAATTTTACAATCTTTACTTTTACAAAAGTTCACATGATAAGACGCTCATTTCGGGGTGGAGTGAGTACTTAGATTATTTTCTTTGAAGTAGCAATTAAATAAACAATCATTAAATCATATGCAATAATGCATTCCCAATGGAAACACAGTAGTTTAAACAACTTATCCTCAAGTCCTAAAGCAAAAAAGATAAAACTCAAAAGCCAATCACCTCAACTACAAGGCAAAGTCACACACTTGGGCACAAACATTATAGCTACATCCACATCTTCAAGTAGAGCTCAAGGAAATTTACACAGCACAAAGCATAGTATCCTAAGATTAGTATATTGAAACCACTTTTACAGTTTCGCCAAAAAGAAACTCACTTTCAAGTTTGAATTTCAACAAAATGGCACTACCACAACTGAAAGACCAAGCCCAAACACAATCACATAAAAATGAATCATCTATCAATCATTTCCTCCCCCCACCAACAGATCTCAAATCTAAGAAACTACAAACTATAATAGCTTCATAATGATCTATTTTCCCCCTAATTAATCACAAATTAAACCGATCAATTGAACCAAGAACAACCAAACAATCACTAATCAAGATTAACTAAAACATGACCGCGCTAATCAAAACCAAAACGAGGATGAATTTTGTTTTTGGTTTCACCTGAGCAGTTTGTTGAGTAGCGCGACTCTCAGATGAAGCGATGGCGGTGGCGGCGGCGTTTACAGTCTCCAAGGCGCTGGCCGCAGCTCTGGAATCTCCATTGACGCCTCTCATATCTCCGCTTCTCTTCGATCAATCACGGCTCGTTTTCATGAGCGAATATACACTGTCCGGATTTTCCCGAGAAAATTTTCAGAAAGACAAAATAGGGATCTGAACTAAAAATTGCGGTGCAAGACAATGAAAACGAAGGCGTTCTAATTTTATAGGCGAAGCGCGAAAATTAATTTCTTATTATTTTGCGCTAACACGAAATATGTTTATATTTGTATATGTAACACTTTTGGGGTCAAACACGGTAACGACTTTATGACATGGTGCACTACATTCTACAATTACCATAACAACCTTACTTGGTCGGTCAAGTCGATGTAGGTGGTGGCGTACTTTGGTGAGGGTGGTTTCGTCTTATCGTTCAGGACGATGATATTTTAAGAAAAGATTATGAGAGTGCGCACGTGTGTCCATAGGTGACTTCCGTGCGCATCTCTCGCTCTGCGTAAGATAAGGCCCACCATCAAAATCCTCCTACAATTACACCCGCCCAACGCCACTTCAGCTAACTTGCACGGCTGCTCCACTTATCTCTCATCTTTAATTTTGGTGTTTAGTCTTCTTAATTTGTTTTTTAATCATATGTTAACTATAGTAATGATGATTTTTTAAATTATAGCCCTAATTATAGGAAAGTTGTAGTTACATCTCGATGGACTGTCACCATCTGATAACGATAGTTTGGAGGTTATGGATTTTTCTGGCAAATTCGGCACCAATAACTGATTCGTGGTTGACTTGCTAATTTCCTGGTTGCTTCGTTTGTTGGAAAATCTAGGATATGGATTCTAGAACAGAGCTACTTGAGCTTAGGGCACAACCAACATTAAAAAGTCAACCACTAGAAATGAAAATCCTGTTCCGAAACCGTTATTAATGAAAATAGTATAGTGCTGTCTCTTCTACATTATTGCGGATGGAGATCCAGCGCTTATGCAGACAAGCTTCTTGAGGCGATCTCGAAAACGTTCTCCGAGAGCCCATTCATAGACATGATCATCTCCAGCTGGGCCTGTAAACAATACACACAAACCCTCAGTTTTGGAACACTCGGGGATGGGGATATTAAGTGCGGTAATAGTATTAATATTAGTTGCAGTTTGTTTTACCTTGGCAAGGCCTTGACGGGCTGCATCATAACGCCTCCATCTCGAGAAAGCTGACACCATACGAGAAGCAACCTGCAACACCGAACGAGAAAAACAAATCAGTATGGTTTCCGTTAAGCCAGGCGGGAATGGCTATGTTGGTTTTCTAAACATGTATACCTGGGGATTTATTTTGTCTAGCTGAACCACGACATCCCCCAAGAACTTGTAGCCGGATCCATCCTTTGCATGGAAATTCACCGGAGAGCCACAGAATCCTCCAATGAGGGAGTACACCTATTTACCAGGACTCGACATGTCATGCGGTAATCAAATGGATGCATAACGGGGCACATGCACGTACATGAGAGATCGTTACCTTGTTAGGATTGCGCAAGTCAAAAGCAGGATGGTTTACAAGTTTCCTCACGTTCTCAACATTGCCAGGAATATCAGACATGGCTTGAAGAGCAAACCATTTATTCACAACCTGACAAAGCAAACAACTTAATACTAGAGTATTCAAATTCAAGTTGTTTGTGCCAATCAATTTCTAAGGAGTTTACCAAGAAGTCATTCTGCCATTTGTTGTAGAAGTCGGCTAAAACATCGTCCCGTGTTTTACCGGGAGCCTGAGCAATTGCAGCCAGAGCTGCAAATTGGTCAGTCATATTCTTGGCAGCATAATACTCTTGCAGTGCCAGCTTGGTACACTCTGGATCTTCAAGGGAGGCTAGATATGCTATAAATAATACAAAGCACCATACAGTTAATAATAAATTGAACTGTCACAATACTGCAAATATACATTTCTAAGCAATACCAACCAAGAGCAATGTTTTTCAAAGCACGCCGGGCCATATTAGGATGATCAAACACATATTCTTCCGAGCTCCTGTTGTTCTCAACCTACAGAGTTTTAATAAACAGGAAATGAATTACTTGGCAGAAATCAACTAAAAAGTAGGAGGGAAAAATTATACATGTATAATCTAAGTTAAATTACAGTGGTTGAGGATGACATACGGTGCTAAGTAACTCGGATTTAAGTTCTTGTGCAAGTTGCTTCCTGATGAAAGATCGAACTGCATGAACTGCATCAGGGTCTGCTACTTCTAATATGTCCATTATCTCGCCTTCACTGGGCAGAGTTACTGCTTTTGCAATGAACTCCTGAATAAGAACAAGGCAATGACGGTCAAAAAAAGTCGACTTAAATCCTATGAGGCAACACTCTCGAGTCTCAACTTACCTTATCAAGGCTTGAGTCACTTAGTATGCTTCTCAACCCGTGCACAAACTGTGAGTTGAGAACCAATGGTTTGTTTTGTTGGAAATCAGCCACTAAGCTTAGCATCAATTTCCTTGCCAGCACCTGGCCGGCCTCCCATCTAAAATGAAGAAGCAACATAGGTAATGGTTTTACACTGGTAGATCAACTGGATTGTAAGAAATCATAGTGATTGAAGAAATACAAACCGGTTGAATTCATCTGAATCATGGGCTAGAAGGAAAAACAAATCACTGTCTGAGAGATCAGTTTCAAGACGAATAGGAGCACTATAACCCCTCAACAGAGATGGAACAGGCCGTTCACATACATCAGAGAACACAAATTCTTCTTTGCCCTATGTCATATCAACACAAATAATATACTCACGTTACCATACATGAGTGAGCAAAAATAATAAACATAATAATACACAATGCTTATAGAATAGGAACACCTCACCAAATATAAACTAAAGCTCTATAAAGCCAATTTGAAAAAAAAAACAAGAGAACGTGAATATACAACAACCGTACATTTACGTTACCTTTGTCACGTGAAGTACAGTAGAATGGACCGACTTGTCATTACTTGCAACAGACTGCAATGTCCCATTGTGGTACACAGAGGATAGTGCCATATCCTTGCCACTTGAGTTCAACAAACCTACGGCAACAGGAATGAACATGGGCTCCTTAACTAGCTGCCCTGGTGTTGGTGGTACCTCCTGACTGAAAGAGACCCCATCACAGATATAAGCTTTCAGTAAAGTAAGCAAACAAAAGGAAGGAGATTGTTATTATTGAAACATGTAATTGACATGCATAGCCATACCTAAACTTCAAAGTAAATGTACGTTTCTCAGCATCGTAGTGTGATGTAACTTTCACTGAGGGTGTCCCAGCCTGAGAGTACCTGTATTTTTGTTTCACTGTAGTGCTTCAGCATCAAAACTGTCAAAGGGGAAACTTGGAAGAGCAGAAAACAGATATATACCATTGTAAGAAATTAGCAAAATCTACACCATTTGCATCTCGCATTGCGGCGAAAAAATCTTCACAGGTCACGGCTTGACCGTCATGTCTCTTAAAATAAAGATCCATGCCCTAGAAAAGAAATAAAATGTTTCAGCTGGCTTGTCACATAGGTAGGCTTCAGGATTTCAGTATACACATCCTTGCAAATACTACCTTTCGGAAACCTTGAGTGCCCAGCAAAGTTTTATACATCCTGACAACTTCAGCTCCCTGAGGTGAAGCATATTAATAACTATTAATGGAAAAGACAATACTGATTTGGTGGAGAGAGAGAGAGAGAGGCCGTTATAAATGTATCTACCTTTTCATAAACCTGCAAGAAAGAAAACGAAGCAACCAAGAACAAAGTTAAATATTTTTCTTCCAAGAACTAGAATAGAGATATAGGACACAAAGCTTAATAGCTAGAGCCTACCGTTACTGCAAGTTGAAGTAAGTGGATCATGTCCCGCATCAACGTACACAGACAAAATCACCCAATAACAAAGGTAAGTGACAATATGCCAAATTTATGTACATAAACTATCAAATCTGAAAAGGGTATAAGCTTGCCTGTGTAGAAGTTGTCCATCTGCCAAAAGGGAGAAAGTAATGAGGTTAAGACTTGCAACCATATATTTAAGCGAATTCAGCTGACAGGTTTATAAGATAGCCACATAACAAATACAAAGTGGTGGGAAGCCAACCTTAATATAAGAATGTGGTCGTACAGGATGCGCCATTGGACCAGCATCCTGGAAAATTGGACATAAATATTAGCACCTAAATGAAGATGGTTATTGCATATGACAAACAACATCACCTTGAAAACTCTTTCTACATAAGAATATAGTGTTAATAGATGATAATTAACTTGTCAAAGTAAAAGTAGACTTGAAGAGTATTTTGAAACATAAAATTAACATCAACCTGCGGGAACTGATAATTCCTTAGCTTTGAAACATCAGCAATCCGCTTCACAGTGCGACTTCCCATGTCTGACGAAAATTCCTATAATTATAAAGGATATATTAGACACAAAAACTCAACTGGAGAAATTTATGTTCAAAGGTACACTCAAGCCGCTACAGGGGGAGGTGGAAAGCTAACGAAATTCATGCCTGGTCACGAAATACAGTCAGACCTTCCTTCAGGCTGAGCTGGAACCAATCACGACAAGTCACTCTGTAAAAGTAGTGGGCAATAGTTAATTCAGGGTTCAAAATCGCATTGAAATGCAGATATAAACTGATATATACATAGAAAACACCTCAATCCACAATAAACATAGAAATCTAACAAGAAGCAACACAATTGTCAAATGATATGTAAGGTGGCAGTGGATAAAATGAGCAAGGAAAACAGTTGATTTATTAATGGAGAGCTCAGGCATACAAGTCATATTTTATTAAAAGAATAACTTGAAACATGAGTGAACGAACCTGTTGCCAGTCCAGTTATGGAAATACTGCATAATACACACAAAATGAGATATAGTCAGATCTTATTTCAGTTAATATGAATTCAAACTACATAAACAATGACCCTATCTCCGTTATGTCAATGATATTAGAGACAAACCTCATGGCCTATAACTCCCAATATTGCAGCATAATCTGCATCAGTAGCAGTTTGCGGAGAGGCCAAAACGAGTTTGGAATTGAAAATCTGTACACAAGAAATTCAACTGTAACATAAAACAATAAACAGTGCATAACAGTTGTGCTGAAAGCAATATATTTGACCACATACATTCAGACTCTTGTTCTCCATGGCTCCCCTGATAAACAATTTAGAAGAAATAATAAAATTAGAAGTCAATGCTTTAAAAGACATTTCTGATAAATAAATAAATAAATAAATAAATAAATAAATAAAAACTTAATAAAAGCCCATTATTGAACACTTATATTTACTATATTAATCCGATAAGAGAACAGCTTCTTTTGTTCGCTCAGCTCTACAACTGCCTACTAGGTTTGCACCTTGGCTGATGGCCAAAGACCAATCAAGTTAACCACTTGGATAAGTGAGCATTGGTAAAAGAATAGCAACTTACATGTTGAAATCTGGTACGGCAACAATATTGAAGAGATCCAAGTCATACTCAAGGCCAAAAACCTGTTTGCAAGAGCATATTGTCACAGATAAGATTTCAAAATCATGATCAACAAAATTACTTTGAGAGACAAAAGTTAACAAACTAACGTCCTCGTCCCATTTCATAGCTGCCTTAAGTGAGTACATTGCATGAGCTGTCTTTGGCAGGTCCTCTGCTGGGGTCCAAATTCTTAGAGTGACCTTCCGGCCAGAACGGGTAACGAATGTGTCATCCCTGCTCTCCAACTTCCCGGCAACCAAGGCAAACAAGTAGCAAGGTTTCACAAATGGATCTTGCCAAAGGGCATAGTGCCTTCCGCCCTGCAATGGACCAAACAATTGACAGTAAAGAAAATATTGTATGCAAGAACTCAGTTTCCTACATGAATTATTATTAGTGAACTTTACGTCAAGGTCTCCTTGCTCAATGAGATTTCCATTAGACAACAATACTGGGTATGAAGACTTGTCGGCTTCAATACGGCATGTATACTTGGCCATTATATCCGGGCGGTCCTGTTAGCCAATTAAATGCATCATTAAACTAATGAAATAATACTTAGCACAATGGATCCACACAACAAGTAACTGTTTCAGTTAAAAACCTGGTAAAATGTGATTTTCCGGAAACCTTCTGCTTCACATTGTGTGCAGAAATTGCCAGATGACTTGTAAAGACCCTACACAGTATAAGAAAAGTGATGTATGGTAAGTAAGTGTATGTACACAAATGATGCATATAGTACATGAAGTAAAAATTTATAGGACAAGAGAAAGAAATGCTTTTCACCTCCAGTGATGTATTTTTATGAGGCCATATCTCAGTTACAATTTCTAAGGTGAATCTGACACTTGGTGGAGATGAGAGAGTCAGATGGCGTGGGCTAACTTGGTAATCCTCCTCCTAAATTGCGAGAACACAAAACATGGTTAGAAAGTGCATACCATTGGACAACCCCCAACCCATTTAATAAATAATGCACACTGAAATCCTGGGCTGGCTATACATAAACAGTTGGTCATTGTATCTTACACAATTTGAAAATGTAGGGCAGCTTCCAACTATGTCTACCACGAGACCTTAAATGTTACTCAAATTTTCCATAAGAGAAATAGGAAAAGAGAAGGTGTGAACATACCTTGTATTATAAAAAGGGTTTAAAAGAAACCAGCATACCTTCAATTCACTGCCATTGACCTTAACTGAGAGCAGCTTCATATCTTGTCCATCCAAAACCAATGGGGAAGGAGAACCTAGTTTCCACGTCAATTAAATGATTAGAATGGGAAATAAAACACTGATTGAATAAAAAACTACCAAGTATCCTAATACAATCAAACTATATATACTTGCCCTGATCAAATAGTTTTTTTTATGCAAATACCCAGAAAATTCTACAGAGCACCAATAATATTGTCATCATACAATTACAGTGAAGGGGCAATTTAATACTACCTTGAACTCTGGGGGATACATTTATCTTTGAACTCACAATGGTCTTGTCTTCTCCCAGCAAAAATTTCAAATCAACCTGAATTGATAGTGCCAGGAGTAAACAACATTAGAATTGAGCACCACCGGCACTTCTGATTTCTGAAAAAAAATATGTAATCAAACTTAAATGCGTGTATACCGTATCGAAGTAGTAATCAGGCAACTTGTAATCCTTCAAGAAAATTTCTTTCGGGGAATCCATTTCAGATTCTTAGACTTCTTTTGTAAGGATTATGTAGCAATTGAACAAATGAGCCTCCTGCTGCTCTGGAGAGCCCTCTGGGAAAAGGTTCAGTGGTTCACACAATCAACAAAATTATTCAAAATGAACTTAACAAGACAAAAAATTAGTATGGGATCATATCACAAACACAATATGCATACACTGAAGTCTAATGGACTAGCACATTAAAAAAACACCAAAGATGTTTCAGCCAAATCATTAAAAAAATGAATTCATAAGCACATCATCGATTAATAAAATAAGACCAACAGGATAAAGGATAATCGCGTAAGGTGAACAGATCAAACACTGTAGATTCATTTCCGCGCGGTAAAATCAACCGAACCATTCAATTGCGAATCCTCAGAGTCAGAGCTCAAAACCCAATCACCGATACAATACAGTGTCAACTAATCAATCTCTGATTATGACAGCCCAATACCAAAAGTGAACCCTAAAGCCCTAAACCAGAGAGACCCGCGAAGGAACAATAATGAAAACAGAGTTGCTGATATATAGATATATGGATAAGCAATAGCAGCGCAACATACACAAAGATCAACGGTATCCTATGAAGCTCGATAGCGTTTAGTGATCCGATTTACCTTCCGGAGACGATGAACAGAGACAACAGGGTACTCCACCAAAACCTATTGCAGTAAGAATTCACTCTGTGTCAGTGTCCTCCCAGTCCCACCCACAACTCCTATTTATTTATTTTTCTCGATAACATAAATGGTTAAGATAATATTGCAAATACTCGATAAATAACAATATATAAATATCGTATTATTATTTTATATTATTTCAAGAAGGTACCTATGTAAAATAATATTTTTTAAATAGATTTTTCAAAAAATAAATAAATAGATATATAAATATATTCATAGCACACTGGTAGACAGACTAGTAGTAATAAAACCAGTAATTACATAATCGGGTCATTTTTATTCTTGATAATTTGTATGATCTGGGCTTTGCATTGGGCCGGCGTACCTGCCTGTTTTGAGATACCCAAACTATGGGTTCAACCCTGGGCTCATGTTGGCCTTTGAAATGGCCTTTAGGTCAGCCCGATTACAAATAATAGTAAATACTATTATTAAACTGTGACGATAAAGTAAGATAAAATATTTTTTTATAAATACAATTCTCCCTCGACCTTGAGAAAATAATCTAGCCCTACCTGTTATGGAGCTCTCCTCTGTCACCGTCGCCCCCACGCCGCCTACAGCCACTGTCGGCATCGCAGTCCCTGTATCCATCCATCCCATCTGGTCGCAACTTTCGCAGACCGCGCTTGGTGCGGAGGATATATACCGATGGGATTGTATCCCCACACCATATCATTTGCCTTACCTATCCCTCGGCCTCCTTCGATCTCGCCGGCTCCTGGTCTGGTCGCCACGGGACCCCGAGTCTATTCTTTGCCGATGTCGGCCGGGCCTCCTAATCCGCGAGGTCAGCCTCCCTTTCTGCAACCCAATGAATCGATATAGGAAAGTGGGGTGCCTTACGACCCACTCCATAACGCGGCCCCTCTCCGGCGGAATTCTAGCATGTCGCCCTGAGCCCACCACGACCTTGTTATGGTGGATGGAGTGGACGACACGCGGTCTGAAGGTGGGCCTCTGAAGTCGGCGCCTTCTCGCTTCGTGGAGGCAGGGGTTGTTTGGGACGTGACGGAATGCGCGGCCTACTCATCGGTCGTGATAGTAAGGACCCACGTCCAGCACCTGGTCCGCGACCGCTACGGGGTACGACGGCGTATGGTGGAAGTCTCCTCTACTTTTGTTCGTCGGGGTTGGGTACGGAGGCGGATTAGGGTTTGAATACCATGTAGCGGATCCTACTACTTTAGGGTTGATGGCTCGCGGCCTCGGGACTCGAGGATGGAGGCGTCGGCGCACATGAAGACCATTGTCCGGGAGAGAGTCCGGGTATCGGCCTCAACACGGTACCCTAAAACCCACCTCTCGGCGTATCAGAGAGGCATGCTGCGGTACAATGCAGCGAGAGGACCGCACCCTGTGCCAAACGGTTGGTGTTTCATCACTCCCGTCCGGATGGGGTAGCGTCGCAGTCCTATGGGGATTCTGGTGGAGCTGGTGTTGCGTTGAGTTGGAAGCGGGAGCATGTGGCCCCAATCCGGATGACAATGGACCCGATACCTAAGGCTCGGTTATCTCGAGGAAGGAGGTCGGGGTAACAATGAACCTGGTACCTAACCCGGATCTCCGAGCCCTCACCTAGGATGCCAGGCAGGAGCCCGCGATAGGCCCCCTGGGTGGTATGTCACGAAAGTTTTGGCTTTTGTACACGGGAACATCCAGCGAGTGGCTAATGGAGATCATCCCTCCTCTGACTCGATTGCTACCCTGCTGGCATGGGAGAACGTTGGAAGTAGAGGTAGTGGCTATGACCATCCAAGAGCGCGAGCTATGGAAGCTCCAACACTTTGGGTTCGTAAGAGTACAACTGCTGGAGTACGGGAAAGGGCGGCGCCTGCATCTGGTTGGCTGGTCAATTCACAAGCGGGGAAGATGCCCCGCGGGGAGGAATGATGCGCCACCCGAGCATCGGGGACTGGCTCTAGGAGGGGTCCCTAGACGATGCTTTTCCTCACACCACCACTATTTATGTAGAGGTCCTTCAGGATCATTGGTATCCTATTCCTCCCCCCTATTCTTACTTTGCCCATGGGGCGTCAAAATATCGTCTATGACTGTTCTGGTATTCCAAGGTCCAATGAACTAATGTTCGTTCATAGTGGCCTTTTATGGTCGAGGGGCATGTTCCTTGAGGAATTTTGATGTAATCTCTCTTAATCAGTTATAAAATTACAATTTGCCGTTCAAAAAAAATGGAATAATTATGTCTTATAATCGTTGGTGTCTAGTGGTGACATACCAAGTAAATAAAAAATTATTATAAGTTAGTTGATTCATCATAAATCGTATTTATTCTCTCTCAACTTTAAGACCCTCTCCTAGCCCTATCATGTGTCCGCCGCTATGGTGCTTTGTACCCCTCCTTCCATCGTCGCTGCATCCGTTGCCGCCATGGTGCCTGCCCCGGATACCGCTGCTCCTACCAGTGGTCCTCTTCTCCCTCTCCATTCACCTCGCCCCGCTGCTGTGGTGGGGGAGAAGGTCCACCGTTGCCGCAAACCCAAGTCTACCGTGCCTGAACCACCCCTACACCACCCTGCGATCCCTCTACCCCGGGTCCGATCCCGATAGGATGCTTCCCTTTTGGATCGCCCCCTGGTATCGGCTCCTAAGCCGGAGAAGGGAAGGTCGGTGTGCCGTTCTAGGGTAACTTCTTCTCCAAGTAATGGTATTATGCCCTTACCACCCCAGAACCCTATTTCGAGGCCGCTTTCCTCTTACCTCACATCCTTCTTTGTCGACTCCCCAATCGGCCATGACCTCGCTTTGGTTCCGATCAAAGGGGATAGGAACCCTAGGGTTCCGCTGGGCATCGGCGAGGACATTCGGAAGTCTAGAGCTGAGGTGAGTATCGATGTTGGTTCTGGGGAATTTAGGGTTTCGCTGATTCTCGTGGTTGCCCCGATTTTTCCTAGGGTTTACCCCATCCGAACCTTGACCCGGATCGGGCTCCAACTCCCAAAATTACGTGGGCACAGGTGGTCATCCCTACATATGTTGAAGTGGGGATCAAACCCAAGGGAGCTCTCGCCCTGCAGAGAGATCCAGCGAAAGGAAAGGCCCCTATGGAGGAGCTTCCAAGAATGGTGGCCCTGGCCTTGGGCTAGGGCGGTGTCTCCCCAACCCGTTCAGCTCTCCGATCATACCAGTGGCCCTGACTACTCCACCAAGGATGACCCGTGATCGGTTCAAAACACCTCCTTACAATGGAATTCCCTTCTACTGGGACTTCCAAAGAGGCTGATCTCCATTCTTCATTGGAAGGTCTGCAGGACGGGCTTTCGTCTTGCTCTTTGGACGACGAAGAGGAGATTGAGGTGGTGGTCCCGGTGTCTCAGGAAACAACGGTAGCGACATCAGCTCACCAACAGTGGGGTCTGCTGGGTCGTCTATGGTCACCAAAACCCCCACGGAATGACATGTTCATCCGCGTCATTACCAATGCATGGGGTAAGGCTGCGGAAGGGCTAGTGGTCAAAGACTTAGGGCGGGGAGTGTTCGGCTTCTACTTTCGGTCGTCGGAATCTAGGGCGTGGGTCCGGCGTAATGAGCCATGGTACTTCGATGGTCGGGTCATGTTGCTTGGGGACTTGGACCCGTGCGCTTGGGAGTTGCCTACCTTGAATCGAGTGCAATTATGGGTCCATTCTAGGGGGCTACCGCCCCTGGTTCGGACGAGGGAGATGTGTATCTCTATTGAGGATGCTCTGGGGATGTGCGTAGGTGTCCCATGTGACCAATGAGGCATGTGCTAGGGAGGGACCGTCAAGGTCCGATTCTGGCACCTCTTAGAAAGGCCCCTGAGGAAGGGGTTGGTGCTTCGGTTTCCAGAGTTTCCAAAGCCTATCAGTGTGGAGCTCACGTACTCAAAGCTTCCGAGCTTCTGTTACAACTGTGGCCGGCTATGTCATATCCTGAAGGACTATACATGGGCTGTTCGGGGTCCGCCTCGACTTGAATCTTTCATGATGGAATATGACAGGGATAAGCAGGTCAACCGGTATGCCACAGACTGGGGGGGAAACGGCCAGCCTGCCTAACCACCCCCCTTGGGTTTTTGCCCGGTATGGTATCTACAACTAACCAAAACTCCTCGGACTCCCACACCCCCTCAGTTGGAGCTTAAGGGTTTGACTAGTAGGGCTTTACCTCAGCCTCATGTTTCTCGTTCAGAGGTTCTGCCGAGACGCTCCACTCAGGATGTAGGAGCTCGTGCGGACGGGGGTAATATTGGCTGGAGCGGTTGAACTGGGGGCTGGCCAGGGTACTCTCAAAAGGCCGGCAATCGGGAACCCCCGGGATGATCAAGCTAGGGCGAGTAAGCAGCCCCGCCAGAAGGAATGAGTACTGGCACATGCATCCGAGACTGGATCTGGGAGGGGTCCCGTTATGATGAGCTGCCTCCCTCATCACTTTTACTGTTGAGGTCTATCGAGATCTCCGGTCTTCTAGTCTCCCCATTCGTCTTCTTTCATTGCCCGTGAGGCATCAAAACACCGTCGGTGGCGGTTATAGTACTAAAATGGTCAGAGAACCTCTATTCACTCTATCTGACCTTATCTCAGTGGTCGAGGAGTCTGTTCCTCGGTGCACATTTATGTAGTTTGGATTATTAACTGAAACTGTTCCTTTCGCTCAAAAAAAATCATAAATCGTATTTTATTTTAAATTAACTAATTTGGTGACATGTCAAACAGAAGCAATTATCATATTTTAAAAATAAATAAAGAATCGTTATTATATTTTAAAACGACAATCTAGCTATTCCACTATCCAGCATATAAGAAATAAAAAAGTGCATCACAAAATAAAATAATTTAAGTTTTGAATTGCATTGTTGACCGGTATATGAATCTTATTAGCGGAAAGCAGGCTGTCAAAGGAGCGGCTAATGGCAGGCAACATGTGCTAATCAACGTTGGTTAAGAGAGTATTATTTAGTCAACTCATTGCAGTGGTAGAGAGGAAAATCAACGGCAGAGATTGAAAGGCTTAGAAAATACAAATGATGGGGTCAACGTAGGGTCAACCGTGAAAGGAACTTGACTTCATCCCAATCCCATTGCAGGATTGCCCATGAAACATGGGTCAAAATTGTCTCAAAATATCAAAACATTGCTAGTTTCTTGGACCAACCTTATCATAATTCAATTGCCTACATTTCATTACAATTATTTCTTCACACTAATTTTACGATACAATATTGTTAACATGTGTTATACGTATTATTTACTAAAGTTCGTAAAAGAATAGTTTGATCATCGTAAAAACACACTACAATGTTGCGTACTAATTAACAAATGAGTAATAGTTCAGAAACATCATTTATTGACTTGTTTTTGAGTTGTAAAAGAATTAGTGTGATGGAAAATCAATCTTCAAAAGTGTGGAAATCCTAAAGGCAAGTAGGTAGATGGTAATTTAGATGGGTTTGGTGTTGAATTAAATGAAGGAGTAATGTAAGAGATAGGACATTCAATGTGTAAGACGTGATTGGTCATAATTACGAGAGGATTGAGTGATCAAATGAATCAAGCATAGGACGGCAAGTTTTTGGTTTTGTCTCCACTTCATTGCGGTTTCAACACAACAAAAAAGATCTCGCCCCTTTTTCTAACTAAGATCTTACCCCTTAACTAATTATCAAACGGAGTACGATTTTAACTTTTTCATTTTTACGCTTGACGCATTTGAGTCCGATAGATTCTTAGCCGATTAGAGTTTGGGCGAGTCAAGATAAGCAGAAATATATATTGATTAATAAATGAATTGTGTCTACACGTATATCATATTTATAACTAATGGAGATGAGTCGTAACTGAACTACTGTACGTGTACATGATAATGATATATACAAGATCAATCTCTAAGTTGTAGTTATCTCTATACAATACAAGATCAATCTCTAAGTTGTAGTTATCTCTATCTCTATCACTCAGTTGTAGGGATAGAGAAAACTATTCTGATGAGATAACTATTGTGATGATACGTCCTCACAAGCTGAAGCTGGAGTAGGAGACAAGAGGCGAAGTTTGTCCCGAAACTTGTTAAACAGTAGCTTGGGAAGAGGTTTGGTTAACACATCTGCAACTTAGTCAGTCGAAGATATCGAGGAGATAATCATATGCTTCTGTAGAACCAACTGACGAACAAAATGAAAATCAACTTCGACGTGTCGTGTTCTGGCCTGAAAGGCAGGATTGGTAGATAAGAAAACAGCGACAATGTTGTCACACCATATATGTGGAGGAAGCGCCAAGCGAACACCCAATTCAAGGAGTAAAGCCTTATCACAGAACAATCTAGCTTCTTGAAAACAAAAGTGTCTAGAGAGAAGTGCTCTCACTTCTGTCTAGAAAACCCTAGCCTTCCCCCTTCCCGACCCATCTTCTGAGCCTCGTTGTTGCCACCAGTGACCGGCCTGGTGCTCCTCTTGGCCAGACGGTCACTGTGGCCGCCTTCTCTCCGTCCCCTCTGTTAGGTGTGTCCACATGTGAGTCAAGAGTCCCACATCAGATATTTAAGGAATAAGAGAAGGGTTAATATGCTCCTTGGACCCATGACCTGATAGGCTAGTCTTTTGGGTCAAGTGAGGAGACCAACGTGTATATTATGGGCTTCTAGTTGTGTGCTCCTACTTGATAGGCCCGGTTCCCCCCAACAAGTGGTATTAGAGCCTGATCCTGTGGACTTTCTCAGGAAACGGGTCGGGGTAAATCTCCTAGGGCTAGGAACACCAGGAAACCATGATCGCTCCTCTCATGGTGGTGGGGCTCAGATAGGATGAAGTGGGCCCGTAAGAGGATTGAGTAGAATAAGTAAAAGTTGGGCTTAGGAGTGCGAGCAAGACGATGTGATGAGACTCAATGTGGAGGGGGATATTGTTAGGTGCGTCCACATGTGAGTGAGGAGTCCCACATCGGATACTTAAGTGATAAAGAAAGACTTAATATACACTTTAAACCCATGACCTGATAGGCTAGTCTTTTGGGTCAAGTGGGGTGACCAATGTGTATATTATTGGCTTCTTGTTGTGTGCTCCTCCTTGATAGGCCCGGTTCTCCCAAACACCCTCTCATTTCCCTCTTCGTCGTGGTGAGTTAGGGGTCAGATATGGACCCACTGTTCTCAGATCTGACCTCTTTCATCACCATAGCTTCTCACATCGTCGGAGACCGGTTACCTCCTCTTTTTAGTGTCTTCAGGATCTTCTTCTCCTTGCTTTGGATCTTTTCTCTTCTATCCTTGCCGGTGGAGGGTTGGTGGGGTGAGATTCAAACTCGCCCTAGGGTTCGCCGTGAGTGATGGCTCCGATGGGCTTCCTCGTTTGGAAGTTGAGCAATGCTTGGAGAAGATCCATCCTTGGAGCGTGTAGATATGGAGTTCCTCGTGTGTTGCTTGGCGGTCGTTAGGTCTCTTATGCTCGGATCTCCCTTTTCCTCGTATCCGCTGACATAGTGGAGGACGTCTGAGTCTGATTGTTCCTGCTGGGGTTGGCCTCGGGGTGCGTGATTTCGACGGATAATCGTTTGCGGTGGCCTTTTCACGTGGTCTTGGTGGTAGCCCTTCCTTCCCCGGTAAGCCTTCTCTAATTCTTTTCGTTTAGCACCTTCCTCTCACCCCTGAGTTCTGTGGTCGGGGGCTTTACGGTGAGCTGGTGGTGGCCACCGTGACGTGTGGGTCGTGTTGACATGACCGGGTGTGGCCCTGTTCTTGAGGAGGTGCTGGTGGGGATTAGGGGTTTTAGACTTGCTGGGATTTCGGATGTGGTCTGGTTGTGATTGTTCTGGTGGTACTCGCTGCTGTATGAGGGTATTGGTTCTTTTATGGTTTTTATTGTTGGTGTTTCTCTTGGTTTAATGTTGGGTCTATCTGACTACTTAGAGTCTGTATTTGTGTTGTACTTAATGTGAGGAAAACTTGGCTTCTCAGAGTCTTGGGTTTTGGTTTCTTTTAACCCCTGGTTGGGTAGTTTAGGTTTGGTTCAAGGTAGTAAAATATGGGTATTAGACCTGTTGTTCCCACTGTCTGGGTTTGGTTTTCTGGTTTGAGGTGCTTCTAAGCATGCTCGTGTCTGTAATTGGTGGGTCTTTCCCATGACCTTGTTTTTCATTTTGAAAACCTGGTTCTCAATAAAATGTGCTGATAAAAAAGGAGTAAAACCTTGAGCCATTTTAACTCAACACAAACGTTAACCCAACCCAAAATTCGGACTCATTAAAGGAGCGAGCGATAGTTGGTTGCTTTCGAGAGTTCTATGCCACCAAATTATTACCAATATAAATCACATATCCCCCCATTGAACGATAATCATCAGAGCAACCAGTCCAGTCGGCATCACTAAACGCTGTGACAGACAAAAGTGAGTCCTTGGCAAAAAATAGTCCCGCAGAAATCGTGCCCTGTAAATAACGGATCACTCGCTTAAGGGCGCGAAAGTGCTCTGAGGTAGGTGAATGCATGAATTGGAAAAACTTGTTCGCAGCAAAGCTAAGATCTGGTCGAGTCAAAGTTGCATATTGCAGACCGCCACATAGACGACGAAAAAGGTTACTATCATCGAGAGAAAGAGGATCACCAGTGGTCTTGGACAAGGGCCGAGTAAGGTCTAGAGGTGTGGTCCACGACTTACAATTCCCAGCTACGCGAAGCACATCACGAAAGTACTGACTTTGGGACAAAACTAGGCCACCATGAGAATGAAGTACCTGAATACCCATAAAGTAGTGTAAAGAACCAAGATCCCTCAATTGAAACTCAGTAGCTAAGCGAGTAATGAGAGCAATGATAGCACCATCATCGTCGCCAGTTAAAATCACATCATCAACATAGACCAACAGGTAAATAGTATGACCAACACCATGATATATGAATAGAGATGAGTCACAATGAGAACCAACAAATCCCAATGTAAGAAGAAAAGTACTAAGACGCTGAAACCAAACGCGAGGTGCTTGTTTGAGTCAATAGAGAGACTTCTTTAATCTGCAAACATGATTAGGAAAGGTAGAATTAATAAACCACTGACGTTGTCCATATACACAGTCTCTTGTAAGTCTCCATGTAAGAAGGCGTTGCTTAAATCCAATTGCTTGAGTGACCAACCACAGGATACAACAATCGCAAACACCGTACGAATGGTAGTGGGTTTTACTACAGGACTAAAAGTATCTGTATAGTCAAGACCGAATTCTTGAGTAAACCCACGAGAAACCAACCGAGCTTTGAACCTATCAATCGAGCCATCAGCTTTCCTTTTAATTTTAAAGATCCACCCATTACCAACCAAATTTCCATTTGCCGGAACATGAACCAACTCCCAAGTATCATTACGATGTAAATCCAATATCTCAGCTTCCATTGCCGCCTTCCATGCCGGATTCTTGATTGTCTGAGTGAAAGATGTGGGTTCAGTGTCAGTAGAAGAAGTCTCAATAGGGAGAACCTTAGGTTTTGGGTGTGGACGAAGGGTCATGGTTGGATGGTGACGGGTAGGGACCTGAGAAGGAGAAGTTAAGGTGGTTGGAACTATGGCTGGTCTGAATTTGAGAAGTCAGGAATGAGAGGTGGCGAAACTGGTTCAGTGCTAGAGGTGGAAGATGAAGTAGGTATTGTTGGTGCCGATAGTACCTGCAGATTGTCATTAGTACCAGAAACTGAGTGTAAGGGAGAAAGTGACATACCAGAAGGTCTATTCGACAAGGAATGGAGTGATGAAGGAACCGGAAACAGTTGAAGTAAGGGTACTGACGAAGATTGTTGAGGTGGGGGAACCGAAGTTGTGATCGAAACAAGATGAAAAGGAAAAACCTTTTCATCAAACCAAGCATGACGAGAGAGATAAATTCGACCAATATCTTTGTCCCGACAACGATAGCCCATATGAGAGGAGGTGGGAAGTGAAGTGGGTGGAGTTGAGCTATAATTATCGGCATCATCCAATCCTCGTCGTACAACCCCGACCATGTCTTCCTCCGCCACGAACTTGTCTTCGTATTCCAATGCCTTGATCCAATGGTCGAGGTTGAAATGCTTCGGCTCGTTGGGTTTCACCGTCTTTCGGTAAATGTCTCTGGCCTCATATTTGTACCTTTCGTCGTCCCATCCGCTTCGTACATCGTCCTTTTAGTTTCTCCAAAGGGTGATGAACCTCCGCATTCGAGGCGCCTGTATGTTTCAATGACTCTTTACGGCTTGCCAGGTAAAATCTTTTGGGTCGAATTTTTCCTCCTTCCAGAATTGCTTGGCAACTGTGCCCCAAAAGGAACTTCCATATTGGGAGTTGCCCTTAATGAGGTATTTGGTTGTGCGCATCTAGATACGGATCACGAGCGAGTCCAACTTTATTAGCCATTAGGTTCTTCTATTTGTTGTCGGTTTCTTTCCTTGTGTCGGGCCGACAAAAGACGACATAAACTACATCTGGGTGCCACTGCCGCCGTCGACGTGTTGTTGATGGTATTGGCTGACCCCGAGGTAGCCGTAATAATTGGTAGAAGGGTTGTAAGGCGGGGGTTGAAAGGTCGTGGTCGGAATGTACCAGGATTGAACGGTTGTTGGAATGTACTTGGATTGGAGTGTGGTTGGAATGTACCTGAGTTGGAATGCATTTAACATCATAAATAATAATAATAATAATAATAATAATAATAATAATAATAACAATAATTAATAGATGGAAAACATTTGGTAACATAATGTTATAATAAAAAAGATTAATTAATGAAATTAAAGACGATGTTGTTGGAATGTACCTAGGTTCCAATGTTGTTGTATGAATACGGTGAAAGCGGTAGGGTCCCAAGCACCGGTAACTGGGTTGTAAGACGGAGAGTTGCCCGGTGTGGTGAACATCTATTGAAAGCCGCCTACTAGAGATGTGTTGACCTAATCATCTGGTTGGTCTAGAGTGTAGTCTTGTTGCTCCGGTAAGGATGTCGGTTGAGTCGAATTATCGGAC
Organism: Erodium maritimum; assembly: GCA_963921825.1. Lineage (NCBI taxonomy): Eukaryota > Viridiplantae > Streptophyta > Magnoliopsida > Geraniales > Geraniaceae > Erodium > Erodium maritimum. Next base: position 22,193,497 of record OY997590.1, read on the forward strand.
ATTTTTGATCGGGTTTTTTAGAAGAAGTGGATAATTTGAGAGTGAGAGTTAAGGGAAAATTGAGAGAAGTGTTAGTGGTTTGATGAATGAGGGAAGCGATATTTATAGGTGGAGGAATAAATAGTTTTTTTTTGTATTTAATGTAATTAAAAATAATAATTACCGTTGAAATCGACTGTTGCCAACGGTCCGAATTTTTTGCTTCTTCCCCTGTCCTGTGTCGAAATGTGAGTGGCCGGAAGGCGAACCACGATTCGCAAACCAACGATTCATATATGTGAGTTGCGGTTCACATACCGACTCGTGATTCGCGTTTTAGTGATTCACAATTCGCGTACCACGCACGCTACAACACACGAACCGCAAACCACTAAAATACGAGTGGTAAATTGCAAACCACTAAATCACGAATTGTAAATCATGGTTAACGTAATGGTTCGCTTGCTAGGTGTGCTCTTACTGTTTACAAGCTTCAACCGAACAACAAATCGATGTTGAGGATAAAACAAAATGTGAACACGAAAATAGAAAGTCCAAAACTGAGACAGAAGCAGTGGAATTTTACACTACACACCGTTACAGTGACAAGTGAGTGTAACTCTGTAAGAGAGCCGCTTCTCGTCAAATCCGTCTCTTGGTTCTTCACCTTCATACACCTCCTCTGTTTTTGCAGACAAAATTTAGAGCGATAAAGCTGGTTTTCCCCCATATTGTAGAGAGAGAGAGAGCACTAGGGTTTGCTCCAATTTAGTTACACATTGAAACGAGCTCTCTTTTCTATTTTTTTTAATTTTTGAAACAATAGCTCGATTTCATTTTTGACCCTGGAAAGGGTAAAGCCCGTTTCTTTTTCTTTGTTCCCACTCATTTTCCCAGTTCCCAATCAGGGGCAGTGTTGTTTTGTCTGGCCTCTCATCAAACTGGGCTATATCTCAAAAATGTTTCTGTAAATGGTAAGACCCAGTTACTTGATTCCCGCATTGAATTTGGCACTATTTCGATATCTTCTCTGCTTGATTGCATAATCATTCCACTTCCTTGGCTAAATCATGGGAGCTGATTGACTCGGTTTCTCCTATGGCTCTGTGGTTTTGACTTTCTACTCAGATTTTCCACTGATTCTGTAGATTACACCGTTATTGGGTTGCTAAAATTTGAAGTTTTTTTGGGGATTTCCATTCACTTCAAGATTCTGGCTTCATTGCTTATGGAGGGCAATCACATTGAATCCATGGAAACAGCTTTGAAGATTTGAAGCCAAGTAAGTTCCCAGATCTGAATCACCATGTAAATGCCACTTTAATTCCGTTTGGGGGAAGAAATGGGTGTTTTGTGCTGAATCTACTTAGTGCATTGAAATAGCTCTATTAGATCTCCAATGGCCCAAGTTGAAGATTTATGAGTGGTATTTGTTGATTCTTTGCTCAATTTTCTGAACTGGGTATCTCCACTCTTATTCAATGGATGGCACTTCTGAATTTGGTTCCATGGATTAGATTATAACACGATGAAATTTTTATGCTTTTTGCAATGCCCAATATGAAATGTTGTTAGTTTTTTGTTCTTTCTAATTTGTTGGAGGCATGTACTGCTGTAATTTCTTGTGGTGATTTCTGTTGAAGATGTACTGGTTTGTCTTTTACGAGCATGTAAATCCTTGTTATGAGTTTTCGATTTGGAAACGATGATGTGAAAAATTTCAATCATGCTGTAGCTATCTAATGTTGTATTCGTTTTGTATCCAGAGTGTAGTATCTTGTGTGAACTATGGAGCTTAGAGGAGGTAGCTCCATGGAACTTAGAGAAGACAGCTTGAGGTTCGAGTCCTTGCCTGGCATTACTTCAAGGAACATGTCGTCATCTTCTTCTGTATTCTTTTCAGCAAATCAGTCCCCTTTCTTCTCTCCAAGATCTCCATCATATCAATTAGCCGAATCAAGGTCTGACACACAAGATTGCACTAGTATTCAGTTAAATGCAGATCCTGGTCCTCTAGCAAACAAACAGACACAACCTGCTCGTGCTTCGAGTGATTTCCCAAAGCTTGATTTTGATCGCCCGTCTTCCTCGACGGGTATTCCAAACACCATTCTCCCTGGTTACCGTGTTCATGACAATGCTTGTTATTCAGGGCAAAAGGAGAAGCTGAGAAAACACTGGAAAAGCCGTGGGATCTCACATACTCTCATAACAAATCTACTCACTGCCAACAGATTGAGAAGCTGTGATGTCTTCATTGGCTTGCACGGTCAGAAACCGCCTCTCTTGAGGTTTGCTAACTGGCTGCGTTCTGAGCTGGAGATTCAAGGGATCAGTTGTTTCATATCCGATAGAGCTCGAGGTAAGAATTCTCGAAAGCATGGGATCGTTGACAAGGCAATGGACGCCTCTTCTTTTGGGGTTATCATCCTAACAAGAAAATCCTTAAGGAATCCTTACACCATCGAGGAGCTTCGTTTTTTCTCAAACAAAAAGATATTAGTCCCGATATTCTTTGACTTGAGTCAAGGAGATTGCCTTGTAAGGGATATAGTTGAGAGGAGGGGTGAGATGTGGGAGAAGCATGGAGGAGAGCTATGGGTTTCGTATGGAGGGTTGGAGAAGGAGTGGAGAGAAGCTGTTGAGGTCCTTTCTCGGGTTGATGAGTGGAAGCTTGAGGCTCAGGATGGTAGCTGGAGAGATTGCATACTGAGGACTGTGATACTTCTTGCAATGAGGTTGGGAAGAAGAAGCGTCGTGGATCGGCTGACCAAGTGGAGGGACAAGGTCAGCAGAGAGGAGTTCCCGTTCCCAAGAAACGAGAATTTCATAGGTAGGAAGAAGGAAATATCAGAGCTAGAATTCATACTCTTTGGTGACATCAGCGGAGATTTGGAAAAGGATTATTTTGAACTCAAAGCAAGACCGAAAGGGCATAAAAGTTTGACTATCGGGTGGAAAAAGAGCAATTCCATGGATGAGAGGCCAAGAGGGCGCCGGAGGAAGGGGAAAGAGCCCGTCATATGGAAGGAGTCAGAAAAGGAAATCGAAATGCAAAGCACTGAACTACCTGAACGAAAACACGAAGCAAAGCCAATAAGTAATGGAAGATATGCAAGAAGAAAAAGATCTACGAAGATTGTGTATGGTAAAGGGATTGCTTGCGTGTCTGGGGATTCGGGTATTGGCAAGACCGAGCTTCTCTTAGAATTTGCATACCGGTATCACCAGAGGTACAAGATGGTGCTGTGGATTGGAGGGGAGAGCAGGTACATCAGGCAGAATTATCTCAACCTTTGCTCCTTTTTAGAAGTTGAGGTCGGTTTCCAGAATTGCTCTGAGAAGAGCAGGATCAAGAGCTTCGAGGAGCAAGAACAGGCCGCCATTTCCAGAGTTCGCAAAGAGCTCATGAGAAACATACCATTTCTGGTAGTGATCGATAACTTGGAGAGCGAAAAAGATTGGTGGGACCATGAGCTCATAATGGACCTTCTTCCTCGCTTTGGCGCAGAGACCCACATACTGATATCCACTAGCCTTCCACGCGTTATGAATTTGGAACCATTGAAGCTCTCTTACTTATCCGGGGCTGAGGCCATGTCCCTAATGCAAGGGGGCGTGATGGTAAAAGACTACTCAATAGGAGAAATGGATTCTTTGAGAGCTCTGGAGGAGAAGGTCGGGAGGTTAACTCTAGGCCTCGCTATCATCGGAGCTATTTTATCCGAGCTGCCCATAACTCCGAGCAGGTTGCTTGACACCGTTAACAGAATGCCTGCGAGAAATTTCTCGTGGAGCCGGAGAAACAATACCCTCTTGCAACTCTTTGAGGTTTGTTTTTCGATATTCGATCACGCTGACGGACCGAGGAGCTTGGCAACAAGGATGGTTATGGCAAGTGCTTGGTTTGCACCCACAGCAATACCGGTTTCCTTACTAGCCCTGGCAGCTCACAAAGTTCCAGAAAAACACGACGGGACTCGATTGTGGGATAGAGTGTTGCAGTGCCTACATTGCGGGTTCTCTTGGTCATACACGAAGAGATCAGAAATAGAAGCCGTGTCCTTGCTGTTGAGGTTCAATATAGCAAGATTGAGCAGCAAGGAAGGACATGTAGAGTTCAACAAACTAGTGAAGCTCTATGCTAGCAAGAGGCCGGTCTCGGGAGTAGCACAGGCAGTGGCTCGAGCTGTAATCAGTCGCGGATCGTTGTCTGTGACCCATCACCCGGAGCACAGCTGGGCGGCTTGTTTCTTGGTGTTCGGGTTTGGTTCAGATTCTACATCGGTAGAGCTCAAGGTGTCGGAGCTGTTGCTTTGTGTGAAAGAAGTGGTTTTGCCTTTGGCCATCAGGACGTTCATCAAATTCTCGCGGTGCGGTGCTGCGCTGGAGCTCCTGCGGCTGTGCACGAACGCGTTGGAGGCGGCGGAGCAAGCGTTTGTGGCGCCCGTAGGCAAGTGGCTGGACAAGTCACTGTGTTGGAGACCGATTAGGACGAATGCTGAGCTGGATCCTTGCCTCTGGCAGGAGTTGGTGCTTTCGAGAGCGACGGTGTTGGAGACGAGGGCCAAGTTGATGCTGAGAGGAGGCCAATTTGATAATGGGGATGATTTGATAAGGAAGGCCATTTTTATCAGGAGATCGGTATGCGGAGAAGATCACCCGGACACCAAATCGGCTAAGGAAACGCTGAGTAAACTCACCAGGCTTCATGAACACGTTCAGATTCATACTTCTCCATAGGCATAGCTTCATAGAGTTATACAAATTGAATGTTGGAATATAAACTGTTAATAGTTTTGAGAGGAAAAGTTTGGATGTATTGGCATGGCGTGGATCAATCTCAATCCATCTGGGTTTCTTCTAATGCTATCAATTTGAACTCATATAATAATCGTGAACATTGACTTGATTCTGAGTTATATAAATGAGATGGAAATACGTTTTCGTAATTTCCCCGTAAAAATTTGTAGATTCATAAGAGTACCAGCAGTACTACCCTGGGGGATGGAGGTGCGGAGTTGAGGCGCTGCAGCGAGAGTGGTGCCGGAGAGGCAAACCTGGACCCTCACGTGCGGTCACTCCCTGCGATGCTGCGTTCGACACGAATCAATCAGTTTGGAAAAAAATCGTATCGTTAGAGCACCTCCAACGATTGTTTTGTTGTTGTATGGGTGTCTTTGCAGGTGCTGCAACGGCTCCTGCAACGACATGCCGATGCAGGGGCCGTCTCAAGACGGGCCGGCACAGAGTGTCGCCTCAGAACTCTGCGACGACGTGACTAGCTGGGGAAACCCTAATGGCTACTCGGCGGGCCAACGCCAAGCTGACATGTGGCACGCCCAATTTCAAAACAAACTTAATTTTTCCTATATATACACTTTGACCTCTACCCAAAAAACACACCCCTTCTCTTCTACACTAATTCCCTTCTCTTCTTTTCTAAAACCTCGTTTATATTTTTTTGATGGATCGTTTTCCAACATTAGAGGAATTGTAGTAAATGACTCCCAAAGAAATAGAGCAAGCGGCGGGAAGGATGGATGAAGTGACGGCTAAACGAATTCACGGTCGACTTTTGGCAAGGTACATCCAAGGGCAGAATATGAGGAGGCCGAGGGTTCACAGTCGTCAGCGCCACCAAAGTGGAGAACGATAAAGCGCAATCGAGACGAAGCACACGAGTGGTTGATAGATAACTACTTCACGCACAATCCGTTGTACAACGAGCAACAATTTTGGCGTCACTTCTGGATGTCGAGGGAATTGTCCCTACGAATCATATGGGCATTGAGTGAGCGGTACACATACCTTCGTCAAAAAGGATGCTACAGGTAAGCCCATATTGGCATATTCTCCCCACACCAGAAGTGCACGACATCACTTCGTCTGCTCTATTATGGAGGTCATGTCGGTTCTGTTGACGAGTACTTGCGAATGGCGGAGACCCCTTTTTTGGAGTGCTTCAGGAAATTCTGCTTAGGCGTGATCAAGATTTTTGGGCGAACATATCTACGACACCCGACCGAGGAAGATGTCCGCCATTTACTGGAAATCAACGAAGCTTGTGGCTTTCCGGGAATGACAGAGAGTCTCGAATGCATGCACTGGGATAGGAAGAGTTGTCCTGTGGCATGAGCTGCACAATTCTCAAGCAGGGACTACGAGAACGTCCCCACAATCATGCTAGAAGTCGTTGCATCCAAAGACCTTTGGATTTGACACTCTTTTTTTTGGAACACCGGGCTCCAATAACGACATCAACGTGCTCAATAGGTCTACATTGTTTCACCAGGCAATTCGAGGCTTCGCTCCACCGGTTAAGTTTAAGGTTAACGGTAGAGAATACACAACCCCTTATTACTTGACATATGGAATTTATCCTCCTTAGGCTACATTTGTGAAGACAATACCAGCTCTACAAACGGAAAAACAAAAGTGTCTTGCTAGAAACCAAGAGGCGGCGAGGAAGGATATCGAACGAGAATTTGGACTTTTATAGGCCCGCTTTCATATCGTCACTAGTCCGAGCCGAATGTGGGATAGGATCTCACTCGCACTTATCATGACTATTTATATTATCATGCACAACATGATTGTTGAGGATCAAAAAAGGTTGTACCAAACTGAACCGTTTGTAGATATTGGTGTCCAGACCGCAGCGACCCGCACAAGACCACCACCATCGGTGAATTTGGATTGTGTCATGGGCCATGCAACAAAGATCCGAGATCGAGATGTTCATCACCGTCTCCATGATGACCTCGTCGATCACATTTGGGTTAAAGTTAGAGATGACAACAACAATTAGAGTTATATAATGTATTTCATATTTGGCATAAATAAAAGTAGTAGTTTAATTAAAGGTTGTTTTGAAAATATGAAAAGTGCAAAAACTACTCTTTAGCTTATTAGAGCATATCCACAACGCCACTGTCGGTTGCTGGCGGAGAGTTGTTGGCGGTGGGTATTAAAATAATGTTTTTCCAACATCCCCTCCTCGTACCTACTCATTACCGATTGCAGCCAAGCCTTCAGGTCCGTCCCGACCCCAAATACTCCCAGTCCCAATCGGTTCCATACCGGGGCCACCTCCATACAACCAAAAAATATATTGTTCCGTCTCCAGGAGGCCACACTTACCACATTCAATTGTCATCGGTACATATCTCCCTCAGAGATTCACATTTGTAGGCGGGGCTTCACTTTCGGAGGGATTGACACCTTCCAAAATGAAGCATTCTAAACTCATTTTGTAATGCGAGACATCCTTGAACCGTGGTTAACTTGTCTAGAACGTTGTTATGTTGTGCTGTGCCGCCGCAAAAGGTATTATAAATAATTTTGCCCTCACGCAGGATCGAACTACGGACCTCCAGTTTACAAGACTGGCGCTCTACCACTGAGCTATAAGGGCTCTTATTCTGTATACGCTCCATAATTTATTTATTCATATCTATATCTTGACATAAACGACTCTAACTTCACCCCCACAAAATATACATCATAATTCCCAACTCTTATTTTTTTCCTCTTTAAAGATGCTGAAACAATCCACATCCCAATTCCCAACAAGGTAACTGCAGCACGTGAATTAGAGACCAAAATGTTGAAGACAAAGAAATGCATACATATTAACATTTTGACTGATACTCTCAAGTCCCAAACATTATCTGGATATATAAATTGTTAAGGGAAAATAGTTTGAAATAATGTACACAAACACCATGGAAAGCTAAAAGACCGGAAAGGACTAGGAATTTTTCCTCTTAGCCTTCCGTCCTGACATATTCCACATTACCAGAATAGAATATCATGTACATGCAAGAGCAATTGAAGGGGCATTAATTAAGGATCGGCTTCTCCAACTATTGCATCATCAGCAGAGTCATAGTCATCTTCGCTCAACTCCTCATCACTACTAGATTTCTCTTCTGGAACTGCCCCAATATCTTCTGGTTTCGCATATTTCTCACAGTACTCTGCAATACACACAGTACTTACCAGTCAGCACTCCACAACTTAAGAATGAAGATGTGATAATAAAGATAACACAGACAGCGAAATATGAATCAACTGAGTAAGGTGCTATAATACTTGGTTACAAATGAATTGGGTAAGGAACTATGATACTTAGTTATGAATCAACTGATAAAGAGCTACATCGACCACCGAAGGATTGGTTATCAGCCTGAGCCTAACATCGTCTATGATTTTAACTAAATCATGGATAGTTCATTGTTAAAAGGCGTTTTTAACGACTTTTAACAAGGTAGAATGAACGACAGAAAGACAGTATATCTATACCCTATTGCAGGTTTATGAAGGAGAATAGCTATGGAAGACATTCTCTTCTACAGACTGAAACTTTTTCATCACTTCACTAAGAATTGTGATGCTCTTCCTCTCAACACTCTTACTTCGTAGCAATCTTGATGATGTTTCCTAGTAAGCAAAAGGTCTGCCCAAATGGTGCCATGTGATACTAAGATGATAACATAATGAAATGAATTAAATGAGGAAGTAAGTGCTGAAAATAAAATAAGAGCCATGATGTGAAATGGCTTTAGCCATACAGACACATGAGGACAACCCCACATAAAATGGAAGGCCTACGAACAAAGGTAATTTGTACTTGTTTGGAGGCAAATAAGCAAGTGTTAGATGGAAATGTTCTTTGTTCTTAACCAGGTCTTATGCGACCAGTGACCATAAAAAAAGGAACAATTAATAACTTTGAGGTAATCAGACTTGAACACAACATGCTAGCACAGAGGAGTGATTTCATCAACTGTATAAATAACTACACAGATGATTTCATATGAATGGGTATTTTTAAAGCTTGAGAAGAGCAATTACCTTTCACTCTTTGATCATAAGCAGCTCGATCACGCATCATTAAAGCAGCAGCTTCTCCGTTCAAAGGATCTGATGGGTTGGGATACAGGAGAAGTTGAGGAAGAAACACTTCAAATACATTAACCAAATCTGGAACAAAGAAATGAAGGTGAGTCATTTCCTGGTATTAATAATCACAAACCAAAAAAGATTACACTTAGAGAATGCAGCCATGGGGCAGAAAAAACAATTAAGAATATTTAATAGCGTTCAGTTTTACCGAACATGGGGCTCCAAGTCTGATTTATAACATCTAAACATACTGAGCCAGACCTGAAGTTCAGAATTACACCAACATACATAAGATTCAGAAACCATTAACATAACAGACATGAAAGCAAAAAAACCAATGCACATAGAAGATCGTCAACATTTAGCACTAATAAAAGCTAAAAGATCTCTACAGCATCTGTGAACTTACATGTCATCAACATTTGGATGGTAAATTTTGTTGACAAAGCCAATGGAAGGAGATTTATACGGGTAAGCATCTGGCAGCTCCACCCTTATCCTCCAAACACCCCCCTCATATGGACCTGCCATATTTCAAAAACAAAGAGGATAATTTTATTGATTACATACTAAAGTTATTTAATGTATTCCAAATCTGCCAATGAACTTTCTGTTCATTCAGGCAAATCCTCCAACAATAAACCTGCATTGCATCACACCTAAAACTAGCATAAAAATTAGTCAAGCAATATAGATATACAAAACATTGGATCTTAAGCTCACTCATAGGTTGCATATTTCAATTGCATCATCATACAAACAGAAACTTAGAATTGAAAGAAGATTACAAAAAATCTATAAGCAGCAGCCGTTTGAGGCAAATCAGGGAGAGAAAGCCCCAGACCCATAGCATATTAACATAGTCAGCAAAACTTAGACAAAACAGAAAATCAGCATGAAATACACAACACCAGAAACGGAAGATCGCATATTGCTCCAATGAACACAGAAACCCAAACAGATGATAGAAATTTGGGGGAGGGGAGACCAGAAATGGGTACTGATGACTTACTCTCTTTGGGCCCATTGAAATCAACATAGAACTCTTGCATACCATCATTCATCATCTCCACCTTGTAGTCACTCATCATCCTAACCACATCAATCAAGCAAAACCCAGAAGTCAGATTCAACAAAACAGCGGAAAAATCCCAAAAAAACAACCAATCAAAGCTTAGAAAAAGTAATCTATATGACACACAGTTTCATCAAATCCATCTCCCGGCGCTTGCTCGGAGAGGACATGGTTGCAGGTGGGCGGCGGAGGAGGGATAGAGGGTCGGTGAGGCTAGAGAGAGGAAGTAGCTTTTCTGTGAAGAAAGAGGAAAAGCGGCAGAGACACGAATGCTTGAAAGCAGGACGAGACCATGTATAGTATATATGTAGCGATTAGCGAGAGATACACCCGAGGCCGAGGAGGACGGTGCGTTGCGTACTACTACTGGTTGTTGTAGTAATTGTCCTTACACCACCATTATTACTTCATTAGTACACCATTCGTTATTGTCACGCTAAATATCTTTACTAGATTTTAATTTTAAATGGTAAATTATTACATTTTTGGATTTTACTTATTTAAACATTTTTTTTAAATGACCAATATGGAGGGGCTGCCGATACTCTCTGATAGGGTTAGGGTTTGCGTTTTTCCTTGGCCATCAATAACAATCTCGGTGGCCAAGTTGTCTAGCGAGTCCGACGACGCTTCAGAGTGGTTCCAGGAGCCGAGCATGGAGGTGATCAAGGTTACCACGGAAACGGTGGTGGTGGAGAAGGAATTTTCACGATCGCAGGGTGTGGTGTCTGAGAATACGCCAGAGGACGGGATCCGGCCTTTCGGTGAAGTCGGTGGAGGGGGCCTCAATCACGTCGGCAGAGCCTTTGTCGCCGCGTGAAGAAGGTTCCTCCCCGATGAGGTTCTCGGCCCAAAGGATGGGGGAGGAAAGTCGCGGAGGTGGGGGATGGTTTCACTCGGCGGCGAATCGTGTACGACGTACGCCGACGTGGGGCCCTCGTCCGAGACGCGGTGGGGGCTCGGGGAGGCCACTGGAGATGGGGGAGGGGTTCGAATGGACGACCGTCCTGCAGGTGCAGGGGGACGGAGATGCTGTCGTGGCGGGAGGGGATGGATCGATCCCCATTGTGGTGTCCTCGAACACGGTGGTGACGTCGGAGGAGTCGCCGGTGGCGTAGGCGTGGAGAAGAAGCAAGGGGAAGGGTATCGCACGGGAGGAATCTAGGGTTCCTGAGGTTGGGCTGGGTCGGGAGCGTGTGGATTTGGGCCAGGAGCGAGGCCTTCTCGCGGATGCCAGACGGGTCGGGAGAGGGGGCTCGGGCTGGACTCCTCGTGCGGGCGCTGGACGGGCCGAGAGAGAACAAGTGGGTCATCCGGGCTGGACCCGGGGTGGGCCGGGGGACATAGCTACATGGGCGGCCCAATATGGTTCGGGCGCAGAGCAGGCTCGGGGCGGGCAACAGTGGGTCGGAGCGGATGGAAGACCGGGTGAGCTGGCCGGGTCGGAGCGGATCCGTACTTCTCGCTCGTGGGTCGATCCAAATGGGCCGGATCTGGAGCCGGGTCGGTCGGGTGGATCGAGTGGGTTGAGGCCGAGGACTGATTTTGACCCGAGATGGAGCAGGTCTCGAACGGGTCGCGAGATCCGAGAAACAGGGTTTCAAGTGGGGGACCTGGGAACCAAAGTGTCATCAATGTGCATTAAAGAGGTTGTGATACCGACGGTGGAGATTGTCAATGATGGGGCACGGTACCAGTTCGCGCTGGCCGCTAAGGTACTGACATCGAAGAAATTTTTCTGGAAATCATTGGTGGCCCGATTGGAGGATCTGTGGGGAATGAAGGCGGAAGCAAAACCCTAGAAGGGGGTTTGGTGGCTAACACTCTGAGAGTTAACTCTCATAATGGCACGGCAAGCGTACCAGTCGTCAAGTAGTATTCGGGGTTTAAATCCGAGGTATCGTACCCAAGGGAGCAAATAAGCAAGCTCTTTAGTTAATTAATCCGATGGTCAATCTATTCCTATACGATGGTTGGTTTTGGTTTGTAAAATGTAATTTCAAACAAGTAATGAGAAACAATGTGAATGGTCCGAAAATAAGCACAAAGTCACAAATGATTTGAATAACAAAGATTAAAGGCGATCTAGGATATTAACGGGGTTCGAATGCGATGAATGATTTAACGGGATTCGGTATACATTTGCAACTAATATTATTCTAAGGGCAACGGGAATTCTCTAGGTATAGTCCTAACCATCTCTCGATCGTATTAGGACCCTAACATACTCGATCCACCTAATTATCTCTAATCTAGGTGTAGAGCGGTATATAGCATTATATTCTATGAATTCCTCTAACTTTCGGGTTTTACTCCTATGGCTATTGCACTCGTGTCAGTCTAACCATATTCTGGATTAGATTAAAACCCGAGCTATCTCATTCCTTTTCCTCCTATTAACCTCATTTCTCAATTGTTGGTTAACACGATTTGAGCATTTCCCATGTGATCAAGGCGAAAAAAGCATTACGAACATAATGAGATATACAAAATCCTAATACTAGTTAACAAATGCATAACACGAACAAAGCTAAATCAACTCATCACATCCTTACCCCTAGCCCTAGATTGTCACGCCCCAAATGCGGTTTTGACCGAACTCGAGACGTGAATTAAACTAATAATTAAATAATTAAGATAAAAGTAAACTTAAAAAAATTTAAAGCCGCCTTTGTTTAGTTATTAATTTTCAGCATTGTTTGTGATCCAAGACCGTGGACCCGAGCTCGAGGAAAGAATAAGACTTTGGAACCCGTGAGAAGACGAAAAGGAAGCTAGCCCGGACGTTAGCAGCTAGGAGTATTTTTAGCTTTGGAGTTCAGGTAGGGAAAGTACTAAACTCCTCTCTTAAGTTAGAATACGCTATAGCATGCCTATAGGATAATAACAATCAGAAAGGTCCTAGTTTGCATATAGGATGTGATTCACTAGTTTAATCGTTTTCAATACTTTGGGAAAATTGTCGTGCTGGTAGAATGGCCATGTCGAGCCTTAGGACTGCTTGTTGAGTGTATTTACTGATGATTGTTCATACTTAGTATCGATGCATGCTTTGTCTTTAGGATAATATAAGAATCATGATTAACTAGATGAAGTATGATGATTGTATGTGAATGTGATGTGATTGGTTGAATGGATGTGTGAATGTTGATCTGTGTTATGATTGATTGAATGAATGTTTAAATGTAAATTGATTGTGCCAAACGGTATGATCGGGTGAGTGATAGACCGATAGTACGTGGTTGGTAAGTATGACGGTAAGTGTGATTGTTAATATGAGTTCTTTGTGGCGTGTTGTGGTAAGATTGTGAGTTGCTAAGCTATGAATGAACTATGATTGTATGATATATTATTCTCTTGCGTGTGATCTAAGAGGAGTTATGTTCTGGTATGGTACCTACACCGAGGGGGTATGCCGGTGTGGGGTAGTACCTAGGCCGATGAATTGTGTTCCGGTATGGTACCTACACCGAGGGGGTATGCCGGTGTGGGGTAGTACCTAGGCCGATGAATTGTGTTCCGGTATGGTACCTACACCGAGGGGGTATGCCGGTGTGGGGTAGTACCTAGGCCGATGAATTGCGTACCGGTATGGTACCTATACCGAGGGGGTATGCCGGTGTGGGGTAGGACCTAGGCCGATGGTATTTTGGTAAACCCGATGTGAATCCCGGAAAGACGTCTAGGCCGATGCAAATTCCGGTTTGACGCGAGATTGTTTACCCTGCGGGGATTATTACTTGTTACTTCACCCCAAGTGTATGCGTTCCTGCGGGAGCATTTCCGGGAAGATATCTTGTTTCGCCCCGATGATCTATGGTCCTTTGGGGACATTTCCGAGAATCCCGACGATATGTGTCCTTTTAGGGATGTTTCCGGTAGCCTCGACGTATGTGTCTCCTCTGGACCGAGGGGAAATCCGACATGACACAAGGACTAATTGTGGATCGGAGTATTGTGATTTAAGTTGTCGACGTGACGTTTAATTACTCTCTCTTTAGTTGTTTTATTCAATATTACACCGCCTTTCCCTAATCTTCTTGAGTTATTGTTTTACTTAAGCTTAGATAATTGTGTTAATTCAGTCTTTATTATCAAAGTGGAGGTTCCTTTACTTTATTATTTTCCCTACTGAGCGTAAGCTCACCCCTGTTTGTCTTATTTACTGTTTGTACAAGCTTAGTTGGTGAGTAGGTTCCTAGAGTTGGGCTCGAGGCTAGGGAGCTTCTGGGAGAGTCCGGGTAGATCAACGGAGTTTAGTTCATAGCACAAGAATAGGAACACAAGGAGATGAATAAACCACTGAAATTCATATTAAACAATAAGAGTAATACAAATATCAAGTTTTGAATCCAATCTACACAAAACCTTTGATGTTCTAATCACTTGCTTTCGATCTTCTCTCCAAGTTCTCCAAGCTCCAAAGTGTGTTTTTCTCCTCAATTTCGTGATACCCTTCAAGCTGACCTAAATTCGCTTTTATATGACAGGTTAACTTTGATTAAAAATAGGAAACGCAGCTGGAAATCGTGTTTTCTACGTCTGCGCGGTCACTTGCACGCCGTGCAAGTTTCTGGTGCACTTAAGTTGCACGGCAACTTGCACGCCGTGCAAGTTTCTGGTGCATTTTCTTGACACCTCTGTCCAGAGTGCACCAGTTCTTTGCACGGCGTGCAACAAACTGGTGCGCTTTTGTACAACTTCCAATTTCGCTTCGTTTCATTCCCGAATTGCCCTTTTTTGCTCCGAAAACTTGGCGAACCCTGAAACAAGACCAATTACACAATATGAGAGTAAAATGCATCATTTCATACTGACTCGGGACTAAAAAGAACATAAATGTGGGCTAATGACATCTAAAATAGATGTATTTTATGTCCACATCAACACCCCACACTTAAGCTTTTCTCGCCCCGAGAAAATTAAACTATCAAAGCAGTAAGATATGTCCCGGTTAAACCCCGAGGTTCACCCCGATAGGAGTAGTCCGGGCCTCCTTTATTCAAGCATGGTAAAATAAAGATGCAGCATGCAAAAATATTACGAAAAATTGGTGATGACTGAGTTAAAGTGTGCTTGTGTTTCATAACAGCTTTCTCAGAATTAACACACTACAAGATCGAACAAAGTTCAAGAAAACACATAAACCAATGAATGCATATAAGCAAGTTGCTACTCACATTAAAGATCGACTCTCCTAACTCGCACCCCCTCGTTCACTTTACCAGCATGCTTCCTCTTTTCCCTTCTACACGGATCTTAGAGATTCATATGCTACTAGTTAATCCCATCTCCACTAATCGTGAGGAATCATGGCAATCAAGAATCAAAAAGGACTTATATTCGGCTTGTAATGTATGGCTAGGTAAAGGGTGTGGAAAGGATTTAAAATACGAAGCTCATAATATAAAACTTGTCAAACATGCTTCATCTCACACCCCTAACCACTTTTCACACATCCCGCTTACTTCCACCACAAGTCTCTACCAAACCATTTCTTAGATATTCTTTTTGAGTCTACTTGTTGGGCTATTTTTCCCCCTTTCTTTTGCCCATTTTATTTCACCTTTTTCGTTTCTCTTTACTTGATTTATTTCCTTTTTCTTACCCATTATATTTCTTGGGTACAAGAGAGATTTTCTATCTCATTTTCTCTTCTCTTTTTTTTTTCTCTCAAACCCAAATGGCACGTTATCCTCAAGAACTTCGTTTTCTTTGTAATCGCTCAACTCACAAATAAATTCCCAATGTCCCCTCTCATGAAGCACATAAGACAAGAAATATGGGTTCAAAATTAACATGAGGATATACAAGAAATGATGGGCACATAGGTTTGTAATGCAAAGGTTAGAAACGAAAGGTCGTAGGCTCAAAATGGGTGACTAAGAAAATAATGTAGGGTTAGAGATTTGGCTCAAACGTTCCAAAGATGGCCTAAAATCATTTCCTCAATTTAACCATGTTCCTCATTCTATTTCGTCTCGAATGGGATACATAAGTAGTTCTAGACTCAGCTTACAATGCATAAGAATCAAAGGAAGCAACGACTAATCAAGTAAACACTCAGAGTGCAAACAAAAGAGCGATCTTAATGCATGTGCTTACTATACTTAATTGATTCATGCTAATCTATGTATTATTTGAACAATGTAAGAAACTGGCGTGTGTAACAGTTCAATCATCGAAGTCCTAAGATCCTGCACTCTCTTACTCAATCATATCACCAGAAAATATTTTTTTTGATTTTTTTGATTTTTTTAATGCATCAAAATATGCAGACCAAAAGTGTGAAATGAAATGCAAGCACCCCACCCCACACTTTAAAACACAGCACTGTCCCTCCCCAGTGCGACTCTAACGCAATTGACCAGATGCATCCCACAACAAATATTCAGAACATGTCACCCCACACTTGTCAGTTAGCATAGATTCAACCACCATAAAGTCCTATATGTTTATACTATCAGCACAACAATTCGGGTGCTCGGCACCCACAATATGACATATAGGAGTAAAACAACCAAAAACAATAATACGCAAGAGGGTAAGAAAACTGCCACTCGAAGAACCGCTGTGTGGTACGCCATTGACGTGGGGATCCTGTGGTGCATAGATGGATGGAGAACTCCTCGCCCGATCAAGCTCGTAGGAGCCTGGCGCCTCGCGTGTAGTCAATATCATATGCTCTCCAATCCATTGTTGGGGGCCTCCCAACTAACGCATTTGTTTAACGTCGTTAGCTCGACGAAAGGGGCGGCCAAAGCCACTCATGCAATGCTCCAGAAGCCAGCGGCAGAGCTCATGCACAAACACAAACAACTAACACATAAACTTGAACAAACACAATAACTGATTATGCTTCTCAACATGATAACTATGCCATGCAGGTCCTGACAATAATCTCAATAATACCCACCGCATGCAAAAAGATAAGACAAGCATAATCGACCCACTACTATGTACAAACTCTAACTGGGGTTAGGCCACAGAGGCCTACTGAGATGGATCATCGGGCCTGGAAATGCCCAAGTGCCCGAATAAGGTGGACATCTGGCTTTTCAGCCATAACTGGTCCCGGGTGTACTCATTGCGCCAATCATCAATGACCTGACGATTGGCTGCAATGGCAAGACTGTTGGCCACTATACCGGCCTGTAACTCCGGGTACCAAAATGGCACATGTTGGGAACTACCCTCACCCCTCTCCTGCTGAGAAGTGCCCTCACCGGCCTCATGGTGACCTGCTTCAGGCATCTCAGGTGCGGGTAACGAGGGTTTAAACCTTGGGAGGACTTTCTTGTCCACCAATAGCGTCCCCGATCCAGGAATAGGTGTCTCCTGAACCAGCTCAGGATCCCACATGCCTAAAGACATGACCACCTGAGCCACTACCGCCCCACACACGATATGGATATGATGATTCTTCTTAGTTTGTTCTTCTAAATACTTTAACAGGAAAAGCTCAAGTGGGGCTCTCGAATTTCTTGCAAAATCGTGTACTATACACATTTCCCTTACCATTATCGTCCCTTGGCTTTCATCCCGCCCAAAGAGTGCAATAGCAAGGAGCCTATGAAAATAGAAGAACTCTGGAACTCTAAGACGGGATGCTTTTGGAGATTGGGAGTAACCCTTATCATCACTACAAATGGCTTCCCACATAAAGTCATTAGTTTCACAGGGGGTATGTAGCTTGTATGTAGGTGCAAAACCCACAACTCCACCAAACTCTAGTGGAGTTACTGTAAATTCTCTCCCACATACTCGAAAATTCACAACCATCTCACTATCCTTATAGGATAGTGAAAATGAAGCGAGAAATTCTCGAGTGAGCCTCTCATAAGATGGAACTCTCCAAGTAAGCAACTTGGGCCACCCAACGTTCTCAAGCCGCCGGGAAAATGAGGCTTCCATACTGAATTCCTTTAAAATATCGGGGTCTAAGAACCTATTTGCCAAAACGGGTCTAAGTCGGATTCGGTCCATGTTCTTCCTCCTATCATCAGAAAAGAAAATACAGGCTCGATTAGGAGTACCTACCTCTGTGTTCTCGGGCTCCTCATCACTGGAGTCATAGTCGGGCAATTCTTCTGCACGGGGGCTAGGATGTTCCTCTTCTCTTTGTCGCTTACTAGCGGGTTCCTCTCGAGAACCACGCCCACACCCTGCTCTCGATGATGAATCACGTCCTCCGTAGCCAACCGTCTTGCGTCCTCCGCTGCCCCGAGTAGACATTTCGACCTGCACACCAATTTTTTTTTACCAAAACAGCACAGTTAGATCTCTGCACGGTGTGCGGCTGAGCTTGCACGACGTGCTCCTTCACCCTTGCACGGCGTGCGTATGAGCTTGCACGGCGTGCGTCTTCACAGATGTGCGGCGCATGTCTGAACTGCACGGCGTACACCTGCAACCTTGCACGGCGTGCGCTTTACCTTGCACGACGTGCGACTGCTGCAGCTTCGACCTCACACCTTCAATCTTGCACGGCCTGCGGCTTAACTCCGTCCCCAAGCTTTCTTGAGCTCGTAAGCAGTGTTTGGAACTCAACTCGTGAATATTTGTGGACTGGATGGAGTGGGTGGGGTGAGTTTCTAAGAGTGTGAGGTTAAAAACTTGGGAAAAGGATGCTGCTGCTATGGAGTGGTTTTAGGTTTGATGTGAGGAAGATGGAGGCTATGAAAGTTGAATGAGAATGGAGGTAGAGATGGAGGCACGAAGGAGAATGGTGAATTAGGAGAGAGGAGGTGAATTTAGGGTTTGGGGGTGAAAAAGAGGGTCATGTGGGTCCCACCATGTTCGAATACCACACTTTAGCATACGTGCACCAATTTCGTGCACCGGGTGTATGAAATCGGTGCAAAATTAGCTACTCTTTGGTTTTGGTGCATCGGTTTCATGCACGTCGTGCATGAAATTGGTGCATTTTTCCTGCTCTCTGATCTTGGTGCACCACTAAGTTGCACCCCGCGCAGATATCTGCTGGTACTTTTTTTCTTGCCTTTTCGCCCAGTTTTAAGTCACCGCCCTGCATATTTCAAGAAACAAAACCCCATATTTAAGTGTGTACATGCTCAATATATAATAATTAACCATAAATGACTATATACAAGCTTGGGTTGCCTCCCAAGAGCGCTTTTGTTTTAAGTCGTTGGCTCGACTTGTGGGACCCTAGATATCGGGTCCCGGCTGATCCAAGAGGAACACTTTCTCTACTCCTATCAATCCTCCATGGTAATGTTTGACTCTATGTCCATTCACCAAGAACGGGTCATGATCGCCATTGGTGATCTCAACTGCTCCTTTTGAAAGGACTCGAGTCACCGTATATGGACCGCTCCACTTTGGCACTAGCTTGCCCGGGTAGAGCTTCAATCTCGAGTTGTACAGCAAGACCTTATCTCCTTCTTTGAACACCCTCATCTCAATCCGTCTGTCATTATAACACTTTACTCTCTCCTTGTAGAGCTTCGAATTGTGGTATGCTTGATGTCGAAACTCGTCCAGGGTATTCAACTGCAACAACCTGTTCTCACCACAAACTCGGGCATCGAAGTTAAGAAACTTAATATCCCAATAGGCTTTATACTCTAACTCCACAGGAAAGTGACATGATTTACCAAAAACCAGTCTATAAGGCGAGCAACCAATAGGTGTTTTAAATGCGGTTCTATAAGCCCAAAAATCATTATCAAGCTTGGTAGACCAATCTTTCCTAGATGAATCGACTGTCTTTTCTAGGATGCTCTTTAACTCCCCATTGGTCACCTCTACTTGACCACTGATCTGGGGGTGATAGGGTGTGGCGAGTCTATGATGGACACCATAACTACCTAGCAGCTTCCAAAAGTATTTGTTGCAAAAGTGTTTTCCACCGTCACTAATGATCGCCCTAGGAGTACCAAACTGGAAAAAAAATATGTTTCTTTAAAAATGCACAAACCGGTTTGTGGTAGTTAGTGGGCAAGGCCACTACCTCCGCCCATTTAGACACATAGTCCACAACTACTAAAATATACTCATTATTATGGGACTTTGGAAAGGGTCCCATAAAATCAATCCCCCACAGATCGAACACCTCCATCTCAATGGTGATGTTCATAGGCATTTCGTGTTTTTTAGAAATATTACCTGTTCGCTGGCACCTATCACAATTTTTAGCATAAAAATGTGCATCATGAAAAAGAGTAGGCCAGTAAAAACCGGATTCCAACACCTTGCTCGCTGTCTTTGTGTCGCCGAAATGCCCTCCAACTTCACCTCCATGACAATGGTAGAGAATGCTCTGCACGTCCTCCCTGAAATAATAGAGTAGAGCTCCAAAAATACGAGAATGCTGGCCTCCGAGATTATAGGAGAGTTTCGTGCCATAACTTGGTAGAACCACGGCCACCTTACGTCCATTGAGGCGGTGTTATTGGTCAACTCCCTAGTGGACCACGACCTCCTCATTGAGTGAGGCGAGGGTGCTTAACACCCCTCGACGTTGTACGATATGCCACATTGGTGCGAGATGAGCCTTACCCGCTCGCGAGGTCCAGCTCAACTCAACCCACTTATAATCCCACCTTTACCTCACAGTGGTGAGTCACAATCGGATTGGGTATTCACCGATCCGGTGAGAGATTTTCTAACAGAAGTTTTCCTCCACCTGAAGAGCGCCCCTTGGGTAAGAAGTCCATGAAGAGGAAATGAAGTTCGTCCAAGATCAAGCCAATGCAGTGGCGGCCATGTATCGAGCAAGGGTAGAGGTGGATTAAGCAAAGTCAGAGGTGGAACAAGCAAAGTCCGAGAAGGTGGACAAAGTGCACATGCTCACCACAAAATGGAACGACCTCTTCAACCAATACATGAATATGCAAAAAAGAAGACATTTCCCAGTTAAACGAGGCAGAGATGGAGAAACATGCAGAAATGTTGTTTGAGTTGTGGGATTCGTGTTGTGAGATCAAGGCTCATATTCATATGCTTAATGACAGCTGATGTGTGGTATGGGTTGTATGCTTTAACTTGTATTTCTTTGGGTTGTATTACTTTGGTATGAATAAAAGTTGAAGTTTCTTTTTATTTATTTCATTTATTTTATTATTAATTAATTTTGTTCAATTAATTTTATTTTTTAGTATTTATTGTATTAATTCTGTATTGGGTAAATTACAAATGCATACCCTGAAGTTGACACGTTTAACCAATGATTACCCTGAAATTTAAAGTTAACTGATGCATACCCTAAAGTTTCATGTTGTAACCCAGAACCCCTTCCGTCAGTCAGATCCAATGTTCATTTTTTTCAAAAATACCCCAACTACCCCCAACTACCTGTTAATATTACACAACCTGTCATTACTTTTCTTTAACTATTTTATTTTATTCTTTATTTTTAATTCTTTTTCTTTATTTTTAATTTAAAAAAATCAATTTAATTTTAAAAAAAATCAGTTTTATGTATAAGAAATTAATTTTTTTTTAAAAAAAATCAATTTTGTTTATAAAAAACAATTTTGTTTATAGAAAACAATTTCATTTTTATATATTTTCTTTTTCTTTATTTTTTATTTTTAATTCATTTTACAAAATTATTTTTTCAGTTTATTTTTTTTTCAATTCAGATTTTAGTTCAACTTCATATTTTCAGCTCTCTTGGTGTGAACTAAAAAGTAATTGCAATTCAGCTTCAAATTCTACTCATCACGAAGGGTCCATAAGCAATGATCAATTGAATTGCTAATAGTAAAAAAATGTCTGTCTATTCCAAGCCTTTACAAGCACTCCTTCAATTCTTAACCACTTGAATGCCCTCAGATTGATTAACCATTCCCTCGACTAACAATAAAAGGAGAATGAAATATTTGAAAAACACGAAACACCATATCTCCAAATTCTATTACACCAAATTTCCACGCAAAACAGTACAAAAGAAGTAGAAAATGAATCTCCAAATTACAAAACACCCATACCAGAACACAAACACGAACTCAACCACCAGATCTGTAAATTTCAGATCTGGAATTCGATGTAGTTAGAGAGAGACATGGGATGGGTAGCTCGCCGGTGGCGAACCTCGGCCCAAGATTCAACTTCCTCGGCTACGTCTCCCTCCACGTGGACCCACAAGTCCGTCCTGGCGGCACAGACGGCCATGACATGATGTTGAGATGATGCTGGATATACGCCAAACCTGCCAAGGAGATGACCCCGAGCTCCTCCACGGCCTCAACACATAAACATGTTCAAAACCCACTACCCGAACAGCTCCGAGGAAGAAAAATAGATCTGGAATTAAATCCAGATCCAGCTCTCCACGGTGGTCAGAGGAGGCTTCAATCCAGAGCGGAGAGGCTTGAATCGTGCAAGGGAAGAGGGTGGGAAAGGGTTCGGTGCTTCAGAAGTGGGGAGTAGGGTTTTGAGAGAGGAGTTTTGAATGATGAATTAAAAGGATAGCCTTATGTTAAGTTAGATTAGATTAGTGTTAAATAGATTATCTTAGATTAGATTAATTAAAATTATTTAATATTTAATAGATTTTAATTATTTTTAGTATACAAATTTTATATTTATTTTAATTTATTATTGAATAATGGTTAAATGATAATTTGGGTGTCTAAGGGCATTTTGGCTATTTTATAAAAAATTAACAGAATATGGATGAAAAAGTGGACGGAAGGGATTTTTAGTTATGAGTTGCAACTTCAGGGTAAGTATTAGTTAACTTTAAATTTAAGGGTAAACATCATTTAAACGTGCAAACTTAAGGGTATGCATTTGTAGTTTACCCTTCTGTATTTAATAAATTCAGTAAAACATCAATTCAACATCCAGTCAGCATCCATTCCGAATCGTGAATACCATCTGTGAATCTCATATTATGAAAAAAAAAATTATACAAAGAGTTCGGATTCATTATTGTATGCAGTCAGCAACTGTGAACCTTACTAGTAACATGCTCCAAGTTAGAATGAAATAAAACTCAGATTGAATCAAAATAAAATTAAACATTTACTATGTAGCGCTTGTTTATTAAATAAAGATTTATTAAGAACTTAATAAACCTTACACACCAAACCATATAAACATTGCATCCACCAATCTTTTTTAAGAAATTGATAAACGACCAACGAGATAACAGCTCTCGAATAGGTTGACGCAATGCCTAGAAACAACTATCAAGTTGGTCTATCTTATCGACGTTTCAGAAAAAATCGTCGATAGAGAGACCTGACCAGTCACGCCGCCAAAGGCAACCACCACATCTAACGGAGATCCGAGATTCTGGTAGACGGGACATACAAAAAATAAACGAAAAGATAAACAACGAAATAACAACTACGACGATCAGGAAAAACTAGCGGTCGGCCTCCGATGACAAGGGATGATTTCGGAACGAGAGGGGGAGGTGGACAGCGCCGACGAGGACATATCTGATCCGCTTGGGGAAATGGCACTAGACTGTCCGGGTGAACTCGGTATGCAAGGGCACAACGTTCAGACTGCGGAGCTCTGATAGACGGTAGTAGTAGATCTGGCTGTCTGGCTGAAAGGGGATCATGGCGAAGAGGCTCAACGGGGGTAGCTCGGGTCATCGTCGTCGGGATAAGAGTTCGGAGAAATGGAGCTTCGTCGGGATGCTCAAGGTCGACTACCAGGAGGGTGTTGAGCTGGTAAATCTGCCCAGCTTGAGTGTTGGGGTGGCAGATCTGGCGGACGAGGTGAAGGTAAGGTTTGGGGCCATTGGACTGAGGGCGGAGACGGGAGGGGGCGACCGGAGGAAGGAAACGGCGGAATAATGACGACGAAGCTCGCAGCGGAAGAATGAAGCGCACAAGTGGGAGGGAAGAACGTAGAGGGTCGCCGACCTCGGGTGCTGGACAAAAGAGCTGGGTGAAGGAGGTAGACGATGGAGCTGAAGCTCTAACCAGCTTGAGGGCCAGATCTGGCCGAAGATGGGAGGTAGACGAAGAGGTTGTGGATCCGGCTAGCTTCAGGGTGTGGAGGCCAATAGAGAAGTGTTGGCGGTGAGACTTGGGCAGTAAAGTGTTGGCGGTGAGACTTGGGCAGTAAAGTGTGGCGGACATAGGCGACAACCCGAAGAGATTGAAGGTCCGGACGTTGAGTAGGGACGAACGAAAGGTGAGATGTGAGGTGGGAGAGAGAGCCCCATCGATGACCCTTGTGGTTGGAGCCACGGTGGAAACAACAATAGAAGAAAAGGAACATAAGGTTTGTAAGTTGAGAAACAAGGGAGTTGAAAGTCCTCTCCGCTCACACGCTTTACTATGTACCTCTAAACAAGCTAAATGAAATACATTTCATTCCACGAGCACTTACAACGCAACGAATTGTGCGCGAGCCGCATCGTCGAACCGTGATTTAGCGGTTCGCGGGTCGGTTTGTTGTGGGGCGTTGATTTTGCGAACAGCTAAATCATGGTTGCGACCCGTGAACCGCGATGGGTAATTACAGTTTTCCAATTCGCACCTCGTGATTTGCGTGCCACCCATTCGTGGTTCGACATGTGGCATCGCCTAGTCAAAAAAATCAGACCGTTGGCAATGGTCGGATAACGGTAATATTTTTTTTTATCATTTAAACCCACAAATTCCATCTATAAATACACAACCCTCATTCTCTCCCAAAATAAATTATTCTCTCCTACATTTCGATGCAAAATGTCTGACGAAGAGGGTCCATCGTATGAGGAGCTGGCAGCGTAAATGCGTTTAGTGGAAGAACGACTCCGGCGAAGGATTGAGAGAGAGACATAGAGAGATCGATGCCAAGGATCAACGCACTGAGGCAGAGGATCGAACGTGGGGAACCTTCCCGATGAGAGATTCATAGAGGTCATCTCGAAGCCCACGACAGATCGATGCAAACTTATTTTTCCGAGCAGCCCACGTATGGACCCGATATGTTTAAGCGTCGATTCCGTATGTGTCGACCACTTTTTCAACGGGTGATGAACAAGGTGAAGGAGCATGACGATTACTTCGTTCAGAAGCGGGACGCTTGGGGTTATCAACGCACCAAAAATGCACTACCGCTATACAGATGCTTGCTTATGGGTGCTTGACCGATTCGTGGGACGAATCTCTACGTATTGGGGTAAGTACCATACTCAAATGTGTACGCCACTTTTTAGGCCGTTATTGAGGTATTCGGGGCTGAGTACGAGCGTAAACCCACACCAGATTACTTGACCCGATTACTCGAATTGGGGTACAACCGAGGGTTCCCCGACATGGTTGGGAGTCTTGACTGTATCCATTGATTGTGTAAGAATTTACCAACTGGATCGCAGGGAGCCCATGGTCGGGGAGATCACCACGGGGATTCTACCATTATGCTGGAAGTTGTAGCATCCCGTGATTTATGGATTTGGCATGCGTTTTTCAGGATGACTGGCTCGAACAATGACATCAACGTCCTCAACAACAACCGCTTATTCCACGACGCTTTCCTTGGTTGTGAGATTGTCGTGGAGTACGAGATCAACGACCATCGTTACGACCGACCTTATTATTTGGTGGGCGATATTTACCCATCATAGAGTCGGTTCGTGAAGTCTATTCGCCATCCCTATACTCACAAAGAGAAATTATTTGCTAAAATCCAAGAAGGTGGTCAGAAAGATAATGGACGAACTTTCGAAGTCCTCCATGCCCGGTGGCACATCATTTTTCGTTCCGCTCGTGTTTGGAGCAAGTATTTTTAGCTGATATCACGCACACTTGTATCATTCTACCAGGCCCGGCCCGCCCACTTGGCGAGTTAGGCGATGGCCTAAGGCCACCCACAGAAGCAGGCCACATATTTTTAAAAAATGGGCCTTTATTCATATAATTTAAAGCCCAAAACTAATTACAGACCTAAACTAAGTGGCACCTCTTCTCCAACGCAGACAAACACGCGCAACACAACACTTCTCTCCAAACGCAGGACTTTCCATCTTCCAAAGCGCCGTTTCTTCTTTCGATTCCAAAACATTGTTCGTCTCCAATCAAATGTTATCAAATCTTAGCCGTTTCTTCTTCCCAATACCAACGTTTGTTCTTCCTAGATTATTTTTATATTATTCTCTCTTCCAAATCTATAAATACAGGGACGATTTTAGGTTTAAGTTCATCCCCAATTCTTCAATAGTTCTCTAATTCCTTATTGTTTTATCACGATTTCATTCTCGAATTCCAATTTGTCATCCAAACATTTCTCTCATTCTTATCACAATCTCATCTCTTTTGTTGTGGAGAGCGGAGACACAAGGTTAATATTTTATAGTTAGTTAATTATTTTTTTTGATAATAGAGTGGTTAGTTAATTATGTTCAATCATTTTTTGTAATTAATTTTTTAATTAATATAGATTATAGCCATCTCTGATAGTCTTGTAACTGTATTGTTAAATCCTTGTGATTAACTGAATAAATTTATAGCTTATATATTTTTTGATCAACATTGTTCTATTTAATTTATAGTTTTTCTAACATTCTCTGTTTCATTAGGATTAGTTATATATTTAATTGTTTTTTTTATATCATTTTTCATATGAAAACTTCACGATTCACATTATATATGTTACAACTATATTTTTTATTGTTTATGATTATATTTTAGTGGTTTTAAGTTATTGTTATTATATTTTACTGTGAGTGATTTTATAAATTATGATTATATGGTATTCTCTGATTATGCATAATGCCATAGTGTACTCTACTGGTTATTTTTTAATCAAGAAAAATTATTTTTAGATAGTGAAGTTATTGTACTTTGATCTCAAAAATCACATGTTGTCCTCTAACTTTATAAACACATAATACTCTTTTCTTGTCATCATAGAAAAAACAGTATTTAATTAACAATAATGGATAATGTTCAGAGTTGATTATTTCACGATGGTGAGATATAATTTTCTTGTCCTCATACAAATATGTTGAAAAATAATATTATTTCTGATTCTGATGATTGTGCAATTGTTAAATAAAATTTTGGCTACATTTTCCTGTTGATAAGGATGACAAAGGACACATACAAAGAAGCAATATTGAGGAAACTTGTAAAGGAGCAAGAGGAGATCTTTGTTGACAAAGGCCTGTGAACATATTTATAATTTTATGTTGAGATGTATTTAGATGAATTATTGGAAACTTATATATACTTAGATTATTTTTGTAGTAAGGTTGTGTTTCCTTTATGTCAATGTATTTTTATTAATTATATTAATAAAATATTGGAGGAAAATATCCCTTGTCATTTTATGGATTGGAAAGGCCCGTTTTTATATTTTTTGCCTCAGGCCACCAAATGCTTAGGGCCGGCCCTGCATTCTACACAACATGATTGTAGAGGATGAACGTTAACGATACGAAGCAAGAGATGACGAGTTGTTGTTCGATCCCCCTCCAAAAATGCCAGATTGGACACCACCTCAACGATGACACCAAGGAGGACCCCGACCTACCGAGACCGTTTGGATGCTCGACTCAGTATCACAGATGATCGGATGCACCGACAACTACAAATGGACCTTATAGAGCATATATGAGATCAATTTGGAGTGCATTATCATTCCAACGACGAGTAAAGAAATTTTTGTGTATGCAACATTTGTGTACTTGATGGTATTATTCGAGGATAAATAAAATTATAAATTTTGTTATAAAAGTAAGAACGATACTTGTGAATGGAAGAACAAAAACTAGAGAGAACAAGAGAATATGGAGAGAGTAGAGAATCGAATATTATTGATAAATTCATCCTTTACAATGACCTCTATTTATAGGCTCATAATCATAGAGTCATAACCTTAATAAACTACATAAATGATAGAGTCCAAAATACGAAAGTCTTCTAACTCCCACTCCTATCTAGAATATTCCATGTAGTCATCCAATCAAATATTCATAACACTCCCCCTTTGGATGACATGTACAAATATTATTATGCCTCATTAAAACCTTTCTAGGAAAAACCCAATGGGAAAAATACTAGAAGGAAAAAGAGTACATAATTTGTACAATACGTATAATAGTTACCTCATTAAAAACCTTGTTAGGAAAACCCATTGGGATAAAACCTAAAGCAAGGGAAAAAGAGTGTAACACGTATTTCTCCCCCTGATTACAACATCTCCTCATAAATCACGGAGTTTTCTCATGCCGATCTTGTAGACCAACTTTTCAAAGGAAGCTGTAGGAAGCGCCTTAGTGAACAAATCTGCAAGATTGTCACAGGAACGAATTTGACAAACATCGATATCTCCCTTTTTCTGAAGTTCATGAGTAAAGTAGAACTTAGGAGAAATGTGTTTCGTTCTATCTCCTTTGATGTAGCCTCCTTTGATCTGAGCAATACAAGCTGTGTTATCTTCGTATAGGACAATTGGACTTCCTTTATTTATTGAAAGATCGCATGATTCTCGGATGTGATGGATCAAGGACCTTAGCCATATACATTCACGACTTGTTTCATGAAGAGCTATCAATTCAGCGTGATTTGAAGAAGTGGTTGTAAGTGTCTGTTTTGTTGAGCGCCAAGATATAGCGGTGTCACCATATGTAAACACATATCCAGTTTGTGACCGCGCTTTGTGGGGATCAGATAAATATCTGGCATCAGCATATCCAATCAATTCAGACTTCGAGTCTTTTGAGTAAAATAACCCCATATCTAATGTTCCTCGAAGATATCTAAAAATTTGTTTAACACCAGTCCAGTGTCTTCGAGTCAGAGAGGAACTAAATCTTGCTAGCAAATTAAAAAAGAATGCTATATCAGGACGGGTGCAATTAGCAAGATACATTAGTGCCCCAATGGCACTAAGATATGGTACTTCTGGACCAAGGAGTTCTTCTCCTTCTTCTTGGGGGCGAAATGGATCCTTTTTCACATCAAGTGATCGAACAACCATGGGGGAACTCAAAGGATGTGAATTATCCATATTGAATCTTTTAAGAATCTTTTCAATGTATGATGACTGATGAACAAAAATCCCCTTCGACAAATGTTCAATCTGAAGGCCGAGACAAAATTTTGTTTTCCCTAAGTCTTTCATTTCGAATTCACTTTTCAAGTATTCCATCGTCTCTACAAGTTCATCATGTGTTCCAATGATGTTCAGATCATCAACATACACCGCAATGATGGAAAATCCGGTTTTCGTCCGTTTAATAAAAACACAGGGACATATTTTATTGTTGATGTATCCTTCTTTCAAAAGGTATTAACTGAGACGATTATACCACATTCGACCAGATTGTTTTAGCCCATACAAAGATCTCTGGAGCTTTATTGAGTACATTTCTTGAGGTTTTGAGATGAATGCTTCTGGCATTTTTAGTCCTTCGGGGACTTTCATGTAAATGTCATTATCAAGCGACCCATACAAATATGCGGTCATGACATCCATCAAGTTCATTTGGAGTCCTTCTAAAATTGACATGCTAAGTAAAAATCTGAATGTGATTACATCCATGACCGGTGAATACGTCTCTTCATAATCAATTCCTGGTCGTTGTGAAAATCCTTGTGCGACGAGTCGAGCTTTGTATCTTACGACCTCATTTTTCTCATTTCTTTTGCGCACAAATACCCATTTATATCCTACGGGTTTGACACCTTCAAGTGTCTGGACTGCAGGTCCGAATACTTGGCGTTTATTGAGTGAATTCAATTCTGTCTCAATGGCATTTTTCCATTTCGGCCAATCATTTCTTCGTCGGCATTCACTGACCGATCTTGGTTCATGATCCTCATTTTCTTTTGAAATATCTAATGCAACTGTATGTGCAAATACATCATCCACTATAATTTATTTTCTATTCCATCTTTCACCTGAAGTGACATAGTTAATCGAGATCTCTTCATTGTCAATTTTTCCAGGTGTTTCATCATCTTTTGAAGACGTCTCTTCATTTCTCACATTTATTTCTTTAGGAATTCTGACATCGTTTGATGTACTAAATTGCTGAACTTGTTTCTTTCTTTTTCTTGGGTTTTTGTCTTTGGATCCAATAGGTCTACCACGCTTCTGGCGTGCTTTAGATTCATTTTCTAGCATATTTCCCATTTCTTCATCAGGAAGAGTAATTTTACAAGGAACATTAGCAACTGGTATATGTGATTTCGTCACAGTCTTAACATCCGTAAATGCATCAGGCAATGTATTTGCTACCTTTTGTAAGTGGATAATCTTCTGAACTTCTAGTTCACATTGATTCGTACGAGGATCAAAATGAGACAATGTCAATGCATTCCATGAAATTTCTTGTCTTTCATTTTCAGACGTTCTTCTATCTCCCCCTAATGCAGGGAAAATTGTCTCATCAAACTGACAGTCGGCAAATCGTGCCGTGAACATATCACCTGTCATGGGTTCCAAATATTTAATGATTGATGGAGACTCGAACCCAATATAAATTCCCAATCTTCTTTGGGGTCCCATTTTGCTACGTTGAGGAGGAGATATAGGGACATAAACTGCACACCCAAACACTCTCAAATGAGAGATATTCGGTTCTTGGCCAGTGACAAGCTGCATTGGGGAAAATTTATGATATGCAGTCAGCCTTACTCGTATTAACGATGCAGCATGCAATATTGCATGTCCCCAAGCAGAATTCGGTAACTTTGTTTTCATAAGTAAGGGTCTAGCGATCAATTTTAGCCTCTTAATAAATGATTCTGCTAACCCGTTTTGGGTATGAGTATGGGCCACAGGGTTTTCAATCATGATTCCAATTGACATACAATAATCGTTAAATGATTGAGATGTAAATTCCGCGGCATTGTCCATACGGATATTTTTTATCGCATGGTCTGGAAACTGTGCTCTTAATCGAATTATTTGAGCAAGGAGCCTTGCAAACGCAACATTGTGAGTGGACAATAAAGAAACATGTGACCAACGTGTCGATGCATCAATAAGTACCATAAAATACTGAAATGGCCCGCTTTTCGGGGTAATAGGTCCACATATATCTCCTTGAATTCTTTCTAGAAATGTTGGACATTTAATCGCAACTTTCATCGGGGATGGTCTTGTAATCAATTTTCCTTGAAAACAAGCAACGCATGGGTATTCTTTTGGCAAAAGGACATTTTTACTCTTCAAGGTATGTCCATGTGAATTTTCTATGATTCTTCGCATCATTATGGAACCCGGATGGCCTAAACGATCATGCCATATCATAAAATTTGATGGGTCCATTGGTTTTTGGTTAATCACCATATTGGATTCAATTGGATTAATGAAAGTATAGTATAATCCAGATTTATATGAAGGGAGTTTTTCCATAATTTCTTTTCTCCCCGAAACCATGAACGTGATGTGTAAATATTCAACGTCATTTTCATTAGTTGTCTCAATGTGATAACCATTTCGACGAATATCCTTGAAACTTAATAAGTTTCTTTTTGATCTAGTTGAGAACATTGCATCATTGATAATAAAATGTGTACCATTTGGTAACATTACATTGGCTCTTCCGGAGCCTTCAATGAGATCCGATGACCCAAATATTGTGTTCACTTTAGCTTTAGCTAACACGAGATATGAAAAATATTTTCTATCTTTCAAAATTGTATGTGTTGTCGCACTATCCACCAAGCAAAGTGATTCCTCGTTGCCTTTAATATAATTAGATAGACTTTTGTCCATAGTTCTTCATAAGACAAATAGATAAAATTAGAAATAAGACACTCCAAATATTGTATTGATGAAAGATACCAAATTACGAAGCACACTTAAACATATAAAAACTTAAACATAAACTCAGACACTTAAACATTTCTAAGAAACATAAAATCATCATTTTCTCAAGCCATCTTTCCATCACTGATTAATTTGTCGAATTCTCCATTGGTATCTTCAAAGAAATCTCCAACCTCCAAATGGGTAAAATCCATAGGATCATTTTGTTCAGTGAAGTTTGTCTCGACACCTTTAAGCGAGGCTTGATAAAGCTCAACAAGGTGTTTTGGCGTACGACAAGTACGACTCCAATGGCCTTTTCCTCCACATCTATGACAAGTACTATCAGTCTTCTTGAATGACATGTTTTCTTTTGGTTTCCACTTCAGGTGGTTGTGGGATTTATTCTTGAGATTCGACCGATGTTGATTATGATGATCGCGGTCACGTCCATAAATTTCTCCACGACCACGTCCATAATTTTGTCCACGACCACGACCACGTCCGCGGAAATGTTGTTGATTAGGCTCAAACTCATTACTAGTTACAACATTCGCTTCAGGGAATGGTGTCATCTAGTTGGGCGAGAGTTGTGATTTTTCATCAAGAGCTCATTATTTTGTTCAGCAACAAGTAGACATGAAATTAGCTCAGAATATTTTGTAAAACCTCTTTCACGATATTGCTGCTGCAGGAGCATATTCGAGGCATGAAATGTGGAAAAAGTCTTTTCCAACATATCTTTATCAGTGATATTTTCTCCGCACAATTTCATTTGAGAAGTAATTCTAAACATTGCGGAATTATAATCACATACGCTTTTAAAGTCTTGCAAACGTAAGTGTAGCCAATCAAAACGAGCTTTAGGAAGTATCACCGTTTTTTGGTGGTCGTACCTTTCCTTTAAATCTTTCCAAAGGATTGCGGGATCCTTAACCGTCAAGTATTCAGTTTTCAATCCCTCGTGGATATGATGACGGAGGAATATCATGGTCTTTGCTTTATTTTGTTCAGATGATGTATTTTCCTCTTTTATGGTATCTCCAAGGTTCATGGCATTGAGGTGGATCTCAGCATCAAGAATCCAAGCCAAATAATTTTTTCCAGAAATGTCCAAGGCGTTGAACTCTAGTTTTGTAAGGTTCGACATTGTAAGCTATAAAATGAATATAAACTGTATTAGTTTCATACTATAAATATATGCATCTTGGAACTTCAGGTTCAAATGCTCGGTTTCAACAAACCTCAAATTCCAATATCAACAATAAAATACAAGTATATAATAAACATCGAATTTCTTATGTGAAAGATCCAATGTTTCATTGGCGATTGCAAAGCATACTTATCGAAGTTGTAAACGAATTTGTATTCTCGGAAATGTTACTTCAGGAACATAATATATGGAAAAAATGTAGAGAAGAGAATTATCGCTTATAAATAGTATGATGAAGCTTGAAAGTAGTTTCTTTGATTTTATCCTGCAGGGATCATCAATTTAGAACTTCAGGTCTTTATGTGAGCTTCGGGTCACAATTTTAACACAACTTGAACGACGGGTTCAAGAGATTCGTTTCTTGACGATTATAAAACTTTATGTTCAAAGTATCATGATTTGTGTAAACTTCAGGTTACACATATTGAATATACATAAACACAAAATAAACTTAAAAGAAATAAAGTAGGCTTAAATACTTCCAAAAGTTGAGCGTTCGTGTTGATAACGTGTTATAAAAGTAAGAACGATACTTGTGAATGGAAGAACAAAAACTAGAGAAAACAAGAGAATATGGAGAGAGTAGATAATCGAATATTATTGATGAATTCATCCTTTACAATGACCTCTATTTATAGGCTCATAATCATGGAGTCATAACCTTAATAAACTACATCAATGATAGAGTCCAAAATACGAAAGTCTTCTAACTCCCACTCCTATCTAGAATATTCCATGTAGTCATCCAATCAAATATTCATAACAACTTTCAATTTATTTTAATTTACGCTATTATTAATTTTTTTTGTCAAATTTATTTCAATTTTATATAACATTGTTTTAAATCTGAATTTAATAAAATCAACAAAATATCAATTTAGTATCCAATCAACATCACAATACAGTTCCTTATCTGGTTAATTTCAGGGACTGCAAACCACTATTTTACACCGTCAGCATACGATTTGCTAATATGGTTTACTTATACGGTTTAACCCATTACTTTCAAGGATAGAGATTTACAATCCTCTCTAAAACCCAGATATGTCACATTATGCACTCTTCTGACGCACTGAAGGAACAACAATGATCTTTATTATCGCCTTTCTGAAATTGAACCTTATCGAAGCTATATACATTCACTACAATGAATGAACTTAATGCAAATTTCCACTATTACATACAAACACACCAAGACCATGTCAATGTTTCATACTTAGTTCCGTATCCAGGATCAAATCATCGGAGCAACATCAAATAATATGGCATAGGAAAGCACAAGTGTCATCATATGCCATTTACAGAACCATTTCAAAAAGAGACTAATTAAGAAGGCAACATATATACAGTAGAAAGAGAGGGGGAAGGAGAGAGAGGGAAAGAGATTACCTTCAGAATATTTCATTTTGACAAAAACTATATGCATTCCATCCATTTAGAGAAAACTAGGATCAGCCATCTCTTTCTCTCTCTCCCTCAAAGGATAGAAAGTTGACATTTTGGAAGGGATGTATTCCCTTCAGAAACAAAACCATACTACAACTTGATCTGTGGCTTTACTCGATAGTGAATACCCCAAAAGAAGGAAGTATCTATAGTCACTGCTTCAGAAAGAAATCAAACATTGTTGGAGTTGTCAAGGCACTACTCTATGGGAGAGCTGAAGATCATTTCCTGCAACGTAAGAACAGAACCCTCTCATTCAATGGTTGATCTCTACTCATTCAATCACCGAAAGAACAAAAGAAGCATATGAATTAAACCTGATTGCAGACAGGACATGTGTCACTTCTTTCCAACCATTCAAGAATGCATGAGAGGTGAAAATGATGCTCACATTTCGTCACAATTTTTGGGTTCTCTAAGTCATACTCTGCAGTTTGAAAAAGAATAGTACATTCTTTGTTTTATTCTAGAGATTGTTACATGGAGTACAATCGTACAGCAAAAGTTGCAGAAACTAAGGAAAAGACTAATAGGTCAATTGTCAACGGTTGAAATGAAAAGTCAGCATATGGTAAAGGGCATTACCTTCCAGACAAGTAGGGCATAAATCCTCCTCATCTGCTGCTGAAACGACTGGTTCAGTTGACTTTGAGAGCTCAAATTCAGAATCCCTTGCAGAGTCAAGTTCAATATCAGCTTGCAGTTTCTTGTGCGATTCCTTAATATCTTCATACTTTGCTGAAACTTCTCGAGTGATGCCACCAGCTGTTTCCTGTATAGAATCAGAATTGGTTGTCTGCATTCCAGCATCACTCTTGTTGCTATGGATTTCTTGAATGGCCGGAGGAGTTTGAGGATGCCCTAAAGCAACATCATAGGGTATAGGAGTGGGAGGGGGCCTGTAAGAATCGGGGATTGATGTACCCAAATTTGTATCAACCAGAAGCCCCGTAGAGAGTCCAGATATTGCTCCGTGGTGAGAAGACAAGGGCATACGCTCTTCTGGGGCTCTAGGGTACTGGCACAAAGAATGAATCACATGAAAATAACAACCATAATAATTTTGTTGACTAAGCTTCCTAGCTAATTTATCATAGTTGCAACAAGAAGCATGCTTAGATTTGGTATAAAGTATGGAATAAAAACGAAAAGATAATGCTAAAAGTGAGAGAGACAAAAATAACTAATGTGAAAGATAAAGATAATACGCACATAATAATATGCTTGTCTACTACTTATTTCAGCTCCTTTGGAAGAGCAGCAACAACAGCCTCCCATGTCCCTTTACTTTTCTCCAAGGCTCACCTAAGATAATATTAACACTGGGTGAATGGAACTTTAATACATGAAAAAGCGTTATTATGCGCATAAGTCTATCTGCAGTTATAGAATATCTGAACTATCATGCCCACAGCATATAATATGAGACAAGGAGTGCATAAATACATACTAACTCATAAAAGAAAACATCAACAAAATGGTGGCCTGGTTTCCTAAGATTCTTCTGATCAAATTGACACACTTAGAGCTATAACATAAGTAAGGGATGTCAAATACTACAATAATATGGACCTTATCATTATAAGACCACGACAGGTTCCAGATCTGCACCATTAATGCAGCTACAGTATAAGGCAAATTTCCAATGCAGGATGCGTACTAATTCTTGATTATCGTTATCCAATATCCTAGACATTTAACAGGCCCGGGACATCGCACCTTCTATGATCGTCCATATCACCAGGAACTGGTTTCAGCTCAGTGTCTCAACACCTATGTTTGGATTGATAATGTAATTCACGAAATCATCAACTTTTGAGCTCCTTCC
Source organism: Erodium maritimum (assembly GCA_963921825.1). NCBI lineage: Eukaryota > Viridiplantae > Streptophyta > Magnoliopsida > Geraniales > Geraniaceae > Erodium > Erodium maritimum. The sequence continues at coordinate 22,229,632 of OY997590.1, forward strand.
ATGGATAGGATAATCTTACACTTTCCAAATCAGTAACAGTCACAGAAGAATAATTTGATAAACAGACACAGAAATATAACTGTTGTCTAATGAATCATAATCAATTAGCTTAAACTGGACTGAACTTCAGCGCCTCTTTCATCAAGCTTGACCAGTAATGAAGAAACAATAGCAAAAACACACAGAAGAAGCAATCAAAACAGAGGAGTCAAAAACCCCAAAACAACCGCTAGCAATCAAATCAAAACAAAGCTTCCGAATCCGCATCAAGCAGCTACGTGGATCGGTGTTTCTGGATACAAACCAAAATCAGAACCAAACAAAAAGCACCGAATTCCACAACCGCACAGCACTAAAAGCTGCAGATTCCAAGGCACGGATAAAATTGAAACACGCACAGGCAAATAGACGCTAGAGAGCGGCGAATTCGAACTCGTCGATGCTGAAATCGAATTGACGAGAGCAGAGAGTGAGTGGAGATTGGGTTACCTGGAGATCGGATAGGAGAATCGGTGAGCTTCAGAGAAGGGTGGAGGAAGTTTTGGGTTTGGCCATGCGAAAATCGAGAGAAAAGCCGAGGAAGGCTTCTCTCTTCTCTGCGTGTGAGAATGACTTCTATTCATTTCCTTTTTCTTTTCTCCATTTAGAAAAATAGAAAGGAATATTTTCCGGGAAAGTTTTTCTTGTGCCGCGTAGGTTAGCAGTTAGCAGTTAGGTTTTGGATTATAGTGGGCCTAAGGCCCAAACTGTGCATGACACTGGCCTTTATAATTTATAACTAGGACTCGCAGGGGCTCCTTTGAGCCCAAGCCTGACCGTCCAGAGGATAGACATTTTAGATGGACCCATTGACTTTTCTGTACTTTTTCAAAAATGAAGGCCCCTAAACAAGAAGCTTATAATTGTCCGTGTCCGTACTAAGAGACAAGTAAGCACTAAGAAGAACAATAAGGGTACGACGCAGCCGACTTGCTCTGATAGGGTTTAGGAAGTTTTGCGAACACAACCGCGATCCATGGAGCTTACGCATGCGATGGAGGACGGCGAGAATGGCGATGATGGCGGGGTGCACTGGGGGCATCGGCTGTCAGAGCTGGATGACTGGACCGCCTCTCAGGACCGTGACGGGTCTCACGGCCAGGGATGGTTGGAGCCGGACGAGGTGGCGGAGGGGGAGACAGAGGACACGCGCTCCTTATGGCCGGAGGAGGAACCGGAGAGGGAGGCCAGTCCGGTGATCTCGACGGGGTTGCTGACGGAGCAGAATACGGGATCTCCGGTGATGTGTTTCTCGGCCCTTCCCGTGGAGGAGGAAGGATGGGTGGTGGGAGGCCGGATTCAATCAGGACCGGCTACTCTCCGTCGTACGCCGGCGAGAGGACCGAGGCCTCGGCGTCTGGGCAGTGGTACAGGGCGACGAGCGAAGGATCGGGATGGCGGCGCTGATGGTCGTGAGCTCGAGCAGCCGGTGAGTGAGGGAGAGGGGATGGCTCCGATCCCGATCTCTTCGGGCTCGAAGTTTGCGGCGAAGACGGCGCCGGAAGAGGTTACCTCGGGCTCGGAATTTGCGGCGAAGACGGCGCCGGAAGAGGTTACTTGGCGGCGAAGAAAGGGGAAGGAACCAATGGTCTTGGATGCTAGGGTTTCGGACAATCGGGCCAGGGAGGAAGTGAGCTTGGGCCGGGGGTTTATGGGTGACGCCCGAAGGGCTGGGGGAAGCGCTCGGGCTGGGCCGGGACATCATCCAGGCTGGACCCGTGGAGGCGAGGGTGACATAGCGGCATGGACCGCCCGGTTTGGGTCGGGTCGACCTCAGGCGGCCGGACCGGGTGCTCACCGAGCCGGAGCAGGGCCGAGGGTCGGGGCGGTAGCCGGGTCGGGTCAGGGGTATGGTTGCGATCCAATTCCGATAGTTCAAGGTGCCCAACCGGGTCAAAGGGATCTGATCCTCAGGGGTGGTCCACCGCCGGGAGATTGGGCTTCTCAGGGGGCGATGAGGATTAAGGAGGTAGTTGTGCCGGTCCAAGAGGTCGCTTGTCGTGGGAACTCGTATAGATTCGCACTAGCAGCCAAGGTCCTGACTACCAGGAAGATCTTCTGGAAATCGGTAGTGGCAAGAATGGAGGATGTCTGGGGTATGAAGGTCGAGGCTAAACCACTGGAAGGAGGTCTGGTCGCTTTCTTCTTCAGATTAGCTAAGGAAAGGGAAAGGGTTCTGCTTGGGGAACCCTGGTCTTTTTTGGATTCTCTGGTCCTCTTTACGGATCTGAGGGCCCATATGCAGGTTAGTGACCTGAAGTTCCATCATTTTTCGTTCTGGGCGCGAGTGTCAAACTTACCAGTTGGGGCTTGGACGAGGGATGTGGGGTTCAGGGTAGGCAATACGCTGGGAGTCTGTCAAGGCGTAGATGTGGACAAGGATGGGCTATGCTGGGGGGATTTTATGAAGGTCCGAATCAGGGCGGATATCAGGGTCCCTCTGCAGAGTCAACTCTGGTTCCGTCTATCCGTCTCTCAAGTACGAACACGTTTGCTTATTTCGCACGAACACTTACCTGAACACTGTTTTGGATGCTGCTGTGCGGGTTATCTATTTCCAGTCTGCCCGGTTGTTGGAGGAATTCGGGGGTCCTCACTGAAGGCACCAGGGGATCCGAGGTCAGCAATAGAGAAAGCGAAACATGGGAAGGCTACCCCAGGAACAAACTGGACTTATCTAGGTGGCCAATCTAAGGAGGTACCACGGACACCACCAAGGAAGGAAGGGTCAGGGTGGTGGGGACATAAAGAAGCTGGGGAGGAGGAAGGGCGGGGGGGTTGGTTGCCAAGGGACCTGACACCGTCACTGTCCGGAAATAAGAGGATATTGAGGGAGGAGGACCTGAGGAGGATGAGGACTCGGCGGCGTCGAATGAGGTGGCAGCTGCAGCGGCATGGGGCTTCAAGCACCCTCGCCTCCAGGAATGAGTATTAAAGGGGCCATGGAGGGTTTGGTCGGCTATACCTTCTCCCTAGTGTATAGATGGCATTGGTATCACCAACAACTGATGAATTACTTCTCTACCACTTCGGGGTCAGCAATCCCGCGTTCAGGAGCCCTACCATTATCATTCAAGGGAGGAGGACGCACGCTGACATACCGGGGGAGTAATTGGTCCACCACTGCTTGTTTATCCTCTGATCTGCTCGATCAGTTTCTTCTGGTTGGAGTATACTGTATCGGTGTCCTCGGACGCTACCGCAGTCCCGCCCCCCGACCGCAATTATGTCTAAGAGCACATTTAATTTTTCTGCACTTGTCTTTCCAATTATGTTAGCTTGGTTTATGTATGGTGAGTCCTACGTTTGTGGGCACCAGATTATTTTACTTTAATAATATCATCATTTCCTCTCCCAAAAAAAACAAGAAGCTTATTCAGATTAAATAAAATAGTAGCAGGAAAGAAGATTAAATTTTCTAATATCTATGCCAGGGATAATCTTATAAAAGTATATTGGTCTAAACATTTTTTTTGACTATATAAGAAGACTTTATTAATTACAGAAAATGGTCGTATAGCGGAGTAGAAAATAAAAGAGTAAGGTTAAGTTTTAATCCGTAAACATCAAACGCTAACTCTACAACAAATTGTCTGGTTATACCAAGAGTAGAAGTGGCAAGGCTAGCGCCTCGGTAGAACGGGTAGACGGTAATCCGAAGATGGTTGGCCTCGGTAGGACGGATAAGCGGTAATCCGTAGGTCGTGGTTTTGGGTGGAGAGGGGTAGAGTTGAGGGAATTGGGATTGGGGGTTGTTGGGGACGAGGGAGGAAATAAGGTCGGTAGGAGTGGTCGGAGATGGAAATCAGAGAGGGTGAAGCTGCGTTGGAGATTAAAGGGATTGGGGAGGGGCTGATGTCATTTTTTTTGAAAATGTAAGTTAGATTGAAGGGTATTTCTGTCTTTTTCCTTCCAAAACTAACGACAGTGTGATTTTAGACGGTAACTGATAGTCCATGTAAATTGTGGAAAGGTCATAGATGTGAAATGTGAAAAAAGGGTCATTCGTAGTTAGGATTGCCAAAACAAAGGTCAATCTAGGTTAAGACGCATGATTTCCCCATCAAGATATGCCACTTAACTTTGTACTTAAGTATTTTCCACCCACTCTGTTTTGAATTATTAATAATCATGTTTTTGTGTATAAAAGCTCATTTGTTTCTTCACTGCACACACAATGCTTCTATTCCACCCCTACAACAAAATGCAGCACCAAGTTATTCTTCATCTTTAAGAGAAAAGTTATCTTTAAAGCTCTAATCTTCTGTCTTCTAGAAATTATTTTCATAGTATAGTTTTATATCTTTTGATCTTTGAAAAAACACATGTTTACATCATTTCATGAACATGTTATGCCCTCTTTGTATATTATTTTGAAATCATCTTATCTCAAAATAATCTTGAGCTAAGCCTTACATATCGTGGAATCATATATAACTTGCTTGTACTTCATTTCTATATCTTCATTGTAATTGAGACATTGTTTTTTATTCTATATAAGATCAAACACGTTGTATTGTTAACTCTTGGTAAGTTAACCTTAATATTTTCATCGTATTTGGTCTTGTATGCTAGATACTAAGTGTTGTAGTTGATTGCAAGATTTATAACTTATAACTTATAAGATTAGTTCTTGTGATACATTGTAACATTTACTATAAGCTAGTAAAATGTCGAACTCTTAGTGAGTTCTTTAATGTAGACGTAACTAGCCTAAGGAGAGTTGTGAATCATGTACATCTTTGGGTTGACTATCTTCATCTTGATATTATATCTTGTTGATTAATTTTAGAAGTTCTTTTGAATTTGTTATATTTTGTAATCAATCTTTAAATTGACTATTTAGGACCCAACGGTAATACCCTGAACCCCAAGCTTTTACAAATATCCCAGGCAAACCTTCCTTTTATGCGACCAATAGTCTATGAATTCTCGGTTGCATCTAGACTAGGAATTGGCAATGCAGACAAAAAGTCTCTGTTAGCCGATTTGATCCTCGCATTTATTTGGTAGACAAAGAGAGTCGAATCTCTTTTCTTCCTCTATCCTTTGAATCTCCTTGCCTATCTTCCACCGCCCACCACTTGAAAATACAAGCCATCGAATTCACGAGAATACTTTAAGCTATTCTCATTCTCTACTGGGCCTGTGAGGCTATCTTCTCCCATTTCTTGAGTCCCATCGGTAGCTAGATCTTATGCAAAAGAGTTTAGAATTTGAATTTATGAGTTCGATATCGTTTGTTCCATAAAACCCGTCTTTGAAACATGCTCCTCAGACCGGTTAGGACTATCACCAGGATCGGAAACTTCGGACACATCGTCCTCCATCAGTTATAGAGTTATTGGGACCTTGTGCACTCTCACCTACGATAGTCGGATTGTGTACCTTTTATCCCTTAATGACAAATGCACTTTCAAAGGAGCTAGATCATTGAAAAGTTTACGAGTCAAAATAAACATACTCTCAAATTTTCTGCTAACATCCTCATCTTTATGTAGTTGGAACATAGAAACACTTTGTTTCCCCAAAAGTCTTAGGTCCTCATATCTGACGATATCTCCTTGTCCGAGTGTTCTAAACATGTGCCTTGTTGATTTTTCCTATATGCAGCCCAAATCGCTTACTCTAACAACTTATTTCCCCCTCCTTCTACTTCCATCTTTCTCTTTGGGCCCGACGATGACCCTCACGGACCTAAACTCTTCATCCTTCAACCCAGATCGTTGTTCGGAACCCGGGATGATCCTTCCTCCATTGCTAACCCCCAAATCAATTGAATAGATTACATTGTTTTCAGATTCACGCATGATGTGTAAAGAAGGTAAGAGAATCAAGAGTATCAGTTTACTTACAGGTAATCAACAATCCTTTATTGTCTTTTACTTTGAACAAGTCTTTGTAAAAGCGAAATTGAACACATACATTGTTGACCATTCTTTTTTCCACTTTATAGTGAAAGAATTTAATTTCCCTTGAGGGTTTGTGTGTTATTAATTGAATAACATATACAGGTACATATGAGATGATGATCTCCTAATACAACTGTGAAACTAATGTACAGTCCTAATACAAATGAACTATGAAGATGGACACTAATACATGATAAGTATGAATATAGACACTACTACGATAAAGTCTTCTAACACGCCCCTGCAGTCGAAGAAGGGTTAGGGAAGATGTAGAGACTGGATCTGTAATCTTCAAAAAGTGTCAACGGGAGACCCTTCATAAATATGTGTACAAACCGGTATGATGATGGTACATGAAGCACACGAACCTATCTTGCCAAAACTTTCTCACGCACAAAATGTAAGTCTAACTTGACATGTTTGGAACATTGATGTTGTACCGGATTATTGGTCATGTATACTGAACTGATGTTATCGTATAAGACAATGGTGGCAGTGGGGAGAGAACAATGTAACTCAAGAAGAAGGTTATGCAACCAACAAGATTTGGCGATGGCATTGGCAACCCCACGATACTCAACCTAAGCACTAGAGCGGGATACAACGTGTTGTCGTTTCGACGACCAAGATATTAGGTTAGGACCAAGAAAAATACAGTATCTGGAAGTGGAACGATGAATGTCAGGACAACCAGCCCAATTGGCATTATAGGAAGCAAAAAGAGAGAAGGTAGAGGAAGGACGAAGATGGAGACTATGAGAGAGAGTGACTTGTATATAACGAAGAATAATTTTAAGAGAAAATAAGTGAGACTCACGGGGATCATGCATAAACAAGCAAATATGTTGAACAACATATAATATGTTCGGGCGAGTGAAGGTGAGGTTTAGAGGGCGCTCGCTAGACTACGATAGAGTGAACGATTAGAAACTATGGGGCCCGAGGAGGAGGATAGTTTGGATTTTGTGTCAATGAGAGTGCGACACGGATTACAAGAGGACATGTTAGCATGAGCAAGAATAACATGAGCTAATTTCTCTTGAGAGAGAAAGAGACCAGCAATAGAACTAGTGATAAAACGCCCAAAAAATAATGTAAAGGACCAAGAATGGTCATAGAGAATTTTGAGCTAAGGCGAGAAGTGATGGTTGAAGAGGGGTTGAAGATGTAGTGATGATGATATTATCAACATAGAGGAGGGTAAAGGCAATGTGGGATCCATTCTGGTAGATGAAAAGAGAAGTGTCGGCTTTACTATTGTCGAAGTCGATGGACATAAGATAGGAAGAAAATCATTGATGCCAAGCCCGAGGAACTTGTTTGAGACCATATAGGTATATTTTGAGGCGACAAACGTGGTCGGGAAATGAGGGGTCATGGAAGTTGGGGGATTGCTTCATGTAAACCGTTTCAGATATGTCACCGTGAAGAAATGTGTTTATGACATCAAGTTAATGAATAGGCCAAGAAAGAGAGAGAGCTAGACTGAGAATGGTTTGGATGGTAGTTGGTTGAAGATAGAAATAAAAGTGTCATCATAGTCAATGTCAGGCTGTTGTGTGTACTCCTGGGCAACAAGGCGAGTTTTGTAATGCTCTAAAGAATCGCTAGAGCGGAATTTATGACAAAAGATCCATTTGGATCCAACGATCGGATGGACAAGGCACCAAGTCCCAAGTACAGTTTGCATGAAGAGCAGAGAGATCATCGTTCATGGCTTTCTTTCAATGTGGATCACAAAGATCTTGAGTGGAAGTGGAGAGGTGAAGATAAAGTACACGACAAGGTTTTATGGTGCTGACCTGACTGGGAGTGGTCATGGGATGAAAGGGACGTTGCGGTGGAGCAGGTAAGGATAATGGGGCAGAGGATGAACATGGAGTGACGTTAGTGGAAGATGTGGGCAAGATACGCAGGGTTGAAGGGGATGGACGAGACGAGGGAGTAGGCGAGTTAGAGGCATTGTGGGAATGAATGAGGGGAGAAAACTCGTCGAAGGAAAGATTTGAGGAATTCATAAGAGGGCGGTGGGTAGGGTGAGAGGAGTAAGGAAAGACTGATTCATCAAAAGAGACATGAAGAGAGACGATAATTTTCCCGGAAGAAGGGTCAAGACAATGGTAACCGTGATGATTAGACGGGTTGCCGAGAAAGATACAAGCACGAGATCGAGGGGCAAACTTGTGAGGAGCTGTAGAAGAAAGATTTGAATAACATAAGCATCCAAAAACACAAAGATGATTGTAGGTGGGTAATGTGTGATATACAATTTTGAAAGGGGTTCGAAAAGAGACAGCCTTTGTGGGAAGAAGTTTGAGAATATGAACAGCCATGCATAGGCTTTCAACCTAGAAAGAGGGTGGTAGGTAAGCTTGAAAAAGAAGAGAATGAACTATATTATTGGTAGTACAAATCATGCTTTCCACTTTACCATTTTGTTGAGATGTGTGAGGGCAAGAGAACCGAAATATGATTCCATGAAAATTAAAGAAAAAATGAATGGGTTTGTTGTCAAATTCACAATCATTATCACATTGAAAATATATGACAAGAAGACCAAATTGCGTGTGAACATATGTGTGAAAGCGAACAAACAAGTGGAAAACCCCGGATTTAGCTTGTAAAGGAAAACCCCATAAGTGAGAGAAATCGTCTACGAACAACAAATAGTATTTCAAACCACTGGAACTAATAACATACAAAGTCCAAAAATCAGAATGAACTATTCCAAACAAATGAGTAGTACGAGAAAGGGAATGAGAAAAAGGAAGGCGTAACTGTTTGCCTAATTGACATGCATCACAAATATTTCCCAAAGATTCCCTATTACATGAAATGAAACTCCTAAAACATAAAAACCTAAAAGTAGGACGACCAGGGTGTCCAAGTCATCGATGCCAAGTGGTGGGGGAGGTCTCAGTAGAGAGCAGCAGGAGGTCGTTGATGATGGAGTGGAGGTAGAAATGGGGTACAAGTCCTCGGTGCTATCACATCGGAGAAAGGAAGTTCCGGTCTGAAGATCCTTAAAGAAAATCCGTAGGGATCAAATTCAACAAATAATGATTATCACAAGTAATTTTTCGGACGGAAACAAGATTTTTAACAATGTGAGGACTAACTAGTATATCACGTAGTTCAAAAAATTTAAAGGGGGTAGGAAATGAATACCGATCAGTAAAAAGCACATGTAAAACAACACTAATACCAACAATAATCGAGCTAGAATTTGTAAATAAAGTTACGTTAGAAAGTGAACCTGAGTGTGAAGTAGTATGGGACGTGGAGATTGTGCCCATGTACCATCCTTCGTCCGGTTGTTAAAACATCATTGTGGAGAAGAGTTGAATGAGGTCAGTGAGGGGAGTGGTGATATTTGATCAGATGGAAAGGGAATAAATGGAGCTTAAGTTGTTGAATTGTGTTGGGCCCAAGAGAACAATTGAGCCGAAGCTTGTTGCTGACTTGCGTGAGCTGTTGATGGACTGTGGGCTGCTGCTGCTGTTAATGGTCCTGGTAGGGACAACCCACTTGAGAGGTAAGAGTGTTGAACGCGTGATAGATCTGATGAAAACTCATTCAATTGTTGTTGAAGGAGAACGACCTGCTATAGACGGAGGATCTTTTGTTGATGTTGTTGTCGGAGGGAGCTTGAAGCGGTGGAATACGGAACAACAGAAGTGTGTGTTGCTGTTGTTGGAAACCTGGAGAGGAACAGAGAATTCCTGGTGAGTGGATTTGAGGACCAAAATTACCTGATCGGCGATGGAATGAGCCGGCTAATCCACGACCATAGTTACCAGAGCCGTGACCACTGTAGGTACGTCCTCAGCCCCTAAAACTTTGTCTTCCATGGTTGGGAAACGATGAAGAGGAAGCTAGGTAGGGATTTAGGTTGTAAGTGTTACAGAGAACAGAATTGGTGTTTGGAAGTTGAGCTTAGCGATTCTCTACAAGGATGAGCATAGAACGAACTTTGCGGAAATCAGGATAAAGGGTTTGGTGTTGAACTACCTCAACGGTGTTGTTGAATGATTCAGGAAGTCCGTGTAGAGTCTGTAGGACGATCTCTTGATCAGAAAGGGGTTGATCGACATCTGTAAGTGAGCCGGATAAAACTATGAGTTTCTGGAAGTACTTGGAAATTGTAAGAGTTTCTTTCCGAAAGGATCGAAGTTGTTGATGCAATTGGAGAGCTCGGGACATTTTGTTGTCCCGAAAAAGGCTTTGATCGAGTTCCACATATCACAGGCAGTGGCTTCAGGTTTGAAAACATCCGAGAGCAAATCCGAGTGTACGGTAGCATAGAGTCATGTAACGATAAGAGCATCAAGGCAGAACTACACAGAATCCGGTGTAGTTGGGGGAGGATCAGTAATATGTTCCAATGTTTGGTGACTGTCACATAGGTTCTGGAACATCTCCCTCCACTGTTTGTTGTGAGGATCGTTTGTGGTAAGCTTGAAAGGAACGAAGTTTCCAACAATAATAACACTACATGCAGGATGAAAGGTTGAGGTGTGTATGGACATGTTGAATATATAGATTGCAGGTAGTTGAAGGTTATATTTGGCATGACAGATGCAAAGACGAAGATGAAAGACGCACGAACAATAGTACGACTGTAAGCAAAGGAAAAAAAGAGGTAAGATTGGACTCTAGTACCATGAAAAATATATTTCTGTTGAGGATTTGTTTGTTATTGATTGAATAATATATACATTTACAGATGAGATGACGATCTCCTAATACAACTGTAGAACTAATAATACAATTTTAATATAAATGAATTATAAAATTGGACATTAATACATGATAAGTATTAGTTAATATAGACACCAACACAATAAAGCCTTCTAACGTATAAGAATAGTTGGAAAAGTTGTAAGGGATATGAAATTAAACACTCAAGATAAGATTTGAAAGTAGAGTATTTTGTGTCATTTATTATCAAGAAAATTTAAAAGTTCAGTATAACTAAGCTAGAAGACTTAAAATGCAGTGTTGTTCAGTGAGAAATGATCTAAGATTAATGTACTTTTGTGAGATTATTCTTAAACTGTAATAACTTGTTTTTGGGTTGGTTCAAGACCACATTTCTTTCTTCCGACTGTGAATTAAAACCTCATCAATTGGATAATAGTGGAGTAAAGAACAAATTTTTTCAAGTTTGTAAAAAAACTTGATATATGTACAAGACCACCGGTGGATCCTCATTCTCCGACCCCTTTTGTCAGTCCTTCTTCCTCTTCTCTCTCCTCCGATGAGGCGAGGCTTGCCGATCTTCCCCCTCTTCGTATCGACCCTCAATCTGGCCATGGGACTTCCTTCCCTTCCACCTTGGTTGGGATCTTTGCAGATCGAGGTGCGTGGGCGTTGGAGCGGCTGATGGCTGGTGGCGTTTTTTTTGTTGTAGATCTGACCTTCAGAGGTGGTCAGATCCACATGTTTGAGCGTTTGGCTCTCCGACTAGGGTGCTCTCTCTCCGTCCAGAGTTTTCTAGTTTCGGCGTCGTTACGGTCTAGATCTGGTTTCTCTCGAATCTGGCCTATTGTGATGCTCTGATGGTGGCTCCTTCGAGGTCTTGAAGGTTGAGGTTGGCTCGTCAGGTCCCGGCTACTTTCTCGGGCTCTGGTGTGGGACTCGCTTCCTCTTTAGATCGACGCGGTTCTAGCTCGTGGTGGTCCCTGGTGGGCGGTTTCTCTCCCTCTTGGCTTCGTCTATAGGTTCCGTCTTCGGCCCGCGTCTCTTCCTTCTGAGGTTTTCTCTGCTCTCTCCTCTCCCTTTACGCATTTGGTTTTCCTCTCCCCCCTGTTCCGTTCTCGTTTCGATTGGTATTCTTGTGCCCCGACCACTCTGTGTCTCGGAATCGTCGGTTCGGTGTTGGCAGCATGCTAGGGCATGGGGCTTTGCCCTAGAAATCCTTTCGATCAGTAGTTTGGTCCTTTGGGCTCTGGGGGTTTTCTTCTAGAGTAGTCTTATCCGATCGTGGTGTTGGCCACCGACTCTGGCATTTCCTCTGTTCCGATTTTGGGATTAAAGGATTTGTTGAGATGGGAGTAGTTGTAATTCCATTTTCGTTTAGGGTTGAGGGGCTTCGGATTGTAGGTGCTGCTACTTTTTTCTGGGCTTAATGGTTGATAAATTTGGATATTTAGACTGCTTTTTTCTGGGCTTAATGATGGATAAATTTGGGTATTTAGACCTGTATTTTTGGGGGCTTCATGGTAGTAAAATCCAATTATTAGAACTTTTTCTTTGTTCGTTGCTCTGTTCTTGTTTCAATTCAGTTGTGCCCCTGCGTGGGTTCTGTTCTTGGTGTTGTTGGTTTTCCCTTAGTGTGTTGAGGATGTTCTTGAGGTTTCGATTTGAGAGGAACGCTCCTTCATTGTACTTCACCCATGTTCTACTCTTTATAGAGCAGGTTTTAATATATGTCTTTGCTGATAAAAGAAAGTATTTGGATCAAGAAGACAACTCCGAATACACAAATATCAAGAAATGAACAAATCACATAATAATCTGATAAATGCTAAAGAAGTGAACACAAAAAAGAAGCATTCAATTCTTGAAAAAAGTTATCACACTCAAATATTATTTGTCGGGAAGATAACATTTTTTTTGGTATTTCAAGATTATAACCTAAAACTCATCGTAATACAAATGAGATGATTAAGGTTTTTACTCGAATGAATTATTAGAAACGGCGCCGTTAAGGGCGTGGGCAGTGATCCATGAGTCAACGTCACCCACAGTTGCACGCAACCCCGTGACACCTAGTGACAGCCTGTCATCGTATAATTGAGAGCTCTTTGTATTGTAGTTGTGGGCCTGTCCTTTCTATTTCCCCCCATCCGGACCTGTCTTCAAAGACCCAACCATTTTTTTAATTCCCAAATTACCCCCTCCACTTCCAAAACGTACATAGTAGCCTCCTTTTTCTAACAAGTAACAACAATTCCCACAAACCAGCTAAATCCCAATTTAAAGGCTGATTTTTCAACCAACCATTAATAATAAAAAGGTATAGTTACAAAAAAAAAAAGGGGTTAAATATTGAAACTTACCCTTACGTTTTGGTCACGAACACTACACTACCTATGTTTGAAAAATCATATTTCCCATACCTAAACTATTGGGTACGTGATTCCGTTAGTAAAAATGGACGGAATATTTCATTATGTTAGTCATGTGACATCATATGCCAGTTAGTGGGGAGTGAAATGACAATTTTGCCCCCACTCATATCAATCTTATAACTTTAATAGGAGAAATTACTATTGTACCCTCATTTAATAATAAATTAATAAAATAAAAAAACTCATAAAATAATTCTAAAACAATTAATAAATCAACTAAATTTTGTATAAAACAATTAATAATTATAAAACTTAAATTTGATCTTAACTAAATTTAAGTATTAATATCTAACCTAATTACTTGCAACTAATCTAATCACTTACATCTGACCTAATAATTAAACGTAACCATTGCATCTAATCAAATCATTTCATCTTCATTTTCCATTTCTCTCTCTCACAACAACCGAGTTCGTCCCTTCATCTTCAACGCCGGCGACCTACGGGGCGACGACAACTTCACGGCGAGGGACCACGGGCTGTAGCGACTCCACTAGACCTCGCTGCCGTCATTTGTCCTTTCACGGCCGAACACGAACGGTTAGTCGTGGTTCCCCTCGTCCATATCTGATGAAAACGAACGGTCAACCGGTGTAGGCTTCTTCTTCAGCACAAGACCCTACGAGCTCCGACCATAGATCTCTGGTGTAGGCTTCTTCTCCAGTCGGTGTAGTTCTATTTTTAAAGTGAGTTGTAGATCTGGTTTTGCTTAATCGTGTAGGAGGAGCTAGAGCTTTGTTCACCGGCTTGTGGTAACCTGAAACATTCATGGTTTTGGTCAGTAAGGTTTGGGTGTTAATGGATTTGGGGTCGATTTGGTTGGGTATTCTGGGATTTCCGACCAGATCTGTTTATGAATTTGCTTTCAATTTGGTTTTATAGATCTAGGTTTGATTTTTGGGGCTTTTCATCTGTGAATCTATAAATTAGCTTTTTGAAAGCTAAATTTTTGCTAGATCTGTTGAGGAAGATGTGTCCACATGAACAATAAGCTATCTGAAAGCTAAGTTTCATGTTCGAATTGAACAAGATGAACAGCATGTTTGCCTGAAGATGAAGCTTGAGAATAAGATGAACATTTTTTAAAAAAGAAAATTGAAATCTAATAAAAAAAAGTTTAAAAACATAACATAATTTTATAAAATTCTTCATATTAAGTTTAATATAAAATGAGTAAATAAAATCTAATAAAAATTAATACTGATTATATATATATAATTAAATATGATTTTTTAAATTAAGAAAATCAATCAAAAAGTAATATTGAAATTTTATTAAGGAAAATTTAAAAGAATAAACGAAAATTTAAAAAATTAAATAAGAATTAATGAATAATAAATTATTTGAATAAGTAATGATATTATTAAGATTTAGTTATATATTAAAAAATTAATGATTCAAAGGGGTAAATTAGTCTTTCAACTCATATAGATATATTGATTCAAATTTAGAAGGGCAAACTGGTCATTACACATCATTCTGTTAGTTTCTGCTAACAGAATCACGTGCCCAATAGTTTAGGTATGAAAATATGATTTTTCAAACATGGGTAGTGTAGTGTTCGTGACCAAAACGTAAGAGTAAGTTTCAATATTTAACCCAAAAAAAAATGTCCAGGTTTTAGTCTTAGAACAATCCGATATCTTGATGTTTGAAATGAAGCATAAAACATCGTTTTTTTTCTTCTTCAGATTCACATATAGTAATTCAATTTTTTTAGCGTAATGTATTTTATCAATACGAAAAATCAGATTACACGTAAGCAAAACCAGTGTTCTAAGAATCCCTACCGGGCGCCCGTCTACGCCTAACCGACCCGCCTAGCCGCCTAGGCGGTTACAACAATTTTGCGTAGTATACTGACTCAATTAAAATAATTAGATGGTTATGATGTTAGTGATATTAGGGGATGTGCTTCTCAGTTGTTTGATATTATTTTTTAGGTATTTTAGATATTAGTTACCGTTTTTAATATAATGAAATTCATATTTTATTTATATATATAATAATATATCTATTAAAAAAATACAAATCCAATTAATCCCCGTCTAGTCTCCGATTAATCCCCGAAAGACCTAGCCGCCCGACTAGCGCCTAGCAACTTTTAGAACCTTGAGCAAAACTAATAAGAACGACACAACGGACGGAAAAGTCAAAAGGGAAAGGTAGTGTCCTAACTGTATGTGTAGGACGCTCAACCCTATAACAGAGTACTCAACTATATCTGAGAAAATAAAAAAGGAGACAAACTCCTGTTTTTGAGGCGATATTAGGACGTTTCACCCCATTTCCTGACTCAATCAGACGCCCGTAACTATAAATAACGTGTGTGTTGCACGAGTAATCAAGGAGAACTTCAGGAAGTGTGTGTATATGTGTGCAAGTGTGGGGGGGGGGGGGGGGTCAGAGGTTCGGCCTTGCACCAAACATAGCAGTGCAGAATGTGTGCCCCTACACACATTCCTTTGCTCGGCAGGTCAATCATTTCTCTTAGCGAGTATGCCTTGCAAATCTCGCCTCGTGTTTCCCTGGGACCGCTTGTACCTTGATCATCCTTTGGGGATCCCAATCCTTTAGGAATTCGTCCCGATTTTCCTTTGTCGGGAATGAGCGATCTACCGGTATGAGTCCTCCATATAAGACATGATGGGCATTCTACTCCAGTCAATCCCTCTCAGTCGTCTATTGCTTCCATTCCCATTGGTACCATCCTGAGAATTGAGAGTAATTACTGCATGGGAACCCACTAGTAATTAATCCATCCAAGCAGTGTCCATACATTTCAACTCCAAACACATAATCAAACTGAGCATCTCCATCATGTGTTTCACTTGCAGCTTCATTCATCGCAGGTGTTTGGTCCACGAATATATCTGTCTAATTTTTCCGACCTAATCGAAGCGGTCAAGAATGGATTTGAACGTGTCGCGATCGAGTCGTCTCCATCTTCTCGTTGAAAGTAGTAGCGCATGGATCCATGTATAAAGCATGTCATAGGAGGGGAGAAAACTGATGGTTGTGGTGGTAGGTAGAGAACGGGGGGGGGGGGGGGGGGATCGTCGGGGAGCAGCCAAGGGCGTCTGACCGATCTCAAGGTTCGTCAGGTCTCGTTGTACCCCAGTATGGTTGCTGTTGGTTTGGATTGATTGGTGTAGCATGAGGGCACACTCGGCCTTTGGCAGGCTGATCCGGTGGTGGTGGGGATCGGGGGGCGGCGCATGAAAAAGACGAAAGAAACGGAACATGAGGTCGTGCTCCTTAGAGTTCTCTGGGAGAAACGTTGGGTCCGATTTTCTGGTAGAGGTGTTGCAAGAGGAGGGAGGGGATCCATCAGCGACGATGGGTGGAGGGTTGCAGAGATCGCCGGAAAACAGGGCTTAAGGATGGGTTGATTGACAATCTGTAAGTGTCGCCAGAATCCGCTTGTTCCATGACATGGTGGTTGATATTGCTTGGTGACTAATGCAATAGGGGAGAGAATAGACAAACGGTCGTCACCGTCAACGGTGATTATGGTGGCTTGAGGTCGATAACGAGAAGAGAAGACGAAGCCAACATGCTACATATATTTTTTTTACTAATGTCTTAGATTCTTAATCATATAATTTACTTGAAAAGGAACCAATATAAAAAATACTACTTCAAAATAATAAATAGGGATAATTCCATTTTAGTACCCTAAAACCTTCGGATTTCGTTTTTAGTACCCTAAATGTTTTTTGTGCCACTTCAGTACCCTAAATCTTTGTTTATTCCAGTTTAGTACCCAATGTCTGGATTTCCATCCATTTTTGGATGGAAAAACGTCATATGCCTTGCACATGACCCTATCTTTTATAATGAAACCAAAACTACCCTTCGGTAGGTTAAACAAATTGAATTTTTGAAAAATAAAAATGATTTTTTATAAATAAAAAATCAGACGTTGGGTACTAAACTGGAATAAACAAAGATTTAGGGTACTGAAGTGGCACAAAAAACATTTAGGGTACTAAAAACGAAATCCGAAAGTTTTAGGGTACTAAAATGGAATTATCCCTAATAAATATTATATTTAAAAATAAAATAATTGTACTCTTAATTTTTTTTCAAAAATCAAATATGTTCATTTCAATTATATATGTATTTATATTTTTCATTTCTTTAATACAAAGGTATTAAGTAGGATAATTTTCACCTCAATACCCTAACTATTAATTTTTTTCACCTCAATGCCCTAACTATTTATAGTGGCACCTCAATACCCTAAAATTGGATTTTTTTCACTTTAGTACCTACCGCCAACTTTCCATCCATTTTCCATCCAAGACACTTAAAAGGTCTAAAATACCCCTCACTAACAGTCAAATTTTCAAAAGCATGTCATTGGTTTTAAAATTTTCTTTAAAATATCATTTTTTAATGTCACAAAAATGCACTTTAGGGTAGTGAGATGCCACAAAAAATACATTCCAGGGTATGAAAGTAAAAAAAAAATACATTCTAGGGTAGTGAGGTGCCACAAAAAATATGAAAGTGATAAAAAATGTATTCTAGGGTACTGAGGTGCCACTAAAAATAGTTCAGGTATTGAGGTGAAAAAAATTAGTAGTTAAGATATTGAGGTGAAAATTACTCTATTAAGTATTATACTTTTCACCCCTGTATTTTTTTAATTTGTCCTTTTTGTCCAGGATAAAATTAAATTTTCAAAAAAAAATATAATTTTCTGGCATTTACATCAAATGTAGGTGACGGAACTATTGATCTGCACTGAAAATGTTAAAGGACACATTTCTGTTTCACTAGAAATATCAAAACATTAATCTACCCAAGCCCTAAACCTGAGGGCACTTTTTTTTTGCCATTATACCTACTAAAAATAAAGCATACATTCATACCCAAGTTTAACTCGTCAGGTGATCTGTTTGAAACTTTGATTTAACATCCAGGGATTAAAGTCACAACAACAATTAGAAAAATTAGGTTTATAAAACCATACACATTCAGTAAATACAAACTACATAGAAAGGATAGGATTCAAAGGGGAGATTGAAACATGGTGTGGCCAATAAACCATTCCTACCCAAATTAGACTCTGATTTGATTTTCATCTACTAGGTTAGGGTTAATATGTACTACTCTACTTGCATGAGAACTTGAACATAGATTAAGAACCTTTGTACTACTCTACTTGCATGAGAACTTGAACGTAGATTAAGAACCTTCCTCCTTGCTCTTCATGTTCACGCTGACGGTTTTGCGCTTCTTGGCAGCCCGAATGAATCCCAATATCACTTCTACCTCGTCCAATTCTAGCTGCGTCAAACAAAGTAAACTAGCATGTTAGATTCATGCATCTACAACATGTCCGTGTTTAAGTGTGTGGGTGAGAGTGAGTAAGATAGACCTCTGATGCAAAATGCCGCTGCACTACCCTAAGCATTCTCTCCCGTGATGAATCCGGATGCAGCTACAAGGAAAATTTGCATTCAATAATCATTTATGCAAACATACAAGCAAAAAAGAGTAATCGGAGTGCAAAGTTAGCATAACTCACAAGATTGAAGTGGTTGCAGTATCTCCACAGTGAGTCAGTTCCTAATTTCTCCATGTTCACCCTCTGATGATCCACACAACAGATCAATTGAGTTGATTATCCTAGTACTAAATATTCATTCATTGAGTTTAGAGCTCCATACCGGTTGAGGTGAGTGAATGATAGACTGGACATCTCTGAAACAGCTACGACTTGTCACTTTTACTGATGCAGATGTATTCCACAGCTTTGAATGCCGAACTCTTGGTTTGCCAAATCTATGGAACCCGAGACTATTAGCTGCCAAAGGAAAAGCGGTAACTTCTGATCATGATTTCCAATAATAGCATTTTCATCACTGACGACCAGAATTAGTGTTTCATCCCATTATAAAAGTACCCCAACTTACAAAAACTATTGTCTTTTTCACCCACATCAGAACTACTGCTATAGGTGTCAAGATCGTCATCTTCTTCATTCCCTGTAGGATGCTCCAGCACACTCAACGCATTCCTCTGCAACTTAACTTCAATCCCGTTTTTCAGAACCTTCCATATCAAAATATAATAGTCTCAGAGATGTATCCAACAAGCTCTCTCTCTCTCACTCACTATACTTTTCTAACAATCTTTTTAGATAAGAATAAGATATTAATCTTATGATAATATATGTTTGCTAAAAGACAAAAGGAGAATAAGTTGTATATTGATACATATTCTTAAAAAAAACAGGGGCTGGGTTAGATCACATATATTCCACTAAACTGGTGTTAGCAGGATTATAAGTTGTCCTACCTTTTCCTCTGTTTTTTACCATGGCAAAAGTTATAAACACCGGGCTTCTTCTCCAACCAACATTGCCGCCCAAAAACCTTTAAAACCATATGAAACCTAAAACCCTAGTACAGCCCTTTTTAAATATAATAAATAAAGTTTTAACGACGACGGGCCTCTTCCATTAGTTAATTGGTTTATGGAAAAATAAGAGGGTGAATAAATTCTCAAATAAACAAACCAAACAAGGGAAGAAACTACAATGGAAAACAATAACTATTTAGTTAATCTTCTTAAGAATGCAATAATCATTTATTATAATATAAGTGGAGTAACAAAAGTAGAAATACCAGCCAATGCCAGCCACCAAGTCCTACTGCCTTCTTCACCACCCCTTGTAAACCCACCAGAACAGACTTAGTTCTGTTATTTCCGGTGACAATGACTTTGGTGTGCCTGGGTAGAACAGACAGCTCCTCATCACCACTTTCCTCCCGGAAAGGTGATAAAACCCGAGGAGAACATAGCTCGGTCTCCAGCATTTTGTTGAACCCGCTTAACATCATTCCAAGTATACAAATTTAGTCAATTGCAATACTATCTTTCCCCCCTACCAACATCAATTTCAGAGGAACAACCTCTAAACTATGCAAACCACCATAAATTTCACAGGAACAGGGTGTTTGATCCTGCTGTAAGCCCTGAAGCAGAGAAAAGAGAGAAAGAGAATTAGCATTAAAGGTGCAACAATAAAATCTATGCATAGCCATTGGAGATAGAGAGAGAGAGCAGTATAGGTGAAGGAAGAGTTATTTTGGCTCCCTGACAGGAACATTGTTTAAGGTAGGTGTTGAATGCAATTTTGCTGATCCACGGATTTTAGGTTGATCACAATAAATGAATGAATGCACTGTTGATTCAGATAAAAAAGATGCTCATCATTAAGCTTCCCTATTGACACATCACCACACAAACACATTTCACATTTCCTTGATTGAATCTCTTCTACTTCTTTTTTGACCTAATAAAATTATCACACTACCAATCATCGTCTGATTGCACCAACTTGTACCTGATATCTTGTTTGGCAGCAGAGCAAACAAGAGAAAACCCAACATAACCCCGAAAAAAAAACTCAAATTTCAAAATTCAAACCCAAAAAGGTTTGATTTTTCATCTTGGCCACCTAAAAGCAAAACAAAAAGGGGAAAGGAGAGAAGGAATTTGCTAAAAATATCAACAAAAATCCTTTTTCTCCACACTCCAAAACGTACACAAACAAGCTAATTTCGATCAAACAATCTCAAACACTCAATTCAGCATTCGAATTTCGATCAGACATAATCGAAACAAGATACAAACAAAAAACACACAGATCAAGTACCGCCAGAAGTCAATAAAAAAGGAAAATTCAAGTTGGGACACGTACACAACACTAGAGAGCACGAACTGAGAGAAACAGAAGCTTTCTCAGAAGAAAATGCAGAGCGAATCGAACTCAGTACCTGAAGAAAAATGAGCTGAAGGCAATGAAATGCGAGCGATTTCCGATGTGAGTAGCAATGTTAGGTGAAGCTGAGAGCGACGTAGAAGAAATCGGAAGAGAGGAGCTCTGGAATGGGAGTGTAGAGAAATGCACGCTGCACAGCTTTTGAGATTGAAAAATCTTTGTGTGTGTGAGAGAGAGAGAGAGAAGGAGCACACTAAATGCTCACCAACTGCCATGGAAACGACCTGCCATGTGCCATGAGCCCACTCTTCTGCAACCGGTGATTGCCGGTTAATTCCGGTACGTGGCTTGGCTCTTGGACTTTAAGCCGGTTTCTCCGGAGCTTCCTTTGTCGTGTCTGTGGAAATTTTGGACGTTACATGTCCCCATCCGAGGGCAATGTCGTAATTTCGAAATTCCTAAACTCAGGAAGACGAAGGTGACGCACACGTGTCAGATGCCCAGCTGTCGGATCTCGTCCCACCATTTCAAAGATATCAACGCTCCGTCCTTTAAAAACCGAACCGAAACGGAGAGAAAATGAAATCTAAATTTCGATTTCAAGTCCGGTGTAATCTGTTTGTGTAGCTGGACCGCACTTTACAAAAATAGTTGGTTTTTTTAAAAAGCCCGGTTTCGTTTATCCGGAAATGGAAGGGCATAGGGTGGGGCCCTCGAACTGCGAAACGGGCAGAGGGAGTGGTCACCTGGAGCATCCCCCGAACAGTAGATTCTACGGTGCCTTTACGCCACCACACACTACTGTTTCTCAAAACGAGATCGTCCGTCTTATTTTATTATTATTGACTTTTGGTAGACGACACAAAGATTCTTGTCCCCTGCCCGGTGCTCAAATCTAATGTATTTAGTTTAGAAAGAAATTCAACCTGATACCTTTGAAATTCTTATATTTGCAAACTACTACCCTTATCTGTGTTCTCCTCTCGCTGTTATAATAAAACATTTTTTTTATTTAATCCACTTTATTAATTTTCCGTCAAAATTTTTAGGGGAAATTTCAGCTTGTCACCCTGATATTGTTTAATTTGTAAATCAATATTCCAACTTGTTTTTTTCCATTATCGCTATCTTAACGATACGTTTTTTATTAAGTTACTCGTTTCAACCTATTTTTGGACGAAAACGATTTTTTTTAGCGAAAGTTGTTTTGGACAAAAACGATCAAAATATCTACATACCAAAAATATGATTATTAATAAAAATAAAAAATAAAAACCTAATAACTCACAAATTGTCGTGTTCCTTCTTATAGATTCAGCACCATCATCACTTTTTAGCATATAGTCATTTTATTAATCAGAATACAAACGCACATGGTAAGAAATAAAAGGGCGAGACAAAAATCTTGACCCGTAGTTTTCAGACGCTAACCCTATAACCAAATACCCGACTATTTTATGGACAACTATTGATGGATAATCTCCACACGGTTGACTACTTAGCTGCAGCTCATAGTAATCAGTTCCTTACTCGACCTGAAAATGTCTATGATAATTGATAGGGGTGGTCGAGGGGATAACACTCATCTGAGGAGATTACCAAGAAACGAGGGAACCAGGATGTCGGGTTTGCACATACCTTAGGAGGCCAAGGTGTGCATCCCCACACATACCCCGAGAGTGTTAGAATCCCGATCCAACTGATGGGGTTGGGACATGTTGTGGCTTCTCCAAGACAGCCCGTGAAGCCCTATCAATATCAGCAGTTGCTGATTCCAATCTTCCTAAACCTGAGCGGGGGTGTCAGGATCCTGATCCAGCGAATAAGGATGGATGGAATGTGCATCGGAAGGCGGGTGCGATGACTTTGGTGTTAGGGGAGAGCGTGGAGGTGGTGGCTCTAGTGGCAGCGTAGAGGGTGGCTGTGACATCCCTGGTTTCAGGGGCGGCGGGTCTGAACCGTGCCTCGGGACCCGTGCATGGAGACCCGTTCCTCGGGGGCCGTGCACCAGGAACCGTGCACTCGGGGCTCGGGTGTTTGAAGCCCGCTTGTTCGTGAATTTCGTGCTTAAAACCGTTTAAATTGAAAAAGGGCGAATTGTTGGTTTAATTTCGGTTTTCGTCACTTTAAATCAATGTTGGACTCGTTATTAATTTATCGTGTTCCATGTTAATTTAGAGTCCGGCTTCGTCCACGGAAGAGGTGATTAGCCAAGGTCTTCAGCGCAAGTTTGGATAGCTTTCGAGGTAGGGAAGAGTAGTAAACTCCACCTTTAATTTAAAGAATGCTAATAGTAAGCATATAGGATGATAAGAACCGGAAGAATCTTAGTATGCATATAGGATGTGATTCACTAGTTTAACCGCTTTCAATTATGGGAATTATCGTGCTGTAGATTCATATGTGGTCATGTCGAGCCTTAGGATTGATTGTTGTTTGTGTTGATTGTGGTTAATAGTCCATAAATGTCGGTGTATAGTATGTCTTTTGGTTAGTCTAAGAATCAAATTAAATTATATGAATTATGATGATTGTGATACGAATGGTTGCTCCGTGACATGATTGGTTGAGTGAATGTGTTGAATGTGATATGATTGTATCTTGTGATATGATCGGGTGAATGATAGACCGATGGGACGTGTTTGGTAAGTCGTGTCGGTAAGCTTGATTGTTAAGATGAGCTCGTTGTAACGTGATGTGTTTGGTTTTATTGTTATTTATTTATCTTTCTAGTTCACGTCTCGAGTCCGGTCAAAACCGGATTTGGGGCGTGACAAGGGTCCGCTATCCCCGTTGCACAAGGCGGACCATGGTTGGCCGTCAGTGATGGATAGTGGTCGACAGTGGATGAGCGGGTGTCGTCATGGGGGAACCGATCATTAGTGCTGCCAACAATTTCGACTCGCATAAGATCAGTATGAAGGGGGTTGTTTCATTAGTGGAGGTAGTGGTGAGGATGGCGGTGGGGGCGACGATGATGGCCGACGCGTAGGTTCCAAAAGGCCCATTCGAAGGGCTCGAATTCGGGGAGGGCGAGATGTTAATTGGATTTGTTGAAGAGATCGCCACACATAGGATCGACCGAGACAATAAGGGGGTAGGGTGGTCTGTTGTGGTGATGGGTGTGGCGGACATGGTAGTGTTCCGATCGGTAGTCACCCTAGTCAACGAGGATTGTTAGTTATCCAAATCCTTACATTCCATATCAAAGGGGATGAATGGTACTAGGTCATCACGTGGTTGGGGTAAGGGCTGATGGCGACATAAATAGTCGTGGTGGTGGAGGTTTTTTTTTTTTTTATGGGGTGGGGGGGTGGGGGGTGGTTTTGGTGGTGGTTGTAGTGATGGCGTCGGGTCAGTGGGATCGGGTTGTGGCACAGCCCCAAGTGCCTTGGGACCGGTTAAGGCTCCCTGAGATTGCCTCATCATTCTCCAAATCTTATCATTCTATCTTGATGGGGATGATTGAGACCAAGCCATCCTGTGGGTTAGGCAAGGATGATTACGACGTGATCATGACTGCTTGGTAAAGGATCCATGACAATTACAAAAAGAATGAGGCGGTTGTTGAAGAAGAGAGAAGCCCTAGGCTCTCACAAAAAAATATAGATATTTTATCATTTTTTTAGCATCATCATCACTTAAACCTAAGGGAATAATTAAGATTAAAATAAAAATAATAATAATAATAATAATAATAATTAAAAAAACTCTATTACCACGTTTGAAGTACCACCTATCACATATAAAGTACCAACCTACTAATGTGTTAATCATTATTTTAATATTAATTAGTTCTTTAGGTTTAAGTGGTGATGACATTCAATATACAAAAAGAAATTAGAGCATGTGAGCCACGCCCTAAATCCGGTTTTGACCGGACTCGAGACGCGAACTAAGAACAATAATTAAATAATAAGAAAAAGAGATTTAATAAAGAAAATTCCATGAAAACTTAATTGAAATCCAAAGTCAAGAGTCAACAGCTCTATCAATAGAATAACAGAAAGTATCGTAGATACAAAGGCAGTACGTCTCTAGAAAGAAAAATTCCCAAAACCTCAAGGAGCTCCCGAGCCTTGAGACCACCTCTAGATCTACTCATCAAGGAAACTTGTACAAACAGGAAACAAGAAAGGGGGTGAGCTTACGCTCAGTAGGAAAAAGTGGTAAAGTAAAAGAACCCCGTTTGGCAATAAAACACAGTTTGTACAATTATCCAAAGGTTTCGATTAGTACGATTAACCAAAAAGGCGTCATAATCAAAGATCAACAAGAATTGCAATGCTTAATAAAACAGTAACTCAATGTGATCAAAGGAGAGGCAGTTTATTAATTAATAAAGACAACTAAAGAAAACACGTATAACGTCGCATAGATAACTTAAACCGCAATACTCCGATCCACAATTGGTCGATGTATCATATCGGATTTCCCCTCGGCCCAGAGGAGACACATATCGTCGAGGCTACCGGAAACATCCCTAAGGGGACACATATCATCAGAGCTCTCGGAAATGTCCCCAAAGGACCATAGATCATCAGGGTGAAGTAAGATGTCCTCCCGGAAATGCTCCCGCAGGAACGCATACCCTCGGGGTGAAGCAACCAGTAAACAATCCCCTCAGGGTAAACAACCTCACGTCATACCGGAATTCCCTTCGGCCTGGACGTCTTCCCGGGATTCAAATCGGGGTAAAAATACAACCCATCGGTCTAGGTACTACGCTACACTTGCATACTCCCTCGGTGTAGGTACCATAACGGAACACAAACCATCGGCCTAGGTACTACCCCACACCGGCATACCCCCTCGGTGTAGGTACCATACCGGAATACAACTCCTCTTAGAACACACATTAAGAGAATAACATGCAACATAATGTCATAGTTCAACCACGGCTTACCAAGCACAACAATCTTACCATAACAAGCCACAAGGAACTCGTAATAACAATCACGCTTACCGTCATGACTTACCAACCACGTACCATCGGTCTATCACTCACCCGATCATACCATTTGGCACAATCGATTCACAATCAACAATCACTCAATCAATCATAACACGGATCAACCATTCACATACAATCATCATAAGTCTTCTAGTTTAGTATGACTCTTATGTTAACCTAAAGACGAAACATGCATCGATACTAAGGACGAACAATCATTAATCAGTACATTCAACAAGCAATCCTACGACTCGACATGACCATACTACCAGCACGGCAATTTCTCAAAGTATTAAAAGCGGTTAACTAGTGAATCACATCCTATATGCATACTGAGACTCGTCCGAATATTATTGTAATTGAAAAGCAGTTATTCTAGTGAATCACATCCTACATGCAAACTAGGACCTTTCCGGTTATTATTATCCTATAGGCATACTATTAGCGTTCTTTAAATTAAGAGAGGAGTTTAGTACTTTTCCCTACCTTGAATTCTCCAACGCTCAAATACTCCTAGCAGCTGACATCTTGGCTAGCTCCTCCTCGTCCTCTCACGTGGTACAAAGGCTTCTTTCTCCCACAAGCACGGTCCAAGGTCTTGGATCACAATTAAAACTATAATTAAAGACTAACCACGAGACAAGCATCTAAGATAAAAAAAAACCAACCGTTTGGTTCAAAAACACCTTTCGAAATAAACGAAAAACACCCAAAAGGATTCAAAAGGACCAAAACTGGTCTGCCACGGATCGGGTCACGGAGCCGTGAGACTCCCCGTCACGGATGACGTCACGGACCCGTGACGAGTGCCGTCACGGTCTCCCTCACGAAGCCATGACGTATCCCGTCACGGTGCCCGTCACGGATCCGTGACGGCCTAGACCAGTTCCGTCCTTCTTCTTCCTCCAGCCTCCTTTTCACGAAAAAACAGTCCAAAAGCTCCATTTTCAGTCATCCAAAACCTCCAAAACAGTTGAATAACTTCAATCCTTCACTAACCAAGGTAGGATTCATCAAAACTCCAAATACCCAAGAGATTTCCAACTCAAAAACAACCCAAAACCATAGATTTCTCCAAAAACTGATCATCTACTTCACTAAATCAACAACTAGCAACAAACAAAACAAAACCTAATAAGTTCTAGCAAAACCAAGGAAAACCCATGAATTGAATTGGCTTGAAAGTGAAGTTTAAGAGGTTGCTTACCTTTGTAGTGATGAGATGATGAGGAGAAGAAAAGATGAAGAACTTGGATCAAAATGGCTCCTTTCTCCCTTTCTTCTTCTTCAAGTCTCCTTTGTTCTTCCTCTCTTTCCTTTCTCTCTCTAGAATCGGCTAGCACTTGTAATTGTGCTGAAATTGTTGCTCCAAATGCTTTAAAAGACCTAGTTTGTTGGATGACCAAAAAGCCCCTTAGCCTTTATCCACTTAAGAACACTTGTGAGGGGTAAAAGGGTCATTTTAGCTCCCTTTCTTCCCCTCCAAGCTAGCATGGACAAGTGTCCATGTAGGGACCACTTGCCTCTAATAAAATCCAGCACTTTAGTTAATTTGGATTTAGTCGATAAAACGTCCTTGTTTGACCAAAAATTGACTTTTCCCATATTACAGTCAAATTAAAGGAAATGGCCCAACTAAGCTAACCGTGATGACGGCTAAGCTTTTTGGGCCCCGGAAAGGTCCTGAACGACTCCCAGAGTCATCAGTTGACTTTTCTGGCCGAAAGTCAAACTTTCCCAAAAAAAACACCGGTTCGACCGGGATCGACCGGGGGCGGTTCTTACAATACCGCCCCCGGTCGATCCTGGTCGAACCGGTGGTGGTTCTTACAATGTGTGAGTTCTTAGTTTTTTTTTTCATTTTTCTAATTAATGATCACATTTTTGGTGTGAGGGCATTTTAATCATGTTTTGAAAAGTAAGGCTATGTGCAAAGCACATAACCATTTTTCGTCCAAAAAATGATGGAAAAGAGTAACTTGGTAAAAATGTATAGTTAGGATGGTGAGAAAAGAAAAAAAAAACAAGCTACAAATAAAAGAATATTAAGATAGCGAGTTAAAATTTTCTCTAAATTTTTTGACGGAAAATTAACATCGTGGAATAAATTAATATAAATTGTTTCATTAGGATATCAGGAAAAAACAAGCTCATGTCATGATTTGTAAATAAATTAGTTTTAAGATAGCGAGCTGAATTTTTTTCCATTTAAAAGGGAGATAACGCTAATAATCTTACTCTTAGCACTGCCAATACTCATGAAAGATTTAGGAACAAAGTCAACACGGAGTTCTGAATGATCTAGTATTATAACATTGGCAGATTTATAGAAATAGAAGAGATCACAAACATATACAAAATAAAACTTGGGAGTATGTTTGGATCACATATGTTCTTCTTTTGACTTTGTTCTTTCGCCTTTTCTTATTGCTGATGGAGTAAGGTCAGCCGATTATTCATTTAAGAGCTAACAATGGTTGGAAGTTCACTTTCCGTGTCACCTATTAGACAGAGAGTTCCTAGCCTTTGAGGGACTCTGCACTCT
The DNA here is from genome assembly GCA_963921825.1 of Erodium maritimum. Classification (NCBI taxonomy): domain Eukaryota; kingdom Viridiplantae; phylum Streptophyta; class Magnoliopsida; order Geraniales; family Geraniaceae; genus Erodium; species Erodium maritimum. The sequence continues at coordinate 22,257,959 of OY997590.1, forward strand.
CTTGGGCGTTCGTCTTGACTTTTCTCGTCCATGCAGGTTGATTTGGTCTTTGGATTCTCAAGGTTTCTTGACTTCGACAGTTTCCGATGTCTTCTCTAACGTCGACGGGTTAGACTCTATTGGTTGGGCTTCTACAGTTTAGAAGAGTGGTGTTGCTCCTAAGTTCCAATCTTTTGCTTGGCTTGTCGTTCTCGAGGTCATCCCTACTAGATCTTTCTTGGTGTCGAGAAGTTTTCCGATTCTGGAAAGCTTATGGTTGTGTCCTATGCGTGACAGTCACATTGAGGACGCCTCTCACATTCTAATTACTTGTGTTGAACTTAATAGGTATGGTCATTGGTTCTTCAATGATGGAGGGTTTCCTCTGCTCTCCCTTCGTGGTCTTCTATTTGTGGGGTGCACCCGCTACGTAAAGATTGGTCCCGCCTCAATCTTTTGGGTTCATTGTTCTTTTGGATAGCTCAGAATGCTAAGATCTTTCAGGGAGATCCGCTTATTGATTTTTCTGTCATTTTGTGGAGAATCCAGTTTGGGCCTCTTACGTTGGCTCAAGCGGAACGGCTTACGCTCTCTCCTAGTTGCTGGATAGTGTCGCCGTGTTTGAGCTCTTCCTCCCTCCTCTCAATTCGGGATATTTCCCCCGCTCTTAGTGGCTCAATTGCCTTTGTTTTTTCGCCTCTTTTTGACCTTTTGGAAAGGAACCCACACCATTTACTTAATGTATTTCTTTCCGATAAGAAAAAAGAGTATTTTTAATGGGGAAGTTGCGATATTCAAAACTATTATAGGAAGCCAGATGTCTAAAAAAAAAATCATGGATCTTGCAGAAACTACTGCTCGTCATTGTTTCTTCTCGGAGAAAAGGAGTTTAGAACAAACTAAAGAGTTTTAACGTATGATTTAGAGCCAAAATAATGGATTACTATTTCAAAAACAATCTGAACTGGCGAAAATTAAAAGTAAGTACAAGTGGCATACAGGGCCGCATAAAGAAATAAAAAAAAACATAAAGTGAAGACCATTAACGGGATATCAACAACAAAAAAACTCAGGCAGTCAAGAGACAGATTCACAGAAGCTATCCAAGATTTCAGAACATGTATGAAACAGAATCAACCGCTGAGAAGAGTTTCAATGGCTTCAAATAAGAGAGGAGCCATGTCCGGATTGGGGGTCTTGATGGCGGACTTGACCCCGGGACTTCCAACCACTGTCGTGAGCTCAATCAAGACAGGTACCCCCTGAGGTATATTAGCTGAAAAGTAGAATACATCCTGGTTTGCATGCTTGCGCTTTGCAATGAAGAACATGTTTGATGCCGCCAGTCCCTCCAGGGTTGCTTCCACATTGTTCACCACAATGCCGGGGAAGTCTTTTGAACTCTCATTTGAGTCTGGGAGCGATCTCCAAGTCTGCAATGTTAAATATCAATACTATGAGAGCCAAGCCATTATGGCGATCAAGAATAGGAAACTAAAATTGTCTTTCTGCAAACCGCCATTTCCGAGAAAATTATATCTAGGGATAATTGTCCAAGACTACCCTAAAGTTTCGTCCACAAACGAGTTGATGCACAAAGTTTCGTCCACGCTGTGTGGCTACCCTGAAGTTTTGTCCACGACTTTTTTAGTTTTGACGTAATAGAGATGTTCAGAATGATGGTCTGGGCAGTGCTTCCCGGATTGAATAGAAGCGTGGACAAAACTTCAATGCACCCACAAAGCGTGGACAAAACTTAAATGCACCCACAAAAGCGTGGGTAAAACTTCAATGCACCCACAAAGCGTGGCCAAAACTTCAGTGCACCCACAAAGTGTGGACAAAACTTTGTGCATCAACTCGTTTGTGGACGAAACTTTAGGGTAGTTTTGGACAATTATCCCTTATATTTATGTACAACACCACATCATCATTTCATTAACTTCATAGCACAATGAAAACCAAGTACAAGCTATTAATAATAAAAATATAAAAATTGACTCCACGCGACCTAAAACAAGAGTCTGGTCTGATTTTTGGAAAATTAAGAATAAGAACAATGGAAAAAAGTATCATGTGCTATCAATTTTTTTGCAAGTCGGTACCCTTCTCTTTAAATGGTTGCAGGTTGTGGTCATGAACTTATATTTTCTTCCATTTTGTTTCAATTTATTCCAAAATGACGCTTTTGTCCTTGAAATTTTAAACTAAAAATGAAAAATAATACAAAATCATTTATTTTTTGGTTTTCAAATTCTACTGTCATAATTCAATTTGTCATTCTACTAACCTAATTGAGTTAATCAAATTTCAGACTTTTTGTTTTTTACTTTCAAATTTAAATTGTCATTTTAGAACAATTTGACACAAAATGCAGAAAATAAAAGTTCAGGCCACAACCCACAACGATTTGAAGATAAAATATCAACCTGCAAAAATTTGTTAGTACATGATACTTTTTTGCTATACCCCTTATGAATTAGTGAAATTGTTTCATAACACACTATTTAAATGGTGTGAGAGTGACCAAGAATTCATGATGTGAAGTTTCATCAACTTGCGTTGCACGTATAATTCCAAGAAAAGAAATACAGTTTAAGGTATATTTACCTCGAGAAAGCTTGACCGCTCCATTCTCCCATCCTCGCCAAAGAATACTTGCAATGGGATTTTATCATTGAAGTACCAAACAGGCTGTTGATTGTTTTTCACAGCAACTTGTAAAAGAGAGCTTGGAGGACCAGTAGACAGATTCTGAAACATAACCATTGGGAGAAGTGTCCTAGCAGATGTCCCAGGTTGGACTTGTGGAACCTAACAGAGGGTGAAACACCAATCAACATCTCAACATGTAAAACAATATCATTCAGTCGCGGATGTGAGCAACAAGCTACCTGTAGAGTCCCAGCAGCAGCAAGCCCAAATGTGTTCTTATTAAACTGGATCATGAATCCATCAAGAGGAGTTTGTGTGTTGTTCTCAAACATTATACTGTAAAATATTTGACCATCCCGTCTCGTCAGCTGTGCACTGATTTGCAATCCTTGACCAGTTGAAGCAGGTAACAGAATGGGCATCGGTGGGCTGTTACCATGATCAAAAGATCCAATCAGTCACAGTAACAGAAACATTGCATTTATGAACAATATTTGCAAATTCAAAGATTATCAGATGACATGCATAAAATGAGGTCATAACACTGATCACATAAAATATTAGGGTATATTCCTTTATACTTACCCACTGGGAGTTTCAGGCTGGTCAACATGTACGATAGCAGTATTATCCAGACCTATCAGATCGCCAAGTAAATCTGGTACAGGAGCAGCTTGTGGGGATGCAGTAGTTAGTTGTCGTCCAGCTGCATGATGAGCACTGCTTGAACTGTTTGATGGTGATGCACCACTGTCAGTGACATGAGCAGGTGACTCAGAATATCCTCCTTCACTCCCATCAGCAAAGTCATCATCTTCAGTTTTCTGAGCTGCAGTCTTTACACGGGTTACAAAAGCCTCGGGAGGTTTGTGATACACAGATGACAAGGTAGCAATATTTGAAAGCAGCTCATCGAGAAGAGTAGGATCAAGTTGGTTGGAATCATCAGAGATAACAGGCTTCTCAGCTAACACCACATCCTTTGCTGCCTGAGAAAGAAAAGGAAATCAGTTACATAGCTCACAGTCTGTTCTTGTTTTCTCCAGAATAAGGACAGAACCAAATCCTAAATATGGTAGTAATCAGTATAACCAAATATCTGTCTGATAAAGCCTACTTTAACTTAAAACATAACCATACCTCCGGATCAGTAGACAAAAGACGCCAGTATATGTATGCGCGATCACGCAGGTCAGGATTGTCTGTCTCCACAGTGGCATTGCTCAAAACAACCTGAATCATCTGCTGTGGGCCTTCAGTTGGCTTTTTAAGGAAAAGCTTGACAGTTGCAGTAAGCAATTGTAGCTGGACTTGAGCAGGCTCTTCAGGGAAGCTCTCCAAGAAGCCTTCAAGAAGTTCATCAGCATTATCAATCCTTTCAGCATACTCACCAATTATCCATATCATCGATGCCTGTTGAAGAAAAGATATTGACAAGAGAGTTATTGCGCAGACATGATTTAGTCACAATATCTATATTTATGGCTATTCTTTAGCTCCAAAAATCAAAGAGAGTAACCTTGGCTTCAGGTTCATCTAAAGTATCCAAACTCTCACATAAGGTTGCAATGATGGATTCATAACTGAAAAGGTAAATTGAAGTTCATCATGTACATGCAGAAAATATTCATATTCTCTACAATATGTAACAAAAAAAGTATGGTAAGGAAAGAGAAGAATCTCGTTACGTGTTAGGATATCTTCTAAAAATGTCTTTGATTACAATAATTGCTTCCTGAACCACATAGTTGACTTTAATCTTGATCAACTCAAGCAAAACACTGATGCACCGCTCAGCTGCTCTCTCTAACTTGATGGCACAACGACCAATAGCACGAACTGCCTTCCTGACAAAATCTACATCTACTTCTGTGGCATACTCTTTAAACTCCAAAAGAACCTGCAGAAATCACCAAGCACGCGTCATAATCACAACTTATTCTGATAATGGAATACTTGCAATAAAAATAACTGACTGAGTGATATTGAATACCTGGTCTATATTACGGTCAGAAGCCAGTTTTATCATGATTTCTAACTTTTCCATCTTCACATAAATTGGATCATTGTACTTGCAGAAAAATACCTAGCAGCAAAACAAGTATCTAATAAATAACCTCCTCAAAAAATGTGTACAGTTAAGTTTCAGGTGGACAGGATTATATTAATGCACCTTAATTTCATGGGCAAGGATTGTAGGCCGTCTTTGTACTATAAGGTTGATGTTTCGCAACGCCACATACTGAATCTCAGGTTCTGCGGACAGTAATGTTACGAGAGGAGGAGCCATCTTTTTGCAAAGATTTCGAACCACATCTGTACTGGTTATAAGTTCCATTTGTTGGAGTATCATCTACAAGGTAAGAACAAGAGACGTTTAGAAGTTAGTGACTTAACCACTTAATACTGTTCTAGGAATGAACATTAGAATTACAATACAGGACACCAGTTAGCTATGGCAAATTTGTCACCTTCACAGCAGAGAGCACAACTGCACAATTTGCATGTTGTAATCTTGGAGTAACTCGCTCCACTATATTCTCTGCCTCACGAGCATCAGCTGCCTTGTATTTTGAAAGTGCATCCAAAATGAAAACTTGACCCCACCTGAGTATGGGTTGTGTAAATGATGTTACAACAAAATACTAAAAGAGAAACCACCATTAGATTGGGAACCAGGCATATCCACCATGCATATAGTATCATTAAATGAAATATTATGGTTTGAATCATTCCAGAGTTAAGAAACTCTACATCCAATCAATTTCATTCCCTCCAAAAGTGCAATTATGTTCTATTGGTAAGTGACTACAATCTATATACCATTGAGTAACACTTGTTGAAAACACAAGAATATGCTAGTTTCAATTATTACTTTCCTATATTCTGATTCCCTCCAAAATTACTTCATCCACACACTGCTTGTTATAAATGGATAAAAGAATACTTGGAAGGAAAAAATAGAAGTAATACACTGATGCATCCCCTATAACTTCTCATGTCCTGGTCGTACACAAAAATTATTAACACAAAGCTAGCATGTTTTAAGATATTACAAACAAACATCAAAATCATGAATCATATGAAAACTTACTCTGTGCATTCATTGAGGGCGGTAAGGAGCTTTGAGAGCGTATGGCTCGTGAGCTCAAAAACTGGCTTACTGCTATTCTCTTGAATCTCTGCAAGAGCTGCCACAGCATTAGCAACAACCATTGGATTGTTGTCAGAGATCAAATCCCTGAGAGAATCCAGGAAACCCCTATCCTCAACCAACTCGGCATTTATATCATAAAGTTTAGCAACACATATAGCTGCAGTCTTGCGAACGTAGGGATCGTCATCCTGTTAATAGTAAAATAAATGGTACTATAAATCATTTGAGTAAAAGTTAAAAAGTTATAGAGGTATGTTGACATATATTATAAACATCGTGATGCTAATACAATATTCCGATTTTTCAACTCAGCAGCTACAACTTAAAACATTCCATCAGCCACATATATTTAAAATTAACGGTCATCAAAGTCAACCTTAAGACACCTCTGTAGGGGATCACAAAGATATTCTGTAATTTTATCAACACGGATGCATCCCATTGTCCGTACAGCTAGAGCACGGATTAAAGGATTTGGATCCTGTGAATCCTGCACAAACATTCATAACATAGAAGTGAATTAAAATTATAATTCATATAGAAACATGAACCACATGGCTCAAACTAATTTTAAGAAAATGGGAAGAGGCAAAAGGTAGATTTAGTGCAAACTAAACATTATGAGAATTACATCATATTCTTGGACTAACATAACACTATTTCTTGGTAGCGCTGTAGTCATGCACTAGGAAAATCCACTTCATTCATGACAATAATAGTAACTATTAAATACCTGAAGCAATTTTGGAAAGATAATTTCCTTTTTACCAATAGATATATTAGTAGAATATTGGTTGATACAGGGAGCAATTAAAGGCAGCATGCCAGCCAAAAAATACCCATTTAATGATCAAACTTATTTATATGGTTAGCAAAACTTAATAAGTTTTGGTAGAGCTTTCATTACCTTTACAAATGTATTCACTGCAAGGATTGCTAGATCAGGCTGGCTCTTCGCATAATTAATTAGATACAAATAAACAAGCTTCTTGAGCTCCAAATTTTCTGTTTGCATGCAATTCACTACATCTGTAAATAATGAAGAAACATCCTTCCCAACTGTCATTGCAGCAATAACTTTTTTAACAGCATCTTTTCTCTTATCCTGCATAACATATTAAAGCAGGCTTGTTTCAAATTGGAACAGATGGGATACAGAAGCAACGTCATTGCAAATGAGACAATAAAAATATATAGCTGGGTTTGGAAAAAAAACTGAACTCAAAATAGGGACCCAAACACCAATACTTCATAAACCAAATTTTGAAGGACTTGTTATGACTTATGACTAGTCCATTAATGTGCTTGCATTCAGCAACTCAGGAAAATATTTGTGCTGAAGGTACTTGCAGCTATATAATCACTATGTAATGTTAGATAAAGAAAGTACTGATATGCTCACGACTTTAAATATGTGAGTGTGTGCCATTTACAAGTATCAGCCTACAAACTACAAGCCCACACCAAGACAATATTCCATAAATTCAAATTCAGTATATGATATCTCAGTTACTACCAATCATGGCTTAACACAAACATGACTAATTTAATTGATATTCTTATCATTTCATCTAAATTGTCCAAGATATAGGTTGCAAACACAGTAAAATGTTTCAATAGACAAGAAAATTCGAAAATGGGCCGAAGAGTCGACAATACCACTTATAGTACACGCGCAGTGAATAGCCCTAAATATGCACATACATGTTTAACCTCATTTTCATACAATTTCTCGGCAACCAAACGGAACAAAATCCTTGATCCGTACTACCCCGAAATGAGAAAGATACAGAAAACAATTCAGCTGTATCAAAGCACACTGAAAAGACAAAATCAGGGTGAAAATGGTAGATCTGTGTTGCTCGCTGATTGGCAACAAAATCGCTGAACACGATCAGAAAGCGCAGTACAGATCTAGATCAGACACTGGTAAGAAAATCCATACAAACACATGACCGTTCACATATAGCAAGAGAGAAACGATACCTTGTACTGGGAATTGAGCTCCTCCTTGAGCTCAGGAATTTCACCCTTCTTGGTGGTGGAGAAGTACTTGGAGTCGTGCCCGCTCATCTCTCTGGCTCCCGCCTCGTCCCCCTGGAGACGATGAAGACGAATCTACGATGATAGATTGGCCGATGCAGACCAGAAATGTGTTGTAAACAGAGACGAGTTCTCGAAAGGAACTACGGGTAGCTTGACTTCACCAGGTTTACGAGTCACGTACTGGGCTTCTTCCGAGTCAGGAGAACGAGTTTACAAAATCAAAATCGGGCCTTGCAGATGGGCTTATTAACAAGCTAATCGTCACACGTGGGCCACTGTTTGAACATTAATCAGAAGGCCATAAACTTAAATACTTATAAATGTTTTTTTTCAACGGAATGATAATATTATTAATTAAAGTACTATGGTGGTCGCGAAAGAGACTAACACCATACAAATCAAGAAACTAACATAAAACTGAAAGAGAAATGTTGAATAGTAAATGTTGCTTATGGACATAGAGCGGTCGGAGGGGTGAAATTGCGGTAGCATCTAAAGACACTGATACAACATGCTCCAACCATAAGACGCTGATCGAGCAGACCAGGTGGAAATTTTATAGTGGTGGACCGATAACTCCCCCGGTAAGTCAGCGTGCGTAGTCCTCCCTTAAGTGATAATTGTAGGGCTCCTGAACGCAGGATTGTTGACCCCGAAGTGGTAGGGAAGCATCCTACCGGTGCCTCATCTCGATGGTCCGTCTGCCCCCCCCCCCCGTACATCTCCCTTTCCTGATGTCGTAGTGGCGTCTGTGGCCTAGCCGGTTTGGATACCCTTCTCCCCCAGACCCCCCCATATATGTCCAGTTCGATCCCGGAGCAGCCTTCCCATGTTTCGCCTTTTCCAGAGCAGATCTCGGATTCGCCGGCGCCTTTCAGAAAATCTTCTTGGTTGTCAAGACCTTAGCTTCCAGCGTAAATCTGTACTAGTTTCCCCTGCCTATGACCTCCTGAACCGGCACCACGACCTCCCTGATCCTCATCAAACTCATCTGTGATCCCAAGTCCCCGATCTGTTCTCCCGGGCTACACCAATCACTCCCCCGTGCCCCAAATGGATTAAAACCGCTTACCGGATCCGACTGACCCGCGTGGGTCGAGTTACGACTCGGATCCGATCCCTGTGCTGAGGCTGCCCGCGAACCCTGACCCGATCCGGATCCATACCGGGCTGCCCATCGAGCGATGTCTCCCGAGCCGCCCCGGGTCCAACCGATATTGGGTCCCCAGTCCCGATCCACTAGGCCAAAGCCCGCCCGTGGCTGCCAGCCTGAGTCTTGTTGTGCATCCAACCCGTGCGGCCCACTCGGCCCAGACCTCTACCCACGCCTCGCATTCGCGAGAAGGCCCTAGCCCACCTCCCGAGCCCCCGTCCCTGAGTCCAGTCCCCCGTCCGAAACCCTAACGACTTCGACTGCCAACAATTTCCCTTTCCTTCGCCGCCACATCACCGCCTCCGGCGTTTCAGTCGTCTGTGATCCCGTATCCGATGATACCACGATCGGAATCAACTTCATGCCCTCCCGTAACGACCCCAATGACTCACCCACCGATCTCGGCATCGCGTCCCCGTCAGACACCTCATCGGCCACCCGCTGCGGCACCCCACGCCCCTTCCTCGGACGCGGCCCCACCGCCTGAACGCGCCTGGTGGTACTCTTCGCCACCCCATGGAACCTCCCCGTTCCCCACGACGTTTTGTCCTTCTCTCCCACGTTCTGCGCCGAGAACGTCATGTGGTGGCTCTCCGCCCCACGAGGCGAGAGCTCCTCCGTCGGTGTGAACGACTCCACCGCCACCTCGCCCGACCGCGGTTGATCCCCAGCCTCCACAGTCGCCGTCTCCATACTTGGGCTCCCCGGCTCCCTGACCCCTTCACCTTTCCTGACTGCCTCACACCCTCCCGTGCCTGGTGCCACCGTCATCCTCTCAAAATAGAGCAGAAGACGTCGCATGCGTGCAAAGGAAGAAAAAACTCAAAAAACCCTAGGTTTAGGGCTCTGCGACTTAGTTTTGTTGAGATCCTTCTCGTATGATAATTCCACAAATACTTATAAATGTACGTTATTGAACCGTTATGTCATATATCTAATTATTTTAAATACAACCTACAAAAAAAACGGTAAATAATGTTGTTGGAAAGTGTAATAAATATCTGGAGTGTAAAAAGAATATTTTTGAGTAAAATAAGATTATACACACAACAGATTTTCAAATGACCATAATTTTTTCATATGAATTATGATTTAAGCCTGTAAAATATCAAATCGAAGATATCTGAAAGCTCTACAATTATATATAATTTTCTTGAGGCGAGGTATGTTGTGGCATACCCTAACCCCCCTAAATCATCCCCTGGTAGACACCCTGATTTGACGGCTAAATAGACCTGATTCTACGCTTTATACCCTACTATTCAACTTTCCAAACGATTTTGATGGGATTTCTGAGACCGATTCGACCCTACTTTGGGTGCTCTTACATTGCTTTGAAAAAAAAACAAACTTATCCAAATCGTTATTTCCATTTTCAATTATATATTCATGATCGATGATGGAAAGCTCTTCACGACCTCATCTTTTCTTGAAATCAAGAATCTTGGTGGATACACTTGTTTAATAATGAAGAGCTCATCAAGCTCACATAGATTAAAAAATTACCATCTACATGAAAAACTAAGCATAATTTGATCGGCACTTGCGCGCACATCTCTATTCTAATATAAGAGGAGAGCATCATGACATGTCTGAGCTGACCTAAACCAACGAAGGTAAAAACATGTACTTACAAGATCAAACCAAGATTTCTCGATCTCATAACCGTGTCTCATTTTAAAGGTTCAATAGTGAAATCCAATAGAGGAGGAAAAGAAGAAGAAGAAAAGAAATCAATCCTGATATCATCTCGCGAGTATAGTAGATCAATAAAAGGCTAACTTTTTTTTTGTAATTAAATAAAGGAACCAATTATCCATCCCATAATATTTGTGAAGAAACATTTTTCTTCATCCTCCTAAATCGTCAACTTTGGTATATATACACAAATCAACAACTATTCAACCAGAAACCTGAGAGTAATCCCCGTAAACTTGGAGAGTACCGGAGGTGGCCCACATAAGCTCCCTGAACTGGTCTTGCAGATCATCGGGAATGAAGGACGTCCGGCAAAGCGGACACGTGTTCCGTTCGTATCCCATCCAACGGTCGAGACATCTCCGGTGGAAAACGTGGCGACAATTGGTGAGCCGTGTGATCTCATCGTGGCCTTGGAACTCGTGGAGGCACACGGCGCAGCTCTCCGGCGGGTTCACCAGGTCCAAGAACTTGACGACGGGGAGGATTTCGCGGATGTGGAATTCCGGCACAAGGGTCGTCGGGGCCGGGTGGTCCGACCAGGCAATGTCGGGTTCGAGGAAATCGGGTAGACCCACCAACCGGAAGAGGACGTTGACGAGCTTTCTGATGAAACCCAGAACGGAGAGGACTTGAAGGAGCAATTCCGGGAGCAGCAGCTCCGCGTAGCCTACTGGGAACCCCATTTAAGACCCGATTCAGGAACCGCTTGTGCTCTGTTTTTTTTCTTCTTTCTCTTACTCTGTTTTTGGTTGTGTATATAGAGTTGAGAGAGATGTGAAATGACAGGAATGGGTCTGGGGTTGTGCATAATGGCAGGGAATGAGACACTTACGTGGGACAAAAACCTCTGTTTGTCTCCATGTTACTGCCACTGCTCACTGCTCCGTTTTGTGTTTTACAGAACATGGATTGTCCCAATTTCATCTTCATACAACTTAGTGTTCCGATTACTTGTACTTTGTTATTTGCTCTTTATTTTTTTTTCCTTGACTTTTAGTAACTAAAGGAAATAAGAACAATTAAAAAAAAATGTAAACAGTAAATAAGTGGGAGCAATTTTGGGTCCCACCTAATATACGATAGGATCCCGAACGAGATCAAATGGGAAAGGGAGGTGATGTTTGGTTGTGTTTAAGACACATCACATCTTCTAAGTGGAGGGGCTCCATCAAACTATTGCCTTCTTCATCGATCGTATTAATGGTTATCAAATTGATTTCAGACAAAATTAGACATTCGTCCAACAAACTTTCCTCTTTTTGAATTCTCTTTTCCCCAGTTCAAATTTTTTGTTTGATCTTCAAATATCTCAATTCGTGATAGCATCATTCAAGGAAATGCTATAAATGGTGAGGTCTTGGATTCAAGTCTCACCAACAACCTAGGTTGTTATTTGTCTGTAGACAATACACCGGAGGGGTTGGGGTGTATTGGGCTGCAGACCTAACATCGCCACATGTGGAGCCCGGGTCTGGCACGGCGGGATGTTACAAAAAAAAGTCACGCCCCAAATCCGGTTTTGCCAAGACTCGAGACGTGACTAAAGATTTACAGTAAAACAAAATAATGAAACAAAATAAAGTTTCCAATGATATAAATCCTTCAAAATGTAAAGAATTACAGCTCAAACGGTAAAACATAATATCCAACATAAAAGGGTACCCGTCTCTAAAACTAGCTAAACCCTCAAGCTCCCAAGCTCCGAGAGTCCGACTAATACTGCTCCCGCTCAACACCTGAAACACCACAAAGACAGGAGGGGTGAGCTTACGCTCAGTAGGGAAAATGCATAACCAGGTCACCCTTTTTGTTAATAAACAGGAGTTCACAAGTTCATTCGAATCTTAATAAAACGAGAAACCAAACCGATGATGAAATACGGAAGCAAACCGAAAGTTTAACAATTTCAAGAGTTAATAATGTTCGTAGGAACATAAGAGAATCAATGTATTTCTTAAATACTCAATAGAAGATCGAACGTTCAAGTAATGCCGTGGGACATGAAGTCGCCACCTTCCGATCCACAATACTCGTTGTGTCATGTCGGATTTTCCCTCGGTCCAGAGGAGACGCATAACGTCGCAAAGACGTATAACGTCGAGAATACCGGAAACATCCCTAGGAGGACGCATATCACCGGGATTCTCGGAAACGTATCCAAAGGACCATATGTCATCGGGACAAGTAGAATAATGTCGTGGGACATGTAGTCGCCACCCTCCGATTCACAATACTCTATGTGTCATATCGGATTTTCCATCGGTCCAGAGGAGACGCATAACGTCGCAAAGACGTATAACGTCGAGAATACCGCAAAACATCCCTAGGAGGACGCATATCATCAGGATTCTCGGAAACGTCTCCAAAGGACCATATGTCATAGGGAACCAAGGTAATGCTCCCGCAGGACGCATACTCTCGGGTAAAATATAAGTAATCAATCCCCGCAGGGTAAACCGTCCAATTGCCCCGCATGGTCCATAACCATTGCCCGCAGGCTCAATAACCGATGCCCCGCAGGGTCCATATCCATTGCCCGCAGGCTCAATAATCAATGCCCCGCATGGTCCATAACCGTTGCCCGCAGGCTCAATAACCGATGCCCCGCAGGGTCCATATCCATTGCCCGCATGCTCAATAATCAATGCCCCGCAGGGTCCATAACCGTTGCCCGCATGCTCAATAACCAATGCCCCGCAGGGTCCATAACCGTTGCCCGTAGGCTCAATAACCAATGCCCCGCAGGGTCCATAATCAATATCCCGCAGGATCACTCAAATAATGCCCGGCAAGGTCTACCAATCTATATCCCGCGGGATCTACCAAACAATGCCCCGCAGGGTCTACCAATCTATATCCCGCAGGATCTACCCAACAATGCCCCGCATGGTCCACAACCAATCATAGAAGTACACAGGTTCATCAATACACACCACGCGGAATTCATACCCATAATTACACTTACCATCACTTACCACTTGCTCTCCACCAGTCAATCGATCACCTGATCGTGCCTCCTTGGCACAACCAGTCATACTCGATCAACCATTCAATCATTTAAGCATTCAATCAATCAACCAATGATTCAAGCATTCAAGTTTAACATTCAAACATTCAAGCATGCATTCGATCTAGTTTCCTTAGACTCTTGATTATCCTAATGACTAGCAAACAGGCATGTGAAGCTAGCACACAACTAATCCGAGGGCTCATCACGGCCTCTCTACCAGTAAATCAATTCCCAAGTATTGAAAGCGAGTTAACTAGTGATTTGCATCCTAATCATGCATTTCTAGACTCGTCCGGTTATTAGTAATTGAAAGACACTTATTCTGGTGATTCGCATCCTATATGCAATTCTAGGACCTTTCCGATTTTATTAACCTAATAGGCATGCCAATATGGGCTGGTCTGCTCCCGCCCAATACGCGTGTCTGGTCTGACCCAGCCCAACTCCAGCCCTTTTCCCGTCTTTCTCTTCTTTCTTTTTGATTTTCCTTCTCCAATTTCACTCGTTGTAAAAACCCACCTTAACGTTTCGATTTTCAGTTAACTCCCTTTTGAATTACGTGGGGTTTTACAAGCTAGTTGGGGAACTTGGGCCTTCGGATGGTTGGTCGTTAGCACCGAGATGTGTAACGTGTTCATCGTCGGTGGGAAGTGAGCTAGGTGAGGTTGTGATGTACCTGCCGAACTCGTTCAAGCGTCGTCGTACACACCCGCCAAGGCCTTCTTCTGCCCATAACTTGTCATTGTGTTCCAACGGCTGGATCCAATGATGGAGCTTGAAAATCTTTGGCTCGTTTTTTCCTACGATGCGAATTCGATAGAGTTCCATGACCTGCTCCCTATACCTTTCTTCGTTCCAAATGCTATGATCTTCGGCCTTCTCCTTCCTTAGTAGTGTGATATATCGCCTCACTCTTGATGCACATTTGTTAAAATGGCTCTTGACGACTTGCACTGACCAATCTTCGTCTCTGAATTTCCCAACTCTGACGAATCTTCTGGTCATAGTGGACCAGAACGTGTTCCCATCTTGGGAGGTTCCCCTGATGGGATCTTTTGTTGTGCGTTGCCAGGCAGCTATCATGAGCATGTCCATTGAAGGGGGCCACTTGGTTCTCCTCTCTGAGACCGCTCTGGCCCTCGGTCCAACGGATGGTGAAGTAGACGACAAGCGGGTTCCGGAGCTGCCGTCGACATGTTATTGTTTGGAGAAAAAGGTTCCCGCAAGACCGTAAGGGTCGAACATTAGTGGTCGAAATAGTTGTGGGAAAGAGAGGGATGGTTGTCCCATTTGATTGGCCGGTGGTCCCATTAGACCAACGTTTACATTTAAAATGCAATTAAAATTTAGCATACATAATTAAAAATTTAATTAAAATTTAACATATATAACAAAAAATTTAATTAAAAATTAACATACACAATTAACAATTTAATTAAAATTTAACATACATAACTAAAAATTGAATTAAATTTTAACATACATAATTAAAATTTTAATCCATGAAATTAAATGCATTTGTAATCAAAATTAATTAAGTAAAGTACCTTGGTTCTAACCAGCTTGCATGTATTGGTTGTAACATTAGCGTGCTAACCACCGGTTGGGGTAAAACCGGTTTGCAAATATTTTTGGTAGCTTTCGGGTAGATTGGTGTTCGACTCATCATCTATATTGAGGTCTGGCGGCGTGAATTGTCGTTGCTTCGGTGATCTAAACGGTGGATTCGAATCATCATCAACCATTATCGATCGGATTTTGTGGAGGGGAACTAAAATTAAGAGAGAGTTGAGAGAATGTAGATAGAAATGGTGTGATTTTGATAAATGGGGATGGGGTATTTATAGGGTTTTTTTGTTTTTAATTTTTATTTTTAAAAAACCGTTGGCCTCCAACGGCCGAATTATTTTTGCCCCCAACGCCACGCGTCAGCAGTAGAGACGAGGAGGGCGAGGTGCGAGGAAGAAATCTGCCCCGTGCTCCGAACCTACCCACGCGAGGCGCGAGATCATGCCCCGTGCTCCGCGCCCACACCTCCCCACATCAGGGGGAGCGCGAACCTCGAACCCCGGTGCAACTGCCTCTTGCTCCTGCCCCCCTATATGTCTCCTTCGATATGCATGCTCTAAGTAAATGATATGTTAATATTTTGTACTAAACATACAGTTGTATTATCTTCTTGTGCATCGGGTAAGAGCGAAAACATGATCTTTAATTAGAGAGAGCTCTTTTGGTCAAGTACGACGACACATGTGGTTACGTGTTCAAGGTAAGTTCGAAGGCTATCAAGGCCATGGATTGGGTGTACGATAAATTGTAAAAGTTGGACATGAGAGTCCAAGAGAAAGCTTTTGACGATATGTATCTGAGTTCTACTAACGACTAATGAGTTGAAGACTCTTCGTAGCTTTATTGGTTCAAGTTCTTTTGATAGAACCCTGAGGACAATGAATGACATGAAGGCGAGTGTTGATGGGTTTGTCTTGATTTTGTTGTTATTTCTTCTCGGGACTTGTAGTTCAAGTCTTCAAGATATGGAGTTATGCCATCTTAAAACTCTCGTGGTTTGACCTCTTTTCTTGTAATCATTTTGGGTATTTGATCTGCAAGTTCTTCTCTTACTTAGAGAGAATCTCTGTTTAATAAAATTTTGAGCTTATAAAAAACATGTTTCGAACTTTTTTTTACTGTGTACACTTTCTTTAAATAAAATTGGGATACAAAAATTGAAATAAAACTTAAATAATTCAATTACTTTTTTAATAAAGTATAATCGTAATGAACTTAATGATTTTAAAGTAATTGTCTCAAGTTTTTATTATATGTTATTTTGAAACGATCTTCATTTTAAAACGGGACTTTACATGATATGAGTGTTGCATCCACTAAGCGTTATCGGGAATCCCAACAACGATCAGTTCAATAAATTGCTCTCAACTCTCGGGTTTGATATCCCTGAAGCGAAAACAAGCACAATTAGGTTCTGTTTTAGCAATTCAGGGAGTGGATCAAAGGGTTTCTTCTAGTCAAGCCTTTCTTTTGCTTCATAGAGAGTCGGAGTTTATTAACACCGTGTTGGAGTTGTTAGGCAAGGATGTTATTCGCGTTGTAGTTAAAGCTTGAGATTTGAACTATATCCCTACAAATCAGAGCACGGGCGTTCAGAATGGGTTTACATAACAATTTGGTGCAAATTCCGATGACCGGTCTGAAGGTGTTTCCGATGGGCAGGCTACTCAATTTTCAAATTTGAAACAGTTTGGTGCAGATTCCGGTGACCGTTTCGAAGGTGTTTCAGTTGTATGTGTACGCTAAACTTAATGTATGTTCTTACTATTTTCATTTGTCTGTGTATGTATGTTTTGTACGTGTAAGCTAATAAATTAATATTAGCTTATTCATACAAATGCAGTTGCAAACACATAAATTAATGCACGATTAACAATTTGTGTTTTTGATTGTACATGTTTTTTTTTGCTTCAAAACATATTCAATATGCTACTTGATAGATATATCTTGAAAAAAGAAAGTTTTTGGCGCAAGAAAAAATTAAATCGGAGTTGAAACGAAGCGGGAAAGATCAAAATAAGAAACTTGGTGGGGAAAAAATCAGCCTTGCGAAATCGCAGTCCTTTGGCATTATGCGATTCCAAAGTTGGGATTAATTCGTATTTCGTATCAAGAGATTGATTTGTACCTAAAATCTCCCCTATATATATATATATATATATATATATATATATATATATAAGGGAGCTTTCGGGTACAAACCTTATTTCGGGTTAGAACGTACAACTAATCTGGGCCATTGATTACCCAGATCGGATGACCACCGAAATTAAGGGGGGGGGGTGATTGATTACGAAATCAATTACTATATATAAGATAACAATCAGGTACAAACCTTATACTTCGTCAGAACGTATAACTTTCAATCTGAGCTCTTGGATCATATAATTAAAGGCCCAGATTTAATGCATATCTTTTAATATCTTTTTAATTAATTCATATCTTGTAATTGATTTCGTAATCAATCACCACCCCCCTTGAATTTCGGTGGCCATCTGATCTGGATAATCAATGGCCCAGATTAGTTCTACGTTCTGACCCGAAATAAGGTTTGTACCCGAAAGCTTCCCTATAAGCTTTCGGGTACAAACCTTATTTCGGGTCAGAACGTAGAACTAATTTGGGCCATTGATTATCCAAATCGGATGACCACCGAAATTCAGGGGGGGTGGGGGGGTGATTGATTACGAAATCAATTACAAGATATGCATTAATTAAAAAGATATTAAAAGATATGCATTAAATCTGGGCCTTTAATTCTATGATCCAAGGGCCTAGATTGAAAGTTCTACGTTCTGACGAAGATATAAGGTTTGTACCTGATTGTTATCCTATATATATTCTAATAAATATGTGTTATAAGAGTACAAATATTTAAGTATATACATATTAATCAATACCAAGATTTCATATGTTTACACTAAACTTTCAAAAATTATAGATGATTACAGTAACCTAATCACTAGATAACACTAACAATTTTTCATCCAGTTCTATTAATTTTTTTTCAATAAAATAACAAATGGAAATTAGTTCCCAAATTTACACGAGTAAATATGAGCTATAACCCTTTCATAATACCCCCTTTTCACGAAATGTGCGAATTTATTAATACTGAAAAATAATAGTCATTACAATGAGAAAAAACCCCAAAAGGTCTTTGATTAACAAACTCTAAGACATATTGACCGTAGGAGACGGGTTTGAAGAAGAATGGTGGCTCGATGAAATTGAAGCGTATAAACTGAGGAGAACCACTCAAAGTAGTTCCTAAACGTTTCTTGATACCATGGTTGGACTCTTTTCGTTGTGAGGAGGCGACCGAACTTGAACTCGATAGTTTTAACGGGACGTGATGCTTCAGATAGAGACCCCTCCCTAGATAGGATCTTGGAGCCCTGGGCTTCTAACATTCCTTCTGACGGGGCTGTTTTCCAACCCTCTCATGGTCTTCACGAGGATCCCCTACTGTGTCTCTTTTATGGCCTAGGCCCATATATGGGACATGCAGCGTCATAGATGGGACATACATCGTCACAGATGGGACATATAGCGTCATAGATGGGACAAGGCATGTGATCCCGGTCCCAGAGCCACGGCTACCCCTTCGGGATCGTACCCCGATCACGACACACTTACTCACCCTAGTAGGGGAATAGGTAGCGTGTCTGGGGTTACAATTGGCCCTCTTCCTCGAGATGATCAGGCATTAGGTAGAGTGTCCAAGGTCAGAGTTGCGAACCCAAGGGGAGTTCCTGGTGCCATCATCCACTAATCCGTAGTATAGGACTTCTCAAGCTTGTTAGACTTGAACTCCAGTAGAGAGTCATCGAATCTCGGTATCCCCATCTCCAACTCACGATCACGAGTCACATGACCAATCCAGCCATAATTGTAGTAGAAATTTGGAAGTTGATCATTGGTCAGGGTGACCCTAACTGGCTTCGAAATATCATGACCATAGTCCGACGAAGGATCTGGCGTAACTCCATCCAAAACCGGACTTTGACAGTCTCGCCCCAGCACAAGCCTCATTGGTCACTAGGGACATTGGCGCACTCCCCTAGCATGGCTCTAATGAGTTCTCTGGTGGACTTTGTATGGACCGAAGGAGGGAGACCCCGTGCAGGCACCCATAGTTGGATCTGATCCAACTTGGGGAGGTCCCGAGCCAAAGGGTCCACTATTTCCCATAGCAACAACGGATAACCATTGAAGCACTATGGCTCGCTGTTATGAAACCAGACCCTCGCCTCCTAAGACGAGAAGTAAAAGCCATAGGTCCCAGGTTCCAACTCCTTGACCACCAATCCCGACGTCGATAGCCCCATGCTCACGTGATGATCGTGAGCATAAAGTCTTTTCCATGTGGTTTCGGCGACAAAAACCTACCCACTATTACATACTATTGGCGAGTGAGGATCGTTGAGTCCGTTGGAGTGTAGGGCTCCAAGACCTCCATTGCGTCCTCATCAGCGAGGGAGAACGCCGAGAAATTGGCCTGAAGAGTCCCTATCGATGACGATGGGTCCTTAGGATGCAACGGGTCTCTAGGAAGCAGTGGGATAGAGAGGCCCTGAACCCTCGACGTCTCCGAGACCACATAAAAAAGATCATCTGTGGTTGGTGGTGGCGTGTCGGGTTACCGCGGCATATGTGAGGGAAGCTTGGCAAGACGACCTCGCTTGGGTTTGGACGGAGTGAAGCCCGGTGAGGTGAGCCTTGGAGATAAAATCACCATAGCTAAAGCCTCTGAGGGCGGCTGGTCAGGTGGGAGGAGCAGCGATGACGGTGGTGTGATCGGTGAGGCGGGAGATGGTGCCTTAGGGTTCCTCTTCTTCCAGATCTTCTACGGGTGGTTGACTTCAGATGAAGCTCTTACGGGTATTATAAATGAATTCAGAAAGACATCCACTACAAGAGGAAAGGACATGATGAGCGTCATAAGTGGGTGGACGGTGGCATAGTAGTCGAGGAGGCAGACAGCGTTGCAAGCAACATTGGTAGGGGTAAAGTTAGGACTAAAGAGCACACGAGAGCGTGGAGAGTCCCAGAACACCCTTTTTTTAAACGAGTAGATGGGGTATTGTATTACTGTAAAATGTAAACCTTACAGGTTAGGGTATATTGCCCAGGATTCCAGATATTTGTCCCAGTTGACCGTAGTCCACCAGGCGCTCATGGATCCATAGAAATAGTCTGCTTCTTATCGTAGATCCGAACTCAAGAATTCCCCTTACCGACATTTCAAAAATACCAAATAGAAAATAACTAGTCTAACAATCGAAAGCACCTAACCAAACAAAACTAAAATTGGAAAGGACATAAAGCAAGCTTGAAATGAGTGCTCTGATTGCGGCTTTCCTAAGACTTCCCAACACTGGCAGTCCCGGGTCTGTGGGTATAGTCCGTAATCGGACCCTCCCACCCCCGTCGGGTCTTCCCATTCTTCCATAGGAAGTTGTAACACCTCCGTTTGTGAATCCTGGGACACCTCCTCGTCCCTCAGCTCCGAGCAGATCTGACAGGGCTCTGATTTTTCGCGGGACCGCGACGTTGCTTTCCCCAAATCAACATGGGGCAACCGCATGTTCGGCCAGGCCGGAGGCTGTGCCTGCTCACGTCGGCGAGGTTGTATCACTGGTTGCCAATTGTCAGACGAGACAAATCCCGAGATGGGTTGCTCGCGAGGGGAGTCGGTCGGTGGGTGCCTCCGGATCAGAGTCGTGCCCTGTGATGAGGTCACGTGGTGGCAGTGGATGGCTCGGTGAAAAATCGAAATCCGTCGGGGCGGTTGAGGAGGGGTTCAGTGTGAAACCCGAATAGGGTTGAGGAGGGGTTTAGTGCGAAACCCGAATAGGGTTGAGGGAGAGCGCGACGACCATTGTGTAAGAACCGCTCCCGGTCGATCCCGGTCGAACCGGTGACTTCTAAGACAAGTTTGACTTTCGTCCAGAAAAGTCAACCGGTGACTCAGGAGGTCACTCGGGGCTTTTCCGGGGCCGAAAAAGCTTAGCCGTCATCACGGTTGGCTTAATTGGGTCGTTTCCTTTCGTTTGAGTATAATATTGGGGAAAGTCAACTTAGGTCAAAATTGAACTTTATATCGACTAAGGCCTAATTAATTAATGTGCTAAAATTTAAATTGGAGATTAATGGGCCCTACTTGGACACTTATCCATAAAATATTGGAAGAGAGTAAAGGAGTGGTCTTGGACCATTATACCCTCCTAAGGGCCTCAAATTGGGAAAATATCTAAAGGGGCTTTTAGTCATTTTACAACTAGGTCTATTAAAGAAATTGGAGCATCACAATTCAGCCCATTTCTTTGTTGTAGCCGAAACATAGAGAAAAAGAGAGAGAGAAGAGCTCCCATGGAGTTTTGAAGAAGAAGCAAAGGAAAAGAGACATTTTGGGTCCATTTTCTACCTCTTTCTTCTCCAAAATCTCACCATCTTCTTCATCTCATTCTCCTAAAGGTAAGAACACTATCTAAATCTCTTTTCCTTTCATTTCATTTCATGGGTTTACTTGGTTTTGCTAGAAGTTGTTGGGTTTTGTTTGGGTTAGTGTTAGATGATGTTGTTGAGAAGTATTTGTTGGTATTTGATGGAAATCATTGGGGTTTATTGGTTTTTGAAGTTGGAATTAGTTTGGATTGTTGAGGTTTTGATGATTCCTACCATGGGTAGAGGAGCTTTGGAGTTATTTATCTGTTTTGGGAGTTTTTGTTGACTGAAAATGGAGTTTGGGTGGTAATTTTCGGGAAAAAGGAGCTGAAGGTTGAAGAAGGGCGAGTCTGCCCAGACTTGCCACGGATCCGTGACGGGTGGTGTCACGGCTCTGTGACCCTTTCCGTGGCAGATCAGTTATGGGTTCTTTTGGGGTGTTTTTCGTCAATTTCGATCCTTGTTATGAACTGGTCTTTTGGGGTTGTTTTTGGGGCTTTATTTGTTTCTTAGTTAGATCTTGATTAGAGTTTAATTGTGTGCCAAGACCTTGGTGTTGCGCTCGAGGGACGAAGACCATTCCGGAACCCGTGTGAAGAACGGAGGAGAGGTGAAGCGAGCTTTACAACAGAGAATTGTTAGAGGAAGACCACAAGGTAGGGAAAGTCCTAACTACTCGAGTATTTCAATACTAGTATGCCTATTAGGTTAATAAAATCGGAAAGGTCCTAGAATTGCATATAGGATGCGAATAACTAGAATAATCGTCTTTCCATTACTAATAAACGGACGTGTCTAGTATGCATGCTTAGGATGAGAATAACTAGTGTAATTCGCTTTCAAATACTTGGGAAATGCTTTACTGGTAGAGAGGCCATGATGAGCCCTCAGATTAGTTGTTTGTGCTTGCTTCACATGCTCGTTTGCTTAGTTCAGGTTAAGTTAAGACTCTAATGAAACTAGTTAAATTGTATGCTTGTATGCTTGATTGAAGGTTTACATGATTGGTTGATTGAATGTTTGGATGATTGGTTGAGTGATTGAATGTTGGGATAATTGATTGGTTGAACGGATGATCGAGTATGACTGATTTTGCCAAACGGTAAGATCAGGTGATCGATGGACCGATGGATCGTGACAGGTAAGTATAACGGTAAGTGTAGAGGACTAGTGGATGTCCTTGATGTGTTGTGTTGAAAGTGTGATTCGATAAGTATTGATAGGTGGATATGTTATTGTGTGATTCTCTTATTCATGTTCTTGAGATGTTTGGTTGTTCGGTTTGGTACTACATCGGGGGGGGGGGGGGGGGTAATCCGGTGGTGTTATAGTCGTTGGTGTTTGGAAGATCGTGCGGGATAATGATTGGTTATTGGAGCCTGAGGGCATTGGTTTTTGGACCCTACGGGGCATTGATTATTGGAGCTTGAGGGCATTGGTTATTGGACCCCACGGGGCATTGATTATCGGAGCCTGAGGGCATTGGAGGTGGACCCTGTGGGGTAATTGGATGGTTTACCATGCGGGAATGGTTACTATGGTTTCACCCAAGTGTATGCGTCCTACGGGAGCACTACCTTGGTTCCCTATGACATATGGTCCTTTGGGGGTATTTCCGGGAATCCCGACGATGAGCGTCCCTCATGGATGGTTCTGGTAGCCCCGATGTATGTACCACCTCTGGACCGAGGGAAAATCTGAAATGATATGAATACTCTGGTGGATCGGAGTATGGGAACCGATGTGACACCAGAATCTATTCATGGATCGGAGGCTTCAGAAAGCAAGTGGTTGGCGTGATATTACTTGTTCCCATTTTAATAGTCATGGCGTATTATTGGTACATTTCATGTAATCTTTTAAAGTTACAGTTATCTTTGAGAATGCGATACTATTCTTATTTATACTGATTCCTAGTATTTCATTGTTTGATAGCGTTTAATTGTAAATTGCGTTGCCACGCTAAGGCAGTTTTATTACTAAACTGAAGGTTAACTTGATTACGATTTTCCCTACTGAGCGCAAGCTCACCCCTATGGTTTTTCTTACTGTTTTTACAGGCGTACCTGATGTCTAGGGAGTTCGAGGCTCGGGAGCTTCTGGTTGTCTTGGAGATTGTTCTAGAGTTGTGTTGGTCTTTTGTACTAAACACTATTTATCTTGCACTTTATGTTGAGCTGTGACTCATATTCAAGATTTTTGGATTATTTACTATGAGGATTTGATGGAGTTTATTTGAATTTCTAAAAGATCTATTAATTGTTTATTATTTTCTATTATTAACTCAGGTCACGTCTCGAGTCCGGTCAAAACCAGATCTGGGGCGTGACAATTTGGTATCAGAGCCTGGTTTCAATTTTGAACTTGTTTTCAAAACCTCGGACCGACGTCAATTAGGTGGGTAGAGTTAGGTGGTCTAAGTCATGTTACTCAGTGACGCAAGTTGAAAATATTTGATGCGTAGAGTTGAAATGACACGAGTCTTGATTGTTTCAATGTTTGCTTAGGTTTGAATCTTTTATACTGCGATGATTGCATTGCTTGGGTGGTATCCTTGCCCTACTGGCTGTAAGTTACAGTGATCAGTGAGGCCGGACGGTTGAGATCGGTATTGGGTTAACGAGCAATGATCGAGCCGTTATAAATTGAAAGTTGAGTACATTATTTGTTAAGTGTGTCACCACCTTGGTTGGTCGTTCCGTGATTGAGAAGGTTGAAGTGTTAATGTATTGAAGTGTTGACTTATCGAAGTATTGACTTATTGAAGTATTGACTTCTTGACTTATTGAAGGGTTGAATTGTCTAAGTGTTGAATTGTTGGAGTGTTGGCTTGGTTAAGGTGTTGACCGTTGTTTAAAGAATTAAAGTTGAAGATCGACCCAAATGAGAAGTTTAAACAAACAAAGAGTAGAACCCGAGTATTCTTACACTCTTTTAATGTTGTTGTATGCTGATTGAGTTGTGTACTTGACTGAGCATGAGAACTCTATGTATTGAATACCTTGTGAAAATTTATTTGGTAAATGTCCCGCTTAAGCAGAGGGTTAGTGGAAAATATGAATAGGTCATGCCGGAATTTCCGTAGAACTGAAATGTTTGTACTATCACGGGTTGACTCAGGGTCGTGACACATTGAGAGAAGGTTGCAGGGTGTGTTGGAGATCGATAGAGATGGGCGGCGAAAAAGGTGAACCCTAGAAAGGGTAGTTGTGCAACCCAAAAGGGTTATAACACCCTTAATTCCAACCCTAACCTCAAATCCTCTTACTCGTTAGCAATTAGAATCATATTTTAATTTAATAATATATATAAATATTTTTTTAAAGATCAAGTTTTAATTTCTTATATCATATTTTAATTTTAAAATATATGTAAATGTACATATTTAGAAAACATATTGTAATTCAATTATATATATATATATATATATATATATATATATATATATATATATTATCATTTTTTAGCATACAGATGGGACTTATATTGATATAGAAATAAGATGGTCAGAATGATCATACAATTATGATAGTTAATGTACATGATGAGATACAGTTTCAGTGACAGTCGAAACATTGATTATATATAGAAAAACTCGATTAAAACCAGAGAGATGCTAGGGGGTAGTTCCATATTCCAAATTTGCTTGACGTTGTGATTCCATGATACTTTTTCCGTCTCGACTTGATCGATATAGTTGTGTCGTAACATTCGATCAAGGAGTATGCCAGGAAAAAGAGGAAGTTGAGAGTTAAAGTGTATCTAATTCACATACACTGGGATGTGGCTCCTCATAGACACCTTGAAATGTCCGGAAGGAATCATGACAACTCGTGAGGCATCTCGTGCCTCGCTACTTTTCCATCATGGTTAGGGTTAGTGGTAGACCTCGTATTTCTCTCGCGGGGGTCAATGAGACTCGTGTTCGAGGTCCTCGACATCGGTTATTTCAAAACATGGATAGTAGATGATGGATCTTGTAGTTATCAAAGAAAATATGAACAATCATTAGAGGTGTTTTGGACCGTTCACATCTAATTTAACAGGAAAATGATGGTTTTTTTTGCATATTATGAAAAAAAGTTACGGGCTAACTTTTAACAAAAAAAAGTCATACAGTCAGTTTGTGGCAAAGAAAACGTTGTATATTAGTGCTTGTAAACTAAAGATCAAAGTGGCTGTGTGGTTTAGAGTTTTCTTTTTATTTTATAAATAAAAATAAAAAAGTAACCCATTTTATTTTAGTTGGTAATATTGTAGTGAAGATGTCAAGGTCAAGCACCGGCAAAACGCAATTTCATTATCTATGAGAAGACGTGGGGTTGGATGTAAGAAATGCAATGAATAGAGAGGAGCAAAGGAACATGGGGGAGGCATGTAGCACATAGGCCTCCATCTGACCAACTGTCCGATGCGTCCACGACACTTGTGCCCCACTCCCACCGCAGCGCCACCTCCTCCTAGTATCTTTCATCGTCTTGTCCCACTCTCTGTCGTTTTGTTCTATACCACTCAACTGCTGCTTTCTCATCAATTCCTATTCACTCGTGCAAAAATACTTCCCCGTGTAATTTTTCTTACCAGCATTTTTCCAAATTTTAATTGAACAATAAATGTGTAGTTAACTCTTGTGACTCAGTCTTGATCTTAATTTGAAGAAGTGTGATGGTTTCTCATTTTGATTGAAATTTTGCTGTCTTTAAAAAAAAATAGGTATTCATTAATCTAAGTAGCAAATTATAATACTCATTATCGAGGACGAACTCGAAACAATAAGGGATAAAGCTGGAAGTCCCCGCTTTAAAAAATAAGTAGGTACTTCGGTAAACATGACTATGAAATCCAAGTAATCTACGAGACATGGTAGATTAAAACACGCATTTAATATACGTACCATAAAACGAGTCCAAGGAGCTAAATTCCATTTCAGGAGGTTGCCTTGGGTCGCAAAAGCAAACAAGAAGTTCTCCTGGCTAGCTTGATATCCCTGATAGGGACCAAAAGGATTTTGAGAGGTCGAAAGGGTTGGCCTCTCAAGGACCCAAAGACCTATCATAACTCTCGACGAGACTGGTTGCCAACCTTCGTCGAAATTGGGGGAGTTAGATCATGTAGGGCCGCCTACACATTCTGGTTGATGTCCATAAGAACGAAACCAACTAAGTTCTCGTGCCGGAGATTATGCTGAATAGGTTGAAGTTGTGATACCTCGCCCTATTTATGGACCTCTCTCCCTATAGGTCGTGTTTTACCCCCTCCTTCTGTTTCATGTCCGCCCAATCCTCCTCGGGCAGAGGTACCTCTTAGTTAGGCAAGACTGGGGACTTAATGGTACACGGGGATATGGTAGGTACTACTGATCCCTTCCCGCGTCCCCAATCCTTCAACATTACCTCTGGGTGGAGGGGGGCACTGATCTTCAGGCAAAACTGGGGGATCAACTTCATCATGGAGTCAGCTCCTATTATCGATGATCAGTAAGTCATACATGACCGGGGGAGGGGGCCGCGTTCATTCCTGTGCACCTGTCAGAATAATTGGACAATACAGGTTAGTGAAATATGGTTGAGCCATTTTAGGGACCAGAGAGGGCATAACAGGGGCCGGAGGAGGCATAACATTCTAATCCGAGCGGAAAAAGCCTTCCATCTAGACTGGGGGAGGAGCCCGGAGCGAATCCTCGTATCTGTGTACAAACTGGTCCACCCCAAGGAGTATAGCCGTGCAATTTTTAATTGCATGGCCAAGAAGGCCGCACCAATAGCAAAATTCCGGTAGTTTCTCATACTTTAATCGGACTTTGAGCGGTTTAGCATCCGCATCTATCTGCAACATGAGGTGGCGACAAAGTGGTCTTGTAGCGTCCAACTCCACCTGTAGCCAGATGAAGTATCCTATCTTTGGAGAGTGCTAGAAGCTCTCGACATATTTACTCTACCGATTTCAACCTCCCTTCCAGGATTTGAGACGATGAACGCTAGCATATGGGAGGTCCTAGCTTCAACCAGGATATCAAAAGCTCTTACAAAAATTCGGATTGAGCGAAAACACAAATACTCTGGTTGGGTTCTTGGTGGTAGTGACGTTAGGAGCAATATCGTTCCGTAGAAAGACCACGGTTCTCTTGCTCTAATACCGTCCATCTCCTCCTTAGAGCTAAAGTAGAACGCCATGATTTTTTCAGTTAAAGGTTGGATCGTAATCTCGTCTACATTCTAGGCGTTTGAAATGACATAGAAAAGAGAGCGAGGCCTTACACGTTTCTATGTGAGGAGTCTTTCGACGAGGATATAGCAGTAGCGGAAGTCGTCGATGAGCGTAACAATATTTGCAGAGACTTCAATCACATTGTCTTTGTTTGCAAAGAAGTCATCTATCTGGGAAGGGCCCAAGGAGACTTCCGTTAGCTTAGCTTGCACCCCCTCTAAGCTGGCATGGCTTGAATCCATGGTCGGATGGAGGTGTTGTGCTTGGGGGAGTAGGCCGGATTGGTGATTTTGTGGCTGAGAGAGGATATCGGAT
Source organism: Erodium maritimum (assembly GCA_963921825.1). Taxonomy (NCBI): domain Eukaryota; kingdom Viridiplantae; phylum Streptophyta; class Magnoliopsida; order Geraniales; family Geraniaceae; genus Erodium; species Erodium maritimum. The sequence goes on from OY997590.1 coordinate 22,286,201, forward strand.
AGGAGCTTTGGTGATTTTCCAGCCCCGATTCTCTTGCATGTTGGATTTGGGTCCCGGTTTGGCATGACTGAAGATTTTGTGTGGAGATGGTGAGTGGTTTTGGTGCGGTTTGTGTCGGAGGGGTTGAGGATTCAATAGTAATATCGGATTAAGGGAGGTAAAGGGAAAGGGGTAGTTTTATTTTACCGGCGTTTGCAGTTGTGAACATGACATCGTAGATAAAATGTCTAGCTTATTTTATTTGGTTCTAATTGTAGCTAGACGTCATCATTTCATTGTGTAGTTAACTGGCTTACTTTAATAGCTTGACAAACAAGCAACGACAAGTTTATCATTTCTATATTTTCATCCTATTCTTATATAATACCGAATCATTTTTGTTTAATGGGTTAATTGTCAAAAACTACAGTAAAGTTGTCCACAAACGGAAGCATGTATAGCGTTTTGTCCACGCTTTGTGGGAGCATTGAAGATTTTTCCACGACTCTTTTAGTTTAAACATAACAACGATGTTAAGAATGATGGTTTGAGCAGTGCTTCCCGGATTCAATAGATTTGTGGACAATACATAGTGCACCCATAAAGCGTGGACAAAACTTTAGTGCACCTACAAAGCGTAGACAAAACTTCATTGCACTAACAAAGCGTGGACAATTTTTTTTGCATTCTTCCGCTTGTGGACAAAACTTTACTGTAGTTTTTAACAATTAACCTTTGTTTAACTGTTCTACATGTGTTGAGCGAGGCACGTACAAATGCATATTCACGCTCATGGACCTGAGAAATGAATCAATATTGATATGTGGATATTGTTAGAGGTTTCAAAACATTCTTGCAAGAAATAGTACATTGAAATGGAAATTACAATTGCATTTGAATGATAGGTCTGCCTACACAATACATCATTGTTTCTACCCTGTTCTTGAACATATTTCCTTCTTTCCCAAATGGGGATTTGAAAAGAATTAGGTGATGGAAAATGTTATTATATCACGAGTCCGTCAACAATTGTAGAGTTTTTCAATATGACAGTGATTCCAGATCGGATATAGAAACCATCCGAAGATCTATCAGCCTCTTGTATGCCCTACAAGACCATACCCACAAGAACTTGATCAAAAATGGCCTCACGGCTAGCCTAGTACTAAGTATAAGCTATTTTATGACAAGACAGAAACAATTGTACTAAATTTAAAAAAATAAATAAAGTTACTCATAAAAGTTGAGCAGACCAGCATAAGAATTGTACCTCTGAGTTAGCAATGACAACATTCTTCCCAATTCTTGCATTTTTGTCAATGATACATTCTCTACATATGCCAAGATGGATAGTAAGAGGAGTGGTATTAGCTAGTAGTAAAGAGTCCAAGTTTTGAGATGTTAACGGTAAGATAGGTACTTGATTTTAGTATTTTCTCCAATTCCAATAGGAACTCTTCCCTCTGATAAGAGTGATGTAGCTTCAGCATCAGTTTCGTAAAAGTCAGCACCCAACATCACCGTGTCCTTTATTCATATATAAAAATTTCAAAACCTCCATCAATTATGATGATAATGATTACTAAGGCAGTAGTATTGGTATATGTGAACAAACCTTCAAGTGGACATTGGAATTTACTCTGGATCTAATTCCAACAACACTATGCTCTATCAAGCAGTTGTCCAAGAAACTTCCGTGAGAGATGATGGAATCAACAATCTGTAGAGAAAGATAAAGGATGTTACAATTGATGCATATGTAGATGATGGATCAAGAGCAAATGTGAGATTTAGTTACTACTAACCTTGCTGTTGTCTATCTTTGATGGGGGTAAGTTTCTTCTTGATGTGTACATTGGCTTTGATGCATCATAGAAACTAAACCGTGGTGGCTAATAACAATAACACATCTTTAGAGTCAAAATGTCTCACATGTATCACTGTAAGAAATTCTTATGCTGATTTGTATAAATTATGTATAACACGCACATGCTCAGTAAGGGCAAGGTTTGCCTCAAAGAAGGATCTGATGGTTCCTATGTCTTCCCAGTAGTCATTAAACAGATATGCCTGAAAGAAAGATATTGGTTAAGATGAAAACTAAAATTGTTTAACAAACCGTGAACTAAATATCAACACTAAGAGTCTTGTGCTAAGCTCGAGTTGATAGTTGAAGTATAATTATAGTTTTATAAGATAAATAGAGAAATAATAAATATTTTTGAAAGTCATGAGATTTGAACTTGTGTTTATGAAATAGATACTCTAATACCATATTGGGGGAACCAACTCAACTAAAAGTTTAAGCTGACAGTTGAAAGGCAAATTTTAGTTTCATTCTCTAATATATGCCATGTTCCAATTTGCAGTGATCGAAAAATAACCAGATATGATGTCAACAAACCTTGATGAAGTATTCTTTGGCAGAGGCAGGGATAATCTCAGAGCCAAAGTCATTTGCAGTTGGAAAACGCCATCTGACCGATCATTCAACAACAAGCTTGTCATAAATGGCCATTTTATTGTTTTAATTTCAAAGCAATTACCTCAAAAGATTGAGAAGTATTTCCTTCTTGAAGATATACACTCCCATAGATGCAATATATGGTTTCTTTTTAGCCTCTTCCATAGAAAGTCCTAAAACTGTGGTATCAACTTCCTGATGAATTACAAGTATCCAATGAGTGTCATCAATCACCCAATCTCTACAAAATGAATTGATTATAGTCATATTGGCTAAAACTTAACAGACTTACCATTTCCTTGAGGTCAGCTCCTTTAGGCTTCTCGCTAAATGAGAGGATCCTTCCCTGTTTGTCGATCTTCATTAGACCGAAATCTGAGGCCCGACTATCATCCATGGGAAGGCTAGAAATGCTGATATCTGCCCCGCTTTGCCTATGATTCTGGAAATGAATACCCAACCAAATGGAGAATCATGTGTAAGAGATAATTTGAGTAATGTTCCAAGTAAACAAGTGTTCAGGAGAAGTTGAATTTGGTAGACCTGAACAAAATCCATGTAGTCCATTCTGTACAAGTGATCTCCGGATAGAATCAGTACATCCTCAATGTCCTTACTTCTTGCATCCTAAAAAATAATATGGGTGAAAGAGTCATGCAAGAAACAGAAGAAAATGGTTAATGATATTAGTATACCTCAAAAAGCCAATGGAACTGTCTGACAGCATCTGCAGTACCCTGAAACCACTTCTTACCAAGCTCACCTGGAGTCTGCGTAGCTGCGAGAACCTGAAAAGCATGCATACAAATACCGCTGTCAAACCATGCATACAAGTCTTGTCAATCCATTTGAAGTACAAAGAGGGTAAAAAGGGACCTCAACAAAGCCGTCTCCGAAGTTACCATTTCCCAAGTTGTAGGCACGAGAAAGATGCCTGTTGAGAGATGCAGAGTTGAACTGAGTAAGGATGTAGACTTTGTTGACACCGCTGTTAATGCAGTTGCTCATTGGCACATCAATCAACCTGTATGAACCTCCAATAGGCACCTGCACGTATATATAAGGTAAAGATACATATGAATCTTCGATGTAACATGGATACAATGTAAATAAAAAGAAGAGAACTTACAGCAGGTTTGGCTCGGCGTTTAGTGAGAGGAAAAAGGCGAGTGCCAGCTCCTCCTCCTAGAATTATAGCCACTACAGTCCTAGGGTCCCTCTTTTCCATTTCCAGGTCCCTTAGCTGCGACCATTTATATATACCATCATTGTGTTTGTGGGTGATAGTTCAAATTCAAGATCATAATGTCTAATATATTCTTGTTACAACTACCATTTGTCTAGTTTTACTTGCAACCAAACAATGTACAAATTATCAGCATATCATTTCCTTCCTTTTGTTAGAATGCAAGGAGGCCCAATACGATAGAAAGAAATCCTAATCGGATTTAGTTAGCATAAAAGGGGACTTTGATTATTAGATAGAGTAGAGAAAATGTATATTGATCTTCAAATATCCATTTCCTATACTCTACTCGCATCGAAAATCATGATTAAGAATTATTATGTGACTACTTAATGTAGGGAAATAGGTTAGTATATTTAAAAAATAAACAAATTCAAATAAACGAAATAACAAATCGAAGTATCAGAATAACCTTCACCGAATCAGCTAGCTTACTAATTACGGATTAAGAAATTGGAGGCTTACTCGAGCCCCGATAATCCGGCCTCCTTAAGACACTCGATTACCCCGTATGAGCAGCGGTGTCCCAGGATAAACTGACTAACGTTAGCGAACTCAAAACCATGTAGAGAAATCACCAAAACTGAGAGTGAACGTAACGTGAAAGGGAGAGAATGAAGTCATTTCGAAGTGTGTAGTTTGATGATTAAGGATGACTTGGTAGGTTGGTATAAATGAAAAACTCTGATAGGGATAAGAAAGTAATATTATGAGGAAGTTAATCCAATAAAAACCTCCCACTCTAAGAGATTATGGCCAACCAAGAGGTAATGTAACGACAGGATCTCTTCTGTCCTGGGCTGGAAGTTAAATGGGCATCATTTTTTTTTTCCTTTTTGGGCTTGCACAGCAGCACAATTCGGCCCAAATAAGAAGGCACAAAACATCTGTTTATTTTCCAGCCGCGTAGCAGAGTGTCTGTACTCTGTAGTCTCTTCTTCAACCTCCATACTCGAAACCCAAGCAACGAATATAATTCCATACGCGTAGCAGAGTGTCTTTCCAATTTCAAGGATTTGTTCCAAACTTTTGATTTTCATAAATATAATTCCAAAACCCGTTTTAAGGATGAAATGTGGAGTTGAATTCTAAGAAACCGATGTACCGATTTGAAGTTGTTTTGTGAAATTTATCAAAAAATTCAGGCAAGGGAAAAGGGGAGGAAAGTAACCTTGGTCTCGGCCGCTACATTCGGGGCGAGAGTCATGCAAAGTAGACGTCTCTTAATCGCGACTTGTTTAATGCTGTGGCGGCCACGCAGATTGAGCTGCAGCTTCTTCCCCATAAACCCTTCACTCCCATATTTGATGCTCCTCACAGCCGTTCCACCCGAAACTGAGAACCGCCACTCCGCCGGCAATGCCATTTCCTTGACTTGGCTATGCTGTGAATTGTATTGATGCTTAGTTGGAAGATAAGTGTATGCTATTGAAAGCCACATTATCCATACTCTTCTCCATCCACCAATTCTTTTTTGTCCTCTTCAGGGCCATAATTCTAATAATGGATTGTAATGCATATACTTTTGGAATATTATCACGGGAATGGTAGAAAATAATACTACTTTTTCGAGTCACCACTACAACTCAAATGTAGCCAAGCAATTTATCGCTATAATTGTTAAGAAAATATCATTTCATTATATCTGATTAAGTTAGTAATTTGAAAGATGCCTAATTATTTCTTAGTTTTACCTCACTAAATGTTGTTAATTTTTTTATCCAAAAAACGTAAAAGAATTCATAATATATCGGGGAAACTTCAGACATGAACTAACTGTTATTTGTTTTCTTAGTAGAAATTATATTTTATTTAAAATTACTTTTTAAAATAATTTTTTATTTAAAAAATAATATTGTAATTTTATTTTAAAAAAAGGACTTCAAGAATAAGTTGTAATTATAAAAACAATTATTTTATTTAAAATTATTTACTAAAAAAAGTATCATAGAAATTGGAATAATAGTATCGTCTACATATATGATTTGAGAAATTGAAAGTATAGTTTAGAAGGCAATTATGGAAGCTTTACGGTTGATATTGCAACAAAAAAATGACTCGAGTGAATGGAGCTATCGTTCGAAGTTGGAAAAAGGGCTGTCAATTTTGGCCCTGTGGTGCTCGAACAGATCAACCCGCATCTTATGCTCGAAGTCGTCAAGGGTAGCAAGGACGAGGTTTCCCTTGTATTGACAGAAAAAGATATAAGCATTGTCCTGGTCTCTAACTCGTTTGCCTGTTTGGACCCGAGTAGGAAGTAGGTTAGGAGGCTTGTTGTTTGCTTTTGTCTTGTTTTGTAGTTTCTGTTTCTTGAGGCTTGTATGCCTTGTTGCTCTTTCGAGCTTGTTTTAGTTTTTGGGATGATTCTTTTCTGAGGTTTATCTCCTGCCTTGTTTTTCCTATATTAGGAAAACAAAGATTCAATAAATCTTTCGCTTATAAAAGAAATAGTTTAGAAGGTAATTTCGACATTTCAATCTCACTGTTGACTGTCCGTCACATTTTCTGTCATTTCTGACAGAAAATTAGTCTTCCGTTATAATTTATGCTAGGAAGTCAAGTAATCGTTAATTATTGGAGTTACCCCTAATATCACTTACTGACAATTAAAATTTCAAAACTATGCCATTGGTTATTTTATTGAGAAACTCCAGGAACTAACGATTATTTGACTTCGTAGTACAGATCATAACGGAAGACTTTTTTATCGACCAAAAAATATCGTACATCAAAGTTGTATCCATAAACCAACATTTTATGTTCCATTTAACAGAAAATTTGACTAAAAAGCATGTGCAGAGCACATGCTTGTTAAAACATTTCTAAATGGCCCAAATACCCTCACATTCATTCTCAAATCATAACTATTCAACTTTTCACTTCAATAATATTTTACTGGAGTAACTCGATGTCATAACCCTAACCTTTCCTTTATTACCAAATCATAACTCAAGCAAAGGTTGGTTCTCATATCATAATATTGACCGCAACGTGTGTCATTTTCCGTACTCAAGTTTAACGACCGTTTAGTAAGTAACAAGAAAAGTTATACGTTAGGGTTATGATTTGAGAATAAGAGAAATGTCTACATTATGACATCATGCCATTTTAGGAATCTTTTAGAGGCACTTGACAAACATGTGACTGGTATTTCATGAAGTCAGTCATACTTAACATATTTGGATACATTTTGAGAATTAATTTGTCAAACTTGTTACTATATAAGAAAGTTGATAGGTATATGTTATGATTTTAGAATTGACGAAAGTACAACGATACTATATAGGATTTTCCCTATTTTATTTTATATATTTTTAAAATTTAGAGGGGTTACTCCATGTCCTAACCCCACCTTTCGTTTATTACTAAATCCTAACCCAAGAAAACATTAATTGTCATGTAGTAACGTTGACCGCATTTTCCGTCCAAAAGTTTAACGATAGTTTAATGAGTAACAAGAAAAGTTGATAGTTCAGAGTTATGATTTGAGAATAATGAAAAGGTTTACGTTATGATTTAAGAATAAACGAAAGGTCTCAATTATGATCTGAGAATAAACGAAAAGTTGAAGTTTACATTTTAGGAAAGTTTTAGAGCATGTGACAAGCATGTGACTGGTATTTCACGACGTTAGTCACACTTAACAGATTTTAATACATTTTGACAATTAATAAGATAAAAACCGTTACTATCTGATACGTTTCATATATGTGGGTTATGATTTGATGTTTGACTTTAGTACAACGAGGTGACATGAAGTTCTTTCAAATTTATATGTTGAGTTATTTTTATAAAAAAAACAAATATGATTTTTTTAGTTCTTTTCAAATTTATATAAACTAACCTTTTTATATCCCTTAAAACACCTTTTAGGGTCTACATTACTTTTGTTTAAGGTCTAAATATATATAAACTAACTAAATTTGAAATGTTTTGTTTTATTTTATCAAAAATAACGTTTGAAACACTTTTTTTCTTCTTTAGGTCTACATTACTTGCTTCATATTCCTCGATGCTTTGTCTCCTTTTACTCCTCGCAATTTCTCGCAGTGTTCGACAAATTTAGCTTCGAAAGGGTTCCAACCAACAACGGTAAAGGTGGTGTGCGTGTCGTGTCCCGCGTCTCTCGTCGATCGAAAATCCTCCTGACCCTTGCTGAAGAATCGAGCTCTGATGAGCTTCTAGTTACAACTCCTCGCCGTGAATCTTGCTCTAGTCTTGCAAACCCCTTTCCACTGTGCCAGATTCAGACTAAGATTTAGATTTAAGAAGCTTCGCCGCTCCGGCAAGACTTGCTTTACCAACCTGACTCCAATTTTTTAATTTTTAAAGCAAATCTATGTTGCCACGTGTCTACCAACTATTGGTTCAATTTTACATATCCCTTGAATATCGATGTGTCGTTTGGCTAGCGCGAGACCTCCTCTGTAAATAGGGAAACAGTTCCATGCTTTCCTTGCTCAGAGAGAATCATGATCCTCTCGGGTTTGTTGACCTCCGTCAAGATCAATCTCGGCCCTGGTATGTACAACTAGGTCTCCATAATATAGAAGTAAGACTAGGTCTCCATAATGTTGTGCCAATTAAAACTGGGGCAGCTACAAACTTTGGCATGTAGAAAGGATGAATTCAGGTAGTATCTTGCTTTCACGATCCTTGCCACCGGCCTGGACTCCAAACATAACAATTTCCACGCCTGTTTACGTAAGAGGGATATATTGAAATCTTGTAAGTTCAAGAATCTCATTCCTCCTATTGCCTTGGGCCTACATAATCGATCAAATGATTTCTAAATGATCGACATACTTTTCGTACATGTATCCATCCACCAGAATTTAACTAAAAAAACATATAGCTTATCTATTAGTCCTGTTGGGTGGGATTCTGAAGACCCCTATCGCATATGTGATTATAGCCTGGTGGATATGACACCCTGAGAAGATAGAGGCCGTGTATATTTCCCAAATTCTTAGGGGTAAGAAAACATGTTTCTCTGTCTCCCACTAAAGTATTAGATTTGAAAAAAATTGAGGACTTATTGTACTTAATAGCTTGCCCTGACATATTCTTGATCACTTCAAGAGTGACCTTCAACTTTCCAGCTTCCCAAGCCGAGGTCTTGAAGAAAATTTAGCAATCTGTAACAAATATATGAGTAATTTGTGAGGCTCCTTAAGAAACCAACTACCACATGATCTTTCTGGCCTTCTCCATCTCCTTCAACATACGAGAGTCCCTCAATATAAATCAAGAAGACATACAACAATAGTGGGTACCTTGACGGATACCCCGTTTGGGCACAATCTTCTTCATGTGTTGTCCCCCAACCATGATGATGTAGCTTACAAAACTCATACACATGGAGATTAGTTCCTACAAATGAGAGTTCAAGCCTAGAGTGTCCAACGTGGTGAGTAAGAAGGGCCACTCCACTCACTCATAGACTTTACCCATGTTGAGCTTAAGAGTCATAAATTCCATCACGCCTCATGTTTTCCTTTTTAGGTAGTGGATAAGCTCGTATGAGATGAGGATATTATTCTGGATGGCTCGTCCTAGGACAAACACCTCCTACCTCTTTGAGATCACCTTATGGAAGGTCGGTTTTAACCTATTATCTAAGACTATGGAGAGTATCTTAAATATTATATTGTAGATGGTGATGGGCCTCAAGTCCTTAATCTTGGTTGAGGAAGGTATCTTTGGTATAAGTGCAAGAATTGTATCGTTTAGGTGGGTCAAGATCCTTCTCCAGTTATAGATCGTGCAAAAAAAATGGACGATGTCCTCGACCATTATTTCCAAAAAATGTTTGTAAAAAAATGATTAATGCCATCCAAATCCAGGACTTTGTTGGGACTCAACTCGAAAATAGAATGTCATACCTTCTCCCCCACTATGGGTTTAAGTAGGGTGGTATTTTGTGCCGCCAATAATCGACGTTGGAGTTATGGGGAAGGGTACAATCCCGTATCACCATGGAAATGAATATGTCCATGAAGTACGATTGAAGTAAGTTCTCTAGGTCGTTACCTCAAGAGACCGTATGCCCCTCCTCGTTCTATAGCTCCCGGAGCTCGTTCCACATACCTCTCTAGGAGGTTGAGGCATGCAAATTCCTTGTGTTTTGGTCTCCTGCAACTATCCATTGTTGTGGATGATGATCGCTTCCCGTTGTTGGTTTTTCGATCTTTTTGTTCTCTCATGAAGAATAATGATATAACATTGACACCATAAAATCTTTCAGGAGTGCTCCTTGAACACCTCTCGGCCACATTTGTCTAGTGTTGAGCCAACTGAGGCGAAGCTATATTGCATGCCCATGGAGTCCGACCAAATATCCTACACAATGCAACCACATTCTGGTTCTTTAGTGCACATATTTTTAATATGAAACCTCGCTCGAACCTCGGCTAATTTCTTCGTCCTCGTGTTAACCATAATCGAGAGGTAGTCGGAAGTAGTAACCTACAAGTTAGTAAATGTAGTCCCCCGATATTGAGCCATAAAACATCTCGTAACCACTTCATCGTCCAGTCATTCTTCCATCTTTGTTTCCTGTTTGCGTCCTTTGAACCATGTCAAAAGATGGCCTCAAAATGACAAATCCCTGACGCCAACTACCTTAAGGGCCTCAGGTAATCCATCCATAAGGGCACTTGAATACAGTCGGCCTCCTCTCTTCTCCGATTGATGAAGGATTGCATTAAATCCTAAATAAGAAGCCACTTGTCTATGTCTTCCGTCCTCAATTCCCAGAGCGCCTTCCAAAAATTCTTATCGTTTGGCCTAGCTCGACTCCCCATAAATTCCCTTGAGTCGGAATGATTAGACTCCTTGTGTATAAGCCCAACCATCAATGTAATTTGAGGAGACATGACGTACGTCGAAGGTGAACAATGTTGGGTTATTTTATAATCCAACGTGTGGGCTTACAAATTGGACAAGTATATTTGGGGTCAATGATTCGTATTGGGCTACTAGTTGGGAAGCACAATTTAAAACATTAATGAGTATGAGCTTTGTTATGTGTGATACCCATATAAATCTGATTAGAGTAATGGGCTTTATTCAGATTCTATATATAAAGGCATATTAGGGTTTGGTCCCCAAGTTCAATCAGCCGCCTCTCTTTTCTCCTCCATCCCCATCTGTAGAGCGAGAGCTTTTGAGAGAGCATAAGGGATTGATCTGTGGAAGACCAAAACCATTCTTGTTCTCCTCATCGACATAGAATCATCAGATACACTTTCTATGTTGTTATACATAAATCCTGATTGTTTGACTGAGCGTTGGATTCTTAAGGGAATCGATTAGGCTCTAACAAGTGGTATCAGAGCCACGCTTTAGTCGGATTATTGGGATTTATTTATTATCCTTATTGATTTAGTTGATTGCGAAACTGTTATTCTGGGTTTTGGGTTTCAATATCAACGTGTTGATGTTCTTATACTTGTATATACGTGTATTTGCTGATATTTGTGTTGTGAACTCTCCGTGTGTTGGATGGTACGGTTGACTTAATACAATTGTAATTGTATATGCGATCTGGTGTTCCTTTTGGTGTTGCAGCCGAAACCTTTGGTGTTGGATCTGTTACACTAGTGGGACCCTTCGGTCTGATACAGTCTTTAATATGCATTTAAAGACAGTTTTTTTAGTGATTATCGTGGATGTTACCATGTTTGTTTTTGATTGATTAAATCATTAATGTTATACTTGCATGTGTACAGAAGTCCAATAAATCATATTGATATGCACAATACTTGGTTATATGTGATTTCGGTGAATTTTATGATTGATAATATATCAAGCATGTAATTTTGGTACTGTGGCACATGATTAATATATATATATATAGTTTTATATATTAATTGATTGATTTATATTTATGGATTAAGTAAGTGTTTAAAGTAAGTTTATTGTTTTGATATTTAATATCAAAAATTTCAGATTTGGACACTTACTTATATTATTTTGTCCCTTATTTTTGAATAAATGAATCGACGCATAAAGTTTCCAAAGTAACCTCTTGTGTGTAGGTTTATTTATTTTTAAAATAACGGGATGTGTGTGTTTATTGTTCATGCGGTCAATGCTCGGCCCAAAGGAAGGTCATTGATTGGCCGAACAATGAATACACGTGTGCTAATATATGTGTATGATAATTACAGTAACGACTTGTGATATATATTGATATGTTAATATGTATGTATTTATTTTTATTGATACATACTGGTACTGTATATTTGGTTCATATATCTGATCAGTAAGCGTTTGAAACAATTTCACTTTTGATATTGATATCAAAATTTCAGTTTTGGGCACTTACTAATATTATTTTTGTCCCCTATTTTAAATGAGTAGATCGATGCATAAAGTTTCCAAAGTAACCTCTTGTGTGTATGTTTATTTATTTTAAAATAACGGGATGTGTGTGCTCATTGTTCATGCGGTCAATGTATCGGCCCAAAGAAAGGTCATTGATTGGCCGAACAATAAACACACGTGTGGGAATGGTGTGTGACGATTGTAAAGTTTTCATGTGGATAACATACCGGCCCAAAGGAAGGATGTTATTTGACAGAATTTATCGTCAGCACTTGATTTCTGCATGCAAGAGTACCACTTATGAATTAATGATTCTATCCAAAGATAGACATTAATGTTGTGCTAGGTATCTTGGTTGTATGGGCCCATCACTTCGGTTGATTGAAAATTGTGTATCACATGAGAATTGTTTGCTTATTCTTAATGTGTTATAACATGATTTTCAATGTTTGAGCTTATGTATTTATTTGTTCTGTATTGATAGTTACTATCTGCTGCTAATATCACTGCCAACATGAATTCAATTCTTTTGCTTAACGACACAAACTTTAGGAGATAGAAATAGAACATTATGTTAGTTCTCGGTTGTGTGGATCTAGACTATGCGATAAGGTTTGAACAAACTGCTTCTTTTTCGGATAAAAGTTCCACTTAGGATAAGTCGAACTTTGAGAAGTGGGAGCATTCGAATCGCCTCAGTCTTATGATGATCCAACGTAGTGTTCTAGAAACATTTAGGGGCGGTATGTCAAATGAGGTCATTGTAAGGGGTTTCCTCAAAGAAATTGAAAGTCATTTTGCAAAGAACGAAAAGGCTGATACAAGCAAGCTTTTAGCTGGCCTTGTCCAGATGATGTATAAGGCTAAAGGAAACATAAGGGAGTACATTATGGAGATGTCTAACATCGCTTCAAAACTTAAGAGGGTCAAGCTTAGTCTGTCTGATGACTTGCTTGTCCATTTGGTCCTTATCTCACTTCCAGCACAATATGGTCAGTTTATAGTTAGCTATAATACTCGGAAGGATAAATGGACTCTTAATGAGCTCATTTCTCATTTTGTGCAAGAAGAGGATAGGTTGAAGCGTGAAAAGACTGAAAGTGCTCATGTTGCAATGACATCAATGGGCAACAAAAGAAAGAGGATTAAGGATAAGGTAACTGCAGTGGGAAGTTCACATTTATATTTTCCCTTTACCAAATTCGTAGAGGAGTGCAGAATCGTCCCGCAATACACCATGCAAGGGAAACCTAGCATGAATGGTGACGCGGAGAGGAGAAATAAAACTCTTAAGGACATGGTGAGAAGTATGATTAGTCATTCTTCTTTACCGGAATCACTCTAGGGAGAGACAATTAAGACTGCAGTATACATACTGAACAGAGTACCTAGTAAAGCGGTAGCTAAAACCCCTTATGAATTGTAGACATGAAAAAGGCCTAGTATTAGGCACTTAGACATTTGGGGTTGTCCAGCTGAGGCGAGGCCTTATAGGCCACATGAGAATAAACTGGACTCTAGAACGATCAGTTGCTACTTTGTTGGGTATCCTGAACGGTCGAGGCGTTATAAATTTTATGATCCCTCAACTAAGTCCTTTTTCGAAACGGGAAATGCGAGATTTCTTGAGGATGTTGTGTTTGAGGGGGGAGAGAGTATCAGGAATGTTGTCTTTGAAGAGGAATTCGTTCCTCTGCCGGATGTTGCTATTGAAAATGTTCAACCTGTTGACATTGTTCAAGACACAATAGAAGACAACAGTGAGGATTCTCCTCTACAACTCCTTGCTCAATTTCAAGAGGTTGTTCCAGAAGAGCAACCACAACAACCTCAAGAGGAAGTGCCACTTAGGCGATCCACTAGAGACAGGAGGAGTGTAATCTCTAGTGATTATATTGTATTCCTTCAGGAACACAAGTTTGACATAGGGACAATGGAAGATGATCCAATCAACTTCCACTAGGTCAAACAAAGTGTTAACTATCAAAAGTGGATCGATGCTATGAATGATAAGATAAAATCTATGCATGATAATGGCGTTTGGAAACTCATCAAGTTGACTGAAGGTGCGAAACCCATTGGTTGCAAATGGATATTTAAAACCAAGCGGGATACGAAGGGCAACATTGAGAGGTACAAAGCGCGTCTGGTTGCTAAGGGTTTTACTCAAAATGAAGGTATTGACTATAAAGAAACTTTCTCTCTGGTATCATCGAAAGATTCTTTTAGGACAATAATGGCACTTGTAGATCATTTGGATTTGGAGCTGCATTAGATGGATGTAAAGACGGCTTTTCTCAATAGTGAAATTGAGGAAACCATATATATGGAACAACCAGAAAACTTCGTATCAGGTGACCCAAAGTCTATGGTCTGTGAACTCAAAGGTCCATCTACTGTCTCGATCAGGCTTCCCGTCAATGGTATCACAAGTTTCATACTATCATTACCTCGTATGACGTTGAGGTCAATGTAGTGGATAATTGTGTATATCCTAAGTTCAGTGGGAGTAAATTCATCTTCCTAGTGTTGTATGTCGACGATATTTTGTTGGCAAGTAGCGATATAAGTTTGTTGCCTGAAACCAAGAGATTTTTTAACGAAATATTTTCAAATGAAGGATCTTGGTGATGTAACTTTTGTGTTAGGAATCAAGATACACCGAGATCGCTCTCATTGTATTCTTAGGTTATTGCAAAAGAACTATATCGAAAGGGTTCATGCCAGGTTTGGCATGAAAGATTGTGCACTAGAAGATACTCTCGTCGCTAAAGGAGCCAAGTTTAGTCTCAAAAGGTGCATCAAGAATGGATTAGAAAGAAATGAAATGCTTAAGATTCCATATGCTTCGGTTGTTGGGAGTCTTATGTATGCTCAGGTATGTACCCGTCCAGATTTGACGTACATAGTCGGCATGTTAGGCAGATACTTAGTGACCTTGGTATGGATCATTGGAAAGCAGCCAAAAGGGTCATGAGGTACTTACAGAGAACAAATGAATACATGCTCACCTATCGGAAGTTAGAAAATTTGGAGATCATTAGGTATTCTTACTCCGATCTTGCGGGTTGCCAAGATATAAGGAGATCCACTTCTGGTTATGTTTTTCTGTTATCAAGAGGAGCTATATCTCAAAGAAGTGCTAACCAGACACTTATAGCTCCTTCCATCATGGTAGCAGAATTCATAGCTTGTTATCAGGCAACCAATCAGGCTATATGGCTGCAAAATTTTGTCACCGAGCTACGAGTTCTGGATGGAATCGAAAGACCTCTAAAGGTCTATTGTGACAATCTTTTGGCAGTTATGTATTCGAATAAAAACAGAAGCTCGTCAAAGTCTAAATACATTGACATCAAGTTTCAAGTTGTTAAAGAAAGAGTTCAGAGCAGGATAATGTCTATTGAGCATATAGGAACAAACTACGTGCTAGCGGACCCACTAACTAAGGGCTTGACACCTAAAGTATTTCGTGAGCATAATGCTCATATGGGTGTTGTCTTAATTGACGATATGCAGTTTTAGTGGGAGTTTGTTGCCTATGTTTACTATTCGGAATGACACTATACTTGTTAAGTATTCTGCAGAATAAAGTTGATGATATTATCATCATTGTTGCTCTGAATGTTTTGTCTTTCAATTGCGGTTTAGCAAAAGGTTTGAAAGACTAAATATTGATCTCACTTAAGCATTAAGGACCAAGTGGAAATAGGCATGAATGATATCTCATTGCATGAATTTCCAGTCACACATCCATACTTGATCTATGTCATTGAATGTATTTGGCATGGTGATCATTGATGGGTCCAGTTACGATTGTTGTAGCAAAGGCCGCTTTGGTCTCATGTTGGTACAGGAAATGGACCAGATTGACTAAGGGGGAATGTTTTATGAATATTGACCATTTTGTGCGCACATACAGTTTTCAAATATAATTGTCATTAGGAATCGATTTGTAGCCCAAGTGGGAGATTGTTGGGTTATTTTATAATCCAACGTGTGGGCTTACAAATTGGACAAATATATTTGGGGTCAATGATTCGTATTGGGCTACTAGTTGGGAAGCCCAATTTAAAACATTAATGAGTATGGGCTTTGTAATGTGTGATACCCATATAAATATGATTAGAGTAATGGGCTTTATTCAGATTCTATATATAAAGGCATATTAGGGTTTGGTCCCCAAGTTCAATCAGTCGTCTCTCTTTTCTCCTCCATCCCCATCTGTAGAGCGGGAGCTTTTGAGAGAGCATAAGGGATTGATCTGTGGAAGACCAAAACCATTCTTGTTCTCCTCATCGACATAGAATCATCAGGTACGCTTTCTATGTTGTTATACATAAATCCTGATTGTTTGACTGAGCGTTGGATTCTTAAGGGATTCGATTAGGTTCTAACAAACAATGCTTTCCAAAAGAGCATGAGGCCTCCACTATGTCTCACTACCCTCATTGTTACCCCTCGCGAACTTCCATTTCTATTTGTAGAGCCGAATTGCATCTACTGCTACCAACGTTCGCTGAGGAAGACAGATTAGGTCAATATTTTTAAAATTGGCTTTTGAGATGTGCCCGGTTTCTAACTGTACTAAGCCCCCAAAAATTTCATGCCATAACCTTTATCACAGGTAACAGGTCCATTGATTGGATCCTACCACAGTCGCTTCACGTTCCAGACCTGGGTTAGGTCAGAAGAAGATTAAAAAAATCAACTTTTGAATGTTTATTTTTGACATTTGAGTAAAATGTAATGTTTTATCGTATATAATTATGTAAAATCCAATTTAATTTCAAATAATGAATATGTAATTATAAATTTCTCTGCCTGTTTCGCAACACTACATAATCTATATGCAGAATTTCCCAACATTCAACACCTTAAATCTGAAATATTCATTTTTTAATATGATGCTTCAGCTTCATCCTATACAGCTATGCTTGACACTAGTGCAGGAGCCCCAATATGTTAAATGAAGCCCAACGAGCCTCAGTCCATTATGATCCAAAGAATGAGAAGAAGACGAATGACCCACCCCATTGGTAGATATTGTCAGTCGAACTTGAATACAGTTAAGTAAGGCCCATCGTTAAAACTAATAGAGCCCCGTATTGGACTCCACACATAAAGAGTGTTGATGGGATTCTATATGTTAGTTACCCTAATTCACACTTTTGGTATCCGAAAAGGGTTGTTAGGTTAAGGAATGTTGGAAATCCATGCCAAGAAACCAACTCATCATTTTTATTTTATATATTTAATTTAATAAAACAATGGAAATTAGCAAAACACAAGGTGAGAATAAGTTGGCAGTCCCACCAAGTCCAATACGCTAAATTACAAAAGTAGACAAGGGTTATAAAAATAGAAAGACAAGAACAATCCTTGAAAGAGTGCACACATGCTCACCATAATTGTAAGATTCCTATTTCATATGCTCACTTGTGAAGACTCAAGACACAGAACATGGATGCCATCAGATTCAAACAACCAATGTTTAGACAATGGATGAAGGAGGTCTCATTTTCACACAAAAATTGCATAAACTCGAGTATAGAACCCACAGAATAATTGCAAATGATGATGGTGTTGTGGGTGTGGTTTGGTTCATCAAAACATAGAAAAAGTGAAGCACAAGTGGGAACAATCCATTGTTTACAACAAAAGACACTTATGTATCCACAAAGAAAGGAAGCAACCAAAACATTGTGGGTCACTCTCTTTCTCGTGGATGGAAATTCCAAGGCCTTAATCGTCTTCAATGAAGCAAGGGTTGTTGTGATCTTAACATTAACAACAACAACATAGGAACAAAAACAGAGCATTTTGGATTAACACCCATCTCTCTCAATCTCAATCTCAATCTCATCTCTTAATTCCTGTATTTAACGCTCTCTCATACTCATCCTTTGCTGTTTTTCATGTCTTTTACTTCAACTCTCCTCGTTTCCACCGCCAATTTTCATTTCTTTCCTCATTTTTCAGACACTAAATATTTATATTTCTCTCTCTCAGCTCTGTTTCTGATACCGATGCCCTAAGCCTGAGGACAAGAAAATTTATCATTTTCATGGCAGCTGCTACAAGTACAACAACTACTACTACCACAACTCACCTCAAGCTCCAGACACAGTCCTCCTCCAAGCCCAGACGCCGCAAGTGCCGCGAAACCACCATCTCCACCACCGCCAACGGCGGCGACCACCGCAAGCTCGACAGGCCCACCATCGTCTCCCCCGAAAGCTCCTGGTGCTGTCCGGCTTCCAAACCCATATCAACCACCCCAGCTCCTCCTCCTCCTCTCCCGCCCTCGCAATCTCGTCGTGGGGGTCACTACTTCAGCAGCCCCATCGCGAATCCCGAGCCCGATCCAGCACCCGGCGTTGCCTGCGTCTCCTCGCCGAGCGACTCCTTCAGGATCCGATTGTCGCCGGGAAGCCTCTCGCCGGTCATGGATTTCACCAAGACGACCACGACGACGACCCTCTCTAATGGCCACGAATCGTTCCCTTCCAGCTTCTACAAGTTCAATTCGGCCCTCACCGCCGGGCTCCTGAACCCAATGTCGCCGCCCCCTCCGACCGATAAGACCCGATCGAGCCCTACCCTTTTCGAGATGATGGCTAGCGAGCCCGATGTTCAGACCAGAACCCAGATCCATGGACACCCACTTCCCCCCTCCGCCTCCAAGCCCCCAATTTCGGTCCAGGACAAGCAAGCTTTGACGATGCAGCGAATATCGGAGATTCTGGCCGCTCGGAGTCCGGGGAACCAGTTCAACGACCAGCCCTCGAGCGACATCAAGCTCACCTTGAGCTCCAAAGATGGGATTAGCATTTCGCTGAGCGTCCACAGGCAAATACTCGTCGCGCACAGTCGATTCTTCGCCATGAAACTCTCCGAACGTTGGACCCAGCAGCAGAGGTCGTCGTTGCCGTACATTGTCGAGATCGCCGACTGCGATGACGTCGAAGTTTACATCGAGACGCTGCGCTTGATGTATTGTAAGGATCTAAGGAAGCGGCTCATGAAGGAAGACGTTTCCAGAGTTCTGGGCATCTTGAAGGTAACATTTCTATACCCTTGTTTGGTTGCTAGGGAAATTCCATGTATAGGCAAGAAAATAAATTTTGGTTTTGTGATTGAGAAAACTGCAATAACCCCATCAAATGTCTGTTACTAACTCACCCATTTGGTTTGATCATAGAGATTTATGCATATACAATGGTTACCATATATGATTGTGAATTTCGTGGTTATGTCTTCTGGAAGTCTATTTTCTTGATTTCGGGGAATAGGGATACGAATTCGTCTGTTGAATTAGTTGGTGCTGTGTTTTCTAGGTCTCTGCAGCAATAGGTTTCGATGCAGGGGTTCTTACGTGTTTGGAGTTCTTAGAAGCTGCTCCTTGGGCCGAGGATGAAGAAGAGAAGGTGGCTTCTTTGCTGTCAGAGCTAAGACTAGAAGGAGTTGGAGCCGGGGAGGTTCTCAAGAGAGTCTCACACGAAGTTCCTAGTGCTAGCGAAGTTGGCAATGACAATGAAGAAGTGCTTCTCAAGCTTATCAATGTTGTTCTTGAGGGCAAGGATGAGAAGGCTAGGCGGGAGATGAAAAGGTTGGTTTCAAAGATGCTTCACGAGAATTCTTCACAGAACGAGCTCCGGAAAGAGTCGCTATATTCAGCTTGTGACGGGTGTTTGCAATTGCTCCGCCATCATTTCTTGAAGGCAGCAAGTTCAGATATGCAAGAGGTGGGCCAAATTGCAAGACAGGCGGATAATTTGCACTGGATCTTGGACATTTTGATTGATAGGCAGATGGCGGAGGACTTCTTGAAAACTTGGGCTTCTCAATCGGAATTGGCTGATTCACATTCTAAAGTTCCTGCGGTTCATAGGCATGAGATCAGCCAAGTTACGGCCCGGCTCTTTGTGGGAGTAGGGAAGGGGCAGCTATTGGCTTCCAAGGAGGCGAGGTTCTTGCTTCTGAAGACATGGTTGGTGCCGTTTTATGATGATTTTGGGTGGATGAGGAGGGCATCGAAAGGGCTGGATCGTCATTTGATCGAGGACGGTCTGAGTAACACGATTCTGACGTTGCCTCTTGCCTGGCAACAGGACATTTTGCTTGCCTGGTTCAACAGGTTCTTGAATTCCGGTGAAGATTGTCCCAATATACAGAGAGGATTTGAGGTTTGGTGGAGGAGGGCTTTTTGGAGGCGGAATGATGAGCAGGAACGTCCTCGCCAGATGAGAATAACGACTGCGACTTTGGAGCATTCGTCAAGCTTAACTCACAGATGATGCTGGAAACTGTGATCTGATGGGCATTGGATTTATCTCTCTTTTACCTTATGGTTCCTTACAGTTCATCTCCAATTCCAAAATGAGACCAACAATACGGCCTAAGCCTGGAGCCGGATTAGGACTTGATAGAGTTGGACGATCTCTGTTTGTCTTGGTGGTGGAAGAAGACAAGCAGCTTCCCTGTTTTGTAGGGCATGAAATCTGGGGAGATTTGACGTTCACGTTATGTTTTTTGATTATGGTTTCTTGTGTCTTATATGTTGTCTGATTTTGAGATTTGACAATCACATGAACTTTAGTGTTACTTTTGGCTGAGAAGGCTTTCTTTTTTTGTTTTGTTTAGGGTAGTATACTTCCTATCCTCAGACTTGGTGTCACAGAGATGGGCTTATCGGTTCAACTGGGAATATTATGTAAATTGTTCATTCACATTGTTGTAACAATGAACGTAAAAATACAAGGTTTGCCCTTCACTAGGGTTTGAGAGCAGCGGCGGCCACCGCTGTTTGTTTGGTTTTGGGACGCGATCAAGGCCATGGTGCCTAATCACATGATCATGGCCTCGCCGGCTTCCGAATCATGTAGGTTCCGTTCGGTGAAAAGGGGAAAAAACACACATGCGGTGGTGTTGCTTTTTCGGAGCTTCATCATTTTGGCTAGTCCATATTACCCATATAGTTCTGCAGGTGTTTGGCCACTGGTTTAACGGCTGGTTTTGGCGTTTCTGATGATGGTGAACTCGAAAGGGAGGATCGGTTTGGAGGCGGAAGGGCAGGAAGTCCCACCGCGCGATATTCTTCAATAAGATCAAGAGCCAACAATTTTACGTTTCTAAAGGCCCTCATTATCATTAGAGTGGGGCGGCGTCAGCTAGCTCCTTGGTAGGATGCATTGTCCAATTGAGCCATTTCAGCCCCTGGCTACAGGGCTACCCAGGCCGTCACTCTTGGGTTTCAGTATTCTACTGGAGCATAGTCTAGAGTCGATTTGTGCTTTTTCGGATCATAGGGATCACCCGACCCTACTCCACAGTTTTCAGCCGTTGTACCGGTTGCCTCGGCCGTTATCGCAGTATTCTCCCATCGGCACCCTTGAAACACTTCGATGAAAGAGTACTTTTCAATTTAGCAACGATGTGTGGACCTTTTATTCTGTTTCTTTACAGTTATGTCAATTATTAGTCATCTCTCCTGGGTGACCCATTTCGGGACTGTAAATCCTAAGTTTCTTATTTATTAATATGTTACTCTCGTTACCCGCTAAAAAAACAAGGTTTTCAACTGATATCCGATAAATTGTAAAAAATGTGTAATTAAGAGCGGTTAAACAAGAAATTAAGGACCAGCCATAAATTTTTAGAAAGCTAAAGCCTAGTTGGTCTAACCCTATTATGCGCTCTTAAGGGTCAGTGGGGGTGTCGTGGGTGTTCTTCCGTTGTCGCCAACTCTTTTTCTTAAGTCTTGGACCTTCTTAGTGGGGCTGCGAAGGCTGAGGTCTGAGTGGGCTAGTATCAGGCTTCTGTGTCTTTGACATATTTGGCTAGAACGCAATTATTGTGTCTTCTTAGGGTCCGCTGCCATTGAGTCGAGCACCCTTTTAGCTAGGGTTCAGTAGGGATCTTTTTCCAGCCTAAGAACGGTTGACTGTCAGTTTACCTTCCTCGAGTGGATCGAGTCTCCGGCTGTTGCGCTGACTAGGAGCGCCTAGGGTTTATTACGCCATGTTTGAGGAGCTCGACACTCAGCCCCCGGTCCTCCTTGGTGGATGACTCTCCTGCCAGGTCTGGCTTTGCTTGCCAAAAGCGTGGTTGATGGTAGGTGAGGTGGACTGGGATTTTCTTTCTCCTTTTTACTGCTTTTGTTTTATATTCAAATTCTTGTTGGACTTTAGTTTGGAGGTTTGTGGCTTCCATTCTGAGACTCATACTTTTTCTAATACATTCATTTCCCTCTGATAAAAAAAATACAAATTTACATATGAAAAAAGCGTTTATAGTACACCTGCATTTTTTATCCATTGAGTTTTAGTAGCTTTATTTGAAATCTTACATTCGTCTTTGGCCTCTACCATGAGTTGGTGAGTAGCCCTAAAATCATCCTTACACAATGGTCCTTCCACAAACAAATGACTAAGGATTTTACGACACGAGACATTTTGACAAAATACGCATACCATACCTCCTCAATTCGTCTTGTGCCCAATTTGACAACTCGTCCTTGAGCTTAAACATCGCCTTTTGTCCCCTAGTCTAAGAATCCAATACAAACTCAGTAAAGACCATCATATATTCCATGATCGAACCCTTGTTATCAACTGACGGAGATTTCTCGTAACCTTACTTTTATTTTCCGAATAGAACATACAGTACAATATTCATTTACAGTTGATACGTTCCTTCAATTCATGCAATAGTAAACAAGACATTTTAAGTTAGCTTCATTTTAGCCGAAATTTACTTACAGTGTGTTTGAGCTCTGCTCAGCTGAGAACCTGTTTGATCAAAATGCCCATTTACAGGTACTATACATATGATGTATTCGTAATTTCGTACTTATTGAGCTCCTATTCGGGGTTGCGTTCCACTAAAAAATGAGAAGCTTTCCTCAGCTTGTCCTGCATTCCTCCTCCTGCAAGTGGGTGAAGAATGAATTCAGGGTCGGACAGTCATAGTTCAGCTCACCTGGTTTCGCATGTTTTTGCCTGTTACAGACAAAACCCGATATCATCAGGTTGGAACAGCACAACTTAACTAGTGTTATGCATCACTTGTATTTACCATTCTTGATCAGACAGCATATCATCCGTCAGTCCAAACTTTCTCAGCTCTTCCTCCGAGTGATGCAAGGTTAGGCAATACCTGTAGATCATCAATGTGAGACAGATGGTGCCAAGTTTGACATGATCTAGGTTTGCTAATTATGTTGTACCTAGGATCAACAAAACGTCCATTCTATTGCATTGCAGAACTGATGATGGGAAGGATTACAAAGTTTACCTTCCACCGAACCCTCTTTCCATGACAATCATGCCACCATTGGCCATGTTGTGGAGGTTCTCGAATTGCTCCACAGTCCATTTGTACCATCTCATGAGAAACACACGCAGTGTCAAGCCATGAGACACAATCACCAAGTTCATATCCGGGTTTCGCTCCCCCGGCGGCTGAAACCTCCCTATGTCAATATCTGCTCGCAACGTTTCTCTGAATCCTGTACATTTCACCAACATTGAGACCCTTTTGCTATACCATATGAAACTGTGAATCATGATGAACAAACAGCAAGATCTACCTGTGATTCTGTCATAAACATCAGCTGCAGATTCACCATTAGGAAACCTGTAGAAGAACCTCCCGTACTGCTTCCGAGCAGCCTTCTGAAGCTTCATCATTTCTCTATCCTGAAAGTTCCCTTTTCAGGATCAAGAAAAATGAGCCAAACCCAGTTAAAATCTCATGATTTAGTTCAAGTCTGATCAACCGAGAAATAAGAAATGTAACGTTTTTTTAGCTGGGCATTTCGTCGAACAGGTGGTGTGCATAGAGAAACACGAACCAAAATCCTGCTCGCGGAGCCGAGGCTCTTCTCTCATGCCGGCAATCCTGGGCCGCTCGAACGCCATGCCCAAATTCCTCAAGGTCTCGCGGGTTCTCAAGTAGGGAGAGACGTAGAAGTATACCTTCCAGTCATCGGCTCCGTCTCTCTCGATCATCTCCCGAATCCTCCTCCCACATTCCCGCGATTGCGCCGCTCCTTCCTCCGTAATCCCCACCTTGGGATCGGCGACTCTGGTGTAGACACTCTCGTCGACGTTCCCTTCGCTCTGTCCGTGTCGGACCAGGATTATCCGCCGCGGCCGAGGAGGACGCACCGCCGACGCCGTGACCGCTCGGAGCATAGGGTTCTTTTCCGGAAAACCGGCGAAACCGTTGTTGCCTGAATGGATGGTGGGTTGGTTCTCGGAATCAGAGCAACGAATTGCCGTGTTGGGCCTGAGCAGTGCTTTGGTGAGAAACAGAGTGGCCATTGCCGATCTAGAAACAGAGCAAATGGGACGAAATCGAGCGAAGGAGCTGTACTAAATTGATTGTTGGTTGCTGCTCTAAGATTAAATTTGGATCTCGTGTGGTCATTGTGCCTTTGTACTGATTGTTATCTTTAGTTGACTCAACTTTGACTTACTTCGTTCTGATTTTGTCACAATCTATTACACATTATACTGGAATATAAAATCTCATAGATAGAAGGAATGTTGTTTTTAATCACTGATCAATACAATTAACTGTCTGAACAGGTTTAAGTTAACTTTTTGTACATAGAGAGACAAATTTTGTAGCTTATTGTTTAGCCCGAAATGCAGGCGTTTGGTGTATTATTGATTGACGGGTTGCGGAGATCCCGGTGGAACTCCATGACTTATTAGCCAAAAATTTAATCTAATGCACTATCGCAATTTCAAAAAAAACTATCGATCAATGAAACAAAAAAAAGCTCTCCAAAAACGATCTCTAGCCGAAAAAAAAGAACCCCAAAACCCTAGGCGTCGTTGTCGGCGACGACGGCTCTCTTCTCTTTGCTTTTCGTTTGTTTCTTATTTAATCTTTTTTTTGTCACGCCCCAAATCCGGTTTTCACCGAACTCGAGACGTGAACTAAAATAATAATAAAATAGTAATAAAAGTAAGTTTAAACAACATAAATCTCCGAATTTAGTTCATAATCAAAAATCTGGTGCCACGAGTCAAACACTCAAAATCCAAATAAAGAAAGACATTGTTTAGTACAGGAAGAGGAAGTACGTCTCTACTAAATAAGTAATCCCCGGAGTCTCGATGAGCTCCCGAGCTCCGAGACGTCCTCTAAACCGACTCACGATCGAAACCTGTAAAACAGTAAATAGAGGGGGTGAGCTTTCGCTCAGTAGGAAAAAGTAGTAAAGGGAAAGGACTTCCGCTCTGACGCCATAATCACTCGATCAATAACACATACTAATAAATGACTACACAAACAGAATCCAACAAGAACGCAACATTATCGACAATAGAACCAAGCTAAAGAAACATACAAACAACAGAACATTATGTTGCGACGTCCACTACGAACGTCACTCAAACCCGACATCATACGGACATAAGATAGGTATACCATGATACTCCGATCACCACGCACAGCTCAACATATCGTACCGGAACACGGCATCGGTCTAGATATCTTCCCGGACACACAACATCGGGGTGAAACAAATACATCATACCGGAATACACAATCGGTCTAGATGTCTTCCCGGACACACATCATCGGGGTGAAGCAAATACATCATACCGGAATACACCGTCGGTCTAGATGTCTTCCCGGACACACAACATCGGGGTGAAACAACACATCATACCAGAATACACCGCCGGTCTAGATGTCTTCCCGGACACACAACATCGGGGTGAAACAACACATCATACCGGAATACACTATCGTTCTAGATGTCTTCCCGGACACACAACATCGGGGTGAAACAACACATCATACCGGAATACACCATCAGTCTAGATGTCTTCCCGGACACACAACATCTGGGTAAATCTCACAACATACCGGACCGAAATCCTCCGTCGGTCGGGTATCTTCCCGTAGCACGGGGTACAAATCACACCACACAATACCATACCAAACATATTACACTGAACTTATCATACCATCAAAGCTTACCGACATAACTTATCGAGCACACCACATCGGTCTATCATTCACCCGATCATATCACAAGACAACCATTCATATCACATTCATCACATTCTTATAGCATAACATGATTCTTAAATTAAACATGGGATATACTACACATCAACGTTAAAGGACTATTAGCCAAAACCAAACACAACCAGCACACAATCCTAAGGCACGACATGGCCACATGTGATTCTACAGCACGACAATTCTCATAATTTAAAGTGGTTACTCTAGTTATTCACATCCTACATGTGAGTCTACACTTATTCCGATAATTCTTATCCTATATGCGTTCTAGTGACATTCCTTAATTAAAAACGGTATTTAATTAAAAACGGTATTTACTACTCTTCCTGTAAGAACCGCCTCCAGTCGATCCCGGTCGAACAGGTGAATCCTGGCGAAAGTTGACTTTTTACAGGAAAAGTCAACCGATGACTCCGGGAGTCATTCGGGACCTTTCCGGGGCCCAAAAAGCTTAGACATCGTTACGGTTAGCTTAATTGGGCCGTTTTCTTTCAAATGACTGTAATTGTGGCAAAGTCAACATTCGGTCAAATGGAGACTTTTTATCGACTTAAACAAATTAAACTGGAGTTGTTGGATTTTTTCTAAGGGCTAAGTGGTCCCCACTAGGACACTTGTCCTTAGTGGTTTGGAGGAGAAGAAATGGGTCTTCAATGACCCATTTACCCTCACATAAACCAAAATAGTAGAAGTGGACCTAAGGACATCATTGGACTTTCATTAAACTAGGTCTTTAAGGCATTTGGGGTCACTTTTCAGCCCATTTGTGAGGTGTAGCTGAAATTAGAGAGAGAGAGAGGAAGAGGAGAAGAAGCTTTGAAGCTTGAAGGAGAAGAAATGAGCAAAAATGGAGTCTTGAGCTTGATTTCTTCCCCAAAACTCTCCAAATCATCATCTTCTTCATCCCCATTCCACTCTTAAGGTAAATCCTACATCCATTTTCGTTTTCCTTAAGAATTGAATCATGGGTTTAGAAGGAAGAACATGAAAATGAGTGGGTTTCATTGTATTTTGAGGTTTGAAGCTTAGATGATCCAATTTTGGAGTAAATAGGTTGCTTTTGTGTTGGAAATCAATTGTTGTTGGTGTTTTGTTGAATATCTATCATGGGTATTGGATTATTAACGGTTTTGGAAGTTTGGGATTGATAAAAATGGAGTTTTTGGACTGAAATTTCGTGAAAAGGAAGCTAAAGGAAGAACAAGGTTGGAAGCCGTCAGACCCGTCACGGATCCGTGACGGGCACTGTGACGGAAGACGTCACGTCTCCGTGTGGGAGACCGTGACGGCGTCAGTCACAGCTTCGTGAGGAGAACCGTGATGGCGCAGGTAACGGATCCGTGACCAGATTCGTTACGAAGCCCGTCAAGGCTCCATGACCAGAACCGTGACAGACCTGAGTTGGGCCTTTTGGACCCATTTTGTCGGATTTTGAGTAATTGGGACGGTTATCTATAACCGAGTCCTTTGAGGGTAAATTAGGAAGATCTTTCCTCTTTAAACCTTTTAAGAATTACTCTTAATTCGAGTGTTTGTTTGTGATCTAAGACCTTGGACCCGAGCTCGGAGGAGGAGACCCTTGGACATCGTGACGTAAGGAGGAGGAAGCTAGCCAGGTCGTCAGCAACTAGGATCGGATTGCTTTCAAGGTAGGGAAGAGTAGTAAACTCCACTTTTAATTTAAAGAATGCTCATAGTATGCCTATAGGATAATAATAACCGGAAAGTACCTAGTTTGCATATAGGATGTGATTCACTAGATTAAACGCTTTTCAATTACTATAATAACCGGACGAGTCTTAGTTTGCTTATAGGATGTGATTCACTAGATTAATCGCTTTCAATATTTTGGGAAATTGTCGTGTTGGTATAATGATCATGTCAAGCCTTAGGATTGCGTGTTGGATGTACTTGTTGATGATTGTTCGTCCTTAATGTCGATGCATGTTCCGTCCTTTGGTTAAGATAAGAGTCATATTAGACTATATGATTTATGATGAGCTTGATATGAATGATTACTTGGTGACATGATTGATTGAGTGATTGTGTTGAATGACTATATGATTTGTGCCGTGTGATATGATCGGGTGAGTGATAAACAGATGGGACATGGTTGGTAAGTCATGACGGTAAGCTTGGTTGTTACGATGAATTCGGTGTAATGTGTTTGTTTGGTATTGAGTGTATTGTTGTTTGCTTGCCCCGCGGGTGTTTCCGGAAGGATATCTGACCGAGGGGGTATGCCGGTCCGATATCTTTACATTGTTGTTTCACCCCGATGCTACGTGTTCAGGGAAGACCTAGGCCGAGGGACATTCCAGTATGGTATATTATTGTCTTATCCGATGCTACGTGTTCCGGAAAGACTTGTTTCACCCCGATGCTACGTGTTCCGGGAAGACCTAGGCCGAGGGATTTCCGGTATGGTATATTATTGTCTCACTCCGGTGCTACGTGTTCCGGAGAGACTTGTTTTACCCCGATGTGCGTTTCCGGGAAGACGTCTAGGCCGATGTGCGTTTCCGGTACGACGTGTGGTTGTTTACCCCGAGGGGGTAGCTCCGAGAAGATATCTAGGCCGATGTGCGTTTCCGGTGTGATATATTACTTGCTTTACCCCGATGATATGTGGTCCTTTGGAGACATTTCCGGGAGCCCCGATGATATGTGTTCCTTGGGGACATTTCCGGGAGCCCCGATGCTATGTGTCTCCTCTGGACCGAGGGGCATTCCGGTATGATGTGTTGGTTCGTGTGTGGATCGGAGTCTTGTGGTTCTGATTTTCTATAATTCGTACTCATGTGTTTCTTTAGTTGATTCGTTTGGTGATTAAACTGTCTCCCCGTTGATCTCCTTTGAGTACTATTTTATTAAGTGTTTCAATTCTTGTTGATCTCTATTTATGGTATCTTTTGGTTAATCGTACTAATCGGGTTTTTGTTATCAAAGCGGGGGTTCTTTTTACTTTACTACTTTTTTCTACTGAGCGTAAGCTCACCCCCTTCGTGTTTACTGTTTTTACAGGTTTCATTGTTGAGTAGAACTAGAGGTCGTCTCAGGGCTCAAGAGCTTTGAGGATCCGGGTGGCTTGTGTAGTAGAGAGACGTACCTTCCTGCTTTATAACAAACTATGTTTCCTTACTTGGTCGGATTTGATCGTTGAACTCATGTTATTTGGGAACTAAATTTGAAGATTACTTTCATTTAAATGTACTTTTATTATTATTTTATTATTATTTCTAGTTCGCGTCTCGAGTCCGGTCAAAACCGGATTTGGGGCGTGACACTTCCCTACCTCAATCGCTATCCAAACGCAAGCCAACACGAGTAGCCTAGTCGCCTCCTTCGTTGTGCTCGGGAACAACGTCTAAGATCACAAGTAATACGAGAATTAATAGTAATTCAAGGATGGTTTAAGGGGAAAAACATCCCAATAGCCTCGGTTATAGATAACCTTCCTAATTACCCGAAAACCACCAAAATGGATCAAAAAGGCCCAATTCTGATCCATCACGATTCGGGTCACGGAACCGTGCCCTGCACCGTCACGGTCATCCTCACAGACCCGTGACGTGTGCCGTCACGGCCTCCTTCACGGAGCTGTGACGCACTCCGTCACTCAAAACTCCATTTTTGACCTTCAAAACCTCCAAAAACAGTCCCAAAACCCTCAATACTCCAAGACCCATATTGGGTTTCATCAAAACAACACAAACCTCATTGATTTCTATCCTCAATCTCCACTTTCTCTTCATAAATCAAGCACTAAACATCAAAAACTCAAAATCCAAGGAACTCAACCTAGTTCATGTTTTTTCTATCAAACCCATAACTAGAAAAATAATCAAAAGGAAATTAGATTGGAAGCTTACCTTACTAATGGATAGGAGATGAGGAATAGTGAAGAAAGGAAAGAAATTGGTGGAGGAAGACAAAGGAAATCAAGCTTTTCTCTCTTTTTCAATGGGAGCTCCTCTCTCTCTTTCCTCTTGCAATTTTCGGCCAACACTAACAAAATGGGCTGAATTGCTCCTTGATGCCTCTTTAACCTAGGGTAGAAAAGACCACCTTGCCCTCCTAGCTCTCTTCCTTCTCTTTGGCACATATGAGGGCTAATGGGTCTTTCTAGACCCATTTCTTCTCCTCCAAGCCACCATGGAAAAGTGTCCATGTGGGGTCCACCTTTTCCCTTAATAAATCCAACACACTTTAAATTAATTCGATTTAACCTCTAATTTGACCCGCGGTTGACTTTTTCACAAAGGTAGTCATTTGAAAGGAAATGATCCAACTAAGCTAACCGTAACGACGGCTAAGCTTTTGGGGTCCTGGAAAGGTCCCGAATGACTCCCGGAGTCATCGGTTGACTTTTCTGACGGAAAGTCAACTTTCGCCAAACTTCACCAATTCGACCGGGGTCGACCGGGGGCGGTTCTTACATTTTTCCTTCTCCTATGTAGTTGTCTCGCTCTGCGTTCTGGTTTAGGGTTGATATAATCGAGTTTCAGCGTTGGATAAGTCGATTTATGGGCTGCACGTTTGGGTTAAGTCATGTTATAAGCCAACCTTGTGGGGGAGGATATTTTATGGCGAACCTTACGGGGGACGTCGGTGTTTGTGCTAACGCATGAGCCATCTTACCGATCACATCTAAACGCAATCTCATGCGTGGGAGGGACATCTCGTATGTTTCTGACGAATCAAGACGACATCCCAACAAAATCAAAACGCCCCATCGCGAGAGCTTTGGGTTTCAGAAGAACTGGTATCATAGGCTCCGTAGTTTTATGTATTCGTTTGTGTTATTTTGGTATCTAATTCTTTTTCGTTCTACGATGCAATGTATAATTTTTTATAGGTCCAAGAGCGCCGATAGACCTACGGGTGTATCAGACTATATTCTGGATGCTAGGATTTATGATCCTGAGAACTCTATTGTATGATTGGAGCCATTGCGTTGAATAAAAACACCTACGTCTCTTTGTTTAAAAAAAACTATCGATTAATAAATGTGAACAATCAATTACTTAAAAATATTAATTGTTTTGTCGGGTTCTTCCGCTTTATCTCTAGTCGTCGTGCGTTTTCCTCGTTGTCTTCGAGGCTTTTTGCTGTTTCGTCAACGTCAACCTGTTGCCTCCCAAGCAACCTACATGGAAGCTGTACCCATGGTTCCCATGAGCCCTCCACTGTCAGTCATTAACAATGCAAATCAATCCATAGAGATCACCCCTCCGTGATCCGTGGAATCTGCCATAGAGATCTCCCCACCTGGAAAGGAGTCCGGGAGTCAACCAGACACCTACAACGTATGGCCCGTCGACACCACCCCCTCTCCGAGTGACCTATGCAATCCAACTTTCCCACAACTCTAAGTCCCCACCCCTCCATAAACCATCGGTGAATATCTTGGCCTGAAATTGTCAAGGCGTTGCAACTAACCCTCACTGACATCACCTCAAACTCCTCGTTGCCACCCAAAACCCGCACATATTATTCCTAACGTAAATTATGCAGACGTCCCTAGAGACGGCTATCCTTAAGAGGAATTTAGGGTTCTGAGATGGATTATGGGTCCCACCCCTTACGGGACACAAGGGAGGTTAGCGCTCTTCTAATGAACGGATGTCCAGGTGGACATACGAGACGAGGACCAAAGATACATCTATGCAATGATCAAAACCAACGGTATCAACTGTGGACAAAGCTACGTCATCTAGCTCGACATGATATGCGAAGATGGATACTTATGGGCGATTTCAACGCAATTCTGGCATAAGAGGAAACTCGAGAAGGAAAATCATACCCCCAAGGTCTGATCTTGGACTTCCAAGAACTGGTAAATGACATAGAAGTGACAGATATGCCCCTAGAATGCCTCCTTTTCACATGGTCTCGGTGCCAAGCCGCTGGTTGAATTGAAACTCGATTGGAGCAGACTCTGATTACTGGAACATTATCAATGAGACCCCGCCCCCATGCCTTATCAATATGGGCACGATCACCTCCGACCATTTTTCGATTCTTCTTACTCTTGCACCGCGGACCCCCCCCCCCCCCCCCCCAAATTTAGATTTGAATCTAGTTGGACGAAAGAACCAGAATGTGGCCTCCTTATTCAAGGGGCTTGGTAATGCCCGCCCACATAACTAACTAGTACCTAGACGGCTCGCACATGAGAGATCCTCCAACCCTGGGGTAGGGATGTCTATCGAGCTACATTACAAAGGATTAATTGGTGTTAGAGACAGATTGCATCTCTCAACGGTCGAAGAGAGGGTATCAATCGCCGAGAAGCCTTCCAAATCCAATATGAAACTGCATTTGCCCAAAGCGAAGCTTTTTGGAAACAAATATCCAAAATCACTGGCTCGTAGAAGGAGACAGGAACACGAAATTCTTCCATGCAACAACCTCCTTTTGCAGACGCATAAACCAAACTTGCTTCCTTCAAGATGAATAAGGAAACAAGGTTACTTGGGACTCCGGGATGAATGTACTCCTAGCCACGTACTTTGAGAAATTGTTCACCCCCACAAAGGCATCTCTCCAACATATGAACCTTCGGATCTGAACTCAAATCACAGATATACAGAACTCGATACTTCTGGCAGGAGTCAATAAGGATGAGGTTCAGGAGGAGGTTTTCTACATGGGGCCAGATAAAGATCCTAGATCAGATTGTCTATATCCAAAATTTACTGGCCTACTCTAGCACCAACATTTATGTTATTTATCCAAAAAATCTTGGGGGGGGGGGGGGGGGGGGGATCTCCATAATAGTCTTAATGAGACTAATATAGTTATCATCCCCAAGATCCCAGGTCTAAAGTTGGTAACGGACCTTCGTCCGATAGCACTCTACAATGTGATTTTCTGGTAGCTATCCAAAGCCTTGGCCAACGAACTCAAAGACCTGCTCCCAAACATCATCTCCCATACTCAAAGGGCACTAATCCTCGGAAGATCCATTTAGGATAACATCTTCTTCTCCTTTGAGGTCATCCACTAGCTTCGTAGGAAAAACCAATGGACCATTAGGTACATGGCCTTAAAGCTGGATATGAGCAAAACATACGATAAGGGTGAGTGGACATTTATACTAACCATGATACGGAAGTTAGGATTTTCATCTCATTGGATGAAGCTTATGATGACCTATATGAGTACAATCTCATACTAGTTATCATCAAAAGAAAATGATATGCCCCCATTATCCCAACGAGAGGTATCAGACAAAGAGAACCTCTCTTGCCATATTTTTTCCTTTTCTGTATGGAGAGTCTGTCTCGACTTATCGAGCAAGCCCAGAGGGAAGGACGGATACATAGATGTAGGGTGACTAGGGGTGCCCCCTTAATCACACATATGTTCTTTGCAAATCACTATTACAGCTTCTGCAAATAAACGATTGAGGAGGCCACACAGGTACTCAGCCCCCAAAAGGAGTCGATGCTTTTCAGCACAAACACGCCACTACATAAACGCCAAGCTTGCTCATAGATACTCAACATTATCGAGACAAAAGCAACATCTATGTACTTGTGAGTCCCTAATATGATTTTCCGGAGTAGGACGCATAGTTTGTCTTATTTGGGAGAGAAGGTCATCACTAGAATTCAGTCATGGGAAGGTAAACTCCTATCACCGACAGGAAATGAGTTAATAATCCGCTCTGTTCTCACATCTCTCCATACCTATGCGATGTTGATATTATGGGTCCCTTGATCTATCCCAGATAAAATCCATATTGACCTTGCTCATTTTTGGTGGGGAGCACCAACAGACAAGAAACGGCCAATTATATGGAAAGATTGGTACAAATTGTGTCAACCAAAGGAGGTAGGGGCATGTCATTTCGGGATCTTCAGGATGCAAACACAACCTACTTGGAAAACAGGCATGGAACCTCCTTACACATCCCAATTCATTGGTGGCACGTCTGGTCAAAACCCACTACTACCCGAAGGGTAACTTTCTCCAAGCTGAGAGGAGAACTAACTGTTGTGACCTTGTGTCAACATAATAATCTATATGTTTTGATGATGACAAGTATACATATATTTATTCAAGATCAAATAACTCTTCCATATGTTTATTGTTTCAAATCAAACTCATTTTACAAAAGTTCTTATATTTTTTATACATGTGATTTTCGGATTTTTCAAGACAGCAACTTTGGTTGCATTTGAGGTAACTTTGAAAAATCATATCAAATTCATTTCTTTATAAAATTACGATTTCTTTGATGTTTTAGAAACTTCTGTGAGTCTACTTTTTAATGATCAAATTGGTTCTCCATTTGGATACTCCATCAGAGAGTAATGGACAGAAAGGTGAGTAGACATCAAATCTGCCAGAACAGGTAAAGCAGATTTTCTTGACTGTCTTTCTTGATTAAACTGGGATTATCTACCAGGTAATAATAGACCTATTCTATACCATTGGAAATATATATGAGTCTATTTTCTAACACAACTGACCTTACTTGATTTGGATTCTTGTGGAAAAAGTTATGCTTATTTGAACAAGCAAAGGTCAAAGCTGAAATTTTGGCAGCAAGCATGCTCATCATCTACTTATATCCAATGAAGTTGTGAACGAATTTTAAATCTCCAAGGACATTTTCAGACCTTCAATGATGATCAAGGAAGGCTATGGAAGATTCAAAATGTCTACTTTGAAAGGGTTCAAGTCCTACCAATAGGATTCTTGTAAGTATGATCATTAAGATATGGTTTGGCTAGCCCATCACTCAATTCTCTTCCCTTATTCAAAAATATGATTTTTCTTGATTATATAATCCTTTTTTTATTCATTCAAATTGATTTTGAAAAGAGAGAAGTCATCATTTTAATCTTGAAATGTGTTGAGGACATTTCTTGTCAAGATATGTCACTTGACTTTGCACTCAAGTATTTGTTCTAACAACTCTTTTTTTGAATTACCAAGTGCCAAGTTTTTGTCTATAAAAGCCCTCATTTTTTTCTTCATTTTAAGACACAACACTTCTACTCTTTCTCTACAAAAATTCAGCACAAAGTTCTTCTTCATCTTTGAGAGAAAAGTCATCTTGAGAGCTCTATTTTTCTTTGTTCAAGAAATTGTTTTCAAAGTCATGAACTAATAGTTTCATATCTTTTTATTTTTATTGTTATATCTCTTCTTGAACATGTTATGCTCTCTTTGTAAACTATTTTGAAATCCTCTTCTCTCAAAATCATCTTGAGCTAAGCCTTACATATCTTGAAATCATATATAGCTTCTTTGTACTTCGTCTTTATATCTTGGTTGTAATTGAGGCATTGTGTTTATTCTATATAAGATTAAACACATTGTATTGTTGACTCTTGGTGAGTTGACCACAATATCTTCGTTTGTAATTGGCCTTGTAGGCTAGAAAAGGGTGTTGTAGTTGGTTGCAAGATTTGTTCTTGCAAAGTGTTGTAATGGTTGCAAGATTTGTTCTTGCTTCCCATTTGGTGTTGTAACTTGCAAGATTAGTTCTTGTGAGACTTTGTAACATTTACTATAAGTTAGTAAAAAGGCCGAACTCTAAGTGAGTTCTTTAGTGTGGACGTAGCAACTCTAAGGAGAGTTGTGAACCACGTATATCTTGTGTTGGCTTTTTCTATCTTGCTATCTTTGCTTGTTGTTTAATTTTCCGAATTTATTTTTAAGTTGCTATATTTTGTAATCAATCTATTCACCCCCCCCCCCCCTCTAGATTGATTCCTTGGGACCTAACACTAACCCCACTTATACATGGACAAGCATACGGTCCACCCAGGAGCTTATTGGTTCTGGTTTGCATTGAACGATTGGGGATGGTCAGACCACTCTCTTACGCGATACACCGTGGTTGATGACATCAGACCCATACATCCATACAGGATCACCATCCCTTATAGGTACTATGGTCAGTTCCCTCATGCTCATTAACCCAAGGCGATAGAATGTCCCCCACATTACCACGTTATTCTCTTCACGGGAATATTGAATCTATACTAGCTACTCCTCTGTCTGCTACATGGGCCACCGACACTTGGTATTGGGCGTTTGACCTAAGGGGGCATTATTCCACAAAGGAAGGATGCCGAACCCTACACCCTGGACAACCCACTTCCCTGCCAGATCCCCCATTATGGCCTTATCTATGGGCAGTAAAAATCCAACCTCGGATTCGTATCTTTATGTGGCGTGTATTTACAGGTGTTGTCTAAGTGGCAACCAATATCTATCGACGCTTTGTTTCCATGCCCCCTCTTTGTCCCATTTGTTGTCAATAGCAGGAGATAGTGGAACATCTCTTCATTCATTGCAAATTTGCCTCCGAATGTTGGACCAAAATTGGAGGCATATCCCCGCCAGCCTATACAACCTCATTCACCACCTGGTGGACTCAATAGGTCCAGGCACAATATCCGGATAGGATCATGGAAATCTCTATTGACTTTTGTTAAATATGGAAGGCTAGGAATGATTGGGTATGGAATGCAGCTCAGTCCTCTCCCTTGAATATTCTATCAAAACGCTAGGACATATCTGCATTTAGAGGGAGACCCTACTCCAACTGTCCCCGGAACGAAGAACTATGCCCAACACATCGGACACGACCTGGAAACCCCTACCAACAAGTTACAAGGTCATCAATATAGATGGCGCGTTATTCAGAGATCTCAATAAATCAGGATGGAATGTATTTGCGGATCTGATACAGGGGAGGTCATTGAAACAAGAATTGGAGCCTAGGACCCGAACCTCAATGAAGCCTTTGCAGTTGCCATGACCCTAGGTCTAGCCCAAGTCCGGAAATGGTCGGGGGTTATCATCCGCACGGACGCTCTCAATGTGGTTACTCTCAAAAAATTGGTTATCGTCCCCCTTTCCCTATATGCATCATCATCCAAGACATTCAATCAATGCTCTCTCAAATCGAGGATTCAAAACTTGTGTTCTTGAACAGATCAACGAATATAAGGCCGCTCACTGATTAGCCAAATCGACCTCTTATATGCCTATTCTTACGGGGCTGGGAGCTTACTTTTGTTTTTGTTTTTGTTTTATTAGGGTTTAGTTGTCTACCTTTTGTCTGGTTTGTATTGATGTGCTTTATGTTCGTCAAATTTCGATTTTAGATCGCTTCAGTTGTGTAGGGGTCCCCACTGTGAAATGCCATTGTCTGTATTGTTGTGCTTCATGTTTGTCAAACTTTAATTTCATATTGGTTTGGTCGTCTAAGGATTCCCACTGTAGAATGCCATTGTCTGAAATCTACTAAGGGTTCCCCTTGTTCTTGTGCTTTTCTCAAAGTCGATAATCTACTTTATATGTGGATAAAAAACATAATAAAGATTTTCAGGTTTGCTAAAAAGAAAACTATCGATTAACAATAATTAGTGAAAACATAGATGATTAAGCTTGGTTACAATTGAGAATCATAGATAGCCTCATTTAAGTAAACACTGGAGTCTAATACCATATTTAGGCACATTGGTCCGATTGCTGCACAATTCCCTCCAAGGTATGGACAAAATATGATTGAGCACCGAGCATTTTTGTGCTGCTCTATTTTATTACCAATATGGAACCTAAGAAAGTGCTTCCAACAATTTCGGAAGACTAAAAAAACAACCTAAGACACAATCAAATGTAAAAGAAGAAACAATTCCTCGTCAGAAAGCAGCGATCTCACCATCCCTACATAACCCCACATCCACCACCATTGTCCCCGTCGACTTCTGCAATTCCAACACTCTACAGCAGTTTCTCCTCGGAGACTGATCGGATTCAAGGAGAACAAGAAATAAACAACTATTATTTTGTGAGTTAATTTAACAACAAAGAACACTAAAACCTCAAACCTTACGAGATATGCAGAATAAGT
Source organism: Erodium maritimum (assembly GCA_963921825.1). Classification (NCBI taxonomy): domain Eukaryota; kingdom Viridiplantae; phylum Streptophyta; class Magnoliopsida; order Geraniales; family Geraniaceae; genus Erodium; species Erodium maritimum. Next base: position 22,324,160 of record OY997590.1, read on the forward strand.
TATGATTGAAAACCGCTAAAAACTCAAACTGATAGTTACTGAACAATGATAACTTACTCTATTCCAAAGAAGAGGGTCGGGGCGCTTATTGACTTCAACGGCGGTGACGACTGCAGGATCGTCCATCTTCCATTTGCAAAAAGGATGATCGGTGTGATGGTAATCGTATCGACTCCAAGTCTGGTTCTTGGGGTCGTTGGTCATGTTGGACATGTAGAAAACGTAGGGTTTCTGGCACGGCCTCCGGGCCACGGGCCGAGTGTTAAAGGCATAGGCCGTGTAGTCAGCCCTTCTGTACCAATTCAGGAACGTTCGCGTAGGCATTTCCATGTCACGCGCCGTCATGATCCCGCGGACAATTTGGACGGCGTAGCCCCACGAAATGGAGATGGTCCATTGGCTCGGCTCGTAGTAACAGATGGACTGCTGAATCACCCCTGCCGAGTCTATCTTTGCTGGCACGAAGAGTCGCTGGAGAGCCTCCACCCGAGTCATGTCCGGGAATATCGGCTCCACCACGTCCAGGTGGTGGAGCGTCACCAATGGCGCTACCGGATGTGCCGTCAGCAGACCGAATAAGCTCCCGTATACATCGTACTGTCACACCACACATTTTTTCCTATGTATCAGACTATGCATCACCAATTTACTAGTCAACAGTTCAAATTTAGTACTCAATAATAGGGGTGGGCATTGGTGGTGATATTATCAGTTTGACATATCTTTAAACCAGTTTTAACTTAAAAACCAATTCTTTATAGTAAAACTAACCAATTTACTAGGTGGTTGGATGTACTAAAGTGGATGGTTAGTTAAAACCAATTCTTTATAATAAAACTAACCAATTTACATTATCCAAAATAAAACAGAAAATACATACAAGTCATCGTGTTTTATGTTAGCAATCCGTGTGACATAGAAGAATGCTCATGTGTCATTCATCTATATCATATTCGTGGCTATTATGAAGCCACATGTATATGATGAACAATATCGGTTTGGTTGGTTAACTGATGGTTTGACGTTTCAAGAACCGACAACCAACCGTTAACCTTCCGGTTTGATCGTCTCTCCACCGAAAATGTTACTAGTGATCTCGGTTTTGGGTTCTCCAGTGCGATTTCCGATTGGTGGTGGTTGGTTTTAACGGTTTCGGTTTTTTTGCCACCCCTACTCTAAAATGTATAATTTTATTTTAACTTAAATCATTAATGTTTTTTTTAATTAAATAAAAATAAAAGAGTGGGCACCTGGTGGAAACCGGGTTCCTTCTTGAGAGGGATACCGAGTTCGGCCATGCAAGCTTGCATGCGGTCGTCGGAGCCGTAGAGCTGGGGGTACCTCTGGATGCAGCCGTCCTGCATCTTGACGAGGGCCTTGGCGAGCGGGTAGCTGATGCAGAACCCTCCGCCGCCGTACGCCATTCCGTACGAGAAGAAAATGTTCTGCAGATGCGACTCCGACAAGCTCCCGATGTAGTACATCTGGGTGTGGTCGTACTTGTTCAGCACCCGGATAAGGTTGTCCGTGATGAACACGGTGTCGTCGTCCCCCATCACGAACCACCGCACGTTCTTCATCCCCAGCCGCAGCGTCTCCGACACGATCCGCGACAGCCGTATGGCCGACCGGTGCCCGTGCTCGTTCGTGTACTTGAACCGCTCCGTGTCCCCGGAGATCTTCACCGGCGGGAGACCGTCGCCGGGGTGGCTCTCCACCGGCTCCTCCATCCACACCACCCCCCTCATCTGCTTCGGCTTGTACCTGTTCGAAATTGAAATTGAAATTGGATTATTCCACTCGAAATTGAAATTGAATGTTTTAATTAATACCATAGCTTGATGTATTCTTTTCTCTGGTCCCAGAGTTTGGAGGAGGCGGCAATGCCGAAAACGACATGTCGGATCTCCGTCTTATCCGGTTGCGCCACCGCCTTGTGCTTCTTATCGGAGGAGTCGGGTTCGGACAAGGTGATGGTGAGATTGGACAGGAAGCGGGAGGCAGAGAGGCGCTTGGGGGCCGGGAATGGGAGCGAGTGGTCGCATGAGCGCGTGCTGGCCACGAGCTTGACGGTGTAGACGATGTAGGTGAGGAGTAGGAAGATGAGGAGCCACGCCAGGAGCTTCGGCAGGCCACGCGACGGCATGCCGGTGGCCGATATGGCCGCCGACGACGGATAGCTCGCCTTCATCGGATCTCAGATCAGATATGGGTTTTTTCTCAGGTTCTTCGTACGCATTTCCAGAATTCAGAACCATAAACAATTCAGATCGCTAGAAAAAACAAATCAAAATTTCGATAAATTACCAATGGAAAATCAGAAAGACGCATGTGCAGAAAATCGGGGAACATTACACGATCAGTGATGTTGCATAGACTGAGGAGGTGAAGCGAGGAGCACGCAGAGCTCCTACACAGAGCTATTCTCGGAAAATTACAACATCGAATATGCATCTACTTATTTAAGTTTATTAATAGATTTGTACGTGCTTTTGCTATAGCCTCTCATGCCTTATGAACTTCGTATGATGTACTTCGGATTTCTTGTTGGGCCCGCTATTGTGACACGTGCAAGTACACATCGTGAAATCATGTCGGAGTGTCTCTCTTTTAATATTTTTAAAATTTTATTCATATATTTTCCAATAATAAACCTACTGCATGGGGCAAAACATCGTCGGTTAATTTCTTCATTTACTTTAACTCCGGTAAAAGTAATGTATAGATTATACATTTGAATAAAAATGTACATGTGAAAAGAATTAATTATTAAATTAAACTTCAAGATGATTACAAACAAGATTAGAGACTTTAATTCTAAAACAAAACAAAAAAAATCGTTTTTTCGCTCTCCACACACCTCACTGAGGTCCTCTCATACCCTAATAGGGTCGCCGCCGCCGCCGTCTACCACCCTCTCTTCCGTCCGTCCGCTACCACTCCCTTCATCACCCTCACACCCACAGGCTCCCCCTCTACACAACAAAGATCCCCAGCCGTGCATCTGCCCCCATCTCCGTGAGTTCAGAGCCCCGACCGTCTGCACCTGCAGAATTACCACTGCCACTGACGCCTCTCTGTCAACACCCTCGTCCATTTCTGCTCATCCGATGTCGGGTCTCCCCATCCACCGCCTCCACGAGCCGGAAATGGTCACCCCCAACCAGATCCACCCACATGCAGAGGTCACTCATGGCCTCGAGGTCTCCGCCCAGCGAGATGACGGACACGCCGACGTCCCTTCTTCGTTGCTCGGTCCGGATCCAGTCTCTCCTCGGGTGCCGCCGCACCTGTCGATCTGAAGGACAAACCAGGCGCGTCCTTGATTATCGGCGTGCCCCTGGCCGTCGGCGTGTCTCCAGATCCACCGGTGTCCTTTCCGCCCTACACCGGACACTCATCAACGGCGAGGGAGGTCCATCGGGATCTAACCACTCTCCCCCGGCCAACCCCTTCTCCGGTGGTGACTCGCTGTCTTCCTCCGACAGAGCGTGTACAGGCCCCTAGGCTTGACTGTCCGAGCGCTAGCAGGACATCGGGGTCGACTTCTGAGCCTCAGCCAAGTCGTATATCCCCGGTCCCGGACTGGGAGGATGAGGACGACGAACTGGTGGTGTCGAACGACGGAGTCCCACTTTTTACCACCGGGTCTAACCAGTTTTCCCTTTTAGCGAAGGTCGCAGGGGATCAGACCTACAACCAGCACATCGTCTGTGCGATGATGCTGTGGAAATGGAAGGTGACGGGGATTAGGGTGGAGTTCATGTCTCCCGACGTCACGGGATACCACTTCCCGTCACCCAAGGCCATGGAAGACATCCGTCATAGGGGTCCCTGGAGCTTTAAGGGATATCCCCTCCTCCTTGAACCACTTCGGCAATTCGATCGGGCAGAAGAGATTATTTTCAATCATGTGGAACTTGGGGTCCGGGCGTTGAATATCCCGGGAGGAGCCAGAAATCACTACATCCGGGGTCTCGTTACGGGCAGCGTAGGCACGCAAATCATGTCGGCCCCAATCCCGACGGCCTGACGAGAGGACATGCATCTCTGGATGAGGGTTCGGATTGAGCTGTCTCGACCCTTACGGCGCAGAACCCGCCTCCGGTTCCCAGGTACTGATTCCTCTGTTGTGATTGATCTACAGTAAGAGAGAGTGGTAGATTTTTGTCGCAGGTGCGGCATGCTAACACACAGGTTACCGAGCTTCCAGACCCTGTTGTCGGGGATTGGCCGGGAGGAGATTCGGTATGATAGCTCTATTCTGGTCCCGAGGGACTTGGATGTGGACCGGTTGCTGCGAACGGTCTGGAATGTACCCCCCCCCCCCAGCATCACACCCGGCGATCACGTACCTCCTGAGTGATCTATCCATGAACCCTCTGATCTGGTCTAGGGAAATCACTATGGGCGTTGAATCGTCCACTGCAGGCATCCCGAAGCCTGACTACCTGGCTAAGGTTAACCGAGAAGGGTTGACCAATATACTACAGGGGGTGGCCATGGAGCACCCACACCACCACCCAAGTCTACAAAGCTTGACTACCTGGCTAACATCCACCCTGCTGCTGACTCTGTGATCCGAGCTGCCCCCGGATACAATGCGATGATGAGGGAGGGAAAGGAGACAGATCCATGGGGATACCTGACAGACCCCCAAGAGAGCCTAGGGAAAGGTGGGATCAGTCGAGGCAAAGGAAAGATGACCACTCTGAAGACTAGAAGTGGTTCGATGTATGCACGCCCACCGGAGACAAAGCAGCAGAGGGGAGATCTGCCTACCCAGCAGCAGCCCTGGTATCCGCCCTTCCAGGGGGGGGGGGGTTGAGCAGACGGAGCAGAGGTACAGAGGCCTTCGATGGAGGAATGATCTGCCCTAGTAGGAGTGGGTGGAGTCGGCCCCATACTATACCTACAGACCCGGGACAGCCACTGCTGGGAGGTCCCGGGCAGCCTGCATTATCAGCACCTTTTATTTGCGTATTCTGTTATTACTTATGTTCTTGTTGGGATAAATTACTTTTTGCGGATTTTGGAACTTGGTATGTTTTGCCTCGTTATGATGGAACGGTGGTAGGGAGTTGTCTTGAGTTGTTGCCCACTATTTCAAGTGGGCTATTATTATGGGTCCATGAGCGCCGGGCTTGCTACGGTCGGCCCGGACATATATCTGGAATCTGAGGCGATTACGCCTCATCCTGTTTGATTATCTTTTGGTATTAATGAAAGTCTCCGGTTACCCGTTTCAAAAAAAAAAACTTTAAGATGATTCGTTAAAACTATTTATACAAATTGATAAAATTAAGGAACTAGTGTACCCTAGCGCATTTACTCTCTGAGAACTGGTTTTGCGAGAACGTTCGTCCGATACGATGGCCATGTCTGTCGGGAGATTGTCGAGCAGTGAGAGGGGTTTTGACGTCGAGCTCTTGCGGGAGCCGACGGAACCTTCGGAAGAGGAGAGGCAGCAGTCCTTCGGTCGCCGGCGGCGAACGAGGGAGCGATCCCCGTTTTCCATCCATCTGCAGAGCATGGCGAGGGATGAGGAGGAGGAAGCGATGGAGGAGGAGGGAATGGTGTCGTCGATGGGTTTAACGTCCGACGAACGAGGGTCGTCTCGTCAGGGTTCGTAGAGGATGACGGACGAGGTATAGGGACAATGGAGGTTTGAGGCTGTCTGTCAGGCGGGGGAGAGGCCAACGATGATCCAGGGCGTGGGACGTCGTTCCGGGGTGATTCCCTTGGCCACTGGAAGAGGATCTCTGCACAGGATGCAGGCGATCGGACCGAGGCCGAGGCAGGTTGGGACGGGCGGTCCGGTGGTGATCCCGGCAAGAGTGGTGTCGCCGCCATAGGGGTTTTAGTGGGGAACCATTATGACCAAACATATCGAGGTGGCGGCTGAGGAAGGGGGAATCCCCTGGTTGAGATCTCGAGTCGGCAGGCCTCGCCGAAGAAGGAGACGACTACATGGCGGCGTCGGCCGGGGAAGGAACCAATTAGGGTTGAGGAGGAGCTGAGACCTACTAGGCCGAGGGGACCGGGCCTGTTCTCTGATGCGATGCGGGTTGGGCCGGGGGATGGCACAAAGGACTGGGTGGATGCTGGACTTGGGACCGAGCGGTTGGGTCGGGGGGCTCGGGAGACGGACCTGGGCTGTATGGCTGACGGGTCTGGACGAAGAGGGTCTACCCGAGAGGCAAGTGGGTCGGGCCTGATGGGGCGGCGATGTGAGCCGATGGGCCGGGCTGGGGGGCAGGATCAGGCTGGACCACGGTCAGATCCTGGTCATTTCCTTAGAGGGCTGGGTCAGTCGGGTCGGGGCTGACAGTCGGGTCGTTCTGACATCCATCTGGTTTATCAAGGGACACCACAGTGGGACCCTAAGGCGGGTATGGGAGATATCGGTAATCAGATGAGGTCCCTACAAATTAAAAAGGTGGTGGTCCCTCTGGAGGAAATAGAGGAAGATGGTGTAAAGACAGGGTAATTTAAAAGAATTAAATTATTGTTGGACCGTCGAGGGTAGGAGAGCGGGTTTTATTTGGGGATCGAATTCAAAAAAATGGGGTGAAGAAAAAGAAATGAATTAGAAAAAAAGAGTTGAACCGGGCCAGACCGAACATACCAGCAGACCCGGCCGGGCCAGGCCCACCCCGACTCAGCCCAGTTCCCTTCGCGTTGGGCCGTGCGTCAGGCCCGTTAGAGGCCCAGTTACCCGAGCCCGGCTATATAAGCCATTTTCTAGGGTTTCAGCTTCATTTTGACTCTTCCTTCTTCATTTTCGCGCAGCTTCTCTCCCGACTCACCTCACCTCTCGTTTCAGACCCCCTCACCGCCGCCGCCCCTCTCCACCACGCCTCTTCTTCCCTACCCTTCTTGTCTCCCTCACCTCCCGAGTTCCCCTCTCTAGCTCGCCGCCACTCCCTCTCATCTCTCGATCCCGACCGTTCTCCTTCTCTCTCTCCCGATTTATCACTCCGCCTTCCATCTTCTCTGTGGCGTCTGGCTCGCCGGTGAAGGTGGAAAACACCAAACTGCCGCCGACATTTTAGACCGTCGCTGCTCCGTCGGAACCTTTGCCTCTCGGTCCGGATCTGAGGTGAAATCGCCGTGCCCAACCGCTCCCGTGATGACCACCTCATTCCCGTCGTCGTCTCTGTCCTCTATGGTGAGTCGCAACCGTGGGGTTTGGTCACCGGCTTCGCCGCCGGTGGCCGGTCGGTTTGCTCCACCGAGCACCTTTTCCTTATTCCCATGTCTGTTTTCTTTTTGTTCTTTATTCGAACTCTTCATCTGGATCTGGACGTTTGGAAACAAACGGTTTAAAGAATTTATCATAACAAGGAAAAGATATTAAAAACCATTCAGATTTAATTTAAAGGGTTTCAAATCAGATCTAAAACGAAAATCAGATTGAGTAAAAAGGACTGTAATTCTGGACTTGAACGGATCTGTGAACAAATCTGAAGAACCGTGAACTGTTGAACGGATTTGGAAACCTCGAACGTTTGAAACGGACTAGAACGGGACAAAAGCGGGAACACTGAATCGAACCTTAGGAACCATACCACGGAACCCATACCTCGGGAACCGAGCCACGGAAAACGTACCTCGAAACTCGTGCATCGGGATCCGTGCCTCGAGAAACGTGTACAAGGTTCTGTGTTCGTGGCTCGGGTACTCGAACTCGATTCGTCGTATAATCCCGCTTTTAGCCTGCTCAGGTTTAAAGGACAACTGTTGAACTTGAATCGAAACCGTCGTGACTTTTAATTCAACTTTGGAACCGTTTTGATTACCGTGTTCCGTGTTATTTCAGAGTCCAGCTTTGATCAAAGAGAAGACCGGAGTTAGGCCCGGACGTCAGCATGTAGGAGACGCAGTTGTTGTGACCGTCGTGAGGTAGGGATTACCTCGAAACTCGCTTATTACGGTTTTACTAGAATGCATATAGGGAAACCTAATAACCGGATAAACAACTAGTATGCTTATGGGATGTGAATGACTAGCGTAGACGTATCAACTGTGAACATTTACGATTCTGTCCTAGGAACTTGCCGTGCTGGTAGAATCAGGCCATGTCGTGCCTGTAGGATTGATTGATGTTTGTGGATTTTGTGTTGTGCTGTTTGAACGGTTAATTAAAGATGAATATGAAAACGAGTAGAGTTGACTTGAGAATACCTGATAGTGAATTGAGTAGTATTTCCTGGGTCCATGATATGTTGGATTGGGGGTTGGGAAACGAATATCGGTTAAGCCGGTGCGGTGATCACGTTGATTGTGGCGACGATAAGTGATGGTAAGTGCGTGTTGGTTACGAGGTTAAATTGAGAAGCATGATTTGTGATATCGGGTGAAGCATGTGTTGCTATGTTTTGGGCAAGTGTGCCATGGGTGAGTGTGATCGTGATTGTGGTTGTGGTACTGTGGTTACTTGTGATTGTGATTGTGGTTACCCGAGAAAGGTGGTTTCCCTACCTTCCGACCGTGAGTCGGTAAAATGCTATGTTCCGCGAAGAGGTGGTTTCCCTACCTTCTGACTAGCACTCGGTAAAACGCTGTGTCCGCGATGTGTTGCGCGAAGAGGCGATTTCCCTGCCTTCCATGTGTTGGTAAAACGCTGTGTCCGCGATGTGTTGCGCGAAGAGGCAATTTCCCTGCATTCCATGTGATGGTAAAACGCTGTGTTACGCGATGTGTTACGCGAAGAGATGTGTTCCGCGATGAGGTCGACCGCCTCTCCTGACCGTGTGTTAGGGGGAAAGGCGTGCGACAGCGCCGGGCCGAGCGCGTTGCTCCCGAGACCGTGCATTGGTTACGAGTTGTGTGTTTCGATAATGTTTGGATTGAATTAGTGTTGCTGTGTTTGTGGCTTTGGGTGTTTCTTTGCTATGAGTTGTGTGTAACCATGAATGACTTGATTTTGATTGTTTGATGGTGAGTTCATGCGTGTAGCTTCCGTGTAAGTTAAAGTGTCGTCATTGTGGTTATCCGTGAGTCGGTTGTGAAGGGGCTTTGTATGTGGACTTTCGGGACAGTTTGTGGTCGGGCAAAGCGATGGTTGTTTAAGTTGGATTACATGTTCTCGTTGCCGCTTTCTCCTTTCAATCGTTAAAGACTTAGTTTAGAAACGTAATTGGGTGTCTTAATTGGATTTTCCCTTCGGTGTGTGCCTTAGTCGAATGGTTGGTGTTGAGTTAAAGCTAGGATGGTTGGCCTGGTAAACGTCAGGTTTAAAAGGGGTTTTGTCTTTAAGTTGGCTCAAGTGTCGCATCGTTGTTTCAACCATTTTAATGTGACTTAAATTATTGGAATAGTTTTCTGGTAAATCTGTTTGAGGTGGTTTTCGGGGCCTTCCCTACTAAGCGTCAAGCTCACCCCTTACCGTGTTTTCCACATGTATTACTTGTTATGGAGTAGAGGGTTACGCAGAGCTTGGGAGCCATAGAGGCCCGGGTCTATTTGTGTGTAGTAGAGATGTACTTTCATTCTTGAAACTATTGTATTTAACTGAGCTGTGACTCAGGGTTTTGAACTTCCGTTGTTTTATATTATTTCATCTTATTCAGTTATTATTATTTCCGTTTTACTATTTTCGTTAACTTCACTAAGTCACGTCTCGGTTCTGGTCAATACCGGATTTGGGGCGTGACAGATGGCCTGGATTTCTCGTTTGCTGTAGCGACGAGAGTGTTGACCTCACGTTCATTCTATTGGAAGATCATGACGGACCGTATGGCAGACATTTGGGCAATACGGAACGTGGAGGCACGACCCCTGGAAGACGGGGTAGTGGAGTTTTTCTTTAGGTCGGCAAAGGAACACATGAAGGTGCTAGCTGGTGAACCGTGGTCCTTTTGGGACTCTCTAGTCCTGTTTGTGGATCTGAGGCCGCATATGAGGCTGGGAGATATGCAGTTCACGCATTTCTCTGTTTGGGCGAGGGTACCTAACCTGCCGGTGGGGGCGTGGACCAAAAATGTGGCATTCCGGATCGGGAATACATTGCGGTGTTTCAGGCAGCAGATATAGACCAGTATGAAATGTGCAAGGGGGATTTTATGCGTATTAAGATCCGAGTGGATGTGCGGGGTTCCCCTTCAAAGAGAAGTATGGTTTCGGCTATCGAGAGATCAGGTACGCTATTACATGTGTCCTACGAATTTCTACCTGATCACTACCATGGTTGTCTGTGTGCTGGAGATTTTTTCCCAGCATGCCCAGAGAGCGGGGGATCGAAAGGCCCCTCGCTAAGGTCCCTAGTGGACCCGCTATCGGGTTACTAAAGGCCAAGCATATAGTAAGGCTATCCCAGGGACAAACTGGGCTTACCTGGGGGGGTGCGTCAGGGGCCCTAAGTCGCCAGTTTACCCCGATGGGCCCTCGGAAGGGGCAGTTGGAGGAGGAGGATTCTTGACCATGGAAACCTCAACCGGCCAAACATCGCCCGAGACTTTGGGAGCGGCAAGCGGAACAGAACGAAGAACCCCGCTCGGTGTCAACAGGTATGAAGAGGCTGACCAGAGATGTGGGGGACGAGGAAGACTCGGAGGGGACGAGTTCCGATGGGGCGTCAAATTCAGCGGCGGGGGGCAAGAAGCACCCTCGCCTCCAAGAATGAGAGCGCACTGGTCCAGGGGGCGCGCAGTCGGCTATATCGCCCCTGGATGTAGGATGACAATGGTACCATCAAGAGCCGCCACAAGGTTTCCCTACCAGTTTAGGGGTCATCAATCCCGCGCTCTGGAGTTCCACCTCTATCAAGCAGGAGAGGACGGCGCACGCTGAAGACCCGGGGGGATTCTCAGTCCTCCAACATGAGAAGTTACAACAGACCTTCTCGGTCGTTGAAAGCCCATTTGGAGTCGTTGTATCGGTGATCTTAGGAGCTGTCGCGTCACTACCTTCCGAACATCAAAGGATTCCACAAGAGCATGTTTACTCTTTATCCAGTTTTCTATTTCTGTACTATCATTTTCTGCTTTGGTTTGTTTGGTTATGTTAAACATTTTAGAGTTATAATATCCATCGTTTTTTTTGAAACGGGTAACCGTAGACTTTCATTAATACCAAAAGGTAATCAAACAGGATGAGACGTGACCGCCTCGGGTTCCAGATATTTGTCCGGGCCGACCGTAGCAAGCCCGACGCTCATGGACCCATAATAATAGCCCACTTGAAATCGTGGGCAAAAACTCAAGACAACTCCCTACCATCGTCTCAAAACAACGAGACATGAAATGTAAAACCCTAAACAACGTAAGAAATAAATTTTTCCAGAAATAAAGTAAATAACGAGAAAACAGGTAAAATAACCGAGCTGTTGTTGCAGGCTGCACGGGACCTCCCAGTACTGGCTGTCCCGGGTCTGTAGGTATAGTCCGACATCGACTCAACCCACCCCTGTCGGGTCGGGTCATCCCTGCATCGGAGGCTTCCCTGCCTCCTTCAGCTTCACCTGGTCCTCCTCAGTGATCAGCAACGGGTGGTGATCGTTCCGGTAGATCTCGGCCTCCGGGGGCTTCGATCTCTCAGGCTCAGGGGGCTGGAGATACGGCCACAGGGGATGGAGAACTCGGCCGTGCATGGGCCCCTCGCCACGCTGGTGCATGGCCATTGATTCCGGCATCCAAGGGGACCTAGGGTGCGCTCCAGCGTGGTGACGACGTGAAACTGGGAGAATCATATCTATTGCGGGGAAGGTAACGAGGCGGAGGAGGACGTCGGCGTGATTGTTGTTGACGGCGGCGACGATCGGATCTTACGAACGATGGTGGCGCTGAAAACACGAGTAATTACGACAAAAAAGCACAAAGAACAACGGTAGCGTCAGGCACGGGGCGACTTCTTGAACAACGATCATGGTGAGGGGGGAGTGAGACGATGATCAGAGAGATAAGAGACGGCGGCGGCTGTAAACCCTAATAGGGTATGAGAGAAACCTCAGAGAGATTGTGTGGAGAGCTTTTTTAAAAAAATTAATATTTATAATATGTATAATATCTATCGTTAATTCTCAATTTTTTTTAATACAAATGGATCACAAAGCTTGAGCTACCTAATGTTTAAAACATGTCACTAATTACTCCATGAACTGGTCAGAGTTTTCTGCTAGTTGTTTAAGTAAATGATTTTGTTTTTACAATTTCAAAAGACCACAATATCTTTCATTCACTTTTAAAATCTCAACAAATACCCTTATTTTTAAATAGTAATAAAAAATTACTCAAATAGAAAATAAAAAATATATTTTAAATATTAAATTATATTTTTAGATGGATAAATTATACTTCGAGAAAATTTTAATATAATAACATGTCAAACATTTATTTGCAAGATAATACTCTGGTATAACTTTTTAGTAATATAATATTCTGTCAAGCATTTAATTTCAGTTTGGTATCTAACCGTTAACTTTCTGTTATTTATATCCAAACAGTGTAAAAATTCCAAAATACCTATCACCATGAAATGTCAAAATTGCACTTCATTCGTCTTTAAATTTTCAAGATAGATTTTTCACAGTAGATATTGAAATTTCGAAGATGAATGAAAGAAAATTTTGACATTTCATCGTGAGGTGTATTTTGTACTTTTTAGACTTGGATGTAAAAATAACAGAAAGTTAATGGTTAGATACAACTGTAGTTAAATATTTGATAGGGTATTATATTGCAAAAAATTATGTCAGGATATTATCTTGCAAATAAATGTTTGACATGATATTATATAGCAAAAAAATTATGACAGGATATTATCTTGTAAATAAATGTTTTGTAGGATATTATATTAAAAATTTTCTTTATACTTTTCATGAAATATATATTTTTAAAATTACTATTATAAATTTAATAATTAATAAATTACGAATATTTATTTTGAAAAATAAAATTTAATAAATAAATTTAATCTGAATAATTTCGAAAAAAATAAATGAATGTTTTTTTTCAAAACTGAATAAAAAAAATTGTTTTTTATTTAATCTCTACAGAAAAATATTTGAAACGGACTTTGAATTATAAAATATAAATAGAATAATTTTTCATAATATTTGTTTAAAAAAAGAAATGAAAATTTTAAATATTAATTTCGAAAAATTATAAATTATAAATTTTGAATTATTATTTTTAAATATTAATCAAAAAGTGGTTTAGGATAGGCAAAAAAAAATATAGCTCAAAGTTCTTGAAAAGTGGAAATAACACATGATTAAAAAGAATATTCTATCTATTTTAACGTTATATTCCACCACTTTTCAATATAACATAATGTGAAAGTTTAGGTTTGTGACCTATTAATCAGATAATGTGTGATATGTAAATTTTAAGTATTGTGTAGCTAAAATTTCGTAATCAATTCATACAGCCAGTTTTAAAGAATTAGTTTCAAGCTTTGATCAAGAAAACTAACCTAATATATTAGGAATTGTATTTTTTGTTGAGCAATTTAAATTTGCCAAAATGAGTGAAAGTTAAAATACTGCATCAATTTCAGCACACAGTGCACCATAGGTTTATGCTTACCAATTTAACCATCAAGAAATGAGCACGTAGTTTCAGTATGTGACCATTGTCGGCCCCAAGCAACAGTTAATGTCCCGACAAGAGACTTTGTTTCAAAATTTCCCGCAAAATCTACGACAATGCACGTGGAGCGGAAGCGACGTCGTGTCTTGTCCACTCTTTCAGACACTCGTCTCCGAGTCCGTGCCCGTAGGCAGCTTCAGTAGCTGCCTATTCCCGCCAAAACCATAAGAGGTAGTTATGAAAAAACAGTTTAAGACAGTTTTCTTACAGTAATTGAAGACATATAATTAGCCACTAATCTAGCGTTGTTATGCCTAACCTTGGATATGAAACCGCCCGCAAGCCTACTACTGTTTTTGTTTTGAAATAAAAGCCTCCAACTGCTTTATTTTACGTGACTGTCTGAAAATGCCAAATCGCCGCATACGCTCATGGGCCGACCCGTTCATGACATGGGCTTTGTCTTACAGACTAGGCCTTTGGGCTTCCGAATTATCGGGCACTTATTTTGGAGAAGCGGTGGAGGTTATAACGAACCTTTGTCATGGTCAACCATAGAAGTACACACTACATGACTTTTAGCATCTTATTGGAATTTTATTTAAAATTAACCCTAGCATTAAACGTTAGATTTTAAAAAAGCTCTCGTCTACCCTAGCCACCAGGGTCTTTCTCTACCCTAACCACCAGGGTTTGTCGTCGCCGCTCCATCAGCATTGCTCCGTCACTTCGCGCCTCGTCTCCGTCAACACGTTCCTCTCGATCGCGTCGGTCAGTCACTCATCACCCACGCTTTCCGGTCGCAGGTATGCTTCTGCCGCCTCGTCGTCACCACTGTTCAAGCCCTAGAGGACCATGGGCGCGGGAGCTCCTTGCCTGGACTCGTTCCGGCATGTACTGCCAGCCCAAGCCCCCAGTGGCCATGCCCGCCCGTGATGGGTGGCCCATGCATGGTGCAATCGGGGATACGCCGTGGTCATTCCCGTTTTGGATCGGTGCGCCACCGATGGAACCGGACCAGCCCGTTGAAGGCCATCACTGGAATCACCACCTCCAACCAGAACGGTACCGGAGGCTGCATTGGGAAGGATCGCAAGGCTGAGATCTGGCTCCCGGCCTCCCACCGCCGCATTTTGATCCGCATCTGTATCGATGGGAGCAGGGACATCGCCTGCCATGGCCGCCGGAACATCAGCTAGGGTTTGGTCGCCCCACGCGACCAGTATACCGGGGGGGGGGGGGGTCATAAACCCTAGGGTGCCCGTCAACCCTAGGGTGCATGACAACCCTAGGGTGCACGAAAACCCTAGGGTACTCCCACACTCTGATTTGCATGCACACCGGATGACTGCCACAACCCTACTGATTATGCAACCATGGGGATTCGCGATAGTCCTGCCCGGACCCGGGGTCTGAGCCCAGTGGTGGCCAAACGGCATGAGGTGTCGTCTAGTCGACCTAAACCACAGAGGAAGCTTGGCACCAGGAAATGGTCGCCTGACTCTAGGTTGGGAGACTTGAAAGACTACACCTTGGCTCGTCGAGGAATCCTGAGATTCACTACAACCATTGGACCCAGACCCAGGGTGATCAGGACGGGTCATAAGCTAGCGGCCCAGGAAACAACACAGGAGACGTCACAGGAGTAATTGCTAGTGCCGTCCAACACTGCGCATGAACTAGAACGAGAAGTTAGCTCGGAGGGCTCTCACCTCCCGGGGGATGAATGATCCCACATGGCGGGGGTGGGAAGGACTGTCTGAGGCCTATACCCACAGACCCGGGACGCCTGCAGCCGGGAGGTCTCGGGGAATCCGTAGTAAAGGCTCCATTTCATTCTATTTTTATTGTTTTAGGTCGAATAAGATTTTGGCTAGGTAGCTTTTATATCGTTATTTACATTCAGTGTGAAACGTTGGATCGAGGAACTCTTGTGTTTGGATCTGCGAAAAAAATCAGACTATCTGTATGGAACCATGTGCACCTGATGGGCTACGACCGATTGGGACAAAAGCTGGTATCCGGGACTGCTAGGTCCCTCCTTGTAAGCACGATTTTATCGTAATACTACTTCTTTCCCGTTTAAAAAAACGCTAAATTCTCATAATTGTTTTTATTTGACATGGTTTACTATAGGACCACACATAAGTGGAGAATCCCTATCAAGAAGGAAGTTCTCTCTCGGTATTTGTGCTGGCTACTCCAGCTTTGTTTAGCCTTTTTGTCATGTCTGTATTGTTGTCGTCCTCGTCTACTGTATCAACATTCTCAGCCACTGACAAGTCGCATTCATCAGATGAGCATGCTCCCCTCCTCTTATCATGCCTCCCAAACCACCAGTTGGGTTTGACAAACTAATACGGAAGAGGAAGAAGCGTGACCCAAAACTCCTTCATCACCATCCTCGCCTGAAGCTCTGCAACCTCCATCGTTACAGGACCAAACACTGGTGTTCTACTCGCTGGGGAAACCACATTAAATTCGATCACGACCAAAGTCAAACGGGGTTGGCCTCTTAAACTTCAAGTCGCCTCGCCGGCTTTCATGTGTGCTCCCAATTCTCGGGTGAACTTAGCGGATCTGACCCCACCGCCTCCTCTGTTACTTATGGCGGTGGCAACTGCGGCGAGGGCTTTAGAGCCTCCTACTTCGGTGACGCTGACAACCTCTCCTCCCAAGGTTTCGACCCCGTCATTGGTGACCAAGGAGTTAGCCATCTTCGCTAGGACTCCGATTCCTCCCGTTCCACAGTCATCGATGGGGGACCTCCATTCCACTTTCTCTACATGTCGCCTCAAGTGCTAGAGAGACTCCGGTTTGTTTTGGTGGGCCGTCTTGCGTCCCCTAATCCACCCTGGAAGGAGGTGCTTCTCTCGGTCGTCACACGCGCATGAGGCTGAGTCGGCATGGAGTGGTGATCAAAGACCTAAAACCCGACACGTTTGCATTCTACTTCCTGTCCCTTGAGGCTCGGGTCTGGGTATGCCATAAATAGACGTGGTGTTTTCACGGTCATGCACTACTATTGAGAGAGATCACTGACCCATTGTCTCGAGATCTTACGCGTCTAGACTGGCTTAAACTGTGGGTGCATGCCAGAGGGATACCGCTGCTCGCATAAATGAAGGCAACCGGGGATTCTATAGGTGATACATTGGGTAAGCACGTTGAAACCCCATGCGATCACTGGGGCCTCTGTTGGGGCGGTACAATGAAAATCTGATTTTGGATGGACATTCATCGACCTCTTCGGCACACCATGATCATGCGCTTTCGAGAGTACTAAGATCCGGTCAGGGTGACTCTAACATATGAACGGTTACCCTCTTTTTGTTCAATTGCGGGATGATCGATCATATGGTCCGAGATTGCGACTGGGAGGTGCTAGGGGTGCCTCTCTTTGATGATTCCATCTTGGAATTCAAGATTTCCAAGGTGGACATGTTGTATGCCACGGATTGGGGACGGGAAGCACCTCCACCGCCACTGGGATTTGCACCTTTGGTCTCAAACACGGTACCTAAGACTAGGTCATCTCGAGGGAAGGAGCTCCTTGTGATCTCAGACGTGATACCTAACCCGTTCCTCGAGCATCAAGGTCGGTTCAGGGTGGCACCTTACCTTCACGGACCTTGTCAGTCTTTTGGGATAGGCCTCCTTGGGTGCTCAAAGATAAACCCTGATGAGCGTAAATTTGTCTTTTCTATTTTGGCCATTTTCTCCACGTTTTTACCTTATTTGTGTCTCTTTTTTTATTTTATATTTTAGCGTTTTAGTATCTACACTAAGCCTCATTCATAATTGATATTTTTGAAGTGCTCCAGATATATTCATGATTAGTCTTGTTTTGTAGGCCCCAAAAAAGGAAATTATTGGCGCAAGAACGATGCCGATCGCCAGAACGAGCAAAAGAGGAAAAGAATTCAAAAAATGAAAAGCTACTCCAAATCTGGTCAACTGCTGCGACAGCGTATCCGTTGGATAAGTTGATCACGCGTCCGACCATTCCTTACCGTTGGATCATCGTACGTGACCGCACATCTTGTCTGAGGGATCTGCTGACTGAAGAATCTACATCTAAAGGAGCCGGTTGCACGCGTTTTCCTTGGTGCCGCCCGCATCGGATTACCTGCGTTAGGTTGCACCGATCCCATTCTATATCGGGTAGTTTTGTAGCAATTTTCATTTGTTTTTTACTTTGTATTTTTCCATGCCGTGCTTTTATATTATGAGATAGGTGGAATTATAGACATTAGATTTTTTTTCTCCCAAATGGAATTCAAGCTTTATTTTTCTTCTCCTTTTCTCTCTCTTGTTCTTCATTTTTTAGAGCAAATCTACCACCAAAGGTCATAACTAAGACGATCCAAGGAGGTTTCAAGCATCTATGAGGCTCCCTCCATCTCCAACTTCTCCATTTTCATGTGTTGAAGCTTGGGAGAGTTAGAGATGGTGGGTTTGCAAGCTGGAAGAGTTTTTGATTGGGTTTCTCAACCCAATCCATGTTCTAATCTCTACTCTTCTCTATTTTGTTGTAAAGCTCGATTTTTTTGGTATGCTTGAATAGGATTTGGATTCCATGGGTGTTGTGTAAATGTTGTTTTCCTTTAAATTGATGCATGAGTTTGTGGTGAATTTGAGTTTGGTGGTGTTAATTGCATGGTTTGGGTTTTTGAGCTTAATTAACATTCAATTGCTTGTATGGGTATTCATCTATTTTTAAGCTACTCGATGTTTATGCATGATTTTCAGGCTCCGTGTTCGATTTGTTATGTTTTTGAACCCGATTTCATGTGCTAGGTATTTCCTCTCTCGGGTGTATATCAAGTTCTAGGCTAATGAAAACTTTAGCCATTTAGTGAACTTATCTAGGATTTTCGACATGTTTATGTCTTGATTTCCTATTGACAAGATATGAATATGTTAGGTTGTGTTTTCTCGATTCTCTTGTGTGCTTTAAGCCGACCGAACGATTTGGGGATTTTCCCATGATTGTTAAGTGCGCTATGTAGATTGATATTTGGAGCGATCCATGATTCGATCTCGTGTGATACGAGATTTCACTAATATCGAATTTACTTACGCTGCGTATTACCAAAGTTTCGCGATTCGTTACTCTATGTAGTTCTACTTGATTACCGAACTCATCTTGATCGGTGGTGTTTGGTTTTCAAGAACTGAACTAGGCGTAGCTAAGTAGATTCGTTTATTGATTTAGAGTTTACTTACACTTGTGTATTACCAGAGCTTCGTGATTCGTTGCTCTCTTTAGTTCTCCTTGATGATCGATTTATTCGGTCGTCAGGTTGATTGAACTATGCGTAGCTAAGTAGATTAAAAAATTTATTTAGAGTCCTCTCATACTTGTGTAGTACCAGAGTATCGTGATTTGATTCTCTATTTAGTTCTACTTGATTTTCGGTGTTCATCGTTATTGATGTCATTCGGGAATTAGGAAGTGAACTAGGCGTAGTTGAGTTGATTCGCCGAGTGGTGTAGCTATCTTTACTTGCGGTAGCTGATACCGAGAGTGACATGCATTCGTTGTCGTTATCTCTCATTCGAGGATTGATCGATGCTTCGCGCATGATCATAGAACTACACCGTATTTTATTGCTTTCCGATAATTAGTGGTTCGCATATCGGTCCGGACAATGGTCTTTTGCCTTCTCCCCGTGACTAGTATGTAATTGATTTCATGATACCGCATACATAGGAACTTAAGTGTTCTAAGACCATAAGGAAATCATTATTTTATTTCACCATTGTTAACCAAACCATGCATTAATTGGAAGTCATATTTACTTGTACCCGTGACCAACTCCCTGTGTGAATCAAAAGCTATGTGTCTTAGGTGGTAGCGTGTACATATTTTTACATTTATCCTAGACTTAAACAACCATTTTAATTTCCTCCCTTTATGTTCCCTTTATTTCCCCTTTCAGGGATGTGGAAGTGACAACCCACATCCCTAGGTTTTAGAAAAATACTAGTGATACCTCTACAACTTGTGGGATCGATCGGTACTTAACCGTCACATATATTCCTTGATGACCGTGTCCTGATACACGTAAAAGAGGGTTTTGACATATAGTCATCCTCACTCATCAGCCTCTAGGCCTGTCCCATCTGGGAAGCTGCAAGGTCCGATGAGCCAAAAGAGAGATTCAGTGGGAGAGTCGCGGGAGGACCAGGAGAAGGCAGGGAAGCAACCTCTCTAAGAGGGATGATAGGAATCCATGGCTCTAGGGACTTACTCGGGGAGGGGTCCCTAAGACGATCCATTCCTCCCAACCACACTGTTAGGTTCAAGTTCGGTAGCTCAGTTGACAAAATGAGTCTTTGGAGAGCAAGGACCAAGCAACATTTAGGCCCTATTTTGAGCGGTTCTTGGCAATTAGCACCCTTTGGTTTTCATTTATGTCTTAGTTTTGGTTTACATTTATGTTTTAGTTACTTTTCTTGTACTTGCTGCAATGGCTATAACCGCATCCTTTTGGATCGGTTCGTTTATGAGGGTTATTGGATCACTACCCCTCCAAGGGTACTAACAATTTAATGACTCTCTTTGATATTTAATGAAATCTAATTCTTATTCTCACAAAAAATAGGAGCACACATAATAGTTCCTATTTTGAAAGTAAAAGAAACTTCATTAAAAGTCTACAATCTAAATACTTAATTCGGAGAAGTGGGATTCCTTATCAATCCCAACCACTCTCAGAAAACAACGCTCGCTGATGAGTTGTTTTGTTGATTGTACGTTTAAAATATTCGAATTGCACGTGCTCGATCTTCTATGTTAAAAGTATTGGGTAGCATTTGACACAATCGGGCAAAGGAAGACAATTCAAGTGGATAATTTTGAAGCTTACGGCAAAATCTATCTCTTGGATAAGTTGTTCCTAACAGATAAAGATAAGTTGTTCCTAAGAGATAGAGATAAGGTTTACAACTAAGAGATAGAGATAAAGTTTACAACTAAAAGATAAAGATAAGAGTTGTATTCCTAATGGGTTAAGGAGTCAGCTTAACCTATATATACATATAGGTAAATCTATGAGGAGAGTAGTACGATGAGATCTTGAGAGTGATTTAATTTTGAGTTGAGTTTCTAAATCAATAAGAAAAGTCGTTCTTATATTTTTGAGTTCTTAAAATCCTTTATTGATTTGAATTGGTATCAAAGTAATTCTAGTTGAAGCCACGACCATAAACGGCGGAAGGAGACTTACTCATCCAAGATGGGAGACGCGGGTACAACACAACCGAGAGGGAAAGAGTTTGGACCATCGTCCATTCAATGTTCTATGTTGTCATCGATAAACTACACATTTTGGTCGATGAGAATGAAAGTGAGCGAGTTTATGAAGTATGGGAAACCATTGATCAAAAGACCAGAAGAAGAATGATATTGCGATAGCCTTATTATCTCACTCTATCCCCGAAAGCCTAATTCTACAAGTTGGAGAGCAAAACACATTAAAAGAAATTTTGGAGGCATTAAATCACGCCATCTAGGAGCATATTTTATGAAAGAGGCAAGACTCCAAATGTTGATGGCGGAATTCGACAGACTGATAATGAATGATAACGATTCTATAGATGACTTTGCGGGAACGATGCAAAAAAGAATCTTCTTTGGGAGAACTCATAGAAGATTCCAAGTTGGTGAAGAAGTTCTTAAAAACACTTTTGAGAAGCAAATACATTCAAATTGTCGCTTCACTTGAACAAGTCCTAAACCTAAAAAAATGGGGTTTGAGGACATAGTGGGGGAGGAAAAAGGCATACGAAGAACGTGTTGGAGAAGAAACTCAAAAAGAGTTTGACTCAATAGAGTTCAATCTAGTCTGCGAAGAGAAAGAAATCACAAGACATCTAACAACACCATGCACACCGCAGTAGGACGGACAAATCGAGGTCGAGCATGTTCTTGGAGTTAAGTAGAAGGTAGACATACTTACCAAGACCTTAGCTCGTACCAAGTTCAAAGATATGAGAAGT
This sequence comes from Erodium maritimum, assembly GCA_963921825.1. Classification (NCBI taxonomy): domain Eukaryota; kingdom Viridiplantae; phylum Streptophyta; class Magnoliopsida; order Geraniales; family Geraniaceae; genus Erodium; species Erodium maritimum. Next base: position 22,345,699 of record OY997590.1, read on the forward strand.
TTGATCGGAGCTCAAGCGATCGAGATTCACGAGTTCAAGTTGGAATTGTGGGGGAGAATGTTGGATAATTCCGAAGCTTGCGGCAAAAGCTATCTCTAGGATAAGTTTTTCCTAAGAGATATAGATAAGTTGTTCATGAGAGATAGAGATAAGGTTTACAACTAAGAGATAGAAATAAATTGTTCCTAAGAGATAGAGATAAGGTTTACAACCAAGAAATAGAGATAAGGTTTACAACTAAGAGATAAAGATAAGAATTGTATTTCCAATAGGTTAATGAGTCAACTTAACCTATATATATAGGCAGTTCTATGAGGAGAGTAGTACTACGATATCTTGAGAGTGATTTTGTTTTGAGTTGAGTTTCTAAATCAATAAGAAAAGTACTTATACTTTTGAGTTCTTAAAAGCTTTTACTGATTCGAAATACATTATCCAAGTATTTTTCGGTTATATCTGACAACGTTTATGTTGATTTATTACGATGAACTCTAAACCCTGGGATTAGAAACCTATTGATGTAAACATAACATCTCAGTAATCATACCATACTCATGCATCAAAACTATATGCATCAAAAGTGAAGATGAAAATGTGTTACCAATTTGAGAGTCCGAGAACTAAAAGGATAGATAGATTAATGAAGGTTTGTGTTTTGAAAATAAAAAATGACATCGAGTAAGTGTTCAGATGAGGAGTGATAGCATATGTTGTAGAAAAGGGGGAAGACGAGGTGGGAGGATGAAAAGTAAAAAAAGAAGGGTTAATTACCTTTTATACCCCTTTTCTATTGGTAACATACCTTTTCTACCCCCGTGTTTTCTGACGTCAATAAATCTCTCTCTAAAAAGAAGCTCTCCCCCCTCTCTTCGCTTTCGCTAACCCTAGATCTGTATCCTCGCGGTCGCCGGTGATTTCTCGGCAATTCCTTGCCAGAAATTCACCAGTGGCCAACCCCTTTTCGTTTTCAGCGCTTTTTTGCCTTTTCCTTTCCTCTTTTCCTCCGATTTGGCCTCCGTCTCTCTGGTCCGACCGTCTTCATCCTCTTGTGCTTCATCGTCAGTTTTTCCGGTTGTTTTCTGGTGGTTGGTGTCGGGTTTGACACCAGGGGAGTAGATCTGGTTTCGTTTTGGGGCGTCGAGGTTCTCTTAGGAGGTTGGGGATTTTTAGGGCTCGTTTTGGGGATCTCAAGGGTCGCTCTCCCTTCTTTCTAAGCCTTTGTAGCCGCTTCCTCTCTTTCCGACCTTGTTCTGCCTCGCTTGCTTCGACGACAGAGTTCCCAGTTCTTAATGAGAAGTTCTTCTACTTTGTGTGGATGACTAGATCTGGGTCTTTATCGTTGTTTTGGTTGTTCGTCCGTGCTGGGTTTGTCTTCTCTTGGTGGGGGTCTCCTCGTTCCAGATCCATCTCTTTCAACATCTGTTCTCGGGGTTTCCGGGTCTCGCCATAGTGGCGGCGAGGGGTTTGGGTCAGTTTGACCTTGGTGTGGAAGTTTGGAGCTGCGATTGGATTTTTCCTCTTCAGGACTTCAGATCAGGCTCGGCGGTGGCTGCTTCGTTTCATCCCTTCGTGCTTTGGTCTTCGGTAAGCTTCAGTATTCCCTTCCTTATTCTTGCTTTTACTCCTCCCTGTCAGTTTTGGGTATTTGGTTCTGTGGAACTACTTCTCTCCCTTCGGGTCGCCGATTGGTGTAGGCCACCGGCGGAATCTCTTTGAGATTTGGGAGTCTCAGATTGTACCTTTTCTCTTCCCCTTTCCCCTTTCCCCTTTTCGAAATGATTCACTACTCCTCTCCTTCTATCTCCTTCTTCCTCTCCTCTTCTATGTTAATTTGTTGATGAGGCCCAACAATTGGTGTTGACCTTTGTTGAGAACTGTTTAACGACATGAGGAAGATTAGTGGGTTCGGATTTGGGGGTTTTTGAATTACCTCGTCAGGGTGAGGGGCTGGGGTCCCGGTCGCCCCATTACTATGGGTATTGGGTATTGGTTGATGTAATTGAGTGGAGGAAGGTTGGACTTATCTGTGACTGATCTTGGACTCAGGTAAAGTTTTGGGTGGAGTTGGTTGGTTGTGGGTGTGACTTTTGGGTCTTTGGGAGTGCCGTTTTGGGACTGAGACGCTCTTCCTTCACTCTGCTTCTGCTGTGGTTCTTCGGTCTGGCCGGTGGTGGCCGGACTCGTTCGTTGCAGGGTGTCCCAATGTGGTCCGTTGATCTTCCGACTCAGCTACAGGTGCGCGCGGGGCTCGTTGCGGGGTTGGCTTATCTTAGCTGTTTTGTACTCGCCTGAGTTTGTTTATTTGTTTTAGGGCCTGGTTGCCTTAGTGTACTTGTGCCCCTGGTTGGGCCTAGGTTGGGCTCGTCCCGTTGTTGTTATGTTCGGTTTTTAGATTGTTGTATCATGTTTTTTTAGACCAGTTCTGTTTTCTTAAAGGTAGAAAAATCAGGGTATAGGAAGTGTTAGACCCATCTGTTGTTTCGGTTTGAGTCTGTGCCTCTTGTTTGTAATGTTTCCTTAAGGGCTTTCCCTTGTCCTTCAGCTACATTTTGCAGCTATAGGATTTTTATATAAAAAAAAGCTTGCTGATAAAAAATAACAGTTCTTCCGTTTTGGTAATTGTCATTTAATACCTTTTATGAATTGGTCAGAGATCATTTAATACCCCTTATGTATTGATAACAAAACATTTAATATGAATTGGTCATTGATCATCAAAATGACGTAAACTTAACCAAATATTTTTCCAGAGTTTTACCCATGCATCAAGGTACTAAATGAGTGATACCAATATATAAGGGGTACTAAAGATTATTAACAAAAAAAAAAGAGTTAAATCGTATGGATAATTTCACCATAATTTAATAAAGAAGAAAGTAGATTTTTTCACGTTTATGTTATTGTAGAACAAATTTGTTTTGATTTGCTCAAAGAAAAACATATAGGCTGTCAGTTGTTGATTATACTAGCAATTCCATATATGTTTCGGGTCTTAGATTCTGCAAAATGTCTGAGAAAGCTCAAGGTAGGTGTGGAACCAAAAGACACATACCAAACTCAGCAGTACTGGTTCTGGGGGAGCTTTTCTTTGACTAACACCACCCATTTGTCTTTAGTTTGACGACATGAATATCAAAGACACATACTTATTTATAAAATTAGATCTTGCTTAATTCTAATAATTATACGGTTGCGACTTTTGCAGGTTATGAACACTATGCTGACCCAGCTGCAGACAACCATCTCCCACCACTGCCTTTTTCTTTCCAACTTTACCTTAAAGTCATGCCTTTATCTTTCATTTTACACCGTTTTAGCGTTTCTTTACATCTTAAGATAGTGTGTTTATGGCCCAACCCACGTTATCATGTGTCTCTTATATATGACACCTTTATCATTCATATAAGTCTCACGTTAAATCAATGGATACGTGTGTTTTCCGGATGTATATATATTCAGTATATAGGTACATCATCAGCTGAGCCGGGAAATGGAGATCAAGGCTACAATAACATGACCTACTTCGTCATGGTAAGTTCATGTCGTTAGGTTTATTTATTAGCAATAATTACGAAAAAGTAAGGTTTGGATTAATTATAGAAGAGATATTTTCATCTCATTATATTAATTTGTGGTTTTTTTCATCTCACTACTCTAACTATTTTTTGTGGCACCTCACAACCTTAAAATGCTCATTTTCCACTTTCATATCCTAATTATTTTTTGTGGCAACTCACTACCCTAGAATGCATCTTTTGCAACACCTCACTATCCTAGAATGCAATTTTTTGACTTTTAAAACTGATTTTTTAAAGAAATTTTGAGAACCAATGACATGCTTTTGAAAATTTGATTGTTAGTAAGGAGTATTATGGACTTTTTAAGTGTTTTCATCCAAAAATGGATAGAAAATTGACGGCGGGTATGAAAGTGAAAAAAAATGCACTCTAGGATAGTGAGGTGCCACAAAAAATAGTTAGGATAGTGAGATGAAAAACCCCCCACATAATTAGGGTAGTGAGATGAAAATAACCCACAATAGAATGCATATTTACTGTCTTTGTTATTTTTCTCACGAACCTATAGTTTTTTTTGAGAGGAAAGTCGCTTGTAATATTATTAATCGAGATCACCCGATAGGGTATCTCTTAATGCCAACGGTATTTCCGTGACACGCCAATCAATAACATCCCAATTACAAGCGTTTCTAGCTAACATATGAACAACTTTGTTTGCTTCTCTGCGCACAAATTTTAGTCTAAAAGTTGACAGATATTTCAGTTTTGCTCTGCACTCCAATACCTGAAGGCCAAACGGGGAAATAAATGACACCTCACTGTTTACTGCTTGCACCACGCCCATGCAATCACTTTCTATGGTTCCCGCCCCCCATCCTTCCTCATATATCCAGGTAAGAGCCTCATTCAGGGTCATGACTTCTATCAATTCCGGGTCTGTTATGTCTGGAATTACAAAGCATTTGGCCGTCTAAGCCATTCCATCACTACCCCTGCAAACCATACAACCTCCCCCGCGGCCCGGTTATAGAACTACTCCATCCACATTGATCTTGACCTGACCCGGCTCCGGTTTCTTCCACTTCCGCCCCCCGTCCGACAACCTCCCATGTTCCACCCGAAGCTCACTTGTCACTTGAGCCTCGGTCCAATTGGCTAGGTACATCATCGCCTCTCTCCAAATCCCCTCCACATCCTTATCCTCATTCCGCCATACCCTACCATTCAATTTGTAATTATCAGTAATTATCAGTAGTTAAGAGATCATCAATTTGTAATTATCAGTAGTTATTTGATATTTTTTGACAAACTAAGTATCTGGAAATTTTTGACATAATTTATACTAAGTGTGACAAAAGATCGTGTCGTTTCGTATATGGTTAAAAATCTAACAAATCATTTATCTATAAAATTTTATGATGTCCCCCTTGTCCCTTCCTCTCCCCTCCTTTATATCCACCTTTGTCTTTCTCTCCTTTGACCTTCAGGGCTTCTCGGACTTTATGGAGCTGTTCCTCCTTCCATATGTTGTCCTCACTGATGACTTCCCTTCTCATATCTGCTCAGTTAGTGGTCTACAGTGGTGTTGATTTGGGCCTCCGGTGAGTTCCTCACATGCTTTTGCAAATCTGGTCTCCTTAGACTCAGATCTGCTCCTCGAGTTCTGGCGGTATTGGCCCCAGTTCGTGGTTCTCGGCGTGTGTCACCGAAGGTGTTGGCTGGCTCTACTCGGCCTCTCTCTACCGCTGCTTCTTTCAGCCTCCAAGTCAGATTTTCCCCTACACTCGTCCCTCTTCACCTCATATCCTTAGTTTCTCCCTTTTTTCGGGCCCGTCTGCGGTGGTGCGGCGGTTCATCCCGGGGCTTGTCGCCAGTATTGGTCGGACGAGTTTGTTTAGGCCTTGTGGCTTTGGTTGGGAGTACTTTTGGTTCGGGGTTTTGGGAGGTCAAGTTTTAGGCTGGGAAATGATTTTCGCTCCTCTGTGTTAGGTGTTGCCCGCCGACATCGATCTCCAAATTTAACATTGGTTCGGTGAGTACTGGTTAGTGAGGTTTTGGTGGTCGGATTAGATTGTATGGTTGGGTTGGATTCCTGTAGTGTTCCTTTTATTGTAGCCTTGTTGTGATTAATGGTGGTCAGATCTAGGTGTATTAGACCTTTTTGTTTTGGACTTCATTTTGGTCTCTTTTTTTCTTCTGGTTTTAGACTTCATTTCTTCTGGTGAGCTTAATGTTGGTAATATATGAGTTTGAAGATCTTTTAGTTGTTCTCTGTTTTTCATTTCTGATCTAGGTATAGGTTTGTTGTTAGACCCATTGTTGTGTTCTGAGCTAAGACCTAGTTTCTGGGTCTTCGTAGTTGGTTTGGTTGTTGGGTTTGGTCGAGTTTACCTCCAATCTAGTTCTGGTTGTAATGGAGGAATTTACCTTCTTGGAAAATTGAGTTCATTAGTAAAAAAGTTGTTGATCAATTTTTTTTGATAATCGACTCATTTTGAACACATATTTGAGTCTTTCAAACGTTAAACAATTGTACATATTTTTTTTGTAAGATTTACTTGAATACTCTACCGAACTGAATTAGACAAATTGAAGAAATAAAAAAAAATCATTTGAGAAAACAAAAAAAACTCTCTCTTGTTTTCGTTATGGAGAAGCTCGCCCTAGCCGCGCTATGGTACTCCCTCCTTCCACCGCCGCCGCCACACCCCTTGTCCAATCGCCACATGGGGTTGGGTTTCTCGGTCGCGCCGCCCAAGTGTCACTCTGTCCTATCCGATCGACTCCCTTGCAGACCACGCCTGGTGTGGGGGATAAGTATCGGTGTGGATGGTTGTCTTCGACTCCATCTTCTCCCTCGCCTTGGGCCGGTCAGATCATCCTGAGGTCTCGCCAGACTTAATCCCTTAGATGCTGATGTCGGCGGGGCTTTATGGTTCGCGTCAGGGTGACCTGGTGCGGCGCCCTTGGGTAACTTCTCCTCCACGCTACGGGGTGGTCCCTCTCAGCCTGAACCCTAGACAGCCTTCCTAGGCTAACCATGACCTTGATCTGGTGCATAGGTTGGACGGCGTAAGATCTAGGGTTCCGAGGATTGTTCCCCCTCGAAACCCGGGTGGGGGTATTGCTCGGGACGTGAAGATGTGCTCGGTGTACTCCACGATCACGACGGTGAGGGTCCGGTCCCAGTGCTTGATTTGTGATGATTATGGGTTGAGGAGGAGAACGATAGAGGCCTCTTCCACGTTTGCTCGGCGAGACTGGGCGCAGAGATAGATTAGGGTCTGGATACCCTACGGAGGGGATGATCCCGGGCCTGATCGTGTTCGTCTCTTGTCTTGAGGAGGGACGCGTTGGATGGTGAGGGGGATGATTCTGTACGAAGGCCGGTTAGGACGTCACCCCTGCTACGTTATCCTCAGAGCCACCTTCTGGCATATCGGAGGGATCTACTGCGGCATACTCCGACGAGAGGGCCTCGTCCTCGTGTGAGCCGACGAGAGTTCCAACCGTCCTCTCAGGCTTGGATGGGGCAGAGGTCCCCTGGGCCTCGCGAAGACGGCGCTGCACTGAATTGGGATTTGGAGTGAGCATCCCCAACCCCGCTGGCATTGGACCCGATACCTAAGGCCAAGTTGTCTCGAGAAAGGGGAACCGGCATAACAATGGACCCGATACCTAGCCCAGGTCCCCGATTTCCTACCTAGGACACCAGCCAGCCGCCCGCGATAGGCCTCCCTAGGCGGTCCACCCCAAACCCTGCGCTTTTGTACACATGAAGATTCGGCAGGGGTCGGGTAGTGATCAACTCTCTACTTATTCAATTGCTGACCCCTTGCCCCGGGTGCGTGGTGGGTTAGGGGTGGAGGATGCGCACATCCGGGGGCGCGAGATGTTGAAGTTCCATCGCCCGTGACCCACGGGAGCGCAACTGATGGAGCGCTGAAAAGGATGGCGTCGGCTCCTATGTAGGGCGACAAGTTACATGCGGGGAAGAAGCCCCGCCGGGAGGGATTATATACCGCCTAAGCATCGGGGAATGTCCCTGGGAGGGGTCCCCAGACGATGTTTTGCCTTCCACTATCACCACTGTTGAGCTCTCTGAGTTCCGGTACCCCTCGTCTTCTGTCTTTGCTATCAAAATACCGTCTGTAACGGCTTTTGGTATTAAAAGGCTTAGTGAACCACTGTTCATTCATACTGACCTTCCGTGATCGAGAAGTGTGTTTCTCGATGCACAATAATATAACCGATTCTAAAAGTTATGATATTACACCTTTCGCTTAAAAAAATTCATTTGAGGCTATTTTATACTCCTGTTTTAGGTGCTAGCAAACAAAACGCACCACCACCCACATAAATTATGACTTTAACTATTCCATAAAAACCAAAAAAAACAATTCATGAAAAATAATAAATAAATAAAAATAACCATCATATATTGGTCAAGGGCATCATCATCCAGCATAAATATGGTAGCTAGGGTTCTTCCTATATCACCCTAGTTCACCCTCTAACTCTTCCTAATTCTCTGCAACTGCAACTATATATAGATAGTGAGGTATAAGAATCTAAAGCTAGGCATGAGTAGAGGTGGGAGCTATGGTGGAGGACAAAGCTCCTTGGGTTATCTTTTCGGGTCGGGCGAGAAACCAGGTGCTCCTGATCCGGCCACTCGCATAACCAAACCTCCTCCATATGGCATTGACCATGACTTGATCACCACCAAGAACAATACTACTACTCACAAATTCGAACAAACTAACGATTATCCGAGAGCTCAAGGCCAAAAATCTGGAGATTTCATCACTGTAAGCTCTCTCTCCATGGATCTAATTACTATATCCCTTATACATATGATTGTAACTATATAATTCATCAGGATCGTCCATCCACCAAAGTCAAATCAGTTCCTGGTGGAGATTCGTCTCTCGGATACTTGTTCGGAGATAAGTGATGCTATATATTACTTATATGTCCTCTACATGGATATTTATGAAAACAATATGTAAAATAAAGGATCTAGCTAGCTACTTTCCAATTTCTAGGGTTCCGATCCATTGATCTTCGAGAGGCTCAAGTTGTAGCACTCATGTATGTATGTTCTTATTACCTAGTACTTGGTTTCATGTATTAGGTTTATATAAATATGATGTTTAAGGCTTGTTTTGTAGGGTTTGCTACAAATAGATCTAGTTTACTTATAAAGGTATCAACAAGTTGGTGTTTCTATATACCATGGAAGTAAGTAGCTACATCGGGAAACCAAATTTATCCTTAAAACTTTCCATTTTAGTTCTCATATCACTGGGTTTCTCTTTCTCCCGACCAAAGAAGCACAAATTCTGGACTTGAGAGCTGGTTTATAAGATTTTGTTTTCTTAGCAATACTCTACTTATCGTTGCATTGATTTTTGGGAAGTTATATTCCGTCCACTTTCACGTATTTTTCAATACAAAAAATTGGTTTTTTTTTGAAACGTGGGAAATGCATTATAAGTGCTGGGTAACAGGTAATAGTAGTGGACTGAAGGTCCTGAGAGCAGAATAAGTCCCAGCCTCCCGTAGGATTCCCGGTGCTCTAAACCCGTAGAAATAGTCTAATTTGCATCTTAGACAACGACAAAAGTTACTACGATCAACATGATCCAAATAAACTAAAAGGATAATTATCATTCTCAATCCCCAACTTTACTGTTAGTCTTAGTGCTCGTAGTTCAATCCTAAATGTCCAAATGTATATATCATCGTTAGCAATAAAATTAAAGCGGCTTTATATTACTTATGTGTTGGAGTAATATATCGATGTGTGCTCTGATCTATGCCCACAATGCGAATAGAACCATAGATCGAGATAGATCACACTCGATGGGTCCCTAGTCAACAAAGCTTCACTAGAAGCGACTAGTATGAAAGATGACTCTTTATGGCTTACGCTGTTAGTCATTGGAATGAGATTCCGGAGTCTGATCATAGATATCATGTGGGACATGATATTGGACGATCCGACATGAATATGTGCCATAGATCAAGTCATGAACATATTCATTGTCGTAGCTTGTCATGTATCCTTAGACCAAGGAGTCTTTGTGATCGCTATGTAGCCAATAACTGAGTTTGACCTGAGCCTAACGTTGTCCGTAACAAGGCTTCCATAACGGCCAGGATTGGCTTGGGGACGGGCTACATGAGTGACACGAAAGACGGCTAAGGGATTTATCCCTCATACTACGGTATGAGAAAGATATCGGTTCTCGGCCGCTTGATCGAGAGTGACTGAAAGAATAGCATGGCCACGCACATGATACTGTGTATCATATATTCAGTCATCTCACATATCAAGGAACAGTGATTGAGAATAATAAGGATGACGGCTCTAAGCCTTATCTCAATCAGGATATCGGAGATAAAAGGATAATGACAGGGACGACGGAAAGGTTAGAATCGACAGGGTCGATTCGTTATGCAGTGTCAGGCAATACTAAAGTCTCGTTAGTTGCCACTTAAATAGGATCAAGTAAAATGAGATTTTACGTTGATCTATTGACATGCATAAACCTAAGGGTCACACCGGAGGATGAAACTCATTGACACATTTATGGAGAATGACCAAAAGGGAGTTGTCTCGGGACATGACCAAAACTGGGTTTTAGGTCATGTGCCCGTAAGTGAATAGGACTTTACGGATCGAGACAAGGCTTGGAGTCTTGGGATTGATCGCGTCAGATAATGTTGGACATTTCCGGTATGGAAGGCTTGGAGGCGATGAGCGAATCACGGGACCTCGTTGGAAATGGCCACGGGCCATGTTCCAAGAGGCCCATGAAAGGCCCATGCAACCAAGGCACATGGAACTAATTAATCAAGTCTTGATTAATTAGTACTAAGTAAGCAAGACAAGGATTAAGGTGTTAGTGATTCACCACCTAACCCAATCTTGTCTTGCCATACTTTGTCCTATTTACACATTACTTGACACCATACTTGTCCCATGCCTTTAGTTGGACACGTATGAGTTTTTTTTTATGTTTAAGTCATCTTTTTTCAACATAACAAATACAAGACAAGAATAGGAAACACAACTTCTCTTCCCCTTCCCTTGCAATTTCGGGTTTGGCAAGCTCCCACCTCCATTTTTGTGTTCTTGAGTCCTCAAAGAGAAGAACTATGTGGCTTTGATTCCCATGTGGATACGTAGGCGTCTTGGAGACTCAAGCGAATCATTCGTTACCCGGTGTTCTTGTTTTGGTAAGAACTAGTGCTGAATTTTTCTCTTGTGAATCCATTCTTTGTTAGTTGTTTCATGTTTTTAATCGTCTCTTGGTTTTCATTGATTTTCCGCTGCGAGTTGGTTCATCTCCAACCCTACCTCGAGACCCAACAATGGTATCAGAGCCGTGCTACCTTCGGGATTCACAAGACGGTGTTCAAAGTTTCAGTTTTGCTTGAAAGTTTCGTTTTTTGGCATGTTGTTTTGCTAAATATTTTGATAACATGTTTTAAATTCTTGTTTATGGATTTAATGCATGTAAAATGAATTTTTGAAAATTATTTCAAATCTGGAAATTTTGAAAAATGTTTGATTTTTCGGGTCTCGGGAGCGGGACTCTCGGTGAGCCGAAACCGGGACCGAACGGGGCTCCGTTGGACGGAGCTAGGCCAAGCATGACCATTGGATGGTCGATATGCCAAGGCTAAACCGTTTTGTTAGTTATGACAAGTTTGGAACCGTCATGACGAACTCGAAAATCAAATGCTCAAAAGTTTCATTTTTGAACGGTTTCGATAAACCGAGTATCAAAATTTTTCGAAACTTGGCAATTAATTAAAACCGGAAAATCACATGTTGTTTGATAACATTCTTGTTTGATAACACGATGTGTGATGTGATGTTGTCCTGGTGCACATTATAGCCCCGAGCTCGTTTTAATTGTTTATCGCTTTTCACGGCCTACGAGCCGTTAGAGTTAGCGTGTAATTATTCTTTCAAGGTGTGGTCGTCGAACCACTTGTTTGTAATATTTATTTATTCCCGACCTGTGAGTCGTGTATTAAATTTTAATATTTTTCTCAAGACGAAGAAAGGGCGAAAATGTCATTTGGTGGCTTTTCGGGTGTTGGCATCGGCTTGGAGTCGGTGGAGCTCAAGAAGCTAGTGGGAGTTAGTTTAGGGGGCTATTATGTGCACATTTATCTCTTTATGCTTGGTTTAGTTTATGCATGATTAATTCTATGTGTTGGATTAGAATTGCATGCTTAACTTTATTTACCGAGCATATCACCTCACATGCAAAGATAAAATTGGAATTTTAATCCTTGTTTGTGAGCCCTTAGAACCGTCATTACACTAGATGTAGTTGACGGGTTCGAAGGAAGAATTACATTTGATGTAATTGGAGGCATCATTACATTTGGAATGTAGTTGATGTGCTCATCGCATCTAGGATGTGCCAAAGGTTTTAAACACAACCAGACAAGTAAAAACGCATCATGTCCGATACCTCCCAATTATCAACACCTTACTACCTCCCCGTCCTATGGGTGTCGTGCACCTTAGCGGAGCATCCATGGGAAAGCGGGGTAGTAGGTTTGGACGACATATGTGGGTGTCGTGCGCCTTAGCGGAGAACCTACATAGTGGCGGGTCATAATTGAAAAGTGAGAAAAGTTTAGCCACGCATGCTGGATCCGTCAGCCAAGTGAGAAAACTTTAGCCACGCATGCTCTATCCGTCACCCAAGTGGGTTGACTATTTTACAAAAAAATTGACCACAATATTCAAGATGAATTAACCGTTCGATGATAGTTTTTTTTACATACGTATACTAGTTTGGATAGTACATACGAGATGAGCGGTCTTGGTTATATAATATGCGAGAGACTGACACGTATTGATTGAAATCGTCAATTCCACTATGTGCATGAACATATTTAGCCTTACGGTAGTATAACGTATGACGTTGTCTCGTTCATTTTTTGTATGTGATATGTATGAGTACTATACGATCTTATGTTGTATATGAGGCATGTTAAGTACTTATATCTTTCAATTATTAATACTACGATAGTCGGGAAAAATGACGGGTTTTGGGGTTTTGGTCAATGTAAGTCAACTTCTGTTGGCCGACGGATGCATATATCCATCGGCCAGCTTTTTCATCGACGGATGCATATATCCATCGTTCAAAATATATATATATAGGATTGGTATCAGGTACAAACTCCCCCTTATTGTGCAAACTACGAACCCATGAGAGCCATAGGATCCTCCCAAAGTGATGTCAGCAGAGCGCACCAGATGCTGACACGTGGACAATATATATATAAAACACCGCACCTTATTGTGCAAACTACGAACTCACCAGGCGCTGACACGTGGCGCGCAGAGTGCTAATAGTTTGGGCGCACAGTGCTGATAGTCCCAAACTATTAGCACCGTGCTGCGCAAACTATCAGCACTGTGCGCGCCACGTGTCAGCACCTAGTGAGTTCGTAGTTTGCACAATAAGGGTGGTTTTTACTGGATAGCTACCCTATATATATATATAATTATTTCCACTATTTTAATTTTATCTTTGAACTTATTGGGCATCAAATTGAAACCCGACATTGAGCGACCGGTGTCCATAATTCACAAGTTTATAATCAGTAGATTGATATTGTTGTAAAAAAAGTTATATAATGTATTTGATCACAAAAAAACAATATTTTGTACTTCGAATCGAGAAAACGATCAAGAAAATTTGTGTTATCCTTGTCTTAGTATTATATAAAGGGTAAATTACCTACCCCTAACTTTTTTTAACTGATACCTATCCCGATGTGTAGTTATATGACAAATAGCCCATTTTTCTGTTAACTTTTTTCTAAAATGACGAAAATACCCTCAATCACACTTCAATAATTGTTTTTAAAAAATTATTTAAAAAATCACTTTTGTTATATAGATATATATCTATTTACTTACTAAATCACTTCAGTTTTATTTATAAAAAATATTTAAAAAATCATTAAGGGCGTTTTCATCATTTTAGAAAAAAGTTAACAGAGAAAAAGGGTCTATTTGTCATATACCTAAACATCTGGGTAGGTATCAGTTAAAAAAAAGTTATCGATAGGTATCAGATAAACATGATAAGTTAAGGGTGGATATTTGTAATTTATCCTTATATAAATATAAACAATGTAGCGCACATGAAAAAAATTAAATTGCTATAAATAATTCGTTGACAATAGGTACTAGGTACGTTGATAACAAAAACTATTTAATTTAATTATATAAATCTATTTAATTTAATTATATAAAGCTATAAATAATCAGTTAAATAGTGTATATATATATTCTAAATATACATATAACACAAAAACTCTCTAGTCAGTTAAATATAATAATCAGTTGAATTTTTTTTAATTAATCTATTATTGCACTTGGGTGACGGATACACTTGGCTGACGGATTGGATCTGTGGCTAGAGTGAAAACCTTGGGTGACGGATACACTTGGCTGACGGATTGGATCTGTGGATAAAGTGAAAATCTTGGGTGACGGATACACTTGGCTGACGGATTTGATCCGTCGCCTAAGTTTTTACCCTACCGACGGATGTACGCATCAGTCGGCCAAATACTTGGCCGACGAGACTTGGCCGACGGATCTTGGCCGACAGATGCATCCGTCACCTAAGAACTTGGGTGACGGATACATCCTCTTATGTGACGGATCCAATCCGTCACCCAAGTACTTATTTGCAGTAGTGAATATAAATTTAAACTAAATGCTTGTATGGTGGTTTTCTCGAGACTTTCCCCCACCAGCAGTCCTGGGTCTGTGGGTATAGGCCGTGACAGACCCTTCCCACTACCACCCGGGCCTCTCATTCCTCTAGTAGAGCCTGCGACACCTCCAGTTGCGGCTCCCAATCTCCCTCCTCATCCCGTTTTTGAGGTTGGGGTACTATATGTTGCCCTCGCATTTGGTTCTGCTCCTCCCTTACACCTGCACAAAGATCATTATTATCGTCTTTCTCCCGTCTATCCTGACCCCGTGTTTGTAAGTCATGCCGGTAAGCTTGGTTGATAATATGAGTTGGTGTTTGGTATTGTGTGCATTGTGGTTTACTTGCCCCGAGGTGTGTTTCCGGGAGGCTATCCGACTGAGGGTTGTGCCGGTTCGATATGCTTATCTTTTTGTTTCACCCCGATGCTACGTGTTCCGGGAAGACCTAGTCCGAGGGACATTCCGGTACGGTATATTATTGTCTTATCCGATGCTACGTGTTCCGGAAAGACTTGTTTCACCCCAATGCTACGTGTTCCAGGAAGACCTAGGCCGAGGGACATTCCGGTACGGTATATTATTGTCTTATCCGATGCTACGTGTTCCGGAAAGACTAGTTTCACCCCGATGCTACGTGTTCCGGGAAGACCTAGGTCGAGGGATATTCCGGTAAGGTATGTTGTTGTCTCATCCCGATGCTACGTGTTCCGGGGAGACTTGTTTGTTCTGATACGATGCGTGTGTTGGTGTGTGGATTAGAGTTTTTTGGTTTAATTATCCATATTTCGGTATTCGTGTGTTTCTTTAGTTGGTTCCTATTGGTGAATAAGTTGTCTCCCCGTTGATCTCCTTTTGAGTTGTTATTTTATTAAATGTTGCAATTCCTTTTGATCTCTAATTGTATTGTCTTTTGGTAATCGTTCTAATCGGGAAAATGTCGTTAATAAAGCGGGGGCCCTTTTCCTTTTACTACTTGTTCCTACTGAGCGTAAGCTCACCCCCTTTTTGTGTTTACTGTTTTTACAGGTTTCGTTGATGAGTAGACCTAGAGGTGGTCTCAGGGCTCGGGAGGTCCTTGAGGATTCTGGTGGTTATGTATTAGAGACGTACTTCCATTTTTTTTATCAACCTATGTTTTCTGTTATTTTGTTGGATTGAGCGGCTGACTCTTAACTTTGGATTTGAATTATGTTTTACTCGGAGATTTGCATTATTAAATTTCTTTTTATTTATTATTTATTAGTATTTCCTAGTTCACGTCTCGAGTCCGATCAAAACCGGATTTGGGGCGTGGCAATTTGGTATCAGAGCCTGGTTTCATTGAAATTGTTTTTCAAAACTTCGGACCGTACGTCAATTAGGTGGGTAGAGTTAGGTTGTTAAGGTTCTAAGTGGTTGGGTATGCAAGTCGGAGATGTCCTACGCATAGATCCGAGACGACGAGAGTCTCGGACGGTGAAGTACCTTGTTTGTTGTACTGTCTTATTTTGTGCTATGTTTGAGTCTTGCCGTACTTTGTGTTATGCTATGTGCCTCGGTTGAACTGTTGTGCCGATCGGTTGAGATCGAGGCTGGGTTAGCAAACCGTGCTCGATGCAGTTTATGATGTGGTTGTTGATTGATCGTTATGTGGGTTGCCGCCTTGGTCGGCCGTTGAGTGATTGGTTGGATCGAAATGTTGACTTGGCCGGGTGGTACTCGAGTAATTACTAAGACCCGAGGTGTGTAATTGCGATGTTTACTGTGCGCTATGTTGTGCTGAATGCTTTGTATAGTTTTGTTATTGAATGTCCCACTTAAGCAGATGGTTAGTGGATTTTTCAAATGAGTCATGCCAAAATTTCTGTAAAACTGAAGTATTTGTACTATCACGGGTTGACTCAGGGGCGCCATTGAAGTCGAACGTGTTAAGGGGATGTCAAGTGGTTACAATGAGATTCGGGGACGCCTGAATCGGTTTGTAACGACGAGATATCGACATCAATGTTGCGATAGAAAGAGAAAGGTGTTGAGAACCTGTGAAATTGAGTTAGTGCGGAGACACTGTGAAATTGTTGTGTGATGTGAACGGTGTGATTTGTAACTTGTTTGAAACTATGACTCCCGTGGAAGATGGTTGAATTGTGTGATTGATTCTGTGAGACGCACAAGTGTGCGAACTTCTCTGTTTATATGAAGTTTTCTATAACTATACTAAGACTAAGTACTGTTGGTCCGAGTATGACCCTTGTGAAATGTGTGTTAACGTTACTGTTTTAAGCGAGCCGCTTTATTCGAATTTGAGACACTGAGCATGTGCATTTATCCGTGCAGCGGATGCAAGAGACATGGATCGTACCTACATTCCGAGAGGCACTAGAGGTCGCCCAGGTAGAGGCCAGGGGCAGCCACCTGCCATTGAGCAGGCAGGGGCAACGGGTGCCCAGGGTGCTACCTCAGCGGAGCACGAGAGAGACGAGGCTAGACCGTCAGAGCCACCGCCCAGAGGTCCTCCGGTCACAGAGCCGACCCAGGCGACCACTCTAGAGGAGGTGGTTCGCACCGTTCTCGCGGCGATCAGCGCCCAGAGGGAGACTGCATCACCGGCACCAGAGACCATACCTGCTGCCACTGTAGCTGTTGTTGTCAGGCCGGGTCAGGCCGACAGTTTCATAGCCCAGACACTTAGGGACTTCCTCAGGTTGGGTACTCCTATCTTTTCCGGGGAGCCAAACACCGAGGCAGCCGAGAGGTGGCTGGGATAGATCACCCGCAACTTGGATACGTCGGGGATCGTAGACGAGCACATGAAAGTATCCTTTTCCGCCTTCTAGCTGAGGGATGAGGCATAATTTTGGTGGCATCACGAGCATCGCAGGGTTGGAGACAACTTTCAGTTGTTCGAAAGACTGTTCCTGGAGAAGTACTTCCCGAGATCGGCCCGTGAGGACAGACACCAGCAGTTCTTGGAACTACGCCAGAGGGGGATGTCTGTGTCGGAGTATGAGGCGAGATTCACCTCCCTGTCTCGCTTCTTACCGGAGATGGTGCCGACTGAGGCACTCCGATGTAGACGCTTTGAGGGAGGACTTATTCTGTCGATCGCAGATCGAGTCATTGCCTTCATGACTGAGGAGTATTCTGTACTAGTGGACCAGGCACTAGCTGTGGAGCGGCACTTTCGAGAGAGCGCGGGAGAGCGGCCGAGGCCGAGTGGCTTTCTGAGGCCGTCTAAGGGTCGCGATCCGAGGAAGCAGAGGACCTCGGGATCCTTCCAACCACATACCCAGTCAGGTGAGATGCGACGAGTCAGAGCCGTAGCGTCAATTATACCTGCCCCGTTAGCCCAGTTTTGTCCCTCGTGCAGCCAGTTGGGGCATCTGGGCCGAGACTGCCCGATGAGTGGTGGACCTACAGACCGCCCAGCGGTTCGTCCGACTAGGGTCGAGGAGAGGCCGCATGTCGTTGAGAGGACATGCTACCACTACGGTCGACTGGGACACATATCTTTTGAGTGTCCTGACTGGGTCAGAGGAGCGCCAGCACCGAGACCTCAGTAGGCGCAGCCTCGCCAGGCACCATCTGTCAACCCGCGTCAGACACAGACTCCGAGAGCCCCACGCCAGGCGGCGGGTGCACCAGCACAGAGACACCAGCCGAGGGCCTCGCAACGGATGACTCTTCCACCACCCCCGAGAGGAGGACCTCAGGCTCAACAGGGTCGGGTGTATGCTGTTACTGACTCGCGATCAGAGGGACGCCACTCCGGTCATGAGACCACTCAGGGTATGTGTCTGCTTTACAATTCTTGGGCGTCTTTCTTATTTGATGTTGGGGCTTCACATTCTTTCATCTCTTCTACTTTTGCAGATTCTTTGGGGTTAAGGGGAGAGACGTTGAGTCGACCCTTATGTCTTGACACCACGGTTACGGGAGATATGGTCTTAAGTACCGTATGTCGTGCATGTGAGAATAGAGTGGTTGATTGCCCTTTTGTTGGTGATTTACTTGTTTTGGACATGATGGCTTTTGACGTGATCTTGGGGATAGACTGGCTCGCGAGGTATCGAGCGTCGATCGATTGCTATTGACGGCAGGTGACAGTGGTCTCGGGCGATGCGATCGTCACTTGCGTTTTGGGCAGTAGCAGCGGAGTACTCCTATCAGCGTTGACCGTGGGAGATGAGACAAAGCCCGTGCAGAGTAGAGAGCTTCCGAGAGTGGTACGTGAGTTCCCGGAGGTCTTTCCGGAGGAGCTGTCAGGATTACCGCCGGCGCGCCAGGTAGAGTTTAGGATCTACTTGATCCCGGGTACGACGCCAATATCTGTGGCCCTGTATCGGTTTGCACCAGCCGAGTTGGTCGAGCTGAAGCGACAACTCAAGGAGCTTCAGGAGAAGGTATTCATCCGTCCGAGTGCCTCACCCTGGGGAGCACCCGCCCTCTTCATGGAGAATAAGTGTGGAGCACTGAGGATGTAAATCGACTATCGGAAGTTGAACCGGGTCACGGTGAAGAACCGCTACCCGATGCCGAGGATCGATGACTTGTTCGATCAGCTGAAGGGAGCGAATTGCTTCTCGAAGATTGATCTACGATCAGGGTATTATCAGTTGAGAGTTCGGGAGGAGGATGTGGCGAAGACCGCATTCCGGACTCGGTACGGACACTACGAGTTCCTAGTGATGCCATTCGGGTTGACGAACGCGCCTGCAGCGTTCATGGACCTGATGAACGGTATTTTCCGATTGTACCTGGACTGGTTTGTCGTGGTGTTTGTAGACGACATTCTGATTTACTCGCCGAGTGAGGAGGCGCATGAGGAGCACCTGAGGACAGTCTTGACGTTGTTGCGCACTCACCAGTTGTACGATAACCTGGAGAAGTGCGAGTTTTGTCTTGCCGAGGTGAAATACCTCGGGAATGTTGTGTCCCCAAACGGTATCCTAGTCGACCCGGAGAAGATCGACGCAGTTTCAAATTGGGCACGAACCAAGAGTGTATTTGAGATCCGCAGCTTCCTGGGATTAACAGGATACTATCGACGGTTCGTCCAGGACTTCTCACGTCTGGCTGCGTCAATGACCGCACTGACACGCAAGGGAACAGAGTTCCTGTGGACTGATGAGTGTGAGCATTCCTTTACCGAGCTGAAGGCTCGTTTGACTACCGCTCCCGTGCTGATCGTGCCGGAGCGGGGGATCGGATATGATGTGTATTGTGATGTGTCCGGTGAGGGACTAAGATGTGTATTGATGCAGTCCGGGAAGGTAGTTGCCTATGGCGCTAGACAGTTGAAGGTACACGAGCGCAACTACCCTACCCACGACTTAGAGTTGGCAGCAATCGTCTTCGCTCTGAAGAGCTGGCGACACTACTTGTATGGAGAGCGATTCCGGGTATTCTCGGATCATAAGAGTCTCAAGTACATCTTCTCCCAGTGCGACCAGAACATGCGCCAGAGGCAGTTTATGGAGCTACTTGAGGAGTACGACTTCGAGCTACTCTACCACCGAGGCAAGGCGAACGTTGTCGCCGATGCCCTGAGTAGGAAGTCGGTCCAATGCCTAACCGGTATATAAGTCCGAGAGTGGGACATAATGGAGGAGTTGAGCTTGTTTAGACTTGAGCTAGATGAGATCACAGATGGCATGACTATGTGTTCGTTGGTGGCTCAGCCCACACTAGTTGCTCGTGTGCTGGAGGCACATGCCGAGGATGCCGAGACGGCAGAGATCCGAGAAAGACATACCAGCGGTGTTGACGCTGAGGGTTGGGAGTAGGGTACTGATCTGGGTCTACGATACCGAGGAGGACTGTTTGTGCCGCGTGGCTATAGAGACGCTGTGTTGAGAGAGTGTCATCACTCCCGTCTTGCTGTGCACCCGGGCGGCACCAAGATGTATCGGGACATCAGACGACAGTTCTAGTGGAGCGGGATGCGTAGAGCAGTTGCAGAATTCGTTTCGAGATGCCTCACTTGTCAGCAAGTGAAGATTGAGCATCAGCGTCCCGCCGGCTTGCTACAGCCACTGCCGATCGCAGAGTGGAAGTGGGAGCACGTCACAATGGACTTTGTGAGTGGCTTACCGACATCGCCGAGAGGGCACGACGCAGTTTGGGTTGTGGTCGACCGACTGACCAAGTCGGCACACTTCTTAGCCATGAGGATGACTGACACGGTTGACACCTTGAGTCGGTTGTACGTTTGGGAGATCATCCGTCTTCACGGGGTTCCGGTGTCCGTTGTGTCCGACAGGGATCCTCGAGTCATCTCCAGATTCTGGGAGAGCTTGCAGAGAGCATTAGGGACCGAGGTCTTGCTTAGTACGGTGTATCACCCGCAGCACGACGGTCAGTCAGAGCGCACGATACAGATTCTAGAGGATATGCTGCGAGCATGTGTGTTGGACTTTCGAGGGTCAAGGGAGGACCACTTACCTTTGGCCGAGTTCACCTACACCAACAGCTTCCAGGCCAGTATTTGGATGGCACTGTTTGAGCCGTTGTATGGTAGGCCGTGCAGATCGCCAGTGTGTTGGGCGGAGGTAAGAGACAAGAGTTTGCTTGTCCCGAAGCTTGTCCGGGAGACGACCGAGAAGGTCGCGTTGATTCGGGAGCGGTTGAAGACAATGCAGAGCCGACAGAAGAGTTATGCAGATAGACGACGCCGGTCTCTTGAGTTTACTATTGGCGATCATGTGTTTCTGAGGGTGAGCCTGAAGAAGGGACTCTTGCGGTTCAACCGCGGCGGAGGCAAGCTGGCCCCGCGGTTTATCGGACCCTTTGAGGTCTTGGGCAGAGTTGGAGCGGTTGCATATCGTCTTGCATTGCCACCGCAGCTTGGGAACGTGCATAACGTCTTCCACGTTTCCCAACTGCGGAAGTACACTGCGGACCCTCCCACGTTATTGAGTGGACGGACATCGAGGTAGCTGAGGATGTCTCGTATGAGGAGCAGCCAGTCAGGATTCTGGATATGCGGGAACAGGTCTTGCGTGGCAAGACTATCCCACTGGTACGGGTGCAGTGGCGGCACCACAAAGCTGAGTCGACCTGGGAGCGCGAGATTGAGGTTCACGCGAAGTACCCCAGCCTGTTCGACCCTTGAGGTACCTTCCTTTTGAATTTCGAGGACGAAATTCTTTTAATGGGGGTAGATTGTAAGAACCGACCCTTCAGGTGTTCTCAGATCACAAGAGCCTCAAGTACATCTTTTCCCAGCGAGACCTGAACATGCGCCAGCGGCGATAGATGGAGCTGCTTGAGGAGTACGACTTTGAGCTACACTACCATCAGGGTAAGGCGAACGTGGTCGCCGATGCCTTGAGTAGGAAGTCGGTTCCGAGTCTCGCTAACATATCAGTTCGGGAGTGGGACATGATGAGGGAACTGAGCACGTTCGGGCTTGAGCTAGAGGAGATTACTGGTGACATGGCCATGTGCTCATTAGTGGCTCAGCCCTCACTACTTGCCCGAGTGTTGGAGGCGCAGTCGGAGGACGTCGAGACGCTAGAGATCCGAGAGAGGGTCGTCCGAGGTGACGAAGTGGCAGGCTGGGAATTTAGTGCTGATTGAGGGTTACGGTATCGAGGAGGGTTGTTCGTGCCGGGCAACTGTAGAGACGACGTGTTGCGAGAGTCACATCATTCGCGTCTTACGGTGCACCCGGGGGGCACCAAGATGTACCGTGACGTCAGGCGGCACTTCTGGTGGCGCGGGATGCGGAGAGCAGTCGCAGAGTTTGTGTCGAGATGTCCCGTCTGTCAGCAGGTGAAGGCCGAGCATCAGCGTTCCGCAGGATTGTTGCAGCCACTACCGATTGCCCAGTGGAAGTGGGAGCATATCATGATGGACTTCGTGTGTGGACTACCGAGATCGCCGGAGGGACATGACGCCGTATGGGTAGTAGTCGACCGGTTGACTAAGTCGGCCCATTTCCTGGCTATGAGGATGACTGATCCGGTCGACAAGTTGAGCAGCCTGTACATTCAGGAGATAGTACGTCTCCATGGGGTCCCGGTGTCGATAGTGTCTGACAGGGATCCCCGTTTCACGTCCAGGTTTTGGCCGAGTCTGCAGACCACGTTGGGGACCGAGGTTCTACTCAGTACAACACACCATCCCTAGACAAACGGTCAGTCCGAGCGCACTATTCAGATTTTGGAAGACATGCTGCAGGCATGTGTACTAGATTTCCGGGGATCATGGGAAACCCACCTGCCGTTGGTCGAGTTCGCCTACAACAACAGCTACTAGGCCAGTATTGGGATGGCACCGTTCGAAGCGTTGTATGGGAGGCCCTGTCGATCGCTAGTGTGTTGGGCAGAGGTGGGGGACAAGAGTCGCCTGGGGCCAGATCTTGTCAGAGAGACGACAGAGAAGGTCGCGCTGATACGCGATCGGTTGAAGACCGCGTAGAGTCGGTAGAAGAGTTATGCCGACAGACGACGTCGACCTCTTGAGTTTGCAGTCGAGGATCACGTGTTCCTGAAGGTGAGCCCGAGGAAGGGGCTGGTACGGTTCAGACGCAACGGGGGCAAGTTAGCCCCGCGGTACATTGGCCCGCTCGAGATCTTGAGCAGAGTTGGAGCAGTGGCTAATCGTCTGGCGTTACCACCGCAACTTGGGAGAGTTCATAACGTCTTCCATGTGTCCCAGTTGCGGCAGTACTGTCACGTCCCAAATCCGGTGTTGACCGGACTCGAGACGTGACTTGAGTTGAAATAATTAAGAAACATAAATGATAGATAAAGGTTCCAAAATCTCAACAAACTTCGTCCAAACGACATAACAGTAAATAGTTTAAAACAACGTGAGTCACAACTCAACATAAATAGTCAAATAAAGTATGTCCAACACAAGGGACCAACATAACTCTAGTGAGAACCCGAAGAGTCCTAAAGCTCCCTAGCCTCGGCCTCTCTAGACATCTGGTACTTCTGTAAAACAGTTAGAAACCAAAGGGGGTGAGCTGACGCTCAGTAGAAAAAACCTTAATAACTCAACCCTTAAGTTTAAGATGAACTATCTACGAATGACACATGAACGACATAACGATATAATAAATAAAGAGGCGATAAAGAATCAGAAATAATTACAACAACGCAATAGTATCCAAGTGACAGGAATATAACTGGAGTTATAATAAATGTTTCAAAAGACGAATAATAGTAAACTGGGAAATATCAGTATCTTGCCAACCCATTGCTTTCTCAAGCCTCCGATCCGTGGATAGATTCTGGGATCACCTCGGTTCCCATAATCCGATCTACCAGAGTATCCACATCACGTCAGATTTTCCCTCGGTCCAGAGGACGCACATGCGTTGGGGCACCGGAAACAATCCCAAATGGGCGCTTATCATCGGGATTCCCAGAAATACCTCCAAAGGACCATATATCATAGGGAACCAAGGTAGTGCTCTATGGGGACGCACATCCTTGGGTGGAACCTTAGTAACCATCTCTCAAGAAGTAACCCAAATAATATCCCGCAGGATCTGCTCCTAATCGATCTATATCCCGCAGGATCTACCAATAATCAATAAATATCCCGCAGGATCTGCCAATAATCAATCTATGTATCCCGCAGGATCTGCCAATAAGTATTAATGTCCCGCAGGATCTGCCAATAATTAACTCTCGTGATATCCAATAACCAATGCCCTCAGGCTCCAATACTCAGTCCAAATCTCACTGTATCTGTCCAACTCCAACTACCACAACGGCACCGGATTACCCCCCTCCCCCCCGGTGTAGTACCGAACCAAGCAAACAAACAGACAAACCAATAAACGAGCATACATTTAAGAATAAGAATAAAGGAACAAGCATAAATGGGTCACCAATCAACACTCAACCGATCACCCTTTCATCATAACCAAGACATCCAATACACTCCATACTTAACGTATACTTACCTGTCACGAACCAGCGGTACATCGATCACCTGATTGTGCCCCGTGGCACAACCAGTCATACTCGATCATCCGTTCAATCAACAATTATATTAACATAAATACTCAATCAATCAAGTTTACATTCAACGAATTAATCAGCATGTGAACAACTAACTAGCATTCAATCATACGAGCTAATCTAGTTTCATTAGACTCTTAAGTTAACCGAGCAATTAGCAACTAGCATGTGAACCTAGCACACAACTAATCCGAGAGCTCTTCACAACCTCTCTACCAGTAAATCAATTTCCCAAGTATTGAAAGCACACTTCACTAATTGTCATCGTCCTAACATGCATACTGGACTCAGCCATTTATTAGTAATTGAAATACGATTATTCTAGTTATTCGCATCCTATAGGCAATTCTAGGACCTTTCCGATTTTATTATCCTAATCATGCATTCTAAGCGGTAAATAAGTAAGTAAGGCTTTCCCTACCTTGCGGTCTTCCTACGAACAAATACTCCTATCAACAGCTGTCCGGCTCGCCTCGTCACCTCGGCAAAGTCCCAGCTACGAATCTAGGTTTACACACAAACGATCCAAAATCAGATCGGGTCCAGATTACCCAGTTCTTTAAATTAACAGTTTTTCATTTCCGTTGATTAAACCGTTTAATCCGATAAAAGTCCGACTTAGTCCCAAGTGTCGTTTAAATGAGTTTTAAATTTAATTAAACGAATCAGTCCCAAACGGTCCGTATCCGATCCAGTCCCGGAGTCAGGCCCGAGTCCGGACCCGAAGTCCAGAGTCAGTCCGGGCCATGGCCCAGACCAGATTCGAGCCCAAGGCCCAAATCTTGTCTAGGCCGAGGCCCAGCTGAGCTCCGAGCCCGAGCCCAAATCTTGTCTTCGTCCGGTCTGAGCTGAAGACGGCGGTGGCTGAGGTTAAGGTTCCGGCGACTCCGGCGGCGGTGGCGTCAGGGTTTCGACGGCGGCTCCGGCGTCTTTTGAGTTGACAGAGGGCCAGGACTTAACAGGGACGAGGGTTAGGGCGAGGTCCGAACCCTCCCGGCCAGATCTGACGGCCAATAGGCTCGTCGGCGACGCGAATCGCAGATCTGGAACTCGGAGAGTTCCGGCGACGCTCCCGACCTTCTCTGTGAGCCTGACGCCCCTTGAATCGACGCGAGAAGAAGGAGTAGAGGGAGGAGCCGGTGAGGAACGACTCACCGTGTGAAGCTCCGCCTGAATCAGGCGCGGTGGAGCTCGTCCTCGTCGGCGGCGGCGTCGAATCGAAGAGGAAGACGACGGGTGAGGGTGCTGGGTTTCTGGTACGACGGGTAGAGGAAGACGGAGAAGAAGAAGGAGAAGGTGGGTGTGAGGTCGGAGAAGAAGAAGAGGTGGTGGCCGGGGAAGGAGAGTGAGAACGGCGGCGGGTTTTTGGGTCGTCGGGAGAGGGATGAGGTCTCGCCTCGGGAGTGGTGCGCGAAAATGGAGCTGAAGTGGCGAGAGAGTGGCTTTAAAGGTAGGGTTTGGGGTAACCAGGCCTTGGGCCGACCCTGGTGCGCGCGAGTAACGGGCCTGGTCTGGCTCGGCCCAAAGCCGAGTCTGATCAGGCCCAAGCCTGAGTCCTCTTTTTTTTTAACAACAAACTCGATACAAAAACAACCCCCAAGTATCGGTTCGCACTTTAATACCCTTTTAACCAAACTGGGTTTTACAAGTACAATGCGGACCCCTCCCACGTCATTGAGTGGACAGATATCGAGGTGGCTGACGATGTCTCCTATGAGGACCAGCCGGTTCCAATCATGGACACACGGGAGCAGGTCTTGCGTGGCAAGATTATCCGCCTGGTACGGGTGCAGGGAGGCATCACGGGGCTGAGTCGACTTGGGAACGCGAGGACGAGGTTTGCGCGAAGTACCCCGACCTGTTCGACTCCCGTGGTACGTCTGTTTTAAATTTCGCGGACGAAATTCCTTTAAGGGGGGTAGACTGTAATAACCACTCTTGGTCAACGCCAGTCAAACCTGCGAAAAACAGGAAAATTTAAAAAATTTAAGACAGACACTTAATTGAACCTAGAATTGACCCCGAGGGTCATACTGGACTTAAGTTGACCCTGATATCGAACAAAGTGAGTTCCGGGGGACTCAGGGCAACTTTCTGAGCAGTTTGGGAAATGGTGACTTTTCGTTGAAAAAGTCAACCGAGCGACGTTTTGGTCCATTCGAGGACCGTTTTGGATCCAAAAAGCTTAGCCGTCATCGCAGCGATCTTAGGTTGAGCCGTTTCCTTTTAGCCCGTGAAGTTCCGTAACTTCTTGGAAAAAGTGCCCGTTCGGGGCCCGAAACGTCCGGATTTCGCGAATCTGATTGGGAAATATCTATTAGATATTTTCCCGAAAAGGTGTGGGACCCACCTTGCCACTTGTCAAACAAGTGGTGGTGTTAGGTTTTGGGGGGAAAATGAAGAGAGATAAGGGGGGGGGGGGGGGTTCGGCCAACATTAAATCAAACGAGAAAAAAAATTAGAAAAGAAGAGAGAAGTTAGAAAGAGAAGGAGAAGGAGAAGAAGAGAGCTAGGAGTTAGGGTTTGTGTCACTATTCATGAGCTCAACCTTTGGATCGTCTCAAAGTTCGAAGATTCAAGCTCACCTCGTCTTCCTCTACGGTAATCACCAAACCGATCTTCGTTTTGTGAAGTTCTAAAATTAGGTTTTGGTTTAAAACTATTAGTTTAGGGTTGTATTGAGGTTGGGGGATTGTTGGAGACGTTTTGGAGACGTTTGGAGGTGAAGGGGGACGTTTTCCCGTGACCGGGAGCTCCGGCCACCATAGGGGGGTGGCCGGCCGGCCGTGGGGTGGCTGGCCGGAGCTAGGGCCGGCCACCACCATGGTGGGCTGCGCCCACTTGAACCCTAGCCACCCACGGCCAAGTTGGGCTGGGTGGGGCCCACGTGCTCGGGTGCTCGGGTTTAGTGTTCGGGTGGTTTAGAACGTTCCCTGGGTCATTAATCCACAAAGCTGAGTCGACTTGGGAGCGTGAGGATGAGGTTCGCGCGAAGTACCCTAGCCTATTCGACCCTTGAGGTACCTTCCTTTTGAAGTTCGAGGACAAAATTCTTTTAAGGGGGGTAGATTGTAAGAACCGCCCCCGGTCGATCCCGGTCGAACCGGTGATTTTTGGCGAAGTTTGACTTTTGACCGAAAAAGTCAACCGATGACTCCGGAAGTCATTCGGGACCTTTCCAGGATCCAAAAAGCTTAGTCTTCATTACGGTTAGCTTAGTTGGGTCATTTCCTTTCAATTGACTGTATTTGTGAAAAAGTCAAACTCGGGTCAAACTTAGGCCAATTAACGACTAAAGCTAATTAAGTGAGTGTGCTGGAAATAATTAAGGACAAGCTGGTCCCCACTTGGAAAAGTGTCCATAGTGGCTTGGAGGAGAAGAAATGAGTTTTTAATGACTCATTTGCCCTCACTTAAGCCAAAATAGAAGTATTGGACCTGAGGGGCTTTTTGGACTTTTAATAAAATAGGTTTTTAAAGCATTTAGGAGCACAATTCAGCCAATTCATTTGTGCTGGCCGAAAATCACAAGGAGAGGAAGAAGGAGGAGCTCTAAAGCTTAGAGAAGAAGCTAGTGGAAAAAGGAGAAGCTTTTGGTGGATTTCTTTTCAAATCACCTCCAAAATCACTCCATCTTTTTCATCTACTCATCCTCAAGGTTAGTAAACTCTTAAATCTTTCTTTCAATCACATTTGAGTTATGGGTTTCATAGAACTTGCATGAACTTGTTGGGTTTTGTTGTTAGTGATGTTAGATGATTGTTTAGTGAAGTATTTGTGAAAGTTTTGGTTAGAAATGAGTTTTTTGTTGATGTTTGGAGGAAACCCATTGTGGGTATTGAAGTTTGAGGGTTTTGGTGATTGATTTTGAGGTTTGATGTTGGTAAAAATGGATTTTTGAAGTAGATTTTCGTAGAATCGAAGTTGGGGAAGAAGAGGCTTGGACCTGCCTAGATTTCGCACGGAAATGGTCTGATGTCGGCCCTCTGAGCGGCACGGAACGGGTCCTAGACCGGCCCTCTGAGCGGCACGGAACGGTTCCCAGACCGGCCCTCTGAGTGGCACGGTCCGGATCCAGACCGGCCCTCCGACAAGCACGGTCCGGCCCTAGTTCTGGGCCTTTGAGGGACACAGTCCGGGCTGGTTTCCAGATCTGTGGGTTGCTCGAATTGGGCCTAGTTCGGGCCCAATTCATCTTTTGGCCCAAATGTTTGTATTTAGGGTTAATTTAGATAATTCACTTTAAAACCGGCGTTGTTTGTTTATTAATTATAGTATTAATTGTGATCCAAGACCTTGGAACCGAGCTTGACGGAGGAGGAGGCCTTTGGACCGCGTGAGAGGACAAGGAGGAAGCTAGCCAGGTCGTCAACTGCTAGCATTGTGTTGTTTTTGAGGTAGGGAAGAGTAGTAAACTCCACTCTCAATTTAAAGAATGCTAATAGTATGCCTATAGGATAATAATAACCGGAAAGGTCCTAGTTCGCATATAGGATGTGATTCACTTGAATAATCGCTTTCAATTACAATAATAACCGGAAGAGTCTTAGTTTGCATATAGGATGCGATTCACTAAATTAATCGCTTTCAATCGTGGGAAATTGCCGTGCTGGTAGAATGGCCATGTCGAGCCTTAGGATTGATTGTGGTTCTGATCATTGTCCTCAAATGTCGATGCATGTTACATTCTTTGATTAATATAGGAGTCATTCTTTGATTAATATAGGAGTCTTATTAAGCTAGATGAAATAGGATGAGTATGATATGAATGGTTGCTCTGTGACATGATTGGTTGAGTGATTGTGTTGAATGTGTTATGTTTGTGCCTGGTATTATGATCGAGTGAATGATAGACCGACGGGACGTGTTTGGTAAGTCATGCCGGTAAGCTTGGTTGATAATATGAGTTGGTGTTGGGTGTTTGTTTGGTATTGTGTGCATTGTGGTTTACGTGCCCCGAGGTGTGTTTCTGGGAGGCTATCCAACCGAGGGTTGTGCCGGTCCGATATGCTTATCTTGTTGTTTCACCCCGATGCTACATGTTCCGGGAAGACCTAGGCCGAGGGACATTCCGGTACGGTATATTATTGTCTTATCCGATGCTACGTGTTCCGGAAAGACTTGTTTCACCCCGATGCTACGTGTTCCAGGAAGACCTAGGCTGAGGGACATTCCGGTATGGTATATTATTGTCTTATCCGATGCTACGTGTTCCAGAAAGACTTGTTTCACCCCGATGCTACGTGTTCCGGGAAGACCTAGGCCGAGGGATATTTCGGTATGGTATGTTGTTGTCTCATCCTGATGCTACGTGTTCCGGGGAGACTTGTTTGTTCTGGTACGATACGTGTGTTGGTGTGTGGATTGGATTTTTTTGGTTTAATTATCCATATTTCAGCATTCGTGTGTTTCTTTAGTTGGTTCCTATTGGTGAATAAGTTGTCTCCCCGTTGATCTCCTTTTGAGTTGTTATTTTAGTAAATGTTGCAATTCCTTTTGATCTCTAATTGTATTGTCTTTTGGTAATCGTTCTAATCGGGAAAATTTCGTTAATAAAGCGGGGGCCCTTTTCCTTTTACTACTTATTCCTACTGAGCGTAAGCTCACCCCCTTTTTGAGTTTACTATTTTTACAGATTTCGTTGATGAGTAGACCTAGAGGTGGTCTCAGGGCTCGGGAGCTCCTTGAGGATCTGGGTGGTTCTGTATTAGAGACGTACTTCCATTTTTTTATCAACCTATGTTTTCCGTTATTTTGTTGGATTGAGCGTTTGACTCTTAACTTTGGATTTGAATTATGTTTTACTCGGAGATTTGCATTATTAAATTTCTTTTTATTTATTATTTATTAGTATTTCCTAGTTCACGTCTCGAGTTCGGTCAAAACCGGATTTGGGGCGTGACAAGCTCCGGACCAAGTAAACTCCTGTCTCCTACCTCTGCCCAACACACGGGCGATCTGCACGGTCTACCATACAACGCCTAAAAAGGTGCCATCCCAATACTGGCCTGGAAGCTGGTGTAGTAGGCGAACTCGGCCAATGGTAAGTGGCCCTCACATGACCCTCGGAAGTCCAACACACACGCCCGCAATGTATCCTCTAAGATCTGTATAGTGCGCTCTGACTGACCGTCGGTCTGCGGGTGATAAGCCGTGCTGAGCAAGTCATCGGTCCCTAATGCTCTCTGCAAGCTCTCCCAAAATCTGGAGGTGAATCGAGGATCCCTGTCGGACACAACTGACACCGGAACCCCGTGAAGACGGATGGTCTCTCGAACGTATAACCGACTCAAAGTGTCAACCGTGTCAGTCATCCTCATGGCTAAGAAGTGTGCCGACTTGGTCAGTCGGTCGACCACTATCCAAACAACGTCGTGCCCTCTCGGCGATCTCGGTAAGCCACTCACGAAGTCAATCGTGACGTGCTCCCACTTCCACTCTACGATCGGCAGTAGCTGTAGCAAACCGGCGGGACGCTGATGCTCGGCCTTCACCTGCTGACAAGTGAGGCATCTCGAAATGAACTCTGCAACTGCTCTACGCATCCCGCTCCACCAGAACTGTCGTCTGATGTCCTGATACATCTTGGTGCCACCCGGGTTCACAGCAAGACGAAAGTGATGACACTCTCTCAACACAGCGTCTCTACAGCCACGCGGCACAAATAGTCCTCCTCGGTATCATAGTCCCAGATCAGTACTCTGCTCCAAACACTCAGTGTCAACACCGCTGGTTATCCTCTCTCGGATCTCTGCTGCCTCGGCATCCTCGGCCTATGCCTCTAGCACCCGAGCAACTATGGTGGGCTGAGTCACCAGCGAACACATGGCCACGCCATTGATGACATCATCTAGCTCAAGTCTGAACGAGCTCAGCTCCTCCATCATGTCCCACTCTCGAACTGATATACCGGCCAGGCAATGGACCGACTTCTTACTCAGGGCATCAGCGACAACGTTCACCTTGCCCGAGTGGTAGAGTAGCTCGAATTCGTACTCCTCAAGCAGCTCCATCCACCGCCTCTGGCGCATGTTCAGGTCGCGCTGGGAGAAGATGTACTTGACACTCTTGTGATCCGAGAACACCCGGAATCGCTCTCCATACAAGTAGTGTGTCACCAGCTCTTCAACACAAAGACGACTACTGCCAACTCTAGATCGTGGGTAGGTTAGTTGCGCTCAATTGTCTTCAAATGTCTGGAGCAATATGCAACTACCTTCCCGGACCGCATCTGAACACACCCCAGTCCCTCACCAGACGCATCAAAATACACGTCATATCCGATCCCCCGCTCCAACACGCTCAACATGGGAACGGTAGTCAAACGAGCCTTCAGCTCGGTAATGGAGTGTTCACACTCATTAGTCCACAGAAACTCAGCTCCCTTGCGTGTTAGGGCAGTCATCGACGCGGCCAGACGTGAGAAATCCTGGATGCACCGTCGATAGTATCCTGCCAATCCCAGGAAGCTGCGGATCTCAAATACACTCTTGGGCCGTGCCCACTTCGAAACTACGTCAATCTTCGCTGGGTCGACTAGGATACCCTCTCGGGACACAACATGCCCGAGGAACTTCACCTCTGCGAGCCAAAACTCGCACTTCTCCAGGTTGCCGTACAACTGGTGAGTGCGCAACAATGTCAAAACTGTCCTCAGGTGCTTCTCATGCGCCTCCTCACTCGGGGAATAAATCAGAATATCATCTACGAATACCACGACGAACTGGTCTAAGTACGGTCGGAAGATACCGTGCATCAAATCCATGAACGCTGTAGGCGCGTTCATCAACCCGAACGGCATCACTAGGAACTCGTAGTGTCCATACTGAGTCCGAAATGCGGTCTTCGCCACATCCTCCTCCCGAACTCTCAGTTGATAGTAACCGGAACGTAGATCAATCTTCGAGAAGCACTTCGCTCCCCTCAGTTGATCGAACAGGTCATCGATCCTCGGCATCGGGTAGTGGTTCTTCACCGTAACCCGGTTCAGCTTCCGGTAGTCGATGCACATCCTCAGTGTTCCACCCTTCTTCACGAAGAGGGCGGGTGCTCCCCACGGGGAAGCGCTCAGGCGG
This sequence comes from Erodium maritimum, assembly GCA_963921825.1. Taxonomy (NCBI): domain Eukaryota; kingdom Viridiplantae; phylum Streptophyta; class Magnoliopsida; order Geraniales; family Geraniaceae; genus Erodium; species Erodium maritimum. The sequence goes on from OY997590.1 coordinate 22,378,028, forward strand.
ATAAAACCCTTCTCCTGAAGCTCCTCGAGTTGTCGCTTCAGCTCTACCAACTCGGTTGGTGCGAACCGGTACGGGGCCGTGGATATCGGCGCCGTCCCCGGCATCAAGTCAATCTTGAAATCCACCTCGCGCAGGGGCGGTAATCCCGACAGCTCCTCCGGAAAGACCTTGGGGAACTCACACACTACACGCGGCAGCTCTCTGCTCCGCTCGGTCGACACCTCATCACCCGAGGTCAATGCTAATAGAAGAACTCCGCTCCTACTGCCCAGCACACAAGTGACGATCGTGTCACCCGAGACCACTGTCACCTGCCGTCGATAGCAATCGATCGACGCTCGACACCTCGCGAGCCAGTCCATCCCCAATATCACGTCAAATGCCGTCATGTCCAAAACAAGTAAAGCACCAACAAAAGGGCAATCAACCACTCTAATCTCACATGCATGACATACAGTACTTAAGATCACCTCTCCCGTAACCGGGGTATCAAGACATAAGGGTCGACTCAACGTCTCTACCCGTAACTCCAAAGAATCAGCAAAAGCAGAAGAGATGAAAGAATGTGAAGCCCCAGTATCAAAAGAAGAAAGACGCCCAGGAATTGAAAAGCAAGCACGTACCCTGAGTGGTCTCATGACCGGAGTGGAGTCCCTCTGCTCGCGAGTCATTGGAAGCATACACCCGACCCTGCTGAGCCTGAGGTCCTCCTCTCGGGGGTGGTGGAAGAGTCATCTGCTGTGGAGCCCTCGGCTGATGCCTCTGTGCTGGTGCGGCCGCCGCCTGGCGTGGGGCTCTCGGAGTCTGTGTCTGACATGGACGGACAGATGGTGCCTGGCGAGGCTGCGCCTGCTGAGGTCTCGGTGCTGGCGCTCCTCTGACCCGGTCAGGACACTCAAAAGAGATGTGTCCCAGTCGTCCGCAGTGGTAGCATGTCCTCTCAGTGGCACGCGACCTCTCCTCGACCCTAGTCGGACAAACCGTTGGGCGGTCTATATGTCCACCACTCATCGGGCAGTCTCGACCCAGATGGCTCAACTGCCTGCACGAGGGACAAAACTGCGCTAACGGGGCAGGTCCAACTAACGCTACTGCTCCGACCCGTCGCATCCCACCCGACTGGGCCTGTGGTTGGAAGGATCCCGAGGTCCTCTGCCTCCTCGGATCGCGGCCCTCAGACGGCCTTAGGAAGCCACTCGGCCTCGGCCTGCTCTCCCGCGCTCTAGCGGTGTCTCGAAAGTGCCGCTCCACGGCTAGTGCTTGGTCCACTAGTATAGAATACTCCTCAGTCCTGAAGGCAATGACTCGATCCGCGATCGACGGAAGAAGCCTTCCCTCGAATCGTCTACATCGGAGTGCCTCAGTCGGCACCATCGCCGGTGCGAAGCGAGACAGGGAGGTGAACCTCGCCTCATACTCCGACACAGACATCCCCCTCTAGAGCAGCTCCAAGAACTGCTGGTGTCTGTCCTCACGGGCTGATCTCGGAAACTACTGCTCCAGGAACAGTCTTCCGAACAACTGAAAGTCGTCTCCAACCCTGCGCTGCTCGCGCTGCCACCAAAAGTATGCCTCATCCCTCAGCTGGAATGCGGCAAAGGATACCCTCATGTGCTCGTCTACGATCCCCAACATATCCAAGTTGCGGGTGATCTGTCCCAGCCAGTTCTCGGCTGGGTCCCTAGAAAAGATATGAGTACCCAACCTGAGGAAGTCCCTCACACAACAATTCCACAGAGTCTCCGCACTAACTCAATTTCACAAGTTCTCAACACCTTTATCTTTATATCACAACATTCATGTCGACCTCGTGACGTTACAACCCGATTCAGGCGTCCCCGAATCTCGTTGTAACCACTTGACATCCCCCTATCACGTTCGACTATAGTGAGGCCCCTGAGTCAACCCGTGATAGTACAAACCCTTCAGTTTTGCAGAAATTTGGGCATGACCAGTTCGAAAATTCCATTAACCATCCGTTTACGCGGGACATTCGATAAACAAACTGCACAAAGCATTCAGCACAACATAGCACACGGCAAAACATCACAGTCACACACCTCGGGTCTCGGTAATTACTCGATTACCACCCGGCCAAGTCAACATTTTAATTTAACCAATCAATCAACGGTCGACCAAGGCGGCAACCCACATAACGATCACTCAACAACCACATCATAGACCGCATTGAGCACCGCTCGCTAACCCAACCTCGATCTCCACCGATCGGCATAACAGTTCGACCAAAGCACATAGCATAACACAAGTAAAGCAAGACTCAAACAAGACACTTCGCCATCCGAGACTCTCGTCGTCTCGGATCTACGCGTAGGACGTTTCCGACTTCCGTAACCGAACACTAGAACCTTAATAACCTAACTCTACCCACCTAATTGACGTACGGTCCGAGGTTTTGAAAAAAAATTTCAATGAAACCAGGCTCTGATACCAAATTGTCACGCCTCAAATCCGGTTTTGACCGGACTCGAGACGTGAACTAGGGATTATAGTAATCGCGATAATAAAAGTGAAATTAAACGAAAATAAACTCCAAATTTTAGTTCCAAAAATAACAACTCCAAAGTTAAGAGTCAAATGCTCAATCCAACAAGTAACGGAAAACATAGTTTGATACGAAAAGGGAATTACGTATCTAATACATATAACCACCCGGATCCTTAAGGAGCTCCCGAGCCCTGAGACAACCTCTAGATCTACTCATCAACGAAACCTGTAAAAATCAGTAAACACAAAGGGGGTAAGCTTACGCTCAGTAGGAAAAAGTAGTAAAATGAAAATGACCCCCGCTTCGTTCCCAAAACAATTCTCGATTAGTACGATTATTAAAAGACAACACAATGAGAGATCAAAAGGGAGTGCAACACTTAAATAAAATAATAACTCAAACGGGATCAACGGGGAGACAACTTATTCACCAATCAAAACCAACTAAAGAATACATGAGTACCGAAATATATATAATCAAACCACACGACTCCGATCCACACACCAACACACATATCGTACCGGAATACACATCGGCCTAGATATCTTCCCGAAACTCACATCATCGGGGTGAAACAAGTCTTCCCGGAACACGTAGCATCGGGTTAAGACAACAGTATACCATACCGTAATGTCCATCGGCCTAGGTCTTCCCAGAACACGTAGCATCGGGGTGAAACAAGTCTTCCCAGAACACGTAGAATCGGGTTAAGACAACATTATACCATACCGGAATGTCCCTCGGCCTAGGTCTTCCCGGAACACGTAGCATCAGGGTGAAACAAGTCTTCCCAGAACACGTAGCATCGGGTTAAGACAACAATATACCATACCGGAATGTCCCTCGGCCTAGGTCTTCCCGGAACACGTAGCATCGGGGTGAAACAACAATGTATACATATCGGACCGGCATACCCCCTCGGTCGGATATCCACCCGGAAACACCCTCGGGGCAAGCAAACAACAATACACTCAAAACCAAACAAACACATTACACCGAACTCATATTATCAACCAAGCTTACCGACATGACTTACCAACCACGTTCCATCGGTCTATCATTCACCCGATCATATCACAAAGCACAATTATATAACATTCACACAATCACTCAACCAATCATGTCACAGAGTAACCATTCATATCATACTCATCATACTTCATATAGTTTAATAGGACTCTTATATTAACCAAAGAATGGAACATGCACCGACATTTTAGGACTATTGATCACGATCCAACACAACCACAAGCAATTCCAAGGCTCGACTTGGCTATTCTACCAGCACGGAAATTCCCATAATTGAAAGCGTTTAATCTAGTGAATCACATCCTATATGCAAACTAAGACTCTTCCGGTTATTATCGTAATTGAAAGTGGTTATTCTAGTGAATCACATCCTATATGCAAACTAGGACCTTTCCGGTTATGATCATCCTATATGCATACTATTAGCATTCAATACCAAAAGCAGAAATTTACTACTCTTCCCTACCTCGAGTTCTCCAAACGTTTAACCAACCGAGCGCCTAGAAATCTCCTCCTCCGAGCTCGAGAAGAAGGTCTAGGAACATAGATTAATACTATAATTAGTACACAAATAAAGACGGTTTTAAAGAGAACTACCTAGATTACCCCTAATTACAGACACTTGGGCCAAACGGTAAAATTGGGCCCGAACTAGGCCCAATTCGGGCAGCCCACAGATCTGGAAACTAGCCTGGAACGTGCCCCTCAGAGGCCTAGACCGTGCCCCTCAGAGGGTCGGTCTGGGACCCGGACCGTGTCACGCCCCCAAATCCGGTTTTGACCGGATTCGAGACGTGAACTAAAACAATATTAATTATAATCGAAATAAATCCATCAAGTCTCCAATATAAAATTTTAAAACGTTTAACGAAGCCATGAGTCAACATCTTGGTAAAAGCAACAGTAAAATAGTTTAATGAAGAGAAAGGTACGTCTCTAGACTACTAGCCTAGGACCCTCGCAAGCTCCCTAGCATCGAGCATCCAGTTAGTACACAACCCGCTCAACACCTGAAAAACAACAAAGTAAGGGGTGATCTTTCGCTCAGTAGGAAAAGTAGTTAAGGTTATAAGCAAGCGCTCACCACCACGGGTAACCGTCCAATTAGGGCACACTAGTACAACACACAACTAATTACCAACGGAACTCGTAACCACAATCCTCAACTCAAGACCAAACCACACTTACAAACACAATCACCCAAATAGCACAAACAGCAACCAACACACCAGTTAACAAGTCATTGAACATAAAGTAAATTGTAAAAGTACAACACGTCCCGTACCGCAGTCCCCTACTCGGTCGACTGTCCACAGCCCGACACCATCATATCGTACCGGAACATCATCGGCCTATATATCTTCTCGGCAAACACACGGGGTACCATCTCAATAAGTCATACCGGAATCTCCATCGGCCTAGACCTCTTTCCCGGAACTCCTTCGGGCAAAGGACATGTAAAACAACTTTCCCGGTACTCCTTCGGGCAAAGCGCTGAACACGTAACCGTCGGCCTAGATGTCCTACACCGGAATACCCCCTCGATGTAGGCAATCGTACCGGAACCACTACTCGGGGGACCGCACATACATGGGACCACACCGTCGGCCTAGGTACTACCCTACACCAGCGTACCCCCTCGGTCGTAGGTACCATACCGGAAACAACTCCTCAGAACACACATCATGATAATATCACAATTGCCATAAATAAACACGGCTTACCAAGCCCAACAATCGTTACCACAACCAGTCACGTCGGTCTATCACTCACCCGACCATATCACATCCAAGGGTTCATATCAACACAAGCACGGCACACTCGCCCACACATGGCAACAACATGCTTAGCGGATATACTAAATCTTGTCTATTAACTGACCGACACTTAGGTCGCACAACAGGCATCTCAAACAACAACAGGCAATTCAATCAGCACGCAACCTACGGCTCGACAAGGCCGATCTACCAGCACGACAATATCCCAAGTATTGAAAGCAGTTACACTAGTGAGTCACATCCTACATGTTACTACGACTCGTCCGGTTATTATCTGATATAAATAATCGTTCCAATTTTATTAATCCTAGCATGCATACTAGTAACTTTCCGCAATTCAACCGGTATCCGCTACTTTCCATACCTCAAGACGAACCGACCGCTACGTCCCTAGCTGCTGACATCCTGGCTCGCTACCTCCGGTCTTCCCTTCGATCGAAGCCGAACTCTAATTTAACACGACAAGTCACAATTAAAACCGGTTCACAAGTTAAATTAACGGTTACGACTAGTCCAGTTTAAGTCCGATAGTTGTCTTTTAACTCGAGCGGGCTAAAAGCGGGATAAGGATGAATCAGATTCGAGCACCCGAGCACAGAACCCGGTGCACGTTTCCCGAGGCACGGATCCCAATGCATGGATATCGAGGCATGGGTTTCGAAGCACGATTCCCGAGGTCCGATTCTGCGTTCCGTGTTTATCCAGTTCTAAGTTCGATTCAACGGTCCGGTTCAAACGTTCGAGGTTCCCAAATTCGTTCCAGATTCGATCCAACGTTCAACAACAACTTTTTTATTTATTTAAATAAAACTGATTTTTCGTTCTAAGAAGAAATCTTTTACTTTCTTTTACTCCAATATGATTTTGTTTTACATTAATTTCCCTTTTAATAAATTAATTTCTTTACTTTTCTGATTCAACCAAAAACAGTTCCAAACTTGACCATATCCAACGCAAACGGGAAAGAAGAAAGAGAAGAAGAGGGTTTTGGTTCGGAAACCGGCCGACCATCGGCGGTGACTAAACCCGCCGAGGTCTCACGGTGCGAAGCTCACCGTGGGGTGGGGGGCGGGGGAAAGACGACGGAGACGGAAGGGTTGAGCGCGGCGGCTACGGGTGTGGCGCGGCGGAGCACGATAGCCCTCTCTCGCCTCAGATCTGGACGGTACGGTAGATCCCGTCCTAGATCCGACGAGTTCGCCGGCGAGTTCGACTCACCTCAGGCCGTGCACGGACGGAGAAGAACCCAACCACGTGCTGTAGAAAGAGGAGAGGGAAGAGGGAGCTCGGCGACGGAGGTTGGAGGAAGCGAGAGGAGACGGTGGCTGCGCGGGTTTCAGTTGAATGGAGAGGGGGTTTGACGGCAGGGCGGCGAGGAGAAGGTCGGAAGGTGAAGAGAGAGAGAGATGGAGGGTTCGGCGCTGAAGTGAGAGTGAAAGAGAGAGAGAAGGGGCTCGGCTGCGCGAAAAGGGAAGGAAAAGTGCGACTGAAACCCTAACTGAGGGTTTATAAACCCGGGCCAGTCTGGAAGTGGGCCTTAACTGCGAACTGGGCTTCGCGGCCCAATACGAGGCTTGGTTGGGTTCAGGCCTGGCCTGGCCGGGTCGCCTGGTCGGGTCTGGTCTGCCCGACCCGACCCTTTCCCTTTTTTTTACAAAAGTTACCAAACTTCGATCCGACTTCCAACCCCGCCGATCAAAAGAAAACCAATCCGTCTTTCAACCTCGACGTTCCGAACAAAATACAATTAATAAATAAAACCTTTTTAACCGGAGCGATCTTCACAGACCGGGCCACTCAGAGGGCCGGTACCGAGCGCGGACCGTGCCGCTCAGAGGGCCGATACCAGGCACGGACTGTGCCGCTCAGAGGGCCAGCACTGAGCCCGTTCCGTGTCGCTCTGAGGGCCGGTACCAGACCCTCTCCGTTCCAAATCTGGGCATGTTCAAGCCCCTTCTTCCCCAACTTCGTTTCTATGAAAATCTACTTCAAAAATCCATTTTTACCAACATCAAACCTCAAAATCAGTCACCAAAACCCTCAAACTTCAATACCCACAATTGGTTTCCTCCAAATATCAACAAACAACTCAATTCTAACCAAAACTTCCACAAATACTTCACTAAACAATCATCTAACAACACTAACAACAAAACTCAACAAGTTCATGCAATTTTCTTAGAAACCCAAAACTTGAAATTGATTGAAAGTAGAAGTTAGGAGGTTACTTACCTTGAGGATGAAGAGGGGATGAAGAAGAAGGTGGTTTGACAAGCTTTGGTGAAGAAAATCCCTTGAAGTTGTCTCCTTTCTTCAATGTCTTCTTCTCCAAGCAATGGTGTTCTTCCTCCTCTCTCTTCCTTACAATTTTCGGCCAGCACAAATGAATTGGCTGAATTGTGCTCCCAATTGCCTTAAAAACCTATTTTATTAAATGTCCAAAACGCCCCTTAGGTCCAATTCTTCTATTTTGGCTTATGTGAGGGTAAATGGGTCATTAAGGCCTATTTCTTCTCCTCCATGCCACTATGGACACATGTCCAAGTGGGGATCACCTTGTCCTTATTTACAATCCAGCACCTTTAATTTAACTAGGTTTATCCGATAAATGGCCTAAGTTTGACCAGAGTTTGACTTATTCGCAAAGACAGTCAATCGAATGGAAACGACCCAACTAAGCTAACCGTAACGACGTCTAAGCTTTTTGGGTTCCGGAAATGTCCCGAATGACTCCCGGAGTGTCATCGGTTGACTTTTCCGTCCGAAAGTCAAACTTCGCCAAAAATCACCGGTTCGACCGGGGGCGGTTCTTACACAAGTGTTGATAAGTTGTGCGTTGAAGTCGTGATCAACACGCACTAAAATGTGGTCAAAGGCGTGAAAAACTTCATGTCATAGACAATAATCTTACAACAATATTACGAGGCGTTGGCAAAATCTGGTATAATCGATTAATTTTGCCTTTTTAAGTAATATAGGAGTAATTTGAATATCTTGAAATTTACTTGTAGACCAGATTTAGGGGACACTGATTGGTTAGTGTAGAACGAGATGAGTAAGCCAAGGTTGAGAGTCAAGTCTCCAAGCGTTTCAACCACTCTGCTCTTATGCCCCGCAATCATCTCCAGATTGAATCCCACTACTGTCAACCGCTATTGAAAAAGGGGTACGAAACCTTGAATACTCAAGAGTTAGTTACAATGTTTGGTTGAGTAGTTATAAGTAACTGTACCTGCAACTTTGGTCTGACATATGCACAGTTGTAGTAGAAAAATAAGCATGGCAAGCAGTTAAGTAGATATGGTTAGGTTGGTAAGGTTAGGATTATAGTCCACCTAAACTTATAGTACAGACCCTTATATGTAGAAAGAGAATGAGTCGGAACATATGATCAAAACAGGAATATTTTCAGAGGGGTATGAAATTGCTCTCAAGCATGAAGGAAGCAAGTCACCAGGTAATTAACTAGTTATTTTCATCATCTGGGTCCTCTTAAATTCAATTGTAATTTAATGGGTTTTGCTTGAATTTTGTTGATGTTACACCAAAACATACAGAAGTCGCATGTGGGTTCAGTGGTAATAGTGTTGATTGTTTTAAGCACAAGCACAGTAATGGGACAAAAGGAGCACAAGTATGGGTCTCTAACAAGTTGCAGAGCTCACACAGCTTCACTGACAGACTTTGGAGGTGTTGGAGATGGCAAGACCTTGAACACCAAGGCCTTTGAGAAGGCAATAGGGGAGCTGAGCAAGTACCAGAACCATGGTGGCTCTCTGCTTTATGTTCCTCCTGGGAAATGGCTCACTGGCAGCTTCAATCTCACCAGCCATTTCACTCTCTTCCTCCACAAAAATGCCATCATTCTTGCTTCTCAGGTTTCAACTTGTATTCATTGCAAGTTTGTGCTATTATGCTTAATCCTCATCTAACTTTAAATTGCTGATTTATGTTTTTCGTTGGTTTATGGTAATTGGTGGGTGATTAGGAGGAGAATGATTATCCTGTGATTGAACCACTTCCTTCGTATGGTCAAGGCAGGGATGCTGTTGGTCCAAGGTTCAGCAGTCTTATTATTGGATACAAACTTCATGACGTTGTAATTACAGGTCAGCTACCATACTCACTTGACTTGTACAACTTAGGTATAACCAACTCTTGCTTTAAAAGGCTATATAAAATGAGACTTTAAGCTTCGGTGTTCTTGAAGCTTAACATAAAAGAGAGGTTTTGGAGACATTTTGTCAATATAAAGACTTTGCCGAAGTTTGGGAATGAGGATACAGTCCTTTCTTAGTGAGGTTCTTGTTTTGTTGTAGGGTTTTTTTTCCTGTTTTGATTGTCGTTTCGGTTTGTTTATTTTTTGTTTCCTAGAACGATTACCTTGCCATTTTGTGGTAGGGTTTCTTCGAATGTCTTTTTAGAATAGTCTTTCGACAGTCCTTTCTTTTTTCCCCATTTGAAGTAAAAACTTTATTAATAAAAGAATCGCTTATAAAAGAAATGAGACTTTAATTGTCAACTAATTCAGGAACACGCTTATTTATGAGAAGCAGAAGCTAATCCATTTCCATGTGCAGGGGACAATGGGACGATTGAAGGACAAGGTGATCCATGGTGGAAGAAATTCAAGGCCAATCAGTTGAAGTACACCAGACCTTACTTGGTTGAGCTAATGTTCTGCACCAATGTTTTAATGTCCAACATTACCTTAAGAAACTCCCCGTCATGGCATGTCCATCCCGTTTACGGCGGCAACATGATCTTCCGGGGCATCACCATCATAGCGCCGGTGCTCGTTCCCAACACCGATGGCATTAACCCAGGTGCCTATCAATTTCTTATACATTATATCATTTTCCAAAACATTCTGAATTGAATTAATCAAACCTAAACACATTGCAATCAGATTCTCTTAATAACAGCATGATAGAGGACTGTTACATAGTCTCCGGAGACGATTGCGTGGCCGTGAAGAGTGGGTGGGACAAGTTCGGCATACACTTCAACATGCCCACCCAGCACCTGCTGGTGCGGCGCCTCACCTGCATTTCTCCGCACAGCGCCGTCGTGGCCCTCGGCAGCGAGATGTCCGGCGGGATCTCCGACGTCAGGATAGAGGACGTCAGAGCCCTCGATTCCGAATCCGGAGTCCGGATCAAGACTGCTCCGGGCAGGGGAGGGTACGTGAAGGACATATATGCAAGAAACTTGTTCATGAAGACGATGAAAATGGTGTTCTGGATGAACGGAGACTACGGCTCTCACCCCGGCAACAACTTCAACGTCAAGGACGTGCCCAAGATCGAAAACGTTCACTACAGGGACGTGGTGGCGGAGAATGTGACCATGGCCGGCGATCTGGCGGGTATGGGAGGCAACAAGTTTGGTAACATTTGCATGTCTAATGTCACCATTGGATTGGCACAGAATGCCAAGAAAAAACAGTGGAATTGCACGGACATTTCGGGAGTTTCGAGGAAAGTCAAACCTGCGGCTTGCGCTTCATTATCTGCGGCCGGAAGAGACTGCGAGTTCCCGGACAACAAGCTGTCAATTGAGGAAGTGAAGATCCGGACCTGCTCTTACAAGAAGTGACCCTGCAATCACAAGAATAGGCAATTTATGTTGTTTAGTATTGAGATTCCACAAATATGCATATCTATGAATAAATTATCACAGATTAAGGGGAACCTTTCGATCTAAGGAGAGGAAGAATGAACAATCGTAACCCGCAATACCATATTTTTGACATCTCGAGACAGGGTGATTCAAAAGAATAGTATAACATACTCTGAGAAAGTGAATCAATATTGAGTTGGGTGGAGGGTACAAGGACTGATGGAATGCGCCTCACCACACGCGGCCAAACCCTAATCGCATCTTGCGAATTCTGCCGTCAATTCCGCCACCGTCTCAGTGGCTTTTGGCAGGAATGGCAGGTTGTCGGGTTGGATCCGCAACCGATTGTCTGTGTGGTGAGTTTCCAGCCAGCGAGAAGTACATCGACTCGCAGCCATGTCAAAGGCTCGATCGACTTTGTTTTGATCGGATTTGTGGGTAACATTCGAAGATGGTGTTGCGCCGGACGTCAATGGCTGGTTCACTTTGCCATTTTCACCGGTGAGTTTTTTTAATAGGAGGACAGTAGGCTGTCCGGTTTCGCAAACCGAGTCACGGTTGTTAACCTGAAACTGGATCTACAAGTAAACCGCTACAAATCAGGCCAGGTTCCGAACCCAAAAATGGTGGAGACTCATTCTCTCTCGTCGTCACGGCTTCGCCGGAGATCAAATCTGTCAATGGGCTTTTGGCGGAGGATATTGTAGCGTTGGGATCAATAATGACGGTATTGAATCACGTGTTAACAATTTCGGAGGTGTCGATGAAGGCTACTGCTGATTCAGGGGCATCAAAGAAACGTTTCAAGGTTAAGATCCGAAAGGTCTCGACGGAGAAGAAGAAACGTGAAGTGGAGAAAGTTGATCCTGTTTCGGATCATGGAACTATTCGTCGTAGGAGGAGGCGACAGTTTGCAACATCTTCTGGTTCTGCAGATGCGGCAGAATCCCATGCCGCACGGGAGAAGCCAGCTTCAATTCTTCGTGTTGGTAATGAGTCGCAGAGGGTTTCGGTTGTGAAGCAACCGGTACCAAGGGTTGTTCGTCGGCCTCGGGCAGTGAGCGGCAATTTCATTGAATTAGAGGACGAGGTTTTTTGAACAGCTTACCGTTCGAATCGTCGGAGGAATGGACCTGAAATGTGTTTAGTCCTTTCGGTACGATCGTGTCCATAAGCGTTCCAAAACGACCAAGCCCAAGCAATCGTTACGTCGGTTTTGTTCGTTTTGACTCAAAAGACACAACGGCTGTCACGCCCCAAATCCGGTTTTGACCGTGCTCGAGACGTGAACTCAAAGTAATAAATAATAAAAGGCAATTTTGAAATAAATAAGTTCCAACAATAATAATAATAATCCGATAAAAGTGAGTCAACAACTCATATTTCTAGTAATAAAATGTTTAGTTCAAAATAAACTACACGTCTCTAGACGACACTAGACAAGACCCACGCTAGCTCCCAAGCTCAGAGAATCCCGCTCAAGACCTGTGGAACAAGAAAGTAAAGGGGGTGAGCTTTCGCTCAGTAGGAAAAGTAGTTAAGTCGAAGAGTGTCCGCTCACCATCATGAGTAACCGTCCAATTAGAGCATACTAGCAAGTCATAACAACTAACAACGTTCACGGAAATTTACCAATCACTAATCACTCTCACAAGACCATAACCACACCTAGTCATCGCACACAATCAATCATCAAGCATACAACACACAACATAACAAACACATGTCCCGTACAGCAGTCCCCAACATCACCGGCTATTACAGCCCGTTCCAATTATATCGTACAGGACCACACAACAGCGGTACCGACATCTTCTCGGTACTTAGCCTTGTGTCAAATCCTTGACCGACATATACATCGGTCGGACGTCTTCCCGGCACACAGCCTCGGGGCATCACTCATAACACATACCGGACCGGCACATCCATCGGTCGTACGTCTTCCCGGACCACACATCATTGGGGTAATGATCACACCATCCTCGGTCTAGATACCTTACACCAGCATACTCCATCGGCGTAGGTATCATGCCAGATTACCTCATCTTGGAACATGCATCAAGAAGGTCTCACGCATCACAATGCCATAGTTCAACCACGGTATACCAACCACACAAACTTACTGAATACATCACATCGGTCTATCACTCACCCGATCATATCACAACCAATGGTTCACGTCACAACAAACATGGCACACATGCCCAAAGCATATCAACACACTACACCGAGCATATCATAACATGATTCTCAATCTAACAACAGCTAAGTCACACATCATGCATCTCAATCAAAGATCATGGCATTTCAATCAACACGCAACCTAAGGGCTCGACACGGCCCGCATGCATTTCTACATCACGTCAATCCCAAACTTACGGCTCGACATGGCTCGTAAGCTATCCCTCATTTCACTTGTTCCTCACATCCTAATCATGCAATTCTAATAATTAAATCAAATATTCGCAACCTATATGCATACTAGTAACTTTCCGTAATTAAACCGGTATTCGCTACTTTCCCTACCTCAAAAGCAATCCAATTGTCACGCCCCAAATCCGGTTTTGACCGGACTCGAGACGTGAACTCAAAAGTAATTAATTAATAAAAGTAAGAAGGAATTAAATGAAATAAACCTCATAATTTTCGTTCCAAAATAACAATTCTGATAAATATAACATGAGTCAACCGCTCGAATCTGAACTATTTAAAGCATAGTTTAGTAAACAAAAAAGGGTACGTCTCTAACACATAACACCACCCGGACCCTCAACGAGCTCCCGAGCCCTGAGACGTCCTCTAGGCCTACTCATCAATGAAACCTGTAAAAAAACAATAAACACAAAGGGGGTGAGCTTACGCTCAGTAGGAAAAAGTAGTAAAGTAAAAAGAACCCCCGCTTTGACAACAAAATCCTGATTGGTACGATTATCCAAAAGACACCATAATTAGAGATCAACAAGAATTGCAACACTTAATTGTTAGTCTTAGTGCCCGTAGTTCAATCCTAAATGTCCAAATGTATATATCATCGTTATCAATAAAATTAAAGCGGCTTTATATTACTTATGTGTTGGAGTAATATATCGATGTGTGTTTTGATCTATGCCCACCATGCAAATAGAACCATAGATCGAGATAGATCACACTCGATGGGTCCCTAGTCAACAAAGCTTCACTAGAAGCGACTAGTATGAAAGATGACTCTTTATGGCTTACGCTGTTAGTCATTGGAATGAGATTCCGGAGTCTGATCATAGATATCATGTGGGACATGATATTGGACGATCCGACATGAATATGTGCCATAGATCAAGTCATGAACATATTCATTGTCGTAGCTTGTCATGTATCCTTAGACCAAGGAGTCTTTGTGATCGCTATGTAGTCAACAACTGAGTTTGACCTGAGCCTAACGTTGTCCGTAACAGGGCTTCCATAACGGCCAGGATTGGCTTGGGGACGGGCTACATGAGTGACACGAAAGGCGGCTAAGGGATTTATCCCTCATACTGAGGTATGGGAAAGATATCGGTTCTCGGCCACTTGATCGAGAGTGATTGAAAGAATAGCATGGCCATGCACATGATACTGGGTATCATATCTTCAGTCATCTCACATATCAAGGAACGGTGATTGAGAATAATAAGGATGACGGCTCTATGTCTTATCTCAATCAGGATATCGGAGATAAAAGGATAATGACAGGGATGACGGAAAGGTTAGAATCGACAGGGTCGATTCGTTATGCAGTGTCAGGCAATACTAAAGTCTCGTTAGTTGCCACTTAAATAGGATCAAGTAAAATGGGATTTTACGTTGATCTATTGACATGCATAAACCTAAGGGTCACACCGGAGGATGAAACTCATTGACACATTTATGGAGAATGGCCAAAAGGGAGTTGTCTCGGGACATGACCAAAACTGGGTTTTGGGTCATGTGCCCGTACGTGAATATGACTTTACGGATCGAGACAAGGCTTGGAGTCTTGGGATTGATCGCGTCGGATAATGTTGGACATTTCCGGTATGGAAGGCTTGGAGGCGATGAGCGAATCACGGGACCTCGTTGGAAATGGCCATGGGCCATGTTCCAAGAGGCCCATGAAAGGCCCATGCAACCAAGGCCCATGGAACTAATTAATCAAGTCTTGATTAATTAGTACTAAGTAAGCAAGACAAGGATTAAGGTGTTGGTGATTCACCACCTAACCCAATCTTGTCTTGCCATACTTTGTCCTATTTACACCTTACTTGACACCATACTTGTCCCATGCCTTTAGTTGGACAAGTATGGATTTTGTTATGTTTAAGTCATCTTTTTTCAACATAACAAAGACAAGACAAGAATAGGAAACACATTTTCTCTCCCTCTTCCATGGCCATTTCGGGTTTGGCTAATTTCCACCTCCATTTTTGTGTTCTTGAGTCCTCAAAGAGAAGAACTACGTGGCTTTGATTCCCATGTGGATACGTAGGCGTCTTGGAGACTCAAGCCAATCATTCGTTAACCGGTGTTCTTGTTTTGGTATGAGATAGTGCTGAATTTTTCTCTTGTGAATCCATTCTTTGTTAGTTGTTTCATGGTTTTAATCGTCTCTTGGTTTTTATTGATTTTCCGCTGCGAGTTGGTTCATCTCCAACCCTACCTCGAGACCCAACATTAATAAAATAGTAACTCAAAGGGGATCAACGGGGAGATATCTTATTAACCAATAGAAGAACTAAAGAAACACACGAGTACCGAAATATAGATAATTTAAACCACTAGAATCGGATCAACACACAAACCAACACATCATACCGGAATGCCCCTCGGTCAAGATGTCCTCCCGGAAATGCCCCCGAATGGGACACATCATTGGCCTCCCGGAAATGTCCCCGAAGGGACACATATCATCGGGGTGAAACAAGTCTCTCCGGAACTCGTAGCATCGGAGTGAGACAACAATATACCATGCCGGAATATCCCTCAGCCTAGGTCTTCCCGGAACACGTAGCATCGGAGTGAGTTAACAATATACCATGCCAGAATATCCTTCGGCCTAGGTCTTCCGGAACACGTAGCAACGGGGTGAAACAACAAGATAAGCATATCGGACCGGCACCTCCCTCGATCGGATAGCCTCCCGGAAATACACCGTGGGGCAAGTAAACCACAATGCACACAATACCAAACAAACACATTACACCAGACTCATATTATCAACCAAGCTTACCGACATGACTTACCAAGCACGTCCACTCGGTCTATCATTCACCCGATCACATCACCAGACACAATCATATCACATTCAACACAATCACTCAACCAATCATGTCACAGAGCAACCATTCATATCATACTAATCATAATTCATCTAGTTTAATAAGACTCTTATATTAATCAAAGGATGGAACATGCATCGACAATTGAGGACACTCAACCATCATCAATACAAGAATTCACGCAATCCTAAGGCTCGACATGGCCATTCTACCAGCACGGCAATTTCCCAATAAGTGAAAGCGGTTAAGCTAGTGAATCACATCCTATATGCATACTAAGACTCTTACGGTTATTATCGTAATTGAAAGCGGTTATTCTAGTGAATCACATCCTATATGCAAACTAGGACCTTTCCGGTTATTATTATCCTATAGGAATACTATTAGCATTCTTTAAATTAAGAGTGGAGTTTACTACTCTTCCCTACCTCGAAACCAGAACAATCCTAGCAGCTGACTACCTGGCTAGCTTCCTCCTCGTCCTCTCACGCGGTCCAAAGGCTTCCTCCTCCGTCAAGCTCGGGTCCAAGGTCTTGGATCACAATTACTACTATAATTGAAGGCTAACCAAGGGTAGTTTAAGAGGAAAACATCTAAGTTAAAAACCCCCAACTGTTTGGTTCAAAATAACCTTTCGAAATAAACGAAAAACACTAAAAAAGGACTCAAAAGGACCAAAACTGGTCTGCCACGGATCGGTTCACGGAGCCGTGGGGCTACCCGTCACGGACCCGTGACGTGAGCCGTCACGGTCTCCCTCATGGAGCCGTGACGTCTCCCGTCACGGATCCGTGACGGCCCAAACCTGTTTCGTCCTTCTTCTTCCTCCAGCCTCCTTTTCACGAAAATAACACCCAAAACTCCATTTTCAGTCACACAAAACCTCCAAAATAGTCACATAACTTCAATCCTTCACTAACCAAAGTAGGATTCATCAAAACAACAAATACCCAAGAGATTTCCAACTCAAAAACAAGTGATTTCATCATAAATCAATCATCTACTTCTCTAAAACAACATCCAACCACATAGAACTCAAAATCTAGCTAGTTTAAGCAAATTCCATGAAAACCCATAACTTAAAATGAATTGAAATGAGATTGTGAGAGTTTACTTACCTTTGGAGTGATGAGATGATGAAGATGATGGACTTTTGGAGAAGAAAGGGTGGAGAAATGGCTTGAAATGAGGTCCTTTTCCCTTGCTTCTTCTTCAAGCTTCAATGGAAGCTCTTCCTCTTCCTCTCTCTAGAAAATTTCGGCCACAACACTAACAATGAGAGGAAAAGGTCCAAAATTGAGTCATATAACCTAAGGGTGAATTTCCTAATATGCCTCTTTGCTCTTATGCACTCAATGTCAACTCATGAGGGCTAAAAAGGTCATTTTGGCCTCTTTTCTTCCCCTCCAAGCTAACATGGACAAGTGTCCATGTAGGGACCACTTTTCTTTAATTAAATCCAGCACTCCAATTTCATTAACTTTAGTCGATAAAAAGTCTCCGTTTGATTGAAAGTTGACTTTTTTCATAATTACAGTCACTTGAACGGAAACAGCCCAATTAAGCTAACCGTAATGACGGCTAAGCTTTTTGGCCCCCCGGAAAGGTCCCGAATGACTCCCGAAGTCATTGATTGACTTTTCTGGCCGAAAGTCAAACTTTGTCACAAATCACCGGTTCGACCGGGATTGACCGAGGGCAGTTCTTACAATCTACCCCCTTAAAAGAATTTCGTCCTCGAAATTTAAAACGAAAGTACCTTAGGGGTCGAATAGGCTGAGGTACTTCGCGCGAACCTCGTCCTCGCGCTCCCAGGTCGACTCTACTCCGTGGTGCTTCCAATGCACCCGTACCAGTGGAATAGTCCTACCACGCAAGGCATGCTCTCGCCTATCCAGAATCCTGACTGGCTGCTCCTCATACGAAACATCCTCAGCTACCTCGATGTCCGCCAACTCAATAACGTGGGAGGGGTCCACATTGTACTTCCGCAGTTGGGAAACGTGGAAAACATTGTGAACGTTCCCAAGCTGCGGTGGCAATGTAAGGCGACAAGCAACAGATCCAACTCTGCCCAAAACCTCAAAAGGTCCGATAACTGCGAGGCCAGCTTGCCTCCGCCGCGGTTGAACCGCAATAGTCCCTTCTACGGGATCACCCTCAGAAACACATGATCCCCAACAGTAAACTCGAGAGGTCGGCGTCGTCTATCCGCATAACTCTTCTGTCGGCTCTGCGCGGTCTTCAACCGATCCCGAATCAGTGCGACCTTCTCGGTCGTCTCCCGGACAAGCTCTGGACCAAGTAGACTCCGGTCTCCTACCTATGCCCAACACACGGGAGATCTGCACGACCTACCATACAACGCCTCAAACGTTGACATCCCAATACTGGCCTGGTAACTGTTGTTGTAGCCGAACTCGGGCAATGGTAAGTGATCCTCCCATGATCCTCGGAAGTACAATATACATGCTCGCAGCATATCCTCTAAGATCTGTATAATGCGCTCTAACTGACCGTCGTTCTGCGGGTGATAAGCCGTACTGAGCAGGACCTCGGTTCCCAAAGCTCTCTGCAAGCACTCCCAAAATCTGGAGGTGAATCGAGGATCCTGTCGGACACAATCGACACCAGAGCCCCGTGAAGACGGAAGATCTCTCGAACGTTTAACCGACTCAAGGTGTCAACTGTGTCGGTCATCCTCATGGCTAAGAAGTGTGTCGACTTAGTCAGTCGGTCGACCACTACCCAAACAGCGTCGTGCCCTCTCAGTGACCTCGGTAAGCCACTCACGAAATCCATCGTGACGTGCTCCCACTTCCACTCTGCGATTGGTAACGGCTGTGGTAGGCCAGCGGGACGCTGATGCTTGGCTTTTACCTGCTGACAGGTGAGGCATCTCGAAACGAACTCTACAGCTGCTCTCTGCATCCCGCTCCACCAGAACTGCCGTCGGATATCCTGATACATCTTGGTGTCACCCGGGTGCACAGCAAGACGAGAGTGATGAGACTCTCTCAACACAACGTCTCTACAACCACGCGGCACAAACATCCATCCTCGGTGTTGTAGACCCAGATCAGTACCCTGCTCCCAGCCCTCGGTGTCAACACCGCTGATCCTCTCTCAGATTTCTGCTGTCTCGGCATCCCCAACCTGTGCATCCAGCACACGGGCAATAAGTGTGGGTTGCGCCACCAGCGAACACATGGCCACGCCATCTGTGATCTCATCGAGCTCGAGCCGAAACGTGCTCAACTCCTCCATCATGTCCCACTCTCGGACAGATATACTAGCCAGGCTGTGAGTCGACTTCCTACTCAGGGCATCGGCGACGACGTTTGACTTTCCCGGGTGGTAGAGTAGCTGGAAGTCGTACTCCTTCAACAACTCCATCCATCGCCTCTGGCGCATGTTCAAGTCGCGCTGGGAGAAGATGTACTTGAGGCTCTTGTGATCCGAAAACACCCGGAATCGCTCTCCATACAAGTAGTGTCGCCAGCTCTTCAGCGCAAAGACAACTGCTGCCAACTCTAGATCATGGGTCGGGTAGTTGCGCTCATGTGTCTTCAACTGTCTGGAGCCATATGCAACTACCTTCCCGGACTGCATCAACACACATCCCAGTCCCTCACCGGACGCGTCACAATACACGTCATAACCGATCTCGCGCTCTGGGACTATCACTACGGGCACGGTGGTCAAATGAGCCTTCAGCTCGGAAAAGGAGTGTTCACACTCATCAGTCCACACAAACTCCGCTCCCTTGCGTGTCAAGGCAGTCATCGGCGCGGCCAGACGTGAGAAGTCCTGGACGAACCATCGATAGTACCCTGCCAAGCCTAGGAAGCTACGGATCTCGAAGACACTCTTGTGCTGTTCCCACTTCGAGACCGCGTCGATCTTCGCCGAATCGACGAGTATACCCTCTCGGGACACAACATGCCCGAGGAACTTCACCTCGGCGAGCCAGAACTCGCACTTCTCCAGGTTATCGTACAACTAGTGTGTACGGAACAATGTCAACACTGTCCTCAAGTGCCCACGTGTGCCTCCTCACTAGGCGAATAAATCAGAATGTTATCTACGAATACCACGACGAACTGATCCATCTAAGGTCGGAAGATACCGTTCATCAAGTCCATGAACGCTGCAGGTGCGTTCGTCAACCCGAATGACATCACCAAGAACTCGTAGTGCCCATACCGAGTCCAAAATGCGGTCTTCTCCACATCCTCTTCCCGAACCCTCAACTAATAGTACCCTGATCGAAGATCAATCTTCGAGAAGCACTTCGCTCCTCTCAGCTGATCAAACAGGTCATCCATTCTCGGGCATCGTATAACGGTTCTTCACCGTAACCCGGTTCAACTTCTGGTAGTCGATGCACATCCTCAACGTTCCACCCTTCTTCTTCACGAAGAGGGCGGGTGCTCCCCACGGCGAAGCACTCGGTCGAATGAATCCCTTCTCTCGAAGCTCCTCGAGTTGTCGCTTCAGTTCGACCAACTCGACTGGTGCAAACCGATACGGGGCCATAGATATCGGTGCCATACCCGGGATCAAGTTGATCCTAAACTCCACCTCTCGCGCCGGTGGTAATCCTGATAGCTCCTTCGAAAAGACCTCTGGGAACTCCCATACCACCCTCGGTAACTCTCTACTCTGCATGGTCTCCGTCTCATCTCCCACAGTCAACGCAGATAGGAGAACTCCGCTCCTACTACGGTCACCTGCCAACGATAACAGTCGATCGACGCCCGATACCTCGTCATCCAGTCCATCCCCAAGATCACGTCGAACGCCGTCATGTCCAACACAAGCAAATCACCATAAAACGGGCAATCAACCATCCGAATCTCACATGCACGACAAACGGTACTCAAAACTACCTTTCCCGTAACCGGGCTGTCAAGACATAAAGGTCGACTCAACGACTCCACCCTCAACCCCAACATACCAGCGAAAGAAGAAGAGATGAAAGAATGAGATGCTCCAGTATCAAACAAGAAAGATGCCCTAGAATTATAAAGCAAGCACGTACCCTGAGTAGCCTCATGGTCGGAGTGACGTCTGTCAGCTCGAGAGTAGGTGACAGTATACACTCGGCCCTGTTGTGCCGGGGGTCCGCCTCTCGGGGGTGGTGGAAGTGCCACCTGCTGCGCAGCTCGCTGCCTCGACGCTGGCGCGCTCGCAGCTTGTCGCAGTGCTCTCTGCGCCGGTGCTTGACGCTGTTGGAACTGCAGTGACTGTCCTATCTACGACTACATGGGTCGCAGAGCCGACACCTCTAAAAACCGATCTGGGCACCTGGAAATGAAGTGTCCTAGGCCGACCACACGGTGACAAAGCGGTGGCTCGACAATCGACCTCTCCTCAAGTCTACCCGCTGGACGGTCTACTGGTCTGCTGCTCCTCGGATAGTCTCGAGCCATATGGCCTGGCCATTCACATCCGTAGCACGTGCGACCTAACATGGAAGGTCCAACATAAGCCACTGACCCGACCTGTCGCGGTCCTCTCAACGGTGGCGGGGACTAAAACGATCCGGAGGTCCTCTGCCTCCTCGGATCACGAGACTCAGATGGCCTCAGGGAACTGGTCGGTCTCGGCCTGACCTCTCGAACTCTGGCTGTCTCACGGAAGCGCCGCTCCACAGCCAAGGCCTGATCCACCAGGTCAGAGTATACCTAGGTCCTCAAAACAACGACCCGATCTGCAATCGTCGGGCGAAGACCTGCCTCAAAACGTCGGCAACGGAGAACCTCAGTTTGTACCATCTCCTGAGCAAAACGAGACAAGGAGGTGAACCTCGCCTCGTACTCGGACACTGACAATCCCTCCTGTCGCAGCTCTAGGAACTGCTGATGCCTGTCGTCCAGTAACGACTGTGGAAAATAATGCTCTAGAAATCGCTGGCCGAACAGCACAAAGTCATCTCCCATTCGCGCCTGCTCGCGCCGCCACCAGTGGTAGGCCTCTCCCTCCACATGGAAAGCTGTGAACGATACTCGTAGGCTACCACTCAACACCCCTGACGTGTCCAGGTTACGGGTGATCCGCTTCAGCCACTTCTCGGCTGCCTCGGGGTATGGCTCCCCGGAAAACACAGGTGTGCCTAGCCTGTGGAAGTCCCGCATCGCCTGCGCAGTGTAGCTGTCGACCTGAGTAGGTCCCTCGGTGGTCGCTACAGTGGCAGCAGGTACAACCTCCGCTGTCGAAGTTGTAGCCTCTCTCTGGACAAAGGCTGCTGCCAAACCCTGAACAGTGTGGGTCAGCTCCTCCAGAGCTGCCGCCTGGGTCGTCTCAACCCTCTCGTGCCCCTCAGCGGGTGCACCCTGGGCACTAGTTGCCCCTGCCGACTCGGCAGTCGATGGCTGTCCTCGGCCTCTAGCGGGTCGTATCCTAGTGCCTTGCGGAACGTAAGTCGGTGCTATGTCGTAAGTCCGCTGCACGGATAATGCAGATGTTCATTTTCTTACTCTTAAAAACGACGCGATTAAAATAACTAACGTCACACACAGTCCACCACACTTGTACTCATAGTAATAATATACTCAGTAGTATAGTCACACAAATTGCACACAGCAGAGAAGTCCGCACACTAGTGCGTCACATAGATCATACATTCAAACAGCGAGGTTACACACAGTTTCACACTCCACAACATTTTCACACATAAGTCACACATACCATAGTTTATACCCCAAGGCAATTCCACAATGTACAACATAGACTTAGTCTCAAGTTCTTAACACGTCCTCTTTCTAACATAACATTCATGTTGACACCGCGTCGTTCCAACTCGGTTCAGGCGTCCCCGAATTACGTTGTAACCACTTGGCATCCCTCCATTCACGTCCAGCCACAGTGGCCCCTATAGCTGAATCGTTATGGTACATACACTTCAGTTTCTGCAGAAAATCGGGCATGACCCGTTCGTAATTTACACTAACCATCCGCTTATGCGGGACAACCAATCACAGCCTGCACACAGCACTCAATCACAATTACAACACACAGCAAGTTATCTCAGCCACACACCTCGGGTCTCGGTAATTTCACTCTTACCGCCCGACCAAATCCACACTCGGAACACAGTTCAACTCAAACAATGACACCAACCACATAGGTTAACCAAAGACACACGGTACTTAGATCGGACAACCACAAACCCGAGACTCTCTCCGTCTTGTTTCTACGCGTAGGACATCTCCGACTTGCGTGACCGACACACGATACTTAAAGACCCAATTCTACCCACCTAATTGACGTACGGTCCGAGGTTTTGAAAAACCATTTCAATGAAAACCAGGTTCTGATACCAAATTGTCACGCACCCAAATCCGGTTTTGACCGAACTCGAGACGCGAACTTAAATAAATAAATAACAAAAGACAGTTTGAAAGAAATAAGTTCCAACAATGATAATAAACCGATAAAAGTGAGTCAACAGCTCATAAATCCAGTACTGAAAAGTTTAGTTCGAAATAAAACAGTACGTCTCTAGACACTAGACAAGACCCTCGCTAGCTCCCAAGCGCCGAGAATCCCACTAGCACAGATCCCGCTCAAGACCTGAAAAACAACAAAGTAAAGGGGTGAGCTTTCGCTTAGTAGGAAAAGTAGTTAAGGTTATGAACATCCGTTCACCACCCCGAGTAACCGTCCAAATAAGGCATACTTGTAAAGCATAACTATCAACAACGCCCACGGGACAAGTACCAGCCACCAATCACTCTCGCAAGACCACACTCACATATAAAACAACGCACATAACCAACCAACACGCACGGAACACACAGCAGAACAACACATAACTTAGTACAACCGTTCCCAACATCACGGGCTATCACAGCCCGTCCCATTTATATCGTACCGGAACACAAAGCATCGGTCCCGACATCTTCCCGTCACGTAGACTTGGGGTAACATACCTGACCGGCAATACAATCAGTCGGATGTCTTCCCGTCACGTAGACTCGAGGCCTCAAGCATAACGGACCGGCACATACCTCGGTCGTACGCCTTCCTAGACCACATAGCATCGGGGTCATGGTTAAACCGTCCTCGTCCTCGATACTCTACACCGACATACTCTCTCAGTGTAGGTATCCTACCGGACACAACTCCTCTTGGAACACACGTCAAGAGAATAACACGCATCACCATGCCATAATTCGACCACAGTATACTAACCGAGCCAATTTACCATAACACACAAATCGTTCTATCACTCACCCGATCATATCACAACCAAAGATTCACAACACATCGATCACGGCACACTTGCCCACACATAGCCACAACATGCTACACTGAGTATATCACAACATGATTCTCAATCTTATCGACACTAAGTCACATATCATGCATCTCAATCAAAGATCATGGCATTTCAATCAGCACACAACCTAAGGCTCGACATGGCCATTCTACCAACACGACAATTTCCCATAATTGAAAGCGGTTAAACTAGTGAATCACATCCTATATGCCAACTAGGACTCGTCCGGTTATTAATGTAATTGAAAGCGGTTATTCTAGTGAATCACATCCTATATGTGAACTAGAACCTTTTCGGTTATTATTATTATTCTAAAAGCATACTAGTAACTTTCCGCAATTTAACCGGTATTCGCTACTTTCCCTACCTCAAAAGTAATCAACTCTCAACTCATAGCCGCTGACGACCTGGCTAGCCTCCTCCTCCTCTTCACGAATTCCAAGTGCCTCCTCCTCCGTCACGCTCGGGTCCAAAGTCTTGGATTACAAAACAAAACTCGAATCAAAACCAGCCCAATAACGTTCTTAACGAGGGATAATTAAACTAGCCCAAAAGTCCAAACATGGGCTGAAAGGAAAATGGGCCGAAACGAGGCCGAACTCGGATGGCCCACTAGCCCGGAATCCGACCCGGCCCGTGCAGCGTACCGGCCCGGTACCCAAACCGACGCGTGCCACAGACCGGCCCGGAACCAGACACAACGCGTGCCACAGACTAGCCCGGAACCAGACACGGTACGCGCAGCGTTCCGTGCCGGAACCTGGCTCGTTCCGGGCGGCGTTCCGTGTCGGAATCCAGCCCTCTCCGTGCCTCGTTCCGTAACAGATCTGGGCAGGTCCTCTTCTTCTTCCCCAACTCATTTTCTACAAATTTCAACATCAAATCTCCATTGATGAATCCTCAAAACTCCAAAACAGACCCCAAAGCTTCAGTAAATTAGTACCCACGAAGGGATTTCATAAAAACTACTCAAATCCCAAATAAAACCAATCATCTAACTCATTTTCTTCTCCAAAAATCATTATCCACCACTAAAGCTTCAAACCCCAACCATGGTTCTTCATTTTCTTCAAAACCCAAGAGCCAAAATCACCCAAAACGAAAAGGAAGATGGATTTACCTTGAGAATGGGGAATAGATGAAGAAACAAGTGAAAATGGAGGGATTTGGATAGGAAATGGGTTGAAGGCACCCTTTTCCCTCCTTTCTTCTTCTTCAAGCTACCAAAACTCCCTCTCTTCTTCCTCTCTCTCTCAATTTCGGCCACGAGCATAAATGAGTTGAATTGATCTAGGTTTTTGTGCCTTTAATGATGCAGAGTGCGGAGCGGAAAGGTGGAGTTCTTTATCGAATTCGTTGATTCAAAGTGAATACCGAATAAGATAGAAATTGAGTAGAACTCGTTTTGGTTTATTTCATCAAATCTGAATCACAATGGAGAATAACAAGTGCTTAAATAGAGAAACTAGTACCCAAAGTCCTAATACAATACGGAAATTATTACCCAAACCCTAATTCGAAAATAAAGGAAATATGAAAAACAGGAAATAATGAACCGGACCCTAAAATATCAGTTTCGCCCCTCTAAACGATCTCGGATGGCCGAAAAACGTCTTAGCACATAGCAAAGCGATGACTTTTGCTCAGGGGCCCGTTTCGACCCGAAAAATGCTAAGGTTTCGTCAATTTCGGAAACTGTGGCATTTTCGGGTTTTCTAGCCGATTCGCCAAAACATCTTCAATATGCACTGCATCATTTAACCTCCCTTCGAAATCCCCAAAATGCCCCCTTACCCTTATCCCTTCAAGGCAACTCAACTTAGGGGCATATGAGTCCTTTTAACCCTCTTTCTTCCCCTCCAAGCTTCTAAGGACAAGTGTCCAAGTGGGGACCACTACTACTCAATTAAATCCAGCACAGTTAATTTATCGGATTTAGTTTCTAATCGGACCGCGTTTGACCGATAAAAGGTCCGGGTTGACTTTTCCCAACATTACAGTCATTTGAAGGGAAACGACCCAATTAAGCTAACCGTAATGACGAATAAGCTTTATGTGCCCCGGAAAGGTCCTGAATGACTCCCGGAGTCATCGGTTGACTTTTCCTACAAAAACTCAACTTTCGCCGAAAAACCTCCAGTTCGACCGGGATCGACCGGGGGCGGTTCTTACAAGAAACGAAGCCTCCACTGGATGATCAATTGAATTGAAGATTAGCGCGCTTTGACGCAACCAAAGGATCCAAAACGCAACAAACGCCACTCTCAGCCAACTAGTTCTCCATCT
This sequence comes from Erodium maritimum, assembly GCA_963921825.1. Classification (NCBI taxonomy): domain Eukaryota; kingdom Viridiplantae; phylum Streptophyta; class Magnoliopsida; order Geraniales; family Geraniaceae; genus Erodium; species Erodium maritimum. The sequence continues at coordinate 22,404,806 of OY997590.1, forward strand.
CCGAGGCCACAAATCAACCCAACCAAGTAGATCTGAAACTATTGAGCACGATGATCAGAAAGTCCCCGATCAAGGCCTTTTTGAGAGATGCCTTCAAAAGTAATCAGAAATTCTGGTGAAACCAGGAAATGATCCAGCCGAGTAGCCTTAGATCCAGACCCATACCAGGTAAATTTACCTCCTTCCAGTCTCAGATCAGTTAGGCCGAAGGAGAGGACGAAATTCAGGAAGCAAGAACTATCTTGCTCCGAGTAAGCACTGTTCCGGTATTCCTCAGCCAACAAAACTGAATTGAAATCACCTCCGACACAAATAACATCTGAGAACCGAGAACTATAAGTTCCAATATCTTCCCATAAAGCTGCTCTGTCGACCTCAATTGAAGGCGCATAGACAATAAACAGGACTATGGGAGATTGAGAACCAGTCCAAGACCCAAACCATAATATAGTATTCTTCAAAGGGATAACTTCTGTGCATGTAAATGACTCAGGTTTCCAAATAGATAGAATACCACCAGAAGCTGCTTCAGAAGGAGAGAAAGAATGCTCCCAATTTCCAAAAAAAAACACAGCTTCTAATGTAGGAGGGAGAGAAAGAATGTACCTTTGTTTCTTGGAGAAAATATGGATGAACTCTTCTGCTGGTACAAGTAATTCTCCATCGTTTCTGAACGGAGTTCGTTCCTCTCACATTTCATGAGAGCAACTTCATGCTATCAATTTTGGATAAGAGGGAGAGGAACTGATTCTAGAGTATCAAGTTCGTCTTCGCACACATCCTCATAAATATCGTCCTCATCTCCTCCTAAATCAATGCGTTCAAGCACTTCCAAGTCTAAATTATTAAATTGATCAATAGCAAATTCAGTTGATTTTAGAGCCTTAACACCAACCTGCTTGACATTGGGATTGAGTTGGATGCTTAGTACAACCACTAAGAAACATGAGATAAGAGACGAGGCAATCAAATGGGGTGCAGACAAGATCTATCATTGGCTTCAATTAAGGTATAGGAAATTGTAACATAGGTTTCAGTAGGGATTTATATATAAAAGCAGTCAAAACAGAGTATTTGCACAATTACGCTTGCAAAGAAGTCACGAAAATTATACAAAATCAACCAGCTCATCCCAAAGCATTGAAAGTTGAAGATACCCGTCTTCACTAAAAAAACATTGAAAGTTGAAGACACACGTGTTCTCTAAAATCATTGAAAGCTTAACACGTCGGTGTAGTGTTCACTAAAAGCACAATCAGATATGTACCTTTCAAAAAGGGGTAACCCTGTTTCCTAACTCTATTTGAGCTTTGTTTTTCAATTCCTAACCTAGGTTTATCTTTGGTGACATTTCCCAACTGTCACCTTTCAATTTTTTGCAGAAAGTATAAAAAATCGTCAAAACTGACGATTCCGTTAATTTTTTGCCTACGTGTCGTCACGGTGAAGTGACACGTGGCAAAAAAACTAACAGAATCGTCAAAATAAACGGTAAACGATACTTTCTGCAAAAAAAATGAAAGGTGACAGTTGAGAAATGTCACCAAAGGTAAACCTAGGTTAGGAATTGAAAAAAAAAAGCTCAAATAGGGTTAGAAAATAGGGTTTCCCCTTTCATAAAACACATACAATGAAGTCATGGATTACTCAAATTCTACGAGAAGCGAAGGAATCATACTAAGTACAAAATGGACTAGGGGACATATATAAGATACTCCCTTAGGCGCACAATGAGCATCTTACCGTAAGAGTTGAGGATGGATGAAATTATGGTTTGACTTCATATGATCGTATCCTACCATTTAGAGTGGGGTAATTAACTAAAGAGAAGGATATGATTGATATTTCATACATGCTTAACTTCTAAAAAAGGAACATGGAGGCTCATTTTGGGACACCTTGGTCGGACACACGTTTTGGGATTAAATGAAAGCAAGCTACTGTAGGTTATTTATTTATTTATTTTTGATCAACAAAAAAAATCTTTTTTTATTAAAAGCCCAACGGCAGGGATTGGATACAGATAAAGGCACAAAGCCCAAACAACAGAAAACAGAGGCTAGAACAATGGGAAGCCCAACACATGGGGAACCCAAAAGGGCTGCCTCGAGCCACACACACCGAACATCGGGACCACGCGACATCGAGGAACGCAAGCGGCAGCAACACGAACCGCCACCACGCCGGAGCCGAAGAACGCCACAAACGACGACGAACTCCCGGATCAGAGATGGATAGGTGGCGCCGGTGAGAAGAAACGCCCAAACCATGACGTGAACAGGAGGGAGAGGGACGCCGTGGGCCAACACTCGGAGAAAACGGCAACCATGCAGACCAACCCAAACACGACGCAGCAGGAGAGGGCGGCGGCCAGGAGCAGAGGGCCAAACCAGGGCCAACACCTAAAAGAGCGGCAGCCCAGAACTGTCAGGCCAGAAAGCAACCGGAACGGAGCAACGAAGTGTTAGTTTTACTTTAATCATGATAACCTAGATCTTTGAATCATATGAATTTCACAAACGTAATTGATCAGAAAAAACATACCTTGATCCATTAGAGCAGCGGAAATAGGACTTGATTGACGGATTCAGTTTCTCCCTCTTGACCCTCCCTAGGCGGCTTGATTAGTTTTCAGAGATGGTGTAGAAAACTAACTTAATAGGTAGAGAGAGGACCAAACCTAGGGTTTTATCCTTATATACCCACCATCAGGGTTATAATAGGTATTACCTAATTAACCAATTTTAATTACACAAATTCAAACCAGCACTTGGGCCATTTGATGGGCTTGGACGTAGTTACGTCCAACATTCTCCCACTTGGCCCATGTGTCATTATATAATTTGGTTTAACATAATATGCGCATTGTATAAGGTAATTTTATCGGAATATTGGTTACGACATAAAAGTCATTGTCAAATATGATAACTAATAGGGATCATAGCGGTTGTACATCAATTTACGACGTAGTCCCTTCTATGTATCACAATACCAGCATCACACTCAACAAGACACATGATAAGGTTTTCAATAATGGTCCTATAATGTCTTGTCAAAGACCAAATCTTGTTTAATCACGTAATGCATATGCCAAACATAAGAAACAAGATTCATTATGTCTTATCAGAAACAAAATAGACGAGCTTAAAGTGTCAATCACATAATAACATAAAACATGAGAAAAACATCAATGATGACATCCAGTTATCCCCATTCTCTCGACATGTTCGATAAATGTCTTAGGGGCCAATCCTTTCGTTAACGGGTCTGCAACCATAAGCTTTGTGCTAATGTGCTCGATTGACACTCTTTGTTTTTGAACTTCTTCTTTAACGGAAAGGTATTTCAGTTCCATATGTCTAGCACCTTTGTAATACTTGTCGTTCTTAGAAAAGAAGACTGCTGCAGAGTTATCACAATAAATTTTCAGCGGCTTGGCAATATTGTCGACAATTCCAAGTCTTGAAATAAAGTTCCGCAGCCGTAATCCATGAACTGTAGCCTCAAAGCATGTTACAAACTCAGCCTCCATAGTCGATGCAGCAATGACAGACTGCTTCGCACTCTTCCATGAAATTGCTCCTTCAGCTAAGAGGAACAAATAGCCAAAAGTGGATTTTCTAGAATCCACGCATCCGGCAAAGTCTGAATCTGAATATCCAATCACCTCGAGATGATTTGACCTCTTATAAGTGAGCATGTGATCCTTCGTTCCTTGCAGATGTTAGGTGGTTAGTAATATAACGAAAATCAGATACAAAATAATATAGAAATTGTAGAATAATACCGAACGATTTGTATAAAGCGGAAGAATAGGAATGGGGTTTAGTCCAGTCCAGGTAATCCTGTGTCCTCAAGACTCTTGACTGCCCTATAATGGCAGCGGTCTCCCAGGATAAAACGACTAATCGTTAGCGAACTCGAAGCCGATTGATCCGTCACCAAAACGAGAAAGAGAGAAAACTATTTGAGAGATGAATCTGATATATTTTTGATCTTCTTTTTTCAAGTCTTAGAATGAGGTTTATATAGGCTCTTGGGAAGGGCAAAAAAGGAAATGCGTGGGGAGACAAATCCCACGATTTCAGCCCCCAATTCATTGCCATAATCAGAATTGATTGTCAATTCAATTCTGATTTATTGCCTCATTCATGACTTAGAAATAAAAATAAAACAAGAAATTTATTTTAAATAATCCATCAGATTTTTTTCTATTTTACATCCAACAATCCCCCACAAAAATGTGATGGATAAAGAGATGTAAACGAGGAAGTGGTGACTTCACAAAGTCGATACCTGCATAGGATAGGTAGATGTTCATCCTTGAACCTTCCCTTGTGAAAGTATATTTACTCTGCTGACTGACTAGTAGACGCGATGTCCTTGAACTATTCTGTCGTTTATGCAGATGATGATACACCTCACACAGATACCAACACAACCGGTTCGGTTCTCATTGGTGTGCCCGTTATGGTCATGGGCACTACCTGGTTCTGCAAGAGTTTAAGATGACTAGCCCATTAGTCACCCTTGAAGCGACCCCACTTCGCTCTCACATAGGTGATACATTTGCTCAACACTCTTGATGCATAATGAATCATTAAAAGCAATACTTATCCTTTATTGCTTATCCTTTACACGTTATATGTCACTGCTTTTGCATCACAGGAATAGACTTGGGGTTTGACCCCCACAATGACTTCACAAGGTTTATGCAATTAGGTTGTCCCATTGAACCAAGATCTTGGGATCTCCAGTCAACTTGGATGGGTTTTTCCTTCACATAACGCCTTATATGGGCTTTAGTCCCATTCCTTTGGATGCCTTTTTCTCAACTAGATCTTAATTTAACGTTTAGGTTAACGGATCCGCGGTGTTATCCTTTGAAATATCAAAAGCCAATAACTTTCGTTTAAGATCAGTTTTTGTGTCAACTCAAGTTCTGTATCTTATTAGTAGCTACTGAGTTATACTCGTATATCGTAGACACAAATCTTAGTTGGTAGGAGATATTCCGTGTAGTGGGACCGACCCCCACATTTACAAGTAATTATACAAAAGGTTTTCCCTTTTTATAATTATCCAAAATTGAAATCATTCAACTTGGTCAAAGTACAAGATTTTCTTGAATTAAGAGTCCAAATTTAATCGTTCCAACGTGTTTCGCAATGAAAACAGAAACCGATTAATTGGTCACTAATCACACTTGTATCACAGAAACCTCAACACGTTTTATGTCACTGTTTCTACATCATAGGAATGGACATGAGTTTAACCCCAATAGTGACATTATAAGGTTTATGCACATAGGTTGGCCCATTGAACCTAGATCTTGGGATCTCCAGTCAACTAGGTTGGGTTTGTCCTTCGCATAATGCCTTAAATCCTACATGTATTAGTCACATTCCCTTGAATGTTTGTCCAACTAAATTTAACTTTTGAAAGATCAAAAGACAATAACACTCGTTTGAGATCAGTTGGTATGTCAACGACACGTGTTGACTCAAATTTCGTGCCTTATTAGTTGATGCTTTATTATGCACACATAACTTGGACACGAATCTTGGTTACCCAAGAACTTTTCGTCAAGAATTTCCCTTTAGTAGTGGGACCGACCCCCACATTGACGGGTAATTATGCAAAAGGTTTCCCTTTTTTTCATAGCTATCCATAATTGAAATTAATCAATTTGGTCATAAAATCAATTATGATTTTTAATTCTCAATTAAATTTTGAGAGTCAAAGTTTAATCATTCTATCGTATTTCGCAACGAAACAAAAATCGATTAATTGCTCAAAGATCAAATTAATCATACCAATGATAAGTCGATACATTCGATTTATTTTGTTCCACGGGATTTGAATCGATTAATCAAATTTAATCGTCCGTACGTTAGACATCGAAACTATTCAATTTCTTGTATAGTTTTATCCTAGTTTGTCCTTGCGTGTTCCTACAAAGAACATGAACAAATTGATTGTTAGATCCACATCAATCTTTTATTGTATTCAATTTGTCATTTTTTATTGTATAGTTTTTCAATTTGTTGAAAACACTTCTCATTTTTATCAATTCGTATGTGTTCTAAAATTAGAACCGAATAAGATTTACGTTACGAATTTCACGAATTCGTTTGTTGATCATCTTTACGTGTTTCCAAGACACAAGATTGATCAATTTTACAAATACCGTTTTCCTAATGAAATATTTAAATTCACTTTTGGAAAATAGGAAACCGTTTAGGAACTAAATCCAATTTGTTTCCTTCTTGAAATTTTAAGAAACACGTTTAGGAATTGAATTCCAAGTTTGTTTCTTTTGAGTTTAAACCGTTTAGGAATTTTATTCCAAGTTCGTTTCTTTCATTTTTGAATTTCGTATGAATTCGAAATTTGTTCAAGAATATATAATTTCGAAATTAATCTTGAAACAAACGTTAATTTTCCTTTTCCATTTATTTTCCACGATATGTTGTGAAAAATGTGTTTTTTTTTTCAAAATAGAAAACCGTTTAGGAAAATTATTTCCAATTTGTTTTCTTCTCGAAAAGTAAGAAACACGTTTAGGAATTGAATTCCAAGTTTGTTTCTCTTGGGAAAACGTTTAGGAATTAAAATTCCAAGTTTATTTCCCTCGACCATGAATCCCGTATGAACTCGAATTTATTGATCACCTCCACGTGTTTCCAAGAAACAAGATCGATCAATAAGAAACCGTTTAGGAACTAGTTCCAATTTGTTTCTTGAATCAAGGGAAAACCGTTTAGGAATAACTCCAAGTTTGTTTCCCTTGTGTTGAATTTGAAGAAAACCGTTTAGGAACGTAATTCCAATTTGTTTTCTATTAAATTCAAACCGTAGAGAGAAAAGAAAATATATATATATTTAAATATAATTTTTTTTTAAACTGTCCAGACGGGTCGGATAATCGGAGGCCCGAGATCCGGACCCGCACGCTGCCCTGACCCGTGTATCTGACCCGCGCGTCTTACACCATGCGTGTAACAGGTTTTTAAAACCAAGAGTTTGGGCCGAAATTAAAATCCTTTTGGGCTTTGAACAAAAGATATGTTAAAACTAACATGGGCTGTCCAAAAACACATTAGGGCTGCTATTTTTTAAAATTAAATAGGGTTAAAATAAGATCCTTCTTCGTGGTTCAGCCGCAGAACACAAGCAGAAGCTCATAGTGCTTCTTCAACCTCCATCAATGAAGTAGAACCAGAATCAATAGCAACAACGAAGAGAAAAAAGAGCTTTCTTTTCGAGTTTCCAGGATCCAAAACCCAGTAAGAACCAAACTTTGATTCAATTTTTTTTTTGTTCTTCAAAACCAAATTTATAAAAGGGTTTTTCGGAAACCCTTTTTTTCTCTTTTTCTACCAAAACAGAGCCGTGGAAAAAAAAATTTTAACCCAGAATCTGAGTTTTTTTTTCCTTTTAGCTTTCTGAGTTTCAAAATCGTGAGAAGTCGATTTGTTTTTTTTTTCAACAGATTCAACGAATCAGAGAGAAATCGGAAATAGGGGGGAGAGAAAACTTTTCCGATTGATTTTTTTTTATTTTTACTCAAATAGGGTCGAAGAAAGAAAACCAGAGTCAGAATCGTTTTTTTTTCCCACAGAATTGCAAAACAAAAACTTTCCCAGAAAGCCGATTCGATTTTTTTTTTCCTTTTAAGAAACAGAATCGTTTTTTTTTAATGATTCGACAAATTTCCAGAACAGAAACATTTTTTCTTTTCAGAAACTAAATCGCAAAACTCAAAATCGAGTTTTTTCTTTTCTTTTCCAGATCTGTTTGAAACAAAATCAGACTAGCAAGGAAAAAGTATCCGAGCTCCAACAAGTCCGAGACTTGTACCTGTTCTTCGTCAATACTTTCAAGAGTCTTAAGCTTGTTAGGTGGTTAGTAATATAACGAAAATCAGATACAAAATAATATAGAAATTGTAGAATAATACCGAACGATTTGTATAAAGCGGAAGAATAAGAATGAGGTTTAGTCCAGTCCAGGTAATCCTGTGTCCTTAAGACTCTTGACTGCCCTGTAATGGCAGTGGTCTCCTAGGATAAAACGACTAATCGTTAGCGAACTCGAAGTCGGTTGATCCGTCACCAAAACGAGAAAGAGAGAAAACTATTTGAGAGATGAATCTGATATATTTTTGATCTTCTTTTTTCAAGTCTTAGAATGAGGTTTATATAGGCTCTTGGGAAGGGCAAAAAAGGAAATGCGTGGGGAGACAAATCCCACGATTTCAGCCCCCAATTCATTGTCATAATCAGAATTGATTGTCAATTCAATTCTGATTTATTGCCTCATTCATGACTTAGAAATAAAAATAAAACAAGAAATTTATTTTAAATAATCCATCAGATTTTTTTCTATTTTACATCCAATAGCAGATACCTCAATACTTTCTTTGCAGCCTTCCAATGATCCATTCCTTAATTACTTTGATACCTGCCCAGCATTCCGACAGCAAAACTGATGTCTGGTCTGGTACAAGTCTGTGCATACATCAAGCTACCAACAATAGATGCATAAGGAATGGGTTCCATTTGGGTTCGTTCCAATTCATTCCTTGGACATTAATTGAGACTAAATTTATTTCCCTTCTGAATTGGAACTCCACTTGTAGAGCATTTGCCCATCATAAACCTCTCGAGAACTTTGTTGATGTATGCTTTCTGAGACAGTCCCAACCATCCTTGTAATCTATCACGAATGATCTCTATTCCGATCACATAGGATGCCTCACCCATATCTTTCATCTCAAAGTTCTTAGAGAGAAATTATTTGGTTTGATGTAATAAATCAAGATCATTTGTTGCAAGCAAGATATCATCAACATACAAGACTAGAATTATAAACTTTCTCCCACTGACCTTAATATATATGCATCGATCAACGATGTTTTCGTTAAATCCAAAGGACGTAATGGTATCATTGAACTTTAGATACCATTGACGGGAAGCTTGTTTAAGTCCGTATATTGACTTCTTTAGTTTACACACCATATGTTCTTTTCCTTCAACCACAAAGCCTTCAGGTTGATCCATAAAAACTTCTTCGTCTAAGTTCCCATTTAAAAAGGCATTTTTCACATCCATTTGATGGAGCTCTAAATCATAATGAGCTACCATTTCCATAACAATTCTTAAAGAGTCCTTTTTAGAGACAGGTGAAAATGTCTCAGTATAGTCAACACCAACTTTCTGAGTAAATCCTTTGGCAACAAGTCTGGCCTTGTGTCTTTCGATATTGCCATTTGAGTCGTGCTTGGTCTTGAAGACCCATTTACACCCAACTCTTTTACAACCTTCGGGCAATTCAACAAGTTCCCAAACTTTGTTACAATCCATTGATTTCAACTCTTCTTTCATGGCGTCTAACCATTTAGTAGAACTCTCACTTTCCATGGCTTATGAAAACGAAACTGGATTATTTTTGATTCCCGAGTCAGATTCTGAATCTTGTAGGTAAACCACAAAGTCATTAGAAATTGCAGACCTTCGTTCTCTTCCAGATCTTCTTAATGCAACTTCTGGTGGTTCACCTGACGTAGGTTCATTTATTATAACTTCATCATGTGGTGCTTGGTCATTATTATGTTGTTCTTGTAGGCCATTATCATGGTTGACATGCACAGGAACAACAACTTGAGAAGAAGGTGGAGGCAAGGGAACTTGCACTCTAACTTCTTGAATTTCCACTTAACATGGTGCCAAGCTCCCACTAATTTCACCATTCTCAATGAACCTAGCATTTCCAGTTTCAACGATTCTTGTACTATGGTTAGGACAATAAAATCTGTACCCTTTAGATTTCTCTGGATAACCAATGAAAAAACCACTAATTGTTCTTGAGTCCAGTTTCTTTTCATGTGGGTTATATATTCTTACTTCTGTTGGGCAACCCCAAACATGCAGGTGCCTTAAGCTAGGTTTCCTTCCTGTCCACAGTTCAAAGGGTGTCTTAGGAACTACCTTACTAGGAACCCTATTTAACAAATATGCAGCGGTCTTTAATGCATGGATCCACAATGATTCAGGTACAGAAGAGTTACTCATCATACTCCTAACCATGTCCATTAGAGTACGGTTACGCCTTTCTGCAACACCATTTTGTTGCGTAGTTCCTGGCATAGTGTATTGAGCACATATACCACGACTTTCTAGGAACTTAGCAAATGGACCAGTGCATTGTCCATTTTCATTATATTTTCCATAATATTCACCACCTCTGTCGGATCTTACAATTTTCACCTTTCTATCTAATTGTCTTTCAACTTCATTGATAAACACCTCAACGGTATCTACCGATTGAGATTTTTCATGCAACAAATAGATATACCCATAACGTGAAAAATCATCAATAAAGGTGATGAAATATTTTTCTCCACCAAAAGATGGAACATCAAAGGGCCCACAAATGTCGGTGTGTATAATCTCAAGGAGCTGTGAGCTTCTTGTGGCGGTTTTCTTAAGTATGTGTCTTGTGTGCTTTCCCTTAATACACTCAACAAAAATTCCAAGATCAGTAAAATCCAGATCATGTAGGATTTCATTCTTTACCAATCTTTCGATTCTTTCTTTGGATATATGACCCAAACGTTTATGCCACAAGTATGCAGATGATTCATCAGATAAACCACGTTTAGTGCCAACATTATGATGCAAGGTCAAAAGGGTTTCAGCACAAAGATTGTCAAGCTTTAGTTGGTACAAACCCTCACGAAGGATACCAGAACCCAAAAGATCATCTTGTTTAAAAAGACTAAAGCATTTATTCCCAAAGTTAAAGAAATATCCGGCTTCATCAAGTGTAGATGAGGAAATCAAATTACGAGAAATAGAAGGAACATAAAGGGTCTGAAAAAGGTCCAAATGACGGCCAGTATCCAAAACTAAACGATAAGTCCCAACGGCTTCAAAGGGAGCTTTAACTCGGTTTCCCATGTAGAGCAATCTCTCATTTTGGTTTGTGGTTCGGGTCATAAGAAATCCCTGCATCAGATTAGAAACATGAGTGGTAGCACCAGAATCAATCCACCAAGTATTATAAGGAACTTCAGCTAAATTTGATTCGAAACATATTGAAGCATAATGCTTACCCTTTTTTTCGAACCATGCCTTACGCTTCAGGCAATCTTTCTGATAGTGTCCAGGCTTTCTACAAAAGCGACACGTATCGTTGCTTGGTCCCTTCTTATGGATTTGGACAGATGACCGATTGACCTTTGATAGTGTAAAGACCACATCGGTGAAATTAGTTAAAATATTAATTTTATTCAATTCGATTGTCGTGATCGGAAAGCGGGTTAAAACGTTGGTGCAAATGCAATAAAAAAAAGGATTAGGTCTGGACCAGGCCCAGCGCGCAGGCCAAGCCCGACCCAGCCTGTCCTTGGGCCGTTCAGCCATCAGGCCCAGTTTTGGGCTAAATCCGTGTGAAGCTCGCGGTTAAAAGGGTCAAAACCCTAATATTTTCTGAGTTTCGCGCAGCTCTCTCCCCATCGTCTCTCACTCCCCCCTCATGCCCGACCTTCCCTCTTCTCCAGCCCGAGCTCGCCACCCTTCTCAGCCGTCGCGTCTCCTCCGTCCAGTTCCAAGCCGTCCCCGCCACCATCTCTCTCAGGTCGCCACCGCCCCACCTCCCTCTCTTCTTCTCGACCCAGTTCACGCCACCACCACACGGCGCCCGCGTCCCCGACCTCTCGTCCGTCCTTCTTTTTCGCCGTCCAGTCCAAGACCTCGCTGAGCCGTCGCCAGCGTTCACGCTCCCGAGCCCCTCGCGACAGCCCCCTCTTCTTTCTCCGTCTCCGTCGTGTAGCCGAGCTCGCCGCAACCGGAGCCCGTCTACCTCGCCGCTGTTCTTCCTTTACGGTGAGATCCCGTCCGGCGATGTCTTCGCCGTTGGTCGGTTTCTGACCAAAACCCCCCTCTTCCCTTTTTTTTTTTGTTGTTTTTTGTTTCGAACTTCTTTTGGATCTGAGCACTGTTGAAAACTGAATCTCCTTGGATCTGATCTTGTGGAAACGAAATTGGAACAGAAATGTTAAAGGAAAATCAGTTTTAAATAAAAGGTTTTTAAGATGAAAATTGAAAAGGTTGAAAAAGGAGTTAAATTTAGTTCGGAGTTAAGACGGTTTTGGAAAAAATATGAACTTGAATCAAAGAGTTTTGAAACGAACAGAAAAAAAGAAATTAATAGTATTTCAGACTTAAATCAATAAGAGGTTAAATCATATTGGTTTTAAAATGATTTCGAACGGTGCCTCGAAAACGTACGTCGGGACTCGTGCTTCGAAACTCGTGCCTCGGGATCCGAGCAATGGGATCCGTGTCTCTAAAAACGTGCACCGGGTTCTGTGTTCGGGGTTCGGGTACTCGAGCCCGACTCGTCGTTTAATCCGGCTTTTGGCCCGTTCGAGTTAAAGATCAACTTGCTGTTATTTAGACTGTATCGGTTCTGAGTGTAAGTTTTACCTGTTAAAATCAGACTCGGACTTCGCCCGAGAGCTTGGGCTTCGCCCGAGGAGACGAGGCTAGCCGGACAGCTGTTGATGGGAGTATTTGTTCGTAGGTAGATCACAAGGTAGGGAAAATACTAAACTGCTCGTGCATTTCAATACTTAGTATGCCTATTAGGTTAATAAAATCGGAAAGGTCCTAGAATTGCATATAAGATGTGAATAACTAGAATAATCGTCTTTCAATTACTAATAACCGGACGTGTCTAGTATGCATGCATAGGATGCGAATAACTAGTTTCACTCTCTTTCTATACTTGGGAATTTGCTTTACTGGTAGAGAGGCCGTGATGAGCCCTCGGATTAGTTGTGTTTGCCTCACTTGCATTGTTTGCTTAGTTTAAGATGAATTAAGGGTCTGACGAAACTAGATAAATTGCATGATTGAATGATTGATTGAATGCTTGAATGATTGATTGAATGCTTGAATGATTGAATGATTGATTGGATACTTGAGTGATTGAACGATTGAACGGATGATCGCGTATGACTGATTGTGCCAAATGGTACGATCAGGTGATCGATGGACCGATGGAATGTGGTTGGTAAGTATGATGGTAAGTGTGATTGTGGGTATGAATCCCCAGTGGTGTGTATTGGTGAATGCATGAACTTCTAAGTTTGAGTGTTCAATGTGTTGACCTGTTGGTCTCTTGTGTTGGTTAATCCTGCGGGATATTGATTAGAGGACCCTGCGGGGCATTGATTGGTTAATCCTGCGGGATATTGGTTACGGACCCTGCGGGGCATTGGTTGGTTGATCCTACGGGACATTGGTTATTGGACCCTGCGGGGCGGTAGGATGATAGAATGGTTACTTATTGATTCACCCAAGTGTATGTGTCATGCGGGAGCATTACCTTGGTTCCCTATGACATATGGTCCTTTGAGGGCATTTCCGGGAATCCCGACGATAAGCGCCCCTCAGGGATTGTTACCGGTAACCCGATGTATGTGCCACCTCTGGACCGAGGGAAAATCTGATATGATACGAATATTCTTGTGGATCGGAGTATGGGATCCGAGATGATACAAGAATCTATTCGTGGATCGGAGTATTGAGGACTCGAGCTGTTGGTGTGATATTTACTTGATCCCATTTTAGTAGCTATCGAATCTTTACAACGCGTTTCATTTATTCTCCTGGAAGTTACCGTTATCTTTGAGAATATTATATTGAAATTATCTTGTCTACTTTATCGCATTATTTTGGATTAAAAGCATTAATCACAATATAACCATCGGGCTAAATAAGTTATTATTAAATTGGAGGTTAAACTGTTTATGATTTTCCCTACTGAGCGTAAGCTCACCCCTATTGTTTTATTCGTTGTTTGTACAGGTGTGCTTGATGAGTAGTGGATTCGAAGCTCGGGAGCTTCGGGATAGTCTGGGTGTTCTGTCTTAGAGACGTTGTGGGTCTTTATATCTAACTCTATGCTTTTACGTACTCTTTATAGAGCTTGACTCCTCATTACTTTTGAAACACATGTATTTGAGTATTTTATCGGAACCTCGTGAGTATTTATTCGGTTTTTATTATTCTTTTTTTATTATTTAATTGTCAACTCAAGTAGCGTCTCGAGTTCGGCCAAAACCGGATTTGGGGCGTGACAGATAGTCCTTGCTTGCCCTTTCCATTATTCTTCCATTGTTTCTTTCCAGTTCATGTATGGCCAATGAGATTAGCTGAATGATTTCCCATTTTCTTAAGCCTTGCTTCCTCTTGAATGAGCATGCTTTGTAATTCATGCACATTCCATTTATCCTTAAGAGTATTATAATGTACATGAAATGTACCATACTCAGAAGGCAAGGAATTAAGGATGAATGTTACTAGGAAATTTTCATTTACTTCCATTCCCATGGTCTTCAGTCTTGCTGCAATATTTTTCATTTCGACAACATGCTCATGAATGGTACGACAACCATCAAATTTAATGGTGGTTAATGTACCCATTAGTCCCCCAGCTAGTGACTTAACATCCGACTCAGACTGGGAGCTACTTTTCACAAGTTTCATAAATTCTCTTGCATCTTCAGTTTTCTTAAGTGTAGACTTGATGTTGTTTTCCACATTCATTCGCATAAACATTAGGCTCAGTCTGTTAGATCTTTCCCAGGCTTCATGAATAGATCTTTGCTCAGAACTGCTAGTATTAGTAAGAGCAGTAGGTTTATCACTTACGAGCGCAAGATCAAGATTCAGAACACGAAGGTGAAACTGAATTTGTTCATGCCATTCAAAGAAATTGAGCCCATTAAACTTAACAACAGACAGAGCATGCGAATTCAGGGAAACAGGAACAAACGCTGCAAAAATACGTAATACATGCTCAAACATTAATGCTTTGAGTAAAACTTAATCTATAACACAGATTCAGAATCATCACAAAATCAAACAATAATGAATTATATTGAAGTCCACCTTTGGGTGTAACACCAATATACGATAAAGTAACAAACATAAGTGATGCTCAAAATATTTCAGTAATTGGCAACTGACCCACTACAACTAAGCACATTTGCAATCTTTGGATATACTAAACATGCCTAGTAGAGCACATCAGTTTGCCATGATAACGTTCACAAATTATAAAATAGAATGATTAGCCTTTGGGCAATACAAAATTCATTATAATGAACTTCAAATTACTCATGGTAAACTTTAAAAGATATCATAATGTCATTCAATTAGCAAGCATCACATAAACATGAGTAATTTGAAATCGCTTGGTGTCTACGGGTCTTTCTAATTTGGCCACTTTGGTGACTAACAAATCAATACATAATGCAGACATCGAGATAAAACATCAAACTCATTATCAAATAATATCATCATATTTGACAGTCTAACGGTCTTTCTTATTTGGCCACTTTGGTGACTAACAAATAATCCGTAATATAGACGATTAAATGAGTAGTTAAATTTGATATCTATATAACATAATAATTTGACCACTTTGGTGACTAACAAATTAATCTTAATTAGATATCAAATACATAATAAATAATTAACCTTAATTTTGAAAACTTTAAAAAACAAATCTAGTTTCCCACAAACTTTAGAGGTCTAGATTATAGTTTACAACACTTAAATAAATATGAACATGAAATAGCCGTCTTGCGTTTTCTCTCTGAAACCCTATACTTGGCTTGGTTGGAGAGCATGGAGAACGGCCGATTGTCTTCTCTCTCTGTAGGTCCGGAGGTGTGGGATGAGCCGGAGGAGGTGCTGTCGGTGGAGACGCTGCCGCCGATGGACGAGGCAGTTGCAGTGACGGCGGCGATAGGAGGGGCCGTGGCTGTGGAGGCGAGAGGGGCGGCTGGATCCGAGGCCCCTGCTCGTGCTGTGGGGATGATAGGAACCGGCCCGGCAGCGATGCATGTGGTGCTGCTGTCATCGGGATACGGGGAGGAGACCGGGTCTGTGGTGGCTGAATCCTCGCCGGTGGAGTCGTGGATGAGGGTAGCCACGTTGCAGGATATGGTCTTCTCGGCGACCAGGGGGTCGGGGGAGGTGCTCCGCGGAGGAGAGAGTCGGACTGGAGCGGCGTTTGGGTCGACAAGGAATCCGGCACGGGGGCTGCAGAGTAGGGCTCGCCGGGGTTCGCACTTCCGGCCGGCGGGGGTTCTGCATGCTGAGGGATTTGGGTGCAGACCGTCGGAGAGGGATCTGGTGGACTCGGAGGAGACGTACAGGGAGTCGCCGGAGGCGCTGGAGCGACGGCGGCGGAAAGGAAGAGCGGTGGTCGAGGTAGGGGCTAACCCTAGCGAGTCTAGGCCGGGAGAGGGACAACGGACTGGGCTGGGCCGCGGGGGGGACATTCATGGGGGATGCGCGACGTGCAGGCCTGGGCCAGGACAACTGGGTCCCTAGAGTGGGCCGGGGCGGTAGGACTGGTGCGTCTGGACCGGGAGATGTGGCTAGGTAGGCGGCCTGATATGGTGCGGGGCGGGCCGATACAGAAGGGGCGGGGCTGGCATCACGAGGCCAAGCTCGTCGGCCGGTGACCGGGAGGACTGTCTCGGGGAGGAGACGGGAGAGGATGGGGGATGCTGGAGTTGGATGCACGCCTCTCCTCCCTCTGCATTAGGGAGGTTGTCGTCCCGACAGGGGATATTGCCAAGGAAGGAGGGCACTTCTAGTTTGCTCTCGCCGCTAAAGTTCTGACATCGAAGCGGTTCTTCTGGAAATCTCTGGTGGAACGCATGGAGGATCTTTGGGGCCTGAAGGTGGAGGCTCGCCCTCTGGAGGGAGGTTTGGTTGGTTTTTTCTTCCGCACGGCGCGGGAGCGGGCGCGAGTCTTGGCTGGGGAACCATGGGCGTTCTGGGAGTCCCTGGTCCTGTTTACGGACCTGCGAGCTCATATGCAGGTGAGCGAACTGAGCTTTCATCAGTTCTCGGTTTGGGCCAGAGTCTCCAACTTACTAGTGGGAGCCTGGAACAGAGAGGTGGGATTTTGGATCGGCAGTGCTCTGGGCATCTATCAGGCTTCGGATGTGGACGGGGCAGGGAGGTGCTGGGGTGATTTCATGCGGATCAGAATCCGGGCAGATATCCGTCAGCCGCTGCAGAGTCAGCTTTTGTTCCGGTTATCGGAATCGCAGGTACGGACATTACTCCATATTTCCTATGAGTACTTACCGGACCATTGTTATGGATGTAGCTGCGCGGGTCACCTGTTCCCGTCGTGTCCGGTGCCGAGAGGGACCAGGGGCCACTCGTTGCGTGCCCCGGGGGACCCGAGGTCGGCCTTGGAGAAGGCCAAGCATGGGAAGGCGATCCCGGGTACGAACTGGAACTACGGGGAGGCAAGGAATAAGGGGGTCGGGGGGTGGGGGCGGACGCCATCTCCGCAATATAGGCCCGGAGGGGAGCAGGAGAAGACCTATGAGACGGAACCCGAGGCGGTACCGTCCAACGGGGCACAGAAGGAGCTGAGTCCGACACTTTCTGGGAAGAAACGCCTAGCGAGGGAGGAAGATCAGATCGAGTCAGAGGACTCGACAACGTCTGATAGGGAGTCACAGGCAGCAGCGGTGGGGGGCACCAAGCACCCCCGCCTGAAGGAATGAGTCCGAGGTGGCCCGGGGAGGGGTGGGTCAACTTTGGCCCCTTCCCGGCGGATGGATGGAGACGGCACCATCTTCAGTTGATCTTTATCTCCCCTGCCAGTCCGGTGTCAGCAATCCCGCGTTCAGGAGCCCTACCACTATCAATCAAGGAAGGACAACGCACGCTAACATACCGGGGGAGATGTAGGTCCACCAGTGTTCCCCTAAACGTGGCTGGCTTCGCCTCTTCCCAGTTGGAAGAAGCATGCTGTATCGGTGTCACCAGACGCTACCGCAGATATTCCCTTCGTCCGCAACCTTTCACTAGAGCCGTTTTTATTGCTTTCGTTTCATTTCAGTTTACTAGTTGGTTTGGTTTATGTAGGTGGAGTATGGTTAGATGCCCACCAAAGTTGGTTTTTGCTTATGTAGGTGGTGTACGGTTTAAGTACACACCAAACTATCTTATTATGATCTAATACAATTGCAATGGTTATCCTCAAAAAAAAAAATATGAACATGAAATACATAATTCGAACAATATTAGTTAGTTACAGTGCAAGCCTTTTAAACTTAAATCTTTAATATGAACAGTACTTGTTTAACTGTGCCATTAAAAAAAAGTTCTAAAGTACAACACAATTGAAAACTTATTTCATCTGAAACTTTTAGTTTTTAACTTTACAAAAGAAAATAAAAAATAAAAACTTGCCGTGAAAATTGACCAAAGGAAAAGGGATTCATACACAATATACATATTATAAAGGGTTAATTGTTGAAACTTACCCTTATGTATTGGTCACGAACACTATGCTACCCTCCTTTTTAAAATGATATTTGCGGTACCTTATCTATTGGTCACACGATTACGTTAGGAAAAATAGACGGTAAAATGCCGTTTTTTTTCATTCTGTTAGTCATATGACCTCAAGAGTCATATAATGGATGATAAAATGACGTTTTTTCCCTTAAGTATTTGACCTCTATATATTTTATAAGGAACAACAACGAGGGTGCAATGATAATGTTCCTTATAAAATGTATAAAAGTCAAATAATGAAGGAAAAAACGTCATTTTACCATCCATTATATGACACTTGAGGTCATATGACTAACAGAATGGAAAAAACGGCATTTTACCGTCTATTTTTCCTAACGTAATCGTGTGACCAATAGATAAGGTACCGCAAATATCATTTTGAAAAGGAGGGTAGCATAGTGTTCGTGACCAATACATAAGGGTAAGTTTCAACAATTAGCCCTATTATAAACATCATCCCATATATATGAAATATGAATCACATCACCATCCAATTACATCATACGGTGCACAAATATCATACGGTGCACAATTACATTTGTGCAAAACTTTCCACACGGGTTGCAATTACATCATACGGTATATAGCTTACAATACAAGTTCACGAAATCAACGAACAAACTTTCAAGTGCAAACACATACCATGCACAAAATAATTACAATACATAAACATATAATCGGAAAATCATACATTCAAAAACCTAGGCTCTGATACCACATGTTAGTTTTACTTTAATCATGATGACCTAGATCTTTAAATCATATGAATTTCCCAAACGTAACTGATCAAAAAAACATACCTTGATCCATTAGAGCAACGGAAATAGGACTTGATTGACGGATTCAGTTTCTCCCTTTTGACCCTCCTTAAGCGACTTGATTAGTTTTCAGAGATGGTGTAGAAAACTATCTTAATAGGTAGAGAGAGGACAAAACCTAGGGTTTTATCCTTATATACCCACCATCAGGGTTATAATAGGTATTACCTAATTAACCAATATTAATTACCCAAATTCAAACCAGCAGTTGGGCCATTTGATGGGCTTGGACGTAGTTAAGTCCAACACGAAGTGCAAAGGATATGACGGTGCGAGGAAGAGGGCGAGCCAGGCCAGAGAGAGGAGCACCTGCAACAGCTGAGCACGAGGCCGCACGAACCAGAAGCTTCGGGTAAGGAGAGGACCAACGGCCAAGGATACTCGTCTGGGCCAGCACCCAAGGGAAAGACGACCCCCCGACCACCACCACAGGCAGCGGGAAGGCCGGGGAGAAGAAACCCTCGGAATCAGGGATGGGCGGCTCGAGCAAGGGCGAGAGGAGCAGGTGCAGCCAAAGAGATCGAAGAGGAGTCGACCGAGCAACACCACACACAGGTGACCTAACCCGAGGAAGAACTCCGAGAAGAAGAAGAAACCGCAGCCGAGATGCGAACAAGACGAGGACCTGAGAGACGTCCCCTCAGAAGCGAGGCCGACAAGGTCGGAGCGAGGAGAAGTCAGAACAGAGCGAGGGGAAAAGAGCTTCCGCCGACGACAACCAGGTCGTGGCCATCGTCGATGGAGGAGAAGGAGAGGGAGGGCGCGACTGTTTGGGTTAGGGTTAGAGAAGCTAGAGAGAAAAGTCCTACACTTCTGCATTAAGTTATTCTATTTTTAGTAAGCTCCTGTGGGTTATTAATGTATAGAATCTCATGTTAAATTACTTGAAAATAATAATCACAATGAAACTGAGCAAAGCTGAAGGAATCTTACCCCAAATGAAGGCCTCCACCTTTGTCACCTCCAAAATCAACACCAGGTCCTTGGGGACCTCTTCGGCGCCCATCTCTATCACCACCAAACTTCCTCTCTCCATCAAAACGAGATGGACCACTGTTTCACATACATCTGCAAACATTCCATACAATCTCAATTACTCATATGAGTATAATTGACTGTTGAAAAGGGCTAATAATCCAAATCATGATTAACAATAGGCATCAACAACTGTCCACTGAATATCGACACCTATCTAATCAATTCACATTCAAGTGAACTAAGAGCATTCACAACGGGCCGGCCCTCGGGTCCGATCCGCGTGTTTGCGGCCCGCGAACGGGTCAGTCCTCGGGCCTGACCCGTGTGTTTGCGGTCCGCGGAACGCAGGCCGTCCCATTGTGGGACGATTTTACGCGGCCCACGAACACGCGGGCCGAGCGCGCGTCCCTCGCCCCTGCGTCCCTCGCTCGCTCCGTTCTCTCGCGTGGCGACACGTGTGCCTGCAATGAAAAAAAATCCGACCGTTTGACATAGGTCGGTAATAACGGCTATTATTTTTTTAATTAAATTTTAAACAATTTAAACCCTATAAATACCCCAACCACATCCTCATTTTTTTCACACCATTCTCCAATTTCACTCTCCCATTCCCACATTCTACTCTCTCATTTTAAATATTCTCATGAAAAATGTCGGGCGACGCAGAGTCCCGTGTACAATCAGCTGGTGACGATGTCAGATTCAACCCCGACGAACTAGCACAGAATTTGCAGGACATTCTAGCGGACCCTCGTGACAACTCCGCTTTCACGGCATACTCGCAATCGGGTTCGAGCCCAGGTAAGTGCAAACTAATTTTTTATTTATTGTATTTTTTTAATTCATTTATTGTATTTATTTAATTCATGTATTGTATTTTTTTAATGTCATATTTCAAAGGTCAATTCCGTCCACAACAATTCCAAATGGCGCTAGGGTTCCAAATGCCGCCACAATTTGGAATGTCGGCACAAGGGTTCCAGATGCCACAAGGGTTCTTGCTTCCACCACAATTCTGCAACTACCCCGAGCACCCACTACCCGACGTAGGTGTCACCCGACTATCCTTTGCCGAACCTTCCCAACGACAACGACGACCCCGAGCAGCACATCAGGATGCGAGGTTATGGACCAAGGAGGAAGACCTACGCCTCATAGAGTGTTGGCTCAATACTACGAGGGACGCGATTAAGGGAAACTCTCCAGCCGGAAACACATTCTGGTGCACTATTGAGCAGAAGTTCAACGCGACCAGAGGTCACCGCCACCGCGACTGGACTTCTATCAAGAAACGTTGGGCCAGAGGCCAGTCGCAGACAAGGAGGTTGCTCAGTTATCTGAAGACCTCCAACGCCGAGTACCACAGCGACTGGAACCACAAGCAACACATGAAAAATGCGAAGGACATGTGGGCGGTTGTAAAGAAGGAAGAGACCACCCAGCAAATTTCGACCTGGATCATTGGGTTACCGAGCTTGAGGGAAATAACAAGTTCGCTACCGAGGAAGGCACCATGGGTAATGTTCGCCAACAACAAGCACGCCAACAACGACAACGCTTGGATGAGGCTGGGGCTTATAGCTCAACCCCACCCACAAGCACAGGGGACGAGTACACACCTCTTGGTGGCGAGTCCCAACAACCAGAATGGGGAGCTTCCGATCACAACGAGGGGAGTGAGGTCCCTCTCAGCGACACACCCCCCTCCCATGAGGCCGATGAGAGTCCCCCTCAACCAACTCGCCGAACGCGACCGCAAGGAAAGAAGGAAGTGAAGGCATCAATAAAGGCGACCGCCCTCACGACCCAAATGACTGTCTTTGCAAAGATGGAACGTACAAGGCATGAAAGCAATGTAGAAAGGACCCGCATGATACACAAGATAACCGAATAGTGGGAAGCAAACAGGGCCTTCTACATGTCATTGAGGGGAACTGATACCTCCAACTACACCGAAGAAGATTTGGAAGACCACAAGTCGTGCAAGGCCCAAACGCGAAGAGTCTTGGATGCTCTTGAAGGTGAAATTGCAGATCTTCGACGACAACAACCACCACCAGATGTCGACCCACCATAATGATTCTTGAGCATGTATTTTTTTGTGGGTTGTATTAAAAGGGGATCAATAAAAGTTCAAGTTCACTTTTATTCGTGTTAAATTTATTTATTATTTTTTTGATTGTCATTAATTATTATTTTTTCACATTTGTTTATATTTTAAATAATTTAAACGGTTTCTGATAAAGAATTAAATAAAACAAAAAAATATCAATTAATTAACAACTCAGCATCCAGTCAGCACAAGGGCCTCAGTCATAGGGACTCACCAAGGTAAGGATGGCAACGGGGCGGGTATGGGGCGGGTTTCATGATACCCAACCCCGACCCAATCCCAAAAATTTCACCCCGACCCCGCCCCGTACCCGACCTTGCCCCGATCACTCCCCGCCCCAACTTAGCCCGGTTCGGGTCAGGTATTCCCCTACCCGCCCCGATGTGCCAAGCTATTGTTTGGAAAAATAAATTAAAAACTTCACAAAAATATTAGGCTAATATGTGGAGAGGAAAAATCAAATAGAAACCACTCCTTAACGTAAAAACTGTGTGAACCAATCCAAGCCATTCATTTTAAGAATGGATGGATGAGATGCAATTGATTTGTTGACTTGTTGACTGCAAAAAAACATCACTTTTTAGTAAGGGGTAAGGGCTTTTTAGTAAAACCATCATATTTTTTTTTTTACCAATTCACTAATTTAATTTTTCTCGCTTCGTTTGAACTTCGATTGGCTTCAAACTTGCGCCATTAGTTTTGTTTTTTCAAGGGCTTTCTATCAAGATCAGTCATGAATATATTTTGAAGCACGAAAAAAAAATTATTTTCGGGGTTGATTTTAAAAAAAAAAAATTAAGTCTGGGTAATTTTTATCAACACTATACACTGGGTTTATCAACACTATACACTGGGTTTATCAACACTATACACTGGATCTATCACCTCATTTTCCAAAATCGAACATGATTTTTATCACATCATCACATGTTTTTTTATGAACACTAAGCACTAGTTTTATCAACACTAAACACAATGTTTATCATTAAATTACATATGTTTTTATCATCCCATCACATGTTTTTTTTATCAACACTAAACTCTAGGTTATCACCCTTATTTCGGGGCCGATTTTAAAAAAAGTTAAGTTTGGGTAATTTTTATCAACACTATACACTGGGTTTATCAACACTGAACACTAGTTTTATCACCTCATTTTCCAAAATCGAACATGATTTTTATCACATCATTACATGTTTTTTATGAACACTATGCACTAGTTTTACCAACACTAAACACTATGTTTATCATTAAATTACATGTGTTTTTATCATCCCATCACATGTTTTTTTATCAACACTAAACTCTAGGTCATCACCCTTATTTCGGGGCTGATTTTTTTTAAAAAAAGTTAAGTCTGGGTAATTTTTATCAACACTATACACTGGGTTTATCAACACTATACACTGGATTTATCAACACTGAACACTAGTTTTATCACCTCATTTTCCAAAATCGAACATGATTTTTATCACATCATCACATGTTTTTTATGAACACTAAGCACTAGTTTTATCAACATTAAACACGATGTTTATCATTAAATTACATGTGTTTTTATCATCCCATCACATGTTTTTTTATCAACACTAAACTCTAGGTTATCACCCTTATTTCGAGGCTGATTTTTAAAAAAAGTTAAGTCTGGGTAATTTTTATCAAGACTATACACTGGGTTTATCAACACTATACAATGGGTTTATCAACACTGAACACTAGTTATATCACCTCATTTTCCAAAATCGAACATGATTTTTATCACATCATCACATGTTTTTTATGAACACTAAGCACTAGTTTTATCAACACTAAACACTATTTAGCACTAGTTTGATACTCCGATATAAAAAATTTATTAGTGAAGATTTATCAACACTAAACATTGTTTTTATCACCCCAGTATAAATTTTTATTTTCGTGCTTCAAAATATATTCATGACTGATCTTGATTTAAAGCCCTTGGAAAAAGAAAAATATTGGCGCAAGTTTGAAGCTAATCGGAGTTGAAACGAAGCGGGAATGATTAAATTAATGAATTGTTGAACAAAAAAATGGACAATTGTCCACAGGGCACCATGCTATTAGAATTTTGCCCTTGCTTGTGTGAGAAAGTAAGAAAGTGGCGTGAATTTTAGTTGAATTGGGGTGATGATGTGGCATTATGGTGAATGTTAGATCTAAAGGGTGTGTGGCTAGGATTGGTTCACACGGTTTTTAGGACAAGAGGAGTTTCTATTAGATTTCTCCTCAATATGTGGATCCAAAAAAATGGACTAAAAAAATAATTAACTAATAAGGCCCAAGTTCACAATGTGAAGCCAAAAATAGGAAACTCAGAAATGAATTGGAATGGGAAAGTTGGTCTTATTTCATAGAGGGAGGAAAAAAGTTTTGGTATAATTCAAGCGATGTGGGACTTATGAAAATGTGTGGAATAAATACAAATATATAACTGAGCAGAATACAAAGAGATAGAGTAGTTGAGTTGGTTAAACAACCTAATAAATGCGAGTTCGAATTTCAATTATGCCAATTTTAACATTTCAACTTTGTATTTTGTATTTATATTCTAGTAACATTATTATGACTCAAAATGTTGTTAGGCAAGTTGGTAAGGTGTGTCTATGCTGACCAGTAGGTCTCAATTTCGAATCACGCTACATAATTTTTTCTGTTGGCTATGTGTGCACATGGAGCAGCTTGGAGTTGGGCTTGGCTCTATAATGGGTTGTGCGAAATGGAGAGCAGTAGGGTTGGGCTATACATGAAATACTATCGGGGCGGGTTCGGGGCGGGTAGTACCAATACTGGCCCCGCCCCGCCCCCGGTTAATATCCTCGGTCAACGCCCCGAAACTTGCCCCGGTTGCGGTGACACCCGACCCGAACCCGCCCCGATCGTGTCGGGACAGTCGGGTCCCTGTCGGGGCCAGGTCAAATTGCCATTCCTACACCAAGGTCCTCTCATTGCAAAACAATCACTATTCTGAGTCCCTAATCCCTCAATTTTGTCCAGTCAGCACAAGGGACTCATCCCTAGGGCCTCACCAAGGGCCTTTCCATTGTACATGCTCTAACAATCTCTACGACCTTCACAGTGGGATAAGATCTGAAACGGTCTAATTAGATAAATTTAAGAGGAAATGTGTAAGAACCGCTCCCGGTCGATCCCGGTCGAACTAGTGACTTTTAAAACAAGTTGGACTTTCTGCCGGAAAAGTCAACCGATGACTCAGGAGGTCACTCGGGGCTTTTCCGGGGCCCAAAAAGCTTAGTCGTCATCACGGTTGGCTTAATTGGGCCGTTTCCTTTCGTTTGAGTATAATATTGGGGAAAGTCAACTGTGGTCAAAATTGGACTTTTTATCGACTAAGACCTAGTTAATTATTGTGCTGGATTTTAAGTTGTAGATTTGTGGTCCCTACTTGGACACTTGTCCATAAAGCATTAGAGGAGAGGAGATGAGTGGTCTTGGACCATTATACCCTCCTAAGGACCTTTAAAGGGAAAAATATCAAGAGGGGCTTTTAGTCTTTAACCAAATCTAGGTCTTATATGGAATTGGAAGACCAATTTCAGCTCATATTTGTTGTTGTAGCCGAAATTTAGAGAGAGGAAGGGAGAGGAGGAAGAACAAGGTCTCTTGAAGAAGAAGAAAGGGAAAAGGGAGCTCCTTGCTCCAAGTTGTTCATAATTTCTTCTCCAAAACCCTCCCACCTTCATCTTCTCATCTTCCTAGAGGTATGTGTATCCTCAACTTTCCATATTAAGCACTTTCATCTCTTGGGTTTTGGCTTGGGTTTGCTAGAAGTTGTTGGATTTGATTGGAATGATGTTAGATGATGTTGCTAAGAAGCTTTGGTGGGTTTTTGATGGAAAACCTTGGGTTTCATGGAGTTTTTGATTCGATTATGAGTTGGAGAATCCTTGTAAACTTGTTTATTTGTTGATTCCTACCATGGGTAGAGGAGTTTTAGAGGCATTTAACTGTTTTGGGAGCTAGAGATGGTTGAAAATGGAGTTTGGTTGTGGATTTTCGGGAAAAAGGAGCTGGAGGTTGAAGAAGGGCGAAACTGCCCTGGGTCGCCAAGGATCCGTGACGGGCGACGTCACGGCTCCGTGAGGGATTCCGTGACGGCACGTGTCACGGTTCCGTGACGGCACGTGTCACGGTTCCGTGACGTCATCCGTGACGGGTGGTGTCACGGCTCTGTGACCTCTTCCGTGGCAGACCAGTTTTGGGTCCTTTTGGGGTGTCTTTCGTCATTTTCAATCTTTGTTGTGAGATGGTTCCTTGGGGTAGTTTTTGAGTCTTTATTTTCTTCTTAGTTAGACCTTGATTGGAGTTTTCTTGTGTTCCAAAGACCTTGGTTTCGAGTTCGAGGATCGAAGACCTTTCCGGTACCCGTGTGAAGAACGGAGGAGAGGTGAAGCAAGCGTTACAGCAGAGAATTTTAGAGGAAGACCACAAGGTAGGTAAAGTCTTAACTTCTTATTTAAACGCTTAGTATGCCTATTAGGTTAATAAAATCGGAAAGGTCCTAGAATTGCATATAGGATGCGAATAACTAGAATAATCGTATTTCAATTACTAATAAATGGATGTGTCTAGTATGCATGCTTAGGGAGAGAATAACTAGTGTAACTCGCTTTCAATACTTGGGAATTGATTTACTGGTAGAGAGGTCGTGATGAGCACTCGGATTAGTTGTTGTGTTAGGTTCACATGCTTGGTTGCTAGTTATTAGGATAATCAAGAGTATAATGAAACTAGTTTAATTTTATGTTTGATTGATTGAATGTTTACTTGCTTGGTTGAGTGATTACGTGTTGAAATATTTATCTGATTGAACGGATGATCGAGTATGACTGGTTGTGCCAAATGGTACAATCAGGTGATCGATGTACCGATGGTTCGTGACAGGTAAGTATACGGTAAGTGTGGAGTACTATTGGATGTCTTTGTTGTGATGAAAGTGTGATTTGATAAGTGTTTATTGATGGATGAATTATAGTTTATTTTCCTTATTCATATTCTTGAAATGTTTGGTTGTCGATTTGGTACTACACCGGGGGGGGGGGGGGGGGTAATCCGGTGGTGTTATGGTCGTTGGAGGTTGGCAGATTCTATGGATATTGGTTGGTTATTGCAGCTTCGGGGCATCATTTATTGGATACTACGTGGATTGGTTATTGGAGCCTGAGGGCATTGGTTATTGGACTTTATGGGACATTGATTATTGGACCTGAGGGCATTGGTTATTGGAGATGGACTTTACGGGACAGTTGGATGGATTACTTTGTGAGAAATGGTTACTGAGGTTTCACCCAAGTGTACGCGTCCTACGGGAGCACTATCTTGGTTCCCTATGACTTATGGTCCTTTGGAGGCATTTCCGAGAATCCCGACGGTTAGCGTCCCTATGGGATGGTTTTCGGTGCCCCGATGTATGTGCCTCCTCTAGACCGAGGGAAAATCTGATATGATATGGGTACTCTGGTGGATCGGAATTATGGGAACCGATGTGATCCCAGAATCTATCCATGGATCGGAGGCTTGAGAAAGCAAGTGGTTGGCGTGATATCAATTGCACCCATTTTAATCATATTAATTCGTTATAGTACTTTTTATGAAATCCTTTAAGTTACTGTTATCCTTAAGAGTACGATACTATTGTGATCTATTCTATTTATTAGTATTTCATTGTTAATCGTATTAAATCGTTATTTACGTTATCTGTTTAAGCAGTTTAGTATTGATCTAAAGGTGGAGTTGTTAAGATTTTTCCTACTGAGCGTAAGCTCACCCCTTTGTTTCTCTTACTGTTTTTACAAGAGTACCTGATGTCTAGAAAGTTCGAGGCTTGGGAGCTTCAGTTTGTCTTGGGGATTATCATAGATTTGTGTTGGTCTTTTGTACTAAACACTTTATACCTTACTCTTTATGTTGAGTTGTGACTCATTGGAGATTTTGAACTATTTACTGATGATTTGAGGAAGTTTATTTGATATTTTAAAGGTTTATGTCATCTATTCATCGCTTTTCTATTATTAATTCTGGTCACGTCTCGAGTCCGGTCAAAATCGGATTTGGGGCGTGACAATTTGGTATCGGAGCCAGGTTTCATTTGATACAGGTTGAAAATTTTGAACTTGATTTCAAAACCCTCGGACCAACGTCAATTAGGTGGGTAGAGTTAGGAGGTCTAAGTCGTGTGCTCAGTGACGCAAGTTGAAAGTGATTGATGCGTAGAGTGGGAACGACGCGAGTCTAAATTGTTTCAATGGTTGTTACATTTGACTCTTTTTATTATGATGGTTACATTGCTTGGGTGGTATCCTTACCCTATGGACTGTAAGATACAGTGATCGGTGAAACCGAACGGTAGAGATCGGTATAGGGTTAACGAGCAATGATCTAACCGTTATATAATGATTGTTGAGTAAATTGTCTGTTAAGTGTGTTACCACCGTGATTGGTCGTTTCATGTTTGGTAAGGTTGAAGGGTTAATCGGTAGAAGTATTGATGAGGTTGGAGGATGGATTTATTGGAAGTGTTAACTTGTCGGAGTGGTGATTGACCGAAGAGTGGACTAATTGGAGGATTGGATTGTAAAATTTTGAAATTGTTTGAGTGTTGACTCGGTGATGATGTTGGGAATTGTTTAAAGAATCAAAGTTGAAAAGATGATCCAATTGGGATGACTGTGAGAAAAGAGTAGAACTCGAGTATTCTTGCATGGTGTTGTGTACTTTGCAGAGCATGAAAAATCTATGTGTTAATTGTGTTGTGTACCTTGCAGAGCATGAGAACTCTTGGTATTGAGTAACTTGTGAAAATTAAATGGGTAAATGTCCCGCTTAAGCGGAGGGTTAGTGGAAAATACGAATAGGTCATGCCGAATTTTCCGTAGAACTGGATGGTTTGCACTATCACGGGTTGACTCAGGGGCGTCAATGTAGTCGAACGTGATGGTTTGATGTCAAGTGGTTACAACGAGGTTCGGGGATGCCTGAATCGAGTTGTAACGACGCGAGATCGACATATTGTTTTGATTAAAGATAAGGAAATGGAGGAAAGAGGAAATGGAAAAGCTATGATAAAGAGATTAAAGACTTATTCTTTCCAAACTGTTTAGTTGTGCTTTGAACCCCTATTGATGGGTGTGATTGTGTGTGAACTTTGCCTCCTGTGGGAGTTGGTTGTATTACTTGCTTGTTGTGTGAGACGCACGATGTGCGAACTTCTTTGTCTATATAAGTACTATATACTACGTATCTACTTACCCATGATCCAATTAGGATCCGTCGAGACGCACGAGAACGTCCCTTTTGCTTAAATCGTTTAGGTTGTGTTAAACTAAGTTTGAAACTGTATGTATTACTGCAGCGATCCTACGTGATGTCTCGTGTTTACGTTCTGAGGGGTACCAGGAGCCGCCCAACTGTGGGGCAGGGCCAGTCACCAGCCGTTGGACTGGCAGGGGCAGCAAGTGCCCAGGGTGCTACTCCCACAGAGCACCAGAACTTTGAGGATGGAGCGTCAGGGTCACCAGCGAGAGACACCCCAGTCGCAGAGCCGACTCAGGCTACCCCTATTGATGAGGTGGTACGCGCAGTGCTAGCAGCACTCAGTGCTCAGCAGGAGACTACAGCACCGGCGTCAGAGCCCGTGCCTGCTAGTGAGACGGTCGCCGTCTAGAGGCCAGGTCAGATGGATAGCTACACGGCCCAGGCACTTCGTGATTTCCGTAGATTGGGTACACCGACATTTTCTACCAGTGCTGATTACGAGGCAGCAGTTCTATGGTTGGAGCGGATCACTCGCAACCTTGACACGTCCGGTATTTCTGAGGGACGTCTGAGAGTCTCTTTCTCCACCTTCCAGCTTGAGGGCGAGGCATATTACTGGTGGCAGTCTGTGCAGACCAGAGTTGGTGAGGATTTTCAGCTTTTCAGTCGACTGTTCCTGGAGCAGTACTTTTCTCGTTCGGTTCGAGATGATAGACGCCAGCAGTTCCTGGAGCTGTGGCAGAGGGGGATGAAAGTATCCGTGTATGCGGCGAGGTTCTTATCCTTGTCCCTCTTCGCACCCGAGATGGTGCAGACTGAGGACAGTCGTTGCAGACAGTTCGAGCGTGGGCTCCTCCTTGCTATTGCAGATCGGGTTATTGCTTTGAGAACATAGGTGCACTCTACTCTGGTAGACCAGGCCTTAGCAATGGAGAGGCATTTTCGAGAGACTGCCAGAGAGCGGGATATCAGGCCGAGACCGAGTGGTTTCCTCAGGCCATCAGAGAGGCGTGATGCGAGGCGACAGAGGACTTCTGGGTTTTTCCAGCCACAGTTTCAGCAGAGTGGCATGCGTAGAGGAGCAGCAGTGGCGTCAGTTTCAATTGCCCCGCTGTCACAGTTCTGCCCAGTATGCAGACAGCAGGGACACTTGGCCCGAGACTGCCCGAGGAGGAGAGGACTCGCAGAGCGGCAGATGGATCGACCACAGGGGTTTGGTGAGAGGCAGCGTGTTGATGATCGGACTTGTTACCATTGTGGCCGACAGGGGCACATTGCTCTCACTTGTCCCGATCGGGTTGGAGCTGTACCTCCACCGAGGCCCCAACAGGCACAGACTCGTCAGGCACCTCCCGGCCGACCACGACAGGCACAGTAGTAGAGAGCTCCGCGTCAGGCGGCGGGAGCGGTAGCCCCGAGACACCAGGCTAGGCCTCAGCAGCAGATGGCACTACCACCACCACCGAGAGGAGGACCACCGGCACGGCAGGGCCGAGTTTATGCAGTCACAGATGCTACAGCTGAGAGGCAGTACGCCGACCATGAGGCTACACAGGGTACATGTTTACTTTTTAATTCGTGGGCGTCTTTTCTGTTCGACAATGGTGCATCCCATTCGTTTATTTCTTCTGCTTTTGCTCGTTCTTTGGGTTTAAGGGTGGAATCCCTTAGTAGACCTTTGTGTCTTGAGACCCCAGTTACGGGAGAGGTAGTGTTGGATACTTTCTGTCGAGATTGTGAGGTTCGAGTGGCAGACTGCCCCTTCGTTGGTGACTTACTCATTCTGGAGATGACCGCTTTCGACGTGATCTTAGGGATGGATTGGTTTACGAGGTATCGGGCGACGATCGATTACTTTCGACGTCAGGTGATAGAGTTATTACTTGTGTTTTGGGTAGCAAGAGCGGAGTCCTTCTATTCGCTTTGACTACGGGAGTAGAGTCTGAGGTTGTGCAGGGTGGCAGAGACCTACCGAGAGTAGTTTGTGAGTTTCCAGACGTGTTTCCGGATGAGCTATCAGGTTTACCGCCGGCGCGCGAGATAAAGTTCTGGATCGACTTGATCCCCGGCACCGCGCCGATCTCGATGACACCTTATCGATTCGCGCCAGCTGAGTTAGTCGAGTTGAAGCGACAACTCGAAGAGTTGCAAGAGAACGGTTTCATCTGCCCTAGTGTTTCGCCGTGGGGAGCACCCGCCCTCTTCGTAAAGAAGAAGGGTGGTGCCTTGAGGATGTGCATCGATTATCGGAAGTTGAAGCGGGTGACGGTGAAGAACCGCTACCCGATGCCGAGGATCGATGACCTGTTCGATCAATTGAGAGGATTAACCTGCTTCTCCAAGATTGATCTAAGATCAGGCTACTATCAGTTGAGGTTCCGAAAGGAAGATGTGGAGAAGACCGCGTTCCGGACGCGTTACGGACACTTTGAGTTTCTAGTGATGCCGTTTGGGTTGACGAACGCGCCAGCAGCCTTCATGGATTTGATGAATGGCATATTCAGGCCGTACCTGGATCATTTTGTCGTAGTTTTCGTTGACGACATCTTGATTTACTCGCCTAGTGAAGAGCCACACGAGGAGCACTTGAGGATAGTTTTGACATTGCTACGTACTCACCAGCTGTACGGGAACTTGGATAAGTGCGAATTCTGGCTCGCAGAGGTGAAATTCCTCGGACATGTAGTGTCCCGAGATGGTATCTTAGTCTACCCAGCGAAGGTCGATTCAGTTTCGAAGTGGGCGAGGCCCAAGAATGTTTTTGAGATCCGTAGTTTCCTTGGATTGGCAGGATATTATCGACGCTTTGTTCAGGACTTCTCACGTTTGGCTGCCCCTATGACAGCATTGACTCGTAAGGGAGCGGAGTTCCTTTGGACTAGTGAGTGTGAGCACTCTTTCTCAGAGCTAAAGGCTCGATTGACTACCGCTCCAATGTTGATTGTTCCGGAGCGGGGAGTGGGCTATGATGTGTACTGTGACGCTTCAGGCGAGGGACTGGGTTGTGTTTTGGTGCAGTCCGGGAAGGTAGTTTCTTACGGCTCAAGACAATTGAAGGTACATGAGCGCAACTACCCGACCCATGATCTAGAACTGGCAGCAGTGGTCTTTGCATTGAAGAGTTGGAGACACTATCTATACGATGAGCAATTCAGAGTATTCTCGGACCACAAGAGCCTCAAGTACATTTTCTCTCAGCGCGACTTAAACATGCGCCAGAGGCGATGGATGGAGTTACTTGAGGAGTACGACTTCGAGCTGCTCTATCATCCGGGCAAGGCGAATGTCGTCGCAGATGCTCTGAGCAGGAAGTCGACTCACTGTGTGGCCAGCATGGCAGTCCGAGAGTGGAACATGCTGAATGAGTTGAGCTCATTCAGACTTGAGCTCGAGGAGACCACGGATGGTATGGCCTTATGTGCATTAGTGGCTCAGCCCACGTTGATTACTCGGGTGCTAGAGGCACAGGCCGAGGATGCCGAGGAGACAGGGATTCGTGAGATACTGGCAGACGGTGAAGAGATCGATGGTTGGGAGTTGAGTACAGATCAGAGTCTCCGTTATAGAGGATGGTTTTTTGTACCCCGAGGATGGAGGGACACCGTGTTGAGAGAGAGTCATCACTCCCGGCTTGCTGTGCATACCGGTGGCACCAAGATGTATAGAGACATCCGAAGACAGTTCTGGTGGAGTGGGATGCGCAGGGCAGTCGCAGAGTTTGTTTCGAGGTGCCTCACCTGTCAGCAAGTGAAGGCGGAGCATCAGCGGCCCGCTGGCTTACTACAGCCTTTACCGGTCTCTGAGTGGAAGTGGGAACACGTTACTATGGATTTTGTATGTGGATTACCGAGGTCGTCTAAGGGACATGATGCTATTTGGGTTGTGGTTGATAGACTGACCAAGTCGGCACACTTCCTAGTTATGCGGATGACTGACACTATGGACATGTTGAGTCGGTTATACGTCAGGGAGATTATTCGTCTTCATGGACTACCGGTATCAGTGGTATCTGATAGGGATCCGCGTTTCACATCCAGATTCTGGACGAGCCTACAGAAGGCATTGGGGACAGAGGTGCTGCTGAGTACAGTTTACCATCCTCAGACAGATGGACAGTCAGAGCGCACCATACATATTTTGGAGCACATGCTTCGATCTTGTGTGCTAGACTTCCAAGGATCATGGGAGGATCACCTACCTCTAGCAGAGTTCGCCTACAACAACAGTTATCAGTCCAGCATTGGGATGGCACCATTTGAGGCTTTGTACGGCAGACCGTGTAGGTCGCCAGTATGTTGGGTAGAGGTAGGGGAACGGAGCGTACTTGGTCCGGATATGGTCAGAGAGACGACCGAGAAGGTCGCATTGATTAGAGAGCGGTTGAAGACCGCACAGAGTCGTCAGAAGAGCTATGCAGACAGACGTCGAAGGCCGCTTGAGTTCTCGGTCGGAGACCATGTATTTCTAAGGGTGAGCCCGAAGAAGGGCCTACTGCGGTTCAATTGCGGTGGAGGAAAGCTATCGCCGCGATTCATTAGGCCATTTGAGATCTTGGATATAGTTGGAGTCGTAGCCTATCGATTATCTTTGCCACCGCAGCTTGGGAACGTGCATAACGTTTTCCATGTGTCCCAACTACGGAAGTACACGGCATATGCCTCTCATGTTATCGAGTGGGCAGACATCGAGGTAGCAAATGATGTCTCTTATGAGGAGCAGCCCGTCAGGATTGTGGATACAGGAGAGTAGGTCTTGCGGAAGACAACTATACCTTTGGTTCGAGTGCAATGGAAGCATCAGGGAGCCGACTCGACTTGGGAGCGAAAGGACGAGATCCGAGAGAAGTACCTCCACCTGTTCGACCTTTGAGGTACCTTTGCTTTTAACTTCGAGGACGAAATTCTTTTAACGGGGGTAGATTGTAAGAACCGCTCCCGGTCGATCCCGGTCGAACCGGTGACTTCTAAGACAAGTTTGACTTTCTACCGGAAAAGTCAACCGATGACTCAGGAGGTCACTCGGGGCTTTTCCGGGGCCCAAAAAGCTTAGTCGTCATCACGGTTGGCTTAATTTGGCCGTTTCCTTTTGTTTGAGTATAATATTGGGGAAAGTCAACTGTGGTCAGAATTGGACTTTTTATCGACTAAGACCTAGTTAATTATTGTGCTGGATTTTAATTTGGAGATTCGTGGTCCCTACTTGGACACTTGTCCATAAAGCATTAGAGGAGAGGAGATGAGTGGTCTTGGACCATTATACCCTCCTAAGGACCTTTAAAGGGAAAAATATCAAGAGGGGCTTTTAGTCTTTAACCAAATCTAGGTCTTATATGGAATTGGAAGACCAATTTCAGCTCATATTTGTTGCTGTAGCCGAAATTTAGAGAGAGGAGGAAGAACAAGGTGTCTTGAAGAAGAAGAAAGGGAAAAGGGAGCTCCTTGCTCCAAGTTGTTCATAATTTCTTCTCAAAACCCTCCCACCTTCATCTTCTCATCTTCCTAGAGGTATGTGTATCATCAACTTTCCATTCCAAGCACTTTCATCTCTTGGGTTTTGGCTTGGGTTTGCTAGAAGTTGTTGAATTTGATTGGAATGATGTTAGATGCTGTTGCTAAGAAGCTTTGGTGGGTTTTTGATGGAAAACCTTGGGTTTCATGGAGTTTTTGATTCGATTATGAGTTGGAGAATCCTTGTAAACTTGTTTATTTGTTGATTTCTACCATGGGTAGAGGACTTTTAGAGGTATTTAACTGTTTTGGGAGCTGGAGATGGTTGAAAATGGAGTTTGGTTGTGGATTTTCGGGAAAAAGGAGCTGGAGGTTGAAGAAGGGCGAAACTGCCCTGGGTCGCCACGGATCCGTGACGGATACCGTGACGGGCGACGCCACGGCTCCGTGAGGGAGTCCGTGACGGCACGTGTCACGGTTCCGTGACGTCATCCGTGACGGGTGGTGTCACGGCTCCGTGACCTCTTCCGTGGCAGACCAGTTTTGGGTCCTTTTGGGGTGTCTTTCGTCATTTTCAATCTTTGTTGTGAGATGGTTCCTTGGGGTAGTTTTTGAGTCTTTATTTGCTTCTTAGTTAGACCTTGATTGGAGTTTTCTTGTGTTCCAAAGACCTTGGTTTCGAGCTCGAGTATCGAAGACCTTTCCGGTACCCGTGTGAAGAACGGAGGAGAGGTGAAGCAAGCGTTACAGCAGAGAATTTTAGAGGAAGACCACAAGGTAGGTAAAGTCTTAACTTCTTATTTAAACGCTTAGTATGCCTATTAGGTTAATAAAATCAGAAAGGTCCTAGAATTTCATATAGGATGCGAATAACTAGAATAATTGTATTTCAATTACTAATAAATGGATGTGTCTAGTATGCATGCTTAGGATGAGAATAACTAGTGTAACTCGC
This sequence comes from Erodium maritimum, assembly GCA_963921825.1. Classification (NCBI taxonomy): domain Eukaryota; kingdom Viridiplantae; phylum Streptophyta; class Magnoliopsida; order Geraniales; family Geraniaceae; genus Erodium; species Erodium maritimum. The sequence continues at coordinate 22,440,826 of OY997590.1, forward strand.
TTTCAATACTTGGGAATTGATTTACTGGTAGAGAGGTCGTGATGAGCCCTCGGATTAGTTGTTGTGTTAGGTTCACATGCTTGGTTTCTAGTTATTAGGATAATCAAGAGTTTAATGAAACTAGTTTAATTTTATGTTTGATTGATTGAATGTTTACTTGCTTGGTTGAGTGATTACGTGTTGAAATAATTATCTGATTGAACGGATGATCGAGTATGACTGGTTGTGCCAAATGGTACAATCAGGTGATCGATGTACCGATGGTTCGTGACTGGTAAGTATACGGTAAGTGTGGACTACTATTGGATGTCTTTGTTGTGATGAAAGTGTGATTCGATAAGTGTTTATTGATGGATGAATTATATTTTAGTTTATTTTCCTTATTCCTATTCTTGAAATGTTTGGTTGTCGATTTGGTACTACACAGGGGGGGGGGGGGTAATCCGGTGGTGTTATGGTCGTTGGAGGTTGGCAGATTCTATGGATATTGGTTGGTTATTGGAGCCTGAGGGCATCGTTTATTGGATACTACATGGATTGGTTATTGGAGCCTGAAGGCACTGGTTATTGGACTTTATGGGAGATTGATTATTGGACCTGAGGGCATTGGTTATTGGAGATGGACTTTACAGTACAGTTGGATGGATTACTTCGTGAGAAATGGTTACTGAGGTTTCACCCAAGTGTATGCGTCCTACGGGAGCACTACCTTGGTTCCCTATGACTTATGGTCCTTTGGAGACATTTCCGAGAATCCCGACGATGAGCGTCCCTATGGGATGGTTTCCGGTGCCCCGAGTCCGGTCAAAATCGGATTTGGGGCGTGACAAAATGAATCAGGATTAAACCTGATTCGTAAGTCTAGTGATTTTGTTGTTACAATGGTCTATTCCGAGTCTATTGTGTAGAAACAAATCAAAAAGTTGTTCAAATCGATGTGTTTAAAAATGCCAAATGTTCGAACTTCTAGGGCTGTGCAAATATCCGAGTGTCACTGAAAACCGACTGTCATCGGCCGTCCCCATCACTGGAATCACCCTCATCTCAATTTACACACCAGATTAGTCTCGACTTTGGATTTTTTACCCATTAAAGTGGATATGATTCGACCTAAGGAGGTCTGAAGACACTCATGGTCTCGGTTCGAGAATGTGTGGGTGGAGGATGCTTCGTACAACACATTGATTTAAGAATCCTAGACAGAATCCAACAACTCGATTCTCATAAAAATTGCGGTTGTAGGAAAGGATGTATACAAAAAAAACATAAGAAAATTAGGTTCTTGGGATGAGAGATTGTCACCCCGAATGATAAGAGGGGCAAGCCTCATATTAAACTCCAAGAGGCTCTATAGAGGCAATACAAGGCTGTTTTAGATGTAAGAGCACGTTTCTAGAGACAAAGTGTAAAACAACACTGGCTCACGGAGGGGGACCACAATACCAAATTCGCCCACGCCTCGACTTCACGTCGAGCTATAGTCAATAGCTTTACATAGCTAATGATCGAGAACGGCGACGTTCGAGACTAGGAGTCGTGACTCACACAATATATGTTCTTCCTATTGTCATTTGTTCCATACGTCACTCCCAAATCAACTCCTAGTTTTCCCGTAACTCCTGTCAAAAGTATCTCTGGCTCAGAACCAACATCTAATTCGACCGTTCACCTCGGTGGAGGTCTGAGACACGACTTTCTCAATAGGCCAAACAAAGCTCCAAGACGTGATGGCATAAACCTTTTTTCTTTCATAGGTATTTAGAGTGAGTGATAGTTGATGTAGTAAACTACATATAAAAGATCTTCAAGGAGGAAACAATCTTGGGTAATCTAAATAAAGCAACATTGGTCCTCATTCCGGAAATAACAAATCCTATTTCTTTAAAGGAACTTAAGGCCATTAATTTATGCAACAACCTCTTCAAGATAGTCTCCAAAGTGACGGTTAATCGATTAAAGCCACTTTTAGACGCTATCACTTTGGATACCCAAGGGGAATTCGTCCGAGGACAATTAATATACGACAATATCCTACTCTCATTCGAGATGATTCACTTCATGAAATCCAAAACAATGGGAGTATAGGGTTTGTTGCTCTGAAATAATATATGAGAAAAGCTTATGATCGAGTGGAGTGGTCGTTCCTCTAGGCTATGCTACAAGGCTTTAGATTTAGTAAGGTGTGGATAGACCTCCTCAGGGAGTGCACTTACTCAGTCACCCACGACATTGTTGTTGGGTCAAACTGACGGGTTTTGTTTGACTGGAACAGAGGATTCGGTAGGGAGATCCACTGTTCCCGTATTTGTTCCTTTTATGTCTGGAAAGTCAATATTCAAAAAATAATATGTACTTGAAAGATTGGTTGGAGGTGACTGAGCGTCAGAAGAGTTCAAGAAGATCTTCTAGAAGAGCCCCCTAACCAAGGATTATGGATCCCACCTCCAGAAGGTACTGCTACTATTAATATAGATTGGACCCTCTTTACCAACACGGACCAGACCAGTAGGAATGATTTTCAGAAGAAAATGGAAGGAGCAGACACTAAATCCTACATGGGCTTATCTACACCAACCCAACCTCTCAAAGACACCCTTTCAGCGTCCGTGGATCCTCCTTAATCCGCGATCCTGTATTTCTATCTGGAGCGCCTATTAGGTTATGGTAAACCTTATCAATCAAAGGAATACATTATTTTCCTTTATGGACGTATTATTTTAAGATTGTATAGGTATTATAGATAGAATTGAGAATGTGCAATTCGAGTTTGTCAAACGCATGACGAATAAAGTTTTCCAGTGACTAGCTAGGACAGCTCACTGGAGTTCCTCTTAACAATGGTTTGGAGATCTCATCCTCACCCACTTCAGCGTATTTTGATTGCTGATCTTTAATAATTTCCTTCTACTTCACAGAACTCGAAATAAAAAGGATGTCTCGACCCAAGCCTAAATAAAAAATAAAATTGTTAATATAAACAGTCTGATTTTGAAAAGGAAGTCGAGGGTTAAAGATTGCATAGCAACAATTCTTGGAATTCCTTACTGTTGAAAGTTAATCCAAATTCAAGTTATTTTGTGGCTTGGTTACCAAGCAACTAATTTAGGGAATTGTCTTGGTTTGATTAACAAGTAATCAGTTTAGGGAATTTATGTCTTGTTTCCCAAATTGGTTCTTAATTGTGTAGAGATTTTTATTTCCCTATTTTGTATGAAGTATCTCTACATCACCCCCTATAAATACCAACTGTAAGCTGCCATGAGGGATAAGTTGAGTCAGTGTAAATCCCCGGCGTTGTGTAAACATTCTCCCTATAGTGAAGTTTTGCTGGTTGGCGCCCGTGGTTTTTTCCTCTCCGTTGTTTGGAGGGGTTTTCCACGTTATATCGTTGTGTTCTCCGTTTTTGTTTTTTGATCTATTTCCGTTTTATTTCCTATCGTTTTATAACAAGTGGTATCAGAGCTTGGTTGTTCAATCTAGGTTTTCTGTCGATATGGCATCATTGAAATTCGATCTACCGTTGATGGACTACACCACACGATTTTCTCTGTGGAAAGTAATGATGCGGGCCGTTCTAGCTCATCCTGACCTTGATGATGCGTTAGATGGATTCAAAAAAAAGGATCCGAGGACGTGGACCGATGAGGAGAAGCGTAAGGATCGTAAGGCTTTATCTATGATTCATCTTCATCTATCAAATAATATTTTGCAGGAAGTACTGCTGGAGAAAACTAAAGCCGCGCTTTGGCTCAAACTGGAATCGATCTGCATGTCCAAGGATCTAACTAGTAAGTTGCACGTGAAGATGAAGTTGTTTACGCACAAGCTGGAAGATGGTGGTTCTCTACTCGATCATCTAGCGGTCTTTAAGGAGATCGTTTTTGATTTGCAGTCCATGGAGGTAAAGTATGATGATGAAGATCTAGGTCTACTACTCTTATGTTCATTGCCTAGTTCTTTTTCCAATTTCCGAGATACCATATTATTGAGCCGCGATGAACTAACTCTTGCGGAAGTTTATGAGGCCCTTCAACAGAGAGAAAAGATGAAACTTATGGTATAGGGAGAAGGATCATCATCCTCCAAGGGAGAAGCTCTGCAGGTACGTGGAAGGTTCGAGCAGAGGAACAACAACTATGGAAACAAAAATAAGAGCAATAACGGGAGAGGTCGTCCTAAGTCCAAAGAAGGCGACAAGTTCTGCAAGTATTGTAAGAAAACAAATCACACCATTGAAGATTGTTATAAGCTTCAGAATAAGGAGAAAAGAAACGGTTCGTACAAACCGAAAAACAATTCTGATGGTGATGGTAAGGCCTATGTTGTTTCTTATGATAATTCTGATAGTGATTGCTTAGTTGTGTTTGCTGGCTGTGTTTCTGCTTATGATGAATGAATTCTTGATACTGCATGTTCATTTCATATCTGCTGTAGCAAAGACTGGTCCAGTTCTTATAAGTCTATGCAAAGTGGAGATGTGGTGCGTATGGGAGATGACAACCCACGTGAGATTGTGGGCATATGCTCCATTAAGTTCAAGATGCATGACGGCATGATACGCACATTGACAGATGTGAGACACGTACCAACCATGGCGAGAAACCTCATCTCTTTCAATAGTCTTGACGATGAAGGGTACAAGTACTCTGGTTCACAGAAAATTCCAAAGGTATCAAAAGGCTCTCTCGTTCACATGATAGGTGATATGAATTCTGCAAGGTTATATGTTCTTAGAGGTAGCACTTTAAATGGTTCTGCTACTGCTGCTGTTAAATCTGATGAACCTAGTAAAGCTAATTTGTGGCACAAGCGTCTTGGACATATGAGTGAACATGGCATGGCAGAGTTGTGAGGACCGCTTTGGTAAAAAGTTTAATTTATTTAATTTATTTGATCGGAACTTCGAGGTTGAATTTTGGGTCGGGTTTTGGTAACGACGAGGTTGAAATTCTGTTTAAATTTGAATTCGTTAAAAAAAATAAAAAATAAATAAATAAGAAAAAGGGGTATTGGATCGGACCAGGTCGGACCTGACCCGACCAGAAGACCAGGCCAGGCCAGGCCGACCCAGCCAAGCCTTACATTGGGTCGTGCGGTCCACCTTCGTCAAGCCCGTGTGCTAGGCCGGCTTAGAAGCCCAGGCCCGTTTGTGGGCTTCGAGTATAAGAGGGAATTTTGGGTCGGAAACCCTAATTCCGCTCCTTCTTCCTCTCAAAGCTGCCGAACCCCATCTCTCTCCTTCATCTTCTTCGCAGATCCAATCCCGACCACCACGCACGCTGCCACCCGTTCCTCCCTCTCTCTCTCCATCTCTCTTTCTCTTCTCAGCCCCGATCTCTCTCTCTTCCCTCCTCTCCGACCAGCCACCTCAACCGTTGTTCCTCACCCGAGCCCTCCCTCTCTAAGATCCGAGCTCCCGTCGCCTCCCGCGTCCGTTACCAGCCACTCCTACCTCCCTCCGACCGTATCGAGCCGGATCTACGGCGGAAGACGGTGCTCGGACCACGAGCCGCCGTCCCTTCCCCGCGCCGCTCCAACGCACCGAAGCCTCCCCGTGTCGTCCTTCCCTTCTACGGTGAGATCTCGGCCGGCGACGTCTCCGTCGTTGGTCGGCCGGATTCTGAACCGAGCCTTCCTTCCTTCTTTTTCTTTTTTTTGTTCTGTCCCAAGCGTGTTTGGATCTAGTGGAACTGAACGAACTGGGCGATTTGAACAAATCTGGAACTCGCTTGTGGTTTCTGAACTGTTGGTTGAAACCGTTTTCTCCTTAGTTCTGGGCATGTGGAAACGAAAGTGGAAAAGAAACTATAAAGAAAATAATTTTCAAAAGGAAAGTGATTTAAAATCTATTTTTTAAAAAAAGGATTTAAAAGTCAGTTTTGGACTTGAAACGAACTGTAATCGATTTTGGTAACCGAACGTGTGAACTGGACTGTAAATCGGACTAGAACGGGACAAAAACGGAACGAAAAAGCGAACCTCGGGAAACGTGCATGAAACCCGTACTTAGGGGAACGTGCCCGAAACCCGTACCTCGGGAATCTTGCATCAAAAACCGTGTCTCGGGATCCGTGCATCGGGATCAGTGCCTCAGAAAATGTGCACCGGGTTTTGAGTTCGGTGTGCGGGTGCTCGAACCCGATTCGTCGTAATCCGGCTTTTATCCCGCTCGAGTGTAAAAGACAACTTTTGAACTTAAATCGAAATCGTCTTAACCTTTTAAATTAAATTGTGAAACCGGTTTTAATTGTGACTTTCCGTGTTAAATTAGAGTCCGGCGTCGATCGAAGAGAAGACCGGAGGTAGCGAGCCAGGACGTCAGCAGCTAGGAGACGTAGATGTCGTTCTTCAGTCGAGGTAGGGAAAGTAGCGGATACCGATTTAATTTGGAAAAGTTACTAGTATGCATGCTAGGATTAATAAAACTGGAACGAGTATTTATATCAGATAATAACCGGACGAGTCGTAGTAACATGTAGGATGTGATTCACTATTTAACTGCTTTCGATATTTGGGAAATTGTCGTGCTGGTAGATCGACCATGTCGAGTCGTAGGTTGTGTGTTGTTTTGGAATTGCCTGTTTTTGTTTGAGATGCCTGCCGTGTGAGTCGGTGTCGTTAGGTTTAATAGACAAAATTTAATATATCCGTTGAGCATGGTGTTGCTATGTGTGGGCGAGTGTGCCGTGCTTGTGTTGATGTGAACTCTTGGATGTGTTATGGTCGGGTGAGTGATAGACCGACGTGACGTGTTGTGGTTCGTTTGTTGGGCTTGGTAAGTCGTGGTTAATTATGGAAATGGTGATATTATCTTGATGTGTGTCCCGAGGAGTTGTTTTCGGTATGGTACCTACGATCGAGGGGGTATGCCGGTGTAGGGTAGTACCTAGGCCGACGGTGTGGTCCCATGTATGTGCGGTCACCCGGGCAGTGGTTCCGGTACGATGGCTTACATCGAGGGGGTATTCCGGTGTAGGACATCTAGGCCGATGGTTACATGTTCAGTGCTTTGCCCGAAGGAGTTCCGGGAAAGTTGTTTTACCTGTCCTTTGCCCGAAGGAGTTCCGAGAAAGAGGTTTAGGCCGATGGAGATTCCGGTATGACTATTTGAGATTGTGTCCCGGTTGTTTGACGGGAAGATATCTAGGCCGATGATGTTCCGATACGATATGATGGTGTCGGGCTGTGGACAGTCGACCGAGTAGGGGACTACGGTACGGGACGTGTTGTATTTTTACAGTTTACTTTATGTTTAATGACGTGTTACTTGGTATGATGGTCGCTGTTTGTGCTGTTTGGTTGTTTATGGTTGTGAGCGTGGGTTGGTCTTGAGTTGAGGATTGTGGTTACGAGTTCCGTTGGAAATTAGTTGTGTGCTGTACTAGTATGCCCTTAATTGGACGGTTACCCGTGGTGGTGAGCGCTTGCTTATAACCTTAACTACTTTTCCTACTAAGCGAAAGCTCACCCCCTTACTTTGTTGTTTTTCAGGTTCTAAGCGGGAAGTGTACTAGTTGGATGCTCGATGCTTGGGAGCTTACGAGTGTCCTAGGCTAGATAGTCTAAAGACGTACTGTTTTATTTTGAACTGTTTTACCGTTGGTTTTTACCGAGTTGTGACTCGCGTGGTGTTAAAAGTTTTAAAATTATGAGATTGAGACTTGTTGGCTTTATTTTGAATTAAAATTATTATTGTTTTAGTTCACGTCTCGAGTCCGGTCAAAACCGGATTTGGGTGTGACAAGAGTAGATCAAGAGAGATTTACTTGATGGCTGCAACATGAGTAAGTTGGAGTTTTGTGAGCACTGCATTTTTGGTAAGCACAAGAGAGTTAAATTCAATGCTTCCGTTCATACCACTAAAGGGATATTAGATTATGTGCATGTTGATGTTCGGGGACCTTCCCGTAAAACTTCTCTTGGTGGTGCAAATTACATGCTTACTATTATTGATGATTACTCTAGAAAAGTGTGGCCTTATTTTCTAAAACATAAATCTGATGTGTTTGATGCTTTTAAGAAGTGGAGAGTTATGGTGGAGAAGCAAATCGAGAAGAAGGTAAAAGTGCTTCGTACTGACAATGGCATGTAGTTTTGTTTAAATGATTTTGACAACTATTGTAGCAACGAAGGCATTGTATGGCACCACACCATCCCGTCCACGCCTCAACAGAATGGTGTGGCTGAGCGCATGAACCGAACCATCATCTCTAAGGCTCGGTGCATGCTTTCTAAGGCTCGGTGCATGCTTTCTAAAGCTCGTATGAGCAGACGTTTTTGGGCTGAAGCAGCCTCCACTACCTGCTACTTAATAAATAGGTCTCCAAGCATTCCATTTGATAAGAAAACTCCTATTGAGGTATGGTTTGATTCACCTGCTGATTATTCACTATTGAGAGTTTTGGTTGCACTGCTTATGCACACGTTGATAATGGAAAGTTAGAGCCTAGAGCTGTCAAGTGTGTGTTTCTTGGTTATGGTTCAGGAGTAAAGGCATATAAGTTATGGAATCCTGAAACTAAAAGAATTTTGCTGAGCAGAAATGTTGTCTTTAATGAGTATCATGTTCAATGATAGTTCCTTTGTAGATGTCTCTGATGTTTTTGATGTTACTAAATTTTCTGATGATGAGCAATAGAGGATAAGCGTGCAGGTGGAGCACCTGAACGACAAAGTAAATGAGGTTGATGAAAATAATGAAAATGATGACATTGATGTTCAGCTTACACCACCTGTTTTGCAGCAAACAAATAATTCCATTGCTGCTGATAGACCGAGGAGAAACAAAGGTCCTCGCCCTCGTTTAATTGAACAATGTAATGTTGTTCATTATGCCTTGAGTTGTGTTGAACAGGTGGAGCATGATTATGATAGTCCTGGTGATATGATGAAGCCAGTTCATGTTGCTAAGTTTGAGCTTTGTTCAAGCTTAGTTGGTATAACTGTTTAGCCCTAGTGGCTGTTTGGCGCCGAAAGTATTTTTTCTTTGTTTGTTCAGGGAGATGTCTATCGCTTCATGCTATAAGGAGGAATTTGTCTCAAGGTGGAGTTTGTTGAAAGTTGATCCAAATTCAAGCTATTTTGTGGCTTGATTACCAAGCAACTAATTTAGGGAATTGTCTTGGTTTGATTAGCAAGTAATCAATTTAGGGAATTTATGTCTTGTTTCCCAAATTGGGTCTTAATTGTGTAGAGATTTTTATTTCCCTATTTTGTATGAAGTATCTCTACATCACTCCCTATAAATACCACCTGTAAGCTGCCATGAGGGATAAGTTGAATCAGTGTAAATCCCCGACGTTGTGTAAACATTCTCCCTATAGTGAAGTTTTGCTGGTTGGCGCCCGTGGTTTTTACATCTCCGTTGTTTGGAGGGGTTTTCCACGTTATATCGTTCTGTTCTCCGTTTTTGGTTTTTGATCTATTTTCGTTTTATTGCATATCGTTTTATAACACTTTTTGAAACGGGTAACTGGAGACTTTCATTAATGCCAAATGGAAATCAAACAGGATGAGGCGTGACCACCTCGGGTTCCAGATATTTGTCCGGGCCGACCGTAGCAAGCCCGTCGCTCATGGACCCATAATATTAGCCCACTTGAAATCGTGGGCAACAACTCAAGACAACTCCCTACCGTCGTTTCAACATAACGAGGGAAAATAAACCAAGTTCTAAAAACCACAAAAAATAAAGTATCCCAACAAGAATAGAAATGATAGCAATAAACAGAAATAACTGGTGCTGATACTGCAGGCTGCCCGGGACCTCCCAGCAGTGGCTGTCCCGGTTCTGTAGGTATAGTCTGGGACCGACTCCACCCACCCCTGCCGGGGCAGATCATTCCTCCATCGGAGGCCTCTGGACCTCCGCTCCGTCTGCTCGATCCTCCCCTCGAAAGGGCGGATACCAGGGCTGCTGCTGGGTAGTCAGGTCTCCCCTCTGCTTCTTTGTCTCCGGTGGGCGTGCATACATCGAACCACTTCTGGTTTTCAGAGTGGTCAGCTTGCCTTTGCCTCTGTTGGGTCCACCTTTCCCTAGACTCCCCTGGGGGTCCACCGGATAGCCTTGTGGATCTGTCTCCTCTGCCTTCCTCATCATCGCATTGTATCCGGTGGCAGCTCGGATCACAGAATCAGCAGCAGGGTGGATGTTAGCCAGGTAGTCAGGCTTTGTGGACTTGGGTGGCGGGTTGGATGCTCCATCACCACCCCTTGCAAGATAGTGGTCAACCCTTCTTGGGTGACCTTAGCCAAGTAGTCAAGCTTTGGAGTGCCTGCATTGGACGATTCAGCGCTCATGGTAATTTCCCTAGAACGGACCATAGAGTTCAGGGGTAAATCACTCAGGAGGTACGTGATCGCCGGGTGTGTTGCTGGGGAGGGTGCCTCCCAGACCCTTTGTAGCAGCCGATCCACATCCAGATCCCTTGGGACCAGAATAGACCTATCGTTTTATAACACTTACTTTCATTGTAAGTGGCGAACGTATCATACTTTCAGCAAATGAACTTTGGAAATAAAGAAAAAATGTTCCCTAAATTTAATTATAAATACACATATATTTCTAACAAGTAAGAGTATGATCACTTACGATAATAATGATTTGAATTGTCATTTTCATTCACTGAACAAGTCATTAAGTTAAGTGAAACACAAGACGTGCACAACTACTTTGAGCAATTTTTTCTTACTATAATTAACAAGCACCAATTATTCAAAACGTACACTAAAATAGTTTCAGTAGTTCATCATTATCCATCATGACTGGAGACTGATATATATTAACCATGGATTGGTCGAATAAAATAATGACTTCGATGGTCACAATCGATGAACAATTTGGGAGCCTTGTTATCATTATAATAGTTATTGCTAGGGAATAACAAAAAGTTGCACCACTTTATCATTGAATATCTAACGTAGGCATAATAGGCTGTAGCTTGGACGATTTTTGGTTTGAGGCTTTCAAAATATCAATGTGTTGAACTTTATGAGATTTATAGTTTACAATAATTATATAATTATTTTAACAATAAATCGTTTGACACAATGTGAGGGTTTATATAACATTAAATTGGCTTTTTTTCCCAGGATTGGGGCCGCTCAAGGTATCTTAATAGTTTAATACGACTAATTGATGCGGTATTTTAGATTTTTGTGTGTTTTATTACTCTCATCGACTGATTTTGTTGTTGTCCTTTTGGATTGTCAACTAAAAGTTTGTTCTTTAGTTTAGAACGTTGGTACACCTGTTATCGATTAAGGTTTTGAATTATGATCTCGACTGTAAGAATACTATCTCGTATCATTTGTACTTAGCTAAATTAATGATATATCATTCCTTAAGATAATCGTAGTGTATGTAGGTAGAACAATCTGCATGGGAGACCAAGTAGAGCAGGCTTGTTATAGTAAGAAGTTTAAAATTATTACAAAAATAGAATAGAACAAAATAACATCTCCATCACATATATACCAAATAAGCATCTCATTAATTACATGTAATTACCAACAACCTTGTTGGTCTTATTACCTTTTCCTATTCCAGTCCATTCTCCAACCTCACCGAATGAGATTACAATTCAGAAAATAAATCAAAACACTTGACAACCATTTCGAATGTTAATTAATTACGAAGCTGACATTACAAACGATTTCAGCTTCCAATTAATCATATATATGTAGGATTGAGTTATGGGAAAGAAGCTAATGTTGGTGTAGGTTCGAGAGTTGATGAAGGTCCCGGTGCAATTTCTCCTCCAACGTTACCAACATTGTCCCATAAGAGAAAATTGGAACAGTGTTGTGACTCAACCCAGGCACTTCCGAAACAATCAAGTCCCATCTGATCATGATGAACCGGCACCGTGTGATTGTCGATCAACGGTGGCAAGTAGCCAGTGTCCATGAAGCCTGAAGGAAGTGCAGCTTGATGGTGATGGTACACATCTGGAGTGATGAGACCCATGTCTTGGAATGGCTGGTCCTGCAGTGAAGAGGTGGGGTCGAACATGAACATGGGACATGAATTAGCTGAGAATAAGGTTGTGGTTTGTTGGGGAACTGAGGAGGGCTTCAAGTCTTGATCATCTGTTCTGATAATGTAACCTGATGACTGGCTGATCAGGTCAGTGTTAGGAACTGTGACGGATGTTGATGATGATGAAGATGATGAAGGTTTTCGTATCTTCTTCTTGATCCAAGAGTTCCAATAGTTCTTTATCTCATTGTCTGTTCTTCCTGGCAAGTGACTTGCTATATGAGCCCATCTACACACCCCAAAAAAATATAATCAATCTTCTGCATGTTTGAAACTGACCTAGAGAAGAGGCAAGGTGTGAAGATAGTATTCATCACCAGACTAATATAGTTGTGCATCACACTATAGAATGATTTAGAAGCAGAACAAAATAAAAATATTTGCTTTTTAATAATAATGATAATAAAATCAAAGTTTGGTATAAGTTCCTTTTAGAGTATGGAATTTTTGTAACTTGCTGTAGAGTAATAGAAAAATATTTGACTGCTAGACATGGACAAATTAGTCAAAAGGGATGAAACTTGTGTTTCAACCAGCAATGATATTGCCTTCTTAACATCCCAAAATGCAGCTCATACATAACATAGGTACAACCATGTTCACCATCACTTGTTTGAATCCATTACACCTAGTGTGTGTAATCGGTTTCACGATCAATCTCTTTGCTACAGTGCGACAATACGACTATGATTGAAATGTTAGATGAGATTAAATAATGACCTGTTGCCTACAACTGCATGAAGGCTAATGATCAACTTCTCCTCCTCAGGGGTAAACCTTCCTCTCCTGATATCAGGCCTCAAGTAGTTGATCCATCTCAACCTGCAACTCTTACCACATCTCTGAAGCCCTGAAGAAGAAGAAGAAGAAGAATGTGTTATTACTTGTACATGATAATGGATATATAAAGAAGGAAGTGGATTAATTAATAAACAAACCAGCTTTGTCAGGGACTTCACTCCAGCAACCATAGCCATGAGTGGAGATGTATCTGATGAGCTTCTCGTCTTCCTCAGGAGACCACAAGCCTCTCTTAACCTTCTGCTGGTTGCAGCAAGAATGGTGACCCATATCATAAGATGATCCAAGTTTTATGTTTATTTTTTGTCGTGAATCTCTGGCTTTAAAGATCAATGCTACAGAGCCGACATTTGATGGGGTCCACGCGAGAATTCAAAGGTTTCCATCTAACCTTAAAACGACCTTTCATCAGACTTTTCACATATTGCCTCGACTACCACTTGACTCACGTACCACACTCCTTAATTATACACTTGTCTACAATTATATATACACTGCTACTACGTACACACGCAACTGTAACTGTAGTATTTATTTATATCTTACGTAGACAGTTTTGTACTGAGTAATAATCACCACGCATGTACCGGAGATCTCTGCCGGGGATTGCCTACGCTACACATTAACCGGGCCGTGTTTTATCGGTTTAGTTGCATGTTCAAAGACTTTACCGAAAATTCTTGGGATCAAACGCCTGAGTCGTGACCTTACTTTTATTTATAGTTCAGATTGAGTCCTTGTATATGAATATTAGGGTTTAACGGGGGAGCTTTACATACTCATCATGGGATAATCCTATATGATAAATGACTTAAATGATGTCACCTAGATTACATGTCTATTTAAGGATTTTAACATAGGCTAATAAAAGATAATATGGCTTCATCTTTATTTCTTGTGTGTTTACAAGCAAGTGGTCAGAATTCAAACCGTAGAGCTAGTGTAAGAGAGGTGAAATCTATTAAAAATATTCTTAAGTAAGATTCAACATTTTTTTGATCACCTGTGACTTAAAGAAGAGGTGAGATGTGAAGACTAACCTATGTTTTATTTTTTAAGCTAAGAGTTTATTAAGCAAATGTTCTACGAGAAAGTAAAACAAAGTCGAAAAACGATCCATAAAAAAACTGTTTCCCCATACCAAATCAGTTACAAAGAGCAACAAAAAACACAAGCAGGAAAACAAACGAAAAACAATCATCTACTTCCTACTCGAATTCAAACAGATAAACCGGTTAGACACCGGAACCGGAATAAGAGCTTCTTCTGTAGTCGGATCAGGGTAAACCACGTCCTCACTAACCTTGATGTTTACATCCTACGAGACTCTACGTTCGAGGGCCAAAGAAGCAAGCTCGACCGGTTTTTTTCCAACTTTCTTGCTAAAACTCCAAGCACCCAAGCTATCCTTTTTAGCAATATCAATAGTGAAGCTCCCCGAAATGTCTCCTTTATCAGCAAAGGTCTTGGCTCTTGACTGATAAAAAACCAACTGGAGGGCCACTTCTCTTTGGTTGTACCTTTTCGGACGTTCACGTCCCTTCTTTTGAGGTAAAACCTCAGGATTCGGAGATTTAGTCAAAACGTCCTTATAAGGGCTTCCTTGGTCGAAACTAACCTATGTAGATAAGTAAGATTCAACATTGATATCACATTATCATCCAAAAACTCAATAAAACACTGTGTTTCTTATCATACTCATATAGACAATGATATAATTGTAATTTATGACTCACAATAAATCAAACACCAAAACATGTTCTACTTTCACATTCACCTTTACATTATATGTATTGCAAAATCATCGATTTCTCTCATCGAATGAAGCTCTAAAACAGGTGAGAAACCCCTCTTTCCTTCCTTCGATAATCATAGAATCAATTCTAGGGTCAAAGATCAAATCTGTTTGCTCTTCCACAGTCTGATAATAATCATGCTTTGTTCTAGAATTCTCTACTATTCATCGTAATTTCAGCTAGTTCCCTCAATGCATCAAGCTCCAAACCAGATGAGAAACTCTTCTTTCCTTGCTTTGATCACCATAGGATCATATATCAAAATCGGTGTGTTCTTCCGAAATTTGAAATTCATGCTCTGTTTTAGGTTTTTCTCTAATATTCATGGTGGCATCAGCTAGTTGATACTAGTAGTGCTACACATTGATAATTTATTTGCATACAAGTGATAACGGTCTGTTTTTTTATATAGTTCGAAGAATGCTTAACATAGTTTGAGATGATAAAAACATGTGATGAAGTGATGAAACACATGTAAATAAGGTGATAAAAAACATACGATGAAGTGATAAAACACATGTACTGAGATGATAAAAAAAACATTTGATGATTTGATAAAAAATCGTGTAATGGGTGATAAAACACGCATTAAGGTGATAAATTTTTTGTGTGCCTCCATTGTGGTTTTACCAAAATACTCCAACAATATGCGGTGTTTTATTTATAAAGCCAACAAATCAATATCTATCAACTCAGTCTCTTATGCATCAATTTATCAAATGAATGACTTTGATTAATTATCATGGTTCTTAGATTAAAGATGGTTCTCAATAGATTTTTTCTCCATAAGATATATATATTTTTTAAATCTGTTAGACCGGCCGATCCTAACAAACAAACTGTAATTTTCAAGCATTCAAATATACTACTACTAGTTTAACAACAAAAACTCGTATATGAAAAAAGTTAAACTCAACGTATTCTAAAAAAAAATATTGTACAATAAGTCAATACATGTCTACACGTAATGACAAATATTGATTTTGGCCTGAAAATTAAGTTATAAGTTAAATGACTCTTTTGTGAATAAGGCAATGTACAAAAGAAATTCTAAAGAAGGGGCATGGTTATCTTATGATCCATCCTATTCAATTATGACCCTTTATTGGCACTATGAAAATGAAATCACTTAGTTTTGATTTCTTTCCTAATTATGCTTGCTTGTGATATTATTATGATTCCTCCATGTCTTCAACCTCAAATTCAAAGTACTGACTTACTAATTGATTTATTTTCATAATTAATATGCTTAATGATGATAGCACAAAGTCATCTTTTTTTTTTTGAACGGAAGGTACAAATTTCATTAAGCCTTAATAACTATTACATCGATGTGCGTCAGGGAACAGGCTCCCTGACCACTTAAGAAGGACAGTACGGAACCGAAGTTCACCAATCTTTTTTCTACTATAACCGTCACTGACGGTGTTTGGATGTCATAAGGGCCAACAAAAAACGAGTGTGAAGATGGTACTGGAGGTCCTGCTCTGAAAAACTGTCGCAACATTAATGGCCAAGGATTTCTCCAGTAGTGGTGGGAGAATATATGCGAATCAACCGCCACTGACCATGTTTGGATGCCATAAGGGCCAACAAAAACACGAATGCGAAGATGGTATTGGATGTCCTGCTCCGAAAAATTGCCGCAGTAGTAATGGCCAAGGAATTCTCCACTAGTCGTGAGAGGATATACGCGAATCAAGGTTCCCTACTCGGAAAAGTCCCTGACTCTCTGCGTGCTAGTCTTTGACCCTTCAAAGACAAGATTAGTGAAAATAGCAAAGACCCACTCGATTAGCTTGGTCCATAATCGAGAGAGGGGCCGATGATGGTTCGGCGGTGGAGGCCAGGGAGATGGACGCGCTGGCGGCGGCCTCAGAGACAGCGAGGGTTGCTCAGGAGCGAGGATCCGAGACAGATTCATCCAGTACCCGATCAATATGCAATAAGGACAGAAAATAGGGGGCGAATCTGTACCCTGTTCGCATGCATTGGTGGAGGCCAAGGAGGTGGGGATATCCGAGGAATTTTCGGCGAAGAAGGCTGAGATAGGACGCCTCTTAGAGAGGGAAACTCTTGTAACCCAGGCCGACCAACAGCAAACAAAGCAGAGGAATAGGGAGAACGCCATGGCCGCGGAGAGGAGAGACCAAACCTACGCCGGGAGAGGTAGAGGCTACGCCGGGGTGAGACGCGACGGAAAGGGTCTGAAATCCTAGGTTTGTCCTCCATTGGATGCGCAAACCTTAGTAGAGCAAAACCACACAAAATCGTCTTTGAAGTCATACGAAAACTTATACTAATTTAAATAATATGGTGTTTATTTCAATTCAATGAACATAATTCAAAACCACATAATAGAATTACAAATACTATCCAAATCAAACACTATATCCATCATTCTAAATCCATCCTCCTATTAAAAAATGACTAACATTAAACCATAATTATAGGGCACAACCTCTCTGATCTAGCCATCTAAGGCCATGGTAGTCATGGCTATTGCCATGGTTCATCTTCTCCTACTCACATTTTATGGATTTGTTTTCGGCAATTACTCCCATGTGCCTCTTCCTGAGGATTTTGTTAGGGTTTTTCTCTCCTGACTCTGTTCGGCAACACCTCTGCAACTCTGATGGTTTTCGTTGATGTCGCCACCGCCGCGTCCGTCTCCTTGGCCGTCGCCGTCTCTGAAGTCGTCGTTGTTGCCTCCTAAACCGCTTCCTCCCTCCCTCACCACTGACGACCACAGGTTCGGTTTTACATCAGAATAAAAGTGTCGCCTTCGGGGGACCCAGCGGTTTACAGGCCCTACCTTGCGCAATGTTCGTCAGTCCTCCTTAGCTTTAGTTCTAAGTCTCCTTTATGGCACCTCATTCAATACCGTCAGTGACAGTTATAGTTTAACAAGAACCGCGACACTATTATGTCTTATATCTGTTCTTCGTGGTCAGTGATTTATTCCTGATGCACTCATATATACAGAAATTTAAGTTAATGAAATAACATATTTCGCTCAAAAAATATCCATCATTCTAAATGATAAAATAATAATGAATTTACTTGCTTAAATAACAAGAAAATAGAGTTTCCTAATTGTCGAGGGAAATCAAAACATTTATAGTTATACCTAGCTAGCACAGCATGGGTAGTAGCATCATCCTTCTCAAATTGATTGTTGATCTACAAAAAATAGACAATACTTTATATGAACATGATTATTAGCCTAGAAGCTTTGTTCTTTTTTCCCATAATAATAAAGGTTTTGATCCAAATTTTCCCAAATAATTAAGACATCTGCCCGAGTTTCCTTTCTACTCAACTTCGCAAGCCTGTATAACATCACAAAACTCACTCACATATAATCATCACAATCTTAGGTTCTCGATTCATGAAATCTCGACCCAAATCATTTAAGCTAATTGTCAAGATATAGACATTTATTGTAGTATGAAAATAATAAATACTTAAATTAACTCATGGGTACGAATTTGAGCAAACTTAAGTATATATATAAGTATTATTGTTGATGCTTAAGTATGGTTTATTTGTAAGAAACAACAAGATTTAAGTGTATAATTAAATCGAGAGAATTGGTTACTAATTAAAACGAGGAAGAATAAGTGTGTGTTTATTCAAATTTTGTACGTAAATAAGGTTTTGAGAGAGGAATGAAAAGGGAAAGGGAAGGGTTTGATGCAAATGAGTCACCACATTTGATGTGAATAGATATAAGAAATGAGTTTTGCTTGGATGGATCGCAAGCTATGTTTGAAAGTAATGTGCAAATCATGTTCCAAAGAAATTGTAAAAAAGGAGAATCATTACAGTTAGCTTTGAGGAGGAGCAATGGATTACCATTTAATTATTTGGGCCTACCATAGGATTGTTTTGGATTTTCACTCTCTTCTCTTGCCGTTGTAATGTAAAGCACGTTATTATGATATACGTAAAAATATAAAAATACAAGTATTCTGATAAAGTTTATTGTTTCGTGATTTATCTTTAAATATGATTCACCCATTCATTTTAATACATGAGAAAACACCAATTACTTAAAAGGATAATTATCATTCTCAACCATGAACTTTACGTCAAATTCATATCATAACCCTTCATCACATTTCGTTTCAAATCCTAACCTCAACTTTCGTTTTTTTTTCAAAACCTATCATTTACTGTTCGAATTAACGGAACGGTTAATTTGTTGATCACATGCACACTTAAGTGACCCATATTTCGAATTTATTCCCATTTTTACCCTTGACCCTTTCTCATTGATACCCTCCTAAATCCATTCACATTCACGGTCTTACACTTAAGTAATAGTTTTAAGGAAACAAAATGAGAATAAATTCGAAATATGGGGTCACTTAAGTTTGCACGTGACTAGCAAATTAATTGTTCCGTTAATTCGAACATTAAATGATAGGTTTTGAAAAAAAACGAAAGTTGAGGTTATGATTTGAAACGAAAGGTGAGAAGGGGTTAGGATATGAATTTGACGTAAATTGTACTCAGTTTTTTTTTGAGTAAACAAAGACTTTCATTCCTTTCAAATAGAGCTAATACATGCTTGAGGGCCTTGACGGGTCAAACAACTAACTCTTAGACAAATTAAACGTCTAAGACGTTCTAACAAGGTGCCACTAAGGTTAAATAAAACATAAACTAGAATCCAAATAACAACTAAGAAAGACTGACGAACACTGTTCAAGGTAGGGCCTGTGAACTGTTGGGTCTCCCGAAGGAGACGCTTTTCTTCTGCTGTAAAACCAAACATGTGATCGTCAGTGGTGGGGGAAGGACATGCTTGTCTTAGAGATCCCTTCCTAGCGTCCCTGAAGCCTGCAGGTGTAGTCATTGGGCCTGTCGAGACTGTTTACCAGCCCTTGCCTGATCCTCCCGAGGTTGTTTACCAGTCCTTGCCTGATCCTCTCGAGGCTCACCAGCCAAGCCCCTCTTCACTCCTGGCACCCCTGTGGGATCCCCGACATGACTAGTCCATGATGGTTCAGTCCGGGATGATCCCCTTGATAACGGCCCATAAACACACGGTGCGGTGTTATGGGACATGGTGTGGGGTCTCTTCCACGATGTGAGGTGGGCTTAGGTGTAGTGCCATGGAGCAGTGAAGCAAACCCCAGCAGGACGCACTCCGATGTCTTCCAGTCCGTGGCGTATACCATATCCCTCATATCCTTCCGATAATACAACAGGGACTTGTCAAATCCATGGATGCTCGACATCTCGCGACCACATGCTGGCGGGGTATGCCCTATACGCCTACAATTCCCACAGAAAGTTGGGAGTTTTGTAAAAGTGAGGGTACAAGTGATCGGATCCTTAAACTTCGAAAAATAGAGACGCAGATGGCAACATAGAGGACGGTCCAATGAATGACAATGCCTCACTCGAACCGTCCTGCCCCAGCATTTCACATACGCATCATAGGGGACATCCATCGTGACTCACAAGGCCGCCCAATCATCTCCCCCGTTTTCTTGGTACTGACGTAAGGTGGGAGGCCATGCATGTGAACCCAGAGTTGAAGGCGATCCAACGCCGGGAGGTCCTGCATGAAAGGGTCGGTCTCTGCCAGCATCAACGGTTTCCCGTCAAAACACCAAGGTTCATGCAAATGTACCCAAACCCGATCCTCGCTCCGTGCAAAATAGAAACCACAAACACCAGGAGTGATGTCTTTAATCACCAACCCTATTGCTGAAGCGCCCCATGCCTCCGTGAGGATCCGAAATAGAGTATATTTGCGGGGTTGGCGATCAATGAGGACGTGGCCAATCATCCCAAATTGTTGGCGGGACAAAGCGGTCGGGTCAATCACTGTATCGGTGATAGTGATCTCCAAGGCTTCCTCATAACCCAATGAGCATCCCAAGAGACTTTCCTAAAGTTCCCGGATCGGAGAGTCACGGTCAGTCGAATCAAGCAGCCGAGGTGGTGGTCGAAGGGGCGGAGATGGGGGCATGATCTCGTCCCGCACTACAGGCGTCGGGAGTGAGGACTCCTTCTAGCTAAGTAGAAATCGAGGCATTGGGATGGTAGGGATGACATGGATGCGATCCATATTCGGAAGGGTGGCAGTCCCAACCATCGAGGACCAGTTGCATCCCCGGCCAGTATCTTATGCCCCACGAAAACCCTATCCGGAGATAGAACGACTAGGGGGAGGTCTCGTTCACCCGTTTGGGAGGTCAACCTCATTGAGTCTTTGGCAGCGCTTGGGTCGGAGATAGTGCACCAGGATCATAAGCCACCATCGCTATAGACGGTGGGGGTATCACTGATGTCGACGGAGCCTTCGATGGAGAAGGAGACGTCACCGGTGGGTGTTGTGGCTTCTTCCTCCGCTTCGCTTTTAAAGGCGTCACCAGTGCCTGCAAAGGACATGGAGGAGGGACACCTGACATCACCTTGGTGACGTAGGCGGTTGGCGTGACAAGTGCAGGAGGTGGGTCTGTTGTAGGGACAGACACCGGTTGCGATGTAGCCATGCTAGGAAGATCTTCTATGCTGATTGGGTTGGCACGTTGCTCGAAATAGGCAGAGATTCGGGAGCACATGCTTAAGGTTAGGTTTAGGGTTGCTCTCGACAAGGAGAGAGAGAGAATTTTATTGTACTCGGTTTAATTTTAATATATAATTGTGAAAACACCAATTACTTTTATGACTGTACTCGGTTTAATGTTTAAACCCATTTGAGCAATTTCGATGACATTATTAAATGACTTAGTGAGAAAAAAAAGTAGTGGGATTTTTTCTTTAAAAAGATATAAAGAAAGATTGGTGAGCTTATTAATTCGGAGATGGAATGTCCCTGCTTATAGTGTCTTTATTTAATCATGGGTTCGAGCTCCTTATTTGTTGGGAATTTTAGAGACCATGGGATTTAGAAGCAGATGGATCAGTTGGAGCTCTTTGTGCTTAAAAACTTGGTTCTCAGTCTTCATAAATGGCTCTCCATCTGAAGATTTTAAATTTGAGAGAGGGTTAAGACAGAGGCGTTCCCTTTCTCTTCTACTCTTTGCTCTTGTTGCAGAAAGCCTTCACCAACTCATGGCCAAAGGCATTGCTGAAATCATGTTCCAAGGCATTAATTGCGGACTTTTTGGCCCTTCTATATCTCACCTTCAATTTACTGATGACACACTGATGATGATCATGGCCAATTCTTTCTCCATTCATAACCTCAAGAACACTTTTGAGAACATTTACGTTGGCTTCTGGTCTTACTATCGATTATAGCAAATCATAATTTATCTTCCTTAATGCTCACACTATGTCAGATTATTAGGTCTCGGTAATTCTATGATGTTCTATCTCTGCACTTCTTATTGATTATCTTGGATTTCAATTGGGAGCTAATACAAGAAGGTTCAAAACATAGATACCTATTATTGAGAAATTCAAGATGTTAGGATTATGACACTCAAAACTACTGTCTTTTGGTGGCAGACTCACCTTAATTAAATCTTCTTGTAGCTCTATTCCACTATACTTAATGTCTTTATACAAGGCTCGATCATGGGTTATCAAGAGATGGAGAAATGGCAAAAGAGGTTTTTATGAAATGGCTTTGTCACCAAAAAGAGTTTTACACAAGGTCATGTGGAATTTCGTCTGTTCAACTAAGAATCACGGGGGCCTTGGCATAAAAAATCTACACATAATGAATAAAGCTCTATTATCAAAGTGGTGGTGGAGATTTGTTGTGGAAAATAATTCTCTTTGGAAGTCTATTATTTTTAACAGATTTGGTCGGAGTTTGATGATTGGGACCTTTCTGTAGTTTCTATCACTCAAGGACAAACATTTTTGGCTCATGTCAATTCGTTTCCACAAGATAATCAGGTCAATACATCTGTAGCAGGCGGCTTTTAAGAGATGTTGAACACATCGGGCAACCCTGTCAGTTCTTGGGACCCTGCCACTTTCCGTGCATTCATGCAACAACATTGGAACCCAAGTAAATTCGAACAACATCATCTTTCATTTCACTACTTGTTTTAAATTACATTATGTTGTCAAGTGCATTCAATGAATACTTCTTCTTCTTCTTCTTCTTCTTCTTCTTCTTCTTCTTCTTCTTCTTCTTCTTCTTCTTCTTCTTCTTATTATTATTATTATTATTATTATTATTATTATTATTATTATTATTATTATTATTATTATTATTATTATTATTATTATTATTATTATTATTATTATTATTATTATTATTATTATTATTATTATTATTAATTTTTTTATTTATGATATTAAATGCATTCCAACCATAGTCCAACCCGGGTACATTCCAACAACCGTCCAAGCTTGGGACATTTTGAAAAGCACCTTTCAACCCCCCATCTTACAACCCATCTATTAACTACTACAGCTACCCCGGGGATACCCAATGCCATCAACAACACCTCGTCGTAAATAGCGGCACTCGAATGTCTTTGGTGTACGCACAATGTGAGAAGATTCAGGCTCATATTGAAAATGTAAAATAAAATGTTGCATTTAGTTAATTAATGTAATATATTTTTAAAATTACAAGTATAAGTTTATTTTTCAATTTTAGTTAATTATTTTTTTCATTAATTTTATCAATTTTATTTACCGTTTTAAATTTGAATTTAATAAATTCAGCAAAAGAATAATTAATTATCCAATCAGCACCCACTCAACACCCTTGTAAATCATGTTCCCCATATGTGATCCCCTCACTGTGGAACTCAGCTCAGTTTTAGGGGTAGGCACCACAATTCATCTCAGTCACCACATGATTCGCGCATCATGATCCTCATATGTGATCCCCTTATTATACATGCTCTTAGGACCTCTGAGGCATGTCAACGTAGATTTAGATGTCGCAAGTGTTCTGTAGCTTTTATGGATGTTGTTAAGTGGGGTCGTTGATGGTCCTCGACGAGTTTTCATACAAGAAACACGACCAGGGGTTGTGTGCAAGAGACTTCAGATGCTGGTGCGAAGGATGTAGTGCAAAGGATTGTGGCGTGGGGGTTACCGGTGTTGGGACTATGAGGATGGTGATTGGAAGAGGTGGAGAGCGTTGAGTCGGTGAGCCAAAAAGGAGCGGTTTTGGGTCCTAGCAATCAGACGAGTATGCTACACAACCTTGCCAGATCAAATGAGAGGTCCTTGGGGTCACAGTGTAATAACCACTCCCGGTCAACGCCAGTCAAATTTGCGAAAAACAGGAAAATTTAAAAAATTTAAGCAGGCAATTAAATGAACCTAAATTTGACCCCAAGGGTCATACCGGACTTAAGTTGACCCCGATATCGACCAAAGTGAGTTCCGGGGGACTCAGGGCAACTTTCTGACCAATTTGGAAAATGTTGACTTTTCGTTGGAAAAGTCAACCGAGCGACGTTTTGGTCCATTCGAGGACCGTTTTGGATCCAAAAAGCTTAGCCGTCATCGCAGCGGTCTTAGTTGATCTGTTTCCTTGTAGCCCGTGAAGTTTCGTAATTTCTTGGAAAAAGTGCCCGTTCGGGGCCCAAAACGTCCGAATTTTGCGAATCTGATTGAAAAATATCTATAAGATATTCTCCCAAAAAGGTGTGGGACCCACTTTCCACTTGTCAAACAAGTGGTGGTGTTAGGTTTTTGGGGCAAAACAAGATGACTACATGAGGGGGTGGGTTCGGCCAAGGAGAAAAGAAAGAGAAAAAAAAGGGTTTTAGAGAGAGAAGGAGAAGGAGAAGAAAGGGAGAGAAAGAGAAGGGGGTTTGGAGATTTTCCACTGTTCACGAGCATCAAACCGTTGGATCGTCTCAAATCTAGGAGAATCAAGCTCACATCGACATTCTCTACGGTGAGCACCTACCCGATTCTCGTTTTGCTAAGTATAAAAGTTAGGGTTTTGGTTTGAAATGGGTTGAATATGGATGAGTTGAGGTGTGGGGTTGTTTGGAGGTGTTTGGAGCGAAGAGATGAGCGTTTTCGGTGACCGGAGGCTCGGGGGGAGCTCCGGCCACCGTGGGTGGTGGCTGGCCGGAGCTAGGACCGGCCACCACCATGGTGGACCGGTCCCAATTGGCCCTAGCCACCCACGGCCAAGGTTGGCCGGGTGGGGCCCACGTGCTCGGGTGTTCGGGTTTCGTGTTCGGGTAGTTTAGGACGTTCCCCAAGCAATTAATCCACACCCGGATCGAAATTTGGATTTAAATTGTGAAAGTTGTAATTGATGGGTTTAGAAACTATAAACGCTAATTAAATGACTCAGAAGTCGGAAATTGATTTCGTCGAGTGCATAGGAACCCTTGAATTATTCTAAGACCGTAGAAACGAAAACGGGAATTTTCGGAGCCCCGGAAGGGCGTTTTCAAAACCCGGGCAGATTCGCCATGTCGAATGAATCGGGCTTTTCAGGGTCCATTATCGACAATGTCGGGAAATTGAGAAGTTTGGGAATGATCGACATTGTCGGGGTTACTTTTGGGCGTCAAGTTTATTAAATTTCAGTTTATGTCTGCAAGCTTAAAAGTGTTTAAAATTGTGTTCTTATTAGATCGTGCCGCAGATAGAGGAAAGGGAAAGCTAGGTGAGTGATCGGGATCACGCCGGAGCTTGATTGTGAGCTTTTGGAGAAAACATACGAGGTAGGGAAAAGTAGCCGGATCTCGGCCCTGACTAGGGAAAGTTAACAGTAGAAATGCATGTGACAATTGGGTGTCGTGGGTTAAGTAGGTTTTTCGAATATTAGAAAGGCAAGCGACACCGGGTGGTGTCGTATGATACGGGAACGTATCGAACAATAGAAATGCATGTGACACTTAGTAGTGTCGTAGGAGCAGTGAACTTTCGATATTAGAATTGCTGGAGGCATTTGGTTATGCCCGGAGGTTGATTGTTTAATTTGTGTCTTGGGTGGCCATGAGAGCCCGTACTTTAATGTCCGTGTCTTGGGTGGCCATGAGAGCTCGTATTTTACTGTTGTGTCTTGGGTGGCCATGAGAGCCCGTGTCTTTACTTTGGTGTCTTGGGTGGCCATGAGTGCCCGTGGGGTTGTAGAACCCGTGTTCTACCGTTGGTGTTTTGGGTGGCCTTGAGTGCCCATGGGGTTGTTGAATCAGTGTTCTACCGTTGGTGTTTTGGGTGGCCTTGAGTGCCCGTGGGGTTGTTGAACCCGTGTTTTACCGTTGGTGTCTTGGGTGGCCATGAGTGCTTGTGGAGTGTCAAACTGGCGTTGTTGCTGTTTGTTGAACTTTGTTTGTGATTGTGATTGTGGTTACCTGAGGTTGGGGGCTCGCTTCATAATAACGGGAGTCCTGTTATCGCACGCGTCTGCATGTTCAGACGGGGTAGGGGGCCCGCCCGTGAGGAAAGGGGTCCTGGCCGCGCGTGCGTGGGTGGTGGTGACAGGTCGACAGCCTGATCCGACTTTGTGTCGGGAAAAGTGCGATAGGTCGACCGTCTGGCCTGACAGGGATCGGTAAAGGGCGTGGGGGTTACTGAACAACTGGAGTGCGATTCTTTGTGATCTTGTTTGGTGTGCGATCCTTAGTGATCTTGGGTGTTGCGTGGTTATCCGTCGTGTCTTTGGAGGAAGTCGTCAATCGTTGTGTCGGGTCTACATTACGTGTCCGAGTGTTGAGTAGGTTGAGGAAAGTGACGGTTTGCGTGTCAGTCGGGTTACTTGAGTTTGGGGATAGTAGTCCTCGGTGTTGGGTTTGGTGTTGGAAACCAGACCTTCTCGTCGGGGACTAGCTATAGAGCATGGTTCTTCTGGGTTTTGTTTCTTTGTAGGCCCATGATTCTGACTCTTTCTAGGCCCATGTTTCTACGGGGGCAATTTATCTAGCACACAAGATGAGATTCCTCGTTCACCGGAAGTATGTCAAAGCCTATATGGCGACGAAGTTGTGAAACAGAGCATGGGCAGACAAGTGTCGACGGTGATTGGTGATGTTCAAGTACCTTGTTTATCTAATGTCGTTTATGTTCTATCGTTGGCAACGTCCTCCGGTGAGTAGTGCGAGATGTTTTCCGAGGAGAAATCGGTGGAAGATAAGTCGGATTCGAAAATTGAAGGTGCAAATCGCAATCCCGTTTCAATCGGGGAAGGGGATTCTGATTGTTGCGATAATCAGGTCGCGATCCAGGCCTTGATTCTCGCTCCTAATTGTGTGGATGATGGGATGGATTTAGTTTTGAATCGTTAAGATGCCCGCTGGTAAAGTAAACTGGTAGTGGATGGGTTACTTGCGGATCAAGAAACCCATGACCGATTCCAAGTATTTGAGTCGGCTCAGGCTTCTGACCTGGTCCAGTTTCTGCCCAGTTCAGGTTTCTTCCATGGGCTTTCCTTCGGGCCTAGTTGTGTAAGTGGTCTTATTAGCCCAATAGCGGGACAATCCCTAGAAGGACGCTCTATCCAAGCCTAATCGTCCTATGTAGAAGTAGGCAGTTCCCTTGTGCAGTCCCAACCATTTTCACTTTACCAGGTCTAAGATTCATTCTACTCATGCTGCTTCGTCTCCTAGGACCGATGCGTGGACTACAATTCACGAATTGGCTGTCAAGAAGAAAGTTGGCTAGTAGCGATCTTTAATATGTGTTCTGTTTTAGGAAAAGGCTTGTTAGCTCCCCTTTATGAAGCTCCAGTGTAATCATTGAATCAATCTTTGATCTTTTAGATTCTTTCCTACTTGGAAAGTGTCTCTTTTCTTAATTATAAAAAAAAACCTAGAACAACATGCATCACGAAAACTAATCTAAACATGTATTTAAAGTGATTATCTCGATGAAGAGAAATCTATGATACTTGAGCTTGCTGATTCGAGATTGGGACCTTTGAGAAGACTAGTTGAGGCACCCACGTGTTTCCCCTCTAATGGTATCCACACGAGTAAGGCGAAAGCACAATAAAAGTTTGATAATAGCCTTGAACGTTTTCACTCTTGCTCTCCATAGGCGGGGATCAAAATTTGCAGCTCAACAACTTGTAATTTTCGCCCCCCCCCCCCCCCCCCCCCCCCAACCAACTTCAATTAGAACAGAGAAACCTAGTAAAAGGAGGTGTCTTGTTTCCTTATTTCTAGTCAAACTAGAATTCCTTTATTGTCTAGACATTCTTGAACATTATTTTTTCGTATTCTAATGTATAATATATCTAATAGAAAAATCCATGTGGTATTCACGCTATCTCTAAAGGTGTGCGTCTTATTTCCCTCCCTTCTTCTCTGCTCGACTCTTCGACTTTATTCCTTTGCACGTTCTTTATGTCCCTTCCACTCCTCTTCTTATTCTCGTCTGTTGATCTTCTCGACTTCTTTCCGTTCTTATCCTCCCATTAATTGTCTCCCTCCTCTACCACTATATAGTCTAGGACAATGGTACAATAAAACGCAATCCAATCACTCCTTGCTTCCGCTTTGATGTCAACTTCGCTCACTGTACCAACCTCTCCGATGGCCGACCGAAAGTTTGATTTTCTTGACAATCTCCTCTTTTCCAAGACATCTAGTTTCCGTTGGACTCCCAAAGATATTGGTCACTCACTTCTCCTTTCATGTCTGCTTCTTGTTGTTCTCAGAATATTTTTGTTTTATATTTGCAGAGAATCATCGACCTTGTTTCAATTTCTTTTATAAACATACGAGGTTTGTTATTTATTTTCCCCCTAATTTTACGTTGTTACTTGATTATTTTGGCTTTCTGATCTTCTACATTTTGTTATCGTAATAGTGTGATTTTAAATCGATGAGGCTTGGGGTTCATAATTGTGAACCTAATCAAGAATTGTAATTTTTTTGTTTTTCATTGCTTTTCTGTTATATCAGACTTGTATATGATGAACTGATAAAGTCCATATGAGATCCTAGGTTTCTTATTGGTATTCTCTCTAAACTTTATAGGTTGTATACCTTGGTTATGCTTAGGTTTTCTAGCTTAATTTTCATAGTAAAAGAAGCTCGAGGAAGAATTTGGTTAGTTGTTTTTTTTATTGCTTAGATGACTAATGCTTGCCATTTTTTTAAACCATAGAACTTAAAGTGAAGCCATGAAGTCAGATATATTAAATGAGTGAATTTTCAAATTTCTTATATTAAATCATTGTTAGCAATACGATATTTTATGACATTTAAAGCATTTTTTTGTGTCCCATCGTTTATGATGCGTATCAGGCTCATATATTTTGTTTCACCTATAATTTCTATCATACTTACTTATCGATTATGCCAAATGAATGAACTGGACCCTATTATATTTCATGATCATCATTGCATTAGTTATTTCAGATTTTTTTATTTAGCTGTAACTAGCTGCTGATGTAACTTTAGATCTTCTTTGGTTATTTTGTTTTTGCACCTAGGGTGTAACAAGTTGCAACATCCATTATGACATTGAAAATCCTTCAGTGTTCTTATCAACTTATCCTACATTAACCTAATAAATCAGCTTCTTACGACTCCAGGCTAAGTGCAACCCACTGAATCCACATACTCTGATATCGGTACTACTATCTTTTTATCTCAACTTTGTAATTTTAGCTTTCCTGAACTGTTCCCACACACCTAAGTTTGGAGTCTTATTAGCTCTTAAACTAAGTTCAAAATTTGTTTGAATATGTCTTTTTTAATGGGACAGAGATTATGTTCAGTCTGTTTGGTTTTATGTATTACATACATGTTCAGTTCGTGGGATTTTTTTAGCGGATAGTTCGTGGTTTATTGTTCAATTGTCTCAGTGTTTTGTGTATTCAATCGGATTTGTGAGAAGTTATTCAGAAAAGATGATAAACTTTTATTTAGTTTTATATGTTTCATGTCCTTTAATGGTTCCTCTCTGCTTATTTCGTGTCCAAATTATAGGGGCATAGTGATTATGTTTTCAGTCCATTTGGTGTTATGTAGTGCATGCATGTGCACTTCATGTCCTAGTAGTGGATTTTTTTTTTTATAATCTCGAAAAATTTTATTTAGAAAAAAGTCAGATTCAAGAAGAATCCAACCAAAGGAAACCATTACAAAAGAGCTCTTATAGGGAGCTGCGGGAACACCCCCGAAAAAAACAACCAAAAAGAGACACTAAATCAATCATCAGTGACCCACTCTTCACCTTCCGAAGTCAAGGTCGGATCATCGAAAGCTTTAGCTGCATGTGCTAGCTGATCAGCTTGTGTTTGTAAACAGCTTGAGCGGTATCTTTGGTGAGCAGCTTGAGTCTGCAAGACCTGCTTGTCAATGTCCACAGGGTTTACAACTCTCTCCCGACTCAAAGAATGGGTTGGTTTGGTTTAGATAGTATAGTAATCCCCTAGCAACTTATGAGGCCGACTTTGACGATTCGAAGCTCTGGAAGGTTACTTCGAATGACGACATTTGATCTTTGGAGGTTGAAGAAGAGCCTTCTTCCACAGACTACTTTGTTGACTTCCAGATGGCTCACTCAAAACCACTGATTGGGACTGACCCTCTGACTGGTCATCACCTTGAAAACGATCCAGAGCAACGGGATACAAAGGCCCGATGACTTTGGTACCCAAACCAAAAACTGGAGGATTAAGACATGGGTTTATATTGCCCATATTACCATCAACTAGACTGAACCGGATTGGGCTCAAACCAGACCCAACCACCGGCCCAGCCGGCTCCACCCCAGAAGAAACAACGCCCGATCGATCAGTAGGTGCCTCATCCGATTGCGCACCAACCGTACTTGTGACTGATTCAGAAATTGTGCTCAGAATAGGCCCAAGTCTTGACCCTATATTATCAATCAGCCCAGACAATACCATCGTCCCAACAGTGTCATCTTCTTCGCGGAATCGACCTGTGTATCCAGAAAAATCAGAGACGATAACGCGATCTTCAATCTCCCCTCGATTTTCTCCCTTATCGACTGGATCAAATAGAGATTCAGAATTTGAAATTGAATTGGAGTGGAATGCGGGATCACCAATCTCACAAACTTGCGATGAGTCGCTATCGTTCGACGAAGGGGAAGACGACGGCGCCGGTGAAGAATCAACCCGAATCAAGCTCTGATTCTTGACAGCATCAATACCCGGAAACACATCAAGCCGGGCCAAAAATGGGACAATAGCCGTCCCTATTACAGAGTTGTGTTTTGAGTGGCAAGAACAAAGCATCCCACAAACGACTCCGGCGTGACCATCCGACACCGGGAAATGGCTAAAAATAGCTTAAACCCATTAAGACTAACAACTGCCTGGGTCGCCTTATCATGACATTTAAACCGAACAAACCTGAAGAAGTTGCCTCTCCGGTTCGGTCGCCGCAAAACATAGCACGCCGAGACCTCGCCGTAAGCTCCGAATACATTACGAACCCACTCCGACTTGGTATCGTATGGCAGGTTGCAGATAAAAACTACATCCCTCGGCAACTCAAATTGCGTCTTCTGAGTGCGGACGATTGGACGATTTTCAACATGATGTTTCGCAATCTCACCGATACCGGAAGATGCTGTAGCCTTGACGACCACATCACCAATCGGGAACGAACTCTGTGCAACAGCCTCCCCATCAACAACCGGAGAAGACTTGGATGAACGAGCTCCATCCTTCACCTTCCGATGACGCTTTGGTCGAGAACGTCACTCACCAAACGCCACTGAACACCGTTTCCTTAGCCCTCTTAGTCTTAGAGGATCGACTCTCCTGTGAAGAAGATACAAACTTGCAATATGAACCATATAAGGTCAAAAGGAAGGAGCAAAACTAAGGGAAGGAGAGTTGGGCATGGTTGGAGCTCATCAAGTTTCCTAGTAGTGGATCTATGTTCTCTTTTTTATTATTGATGATTGTTTTATGTATTTCTCCACAAACCTACATGTTCAAGTATGACAATGTTCACGGCCAATGGAAGTACCATGTGATCAAGATCAAGGACTCCAAGACCTTTCTCTTTGGTGAGGAGCCAATAACTATTTTCGGGTGCAGGTGAAATCTCTCTCTACTTGTGTATTTTATATGTTTATGTTGCATAGCTATAATTAATTAGTTTTGTTACATTTAGGTTGACTATGTTTGTGTCAAGCAAGATGTTGTTCGAGATGTAATCAGACATCCTGTGTGTGCCCAATAACAAAGACAGAAAAGATGTCAGTCCAGATGTCAACATACTTTGACATCTTGTATGTATATGGTAGTGCAGATTTTTTTTTCCTAGTTTGAAGATTTTTCCCCAAACCTGAAGACATTCTGCGATAGTGATCTATTCATTTAAGGAAGATACTAGCACAAGGAAACAAGTAAGATGAATATTTATCTATACCCGGTTGGTAAAACACCTCTCAATGTTTTTATCATGATTTTGAATATTGGACATTCTTCCAATAAGTCATTTCTTCCTAAATGACATTTTATCGTACTGGTTAAACATGTCTTTAAATCAAAGATGTCGGTACTACATGGTTCAATGTCAAAATCATCTACCATTTCAATTTCATGGCAATAGTAGTGCCTTCATCAATAGAAACCGATTTTTGATTCCATGGTTCTCAATAGATGAGAACAATATGCATTTGATCATTCCTTTGTTTGTTTGGAACTAACACTTTTGTTAGAACTGATATTCCTATAAAAATCAACTTCAAGAATAAATTTTATCATGCCCATTCATGATCTGCCTGTTTGGCATGAGCGATTGATTCTTTTGGAATCAATAGTTTTTCTTATACCGATATTTCTGTTGGAACAAATTATGATAGAGAAGACATATCATGTTCATCATTGAAATTTGTCTGACTCTATTTCTTTTGGGATCAATACTCTTTTATCCAAGAAGGCTATCACGTTTCTAGCGTGCACAAGAAGAACCATTCACTGCCTTCACAAAGCCTTTAAATCTTTGCAGGTATCTTGATATGATCTAATTATTTTTATAAACACGTCTAGCATTCGGTCTCCAACATTTTTCAAATGTGTGAGCTTATGTACTTCAGGTACATATTTGGTAAAAATAACTTTCCAAGAAATTTTCACGCCTTGCTTCAGGAAGGGATTTTTCTTCACTTAAAAGTAAAGGATATTTTCTCATCAAAATGAAACTAAAAAAATCATGCAATAAACATCTTGTCCTTTAGGGACTCAAGATATCATCGTTGTTAAGTCGATCAAATTTATACAGCATGTCAACAACTTAGCAAATGCGACATTACACGATAAGACCATCTACTAGATGTGTCTCTTATAAAGTAAGTATTTTCATATATATCTTCATGAATTATCTACATTAGTAATTGAAACTCCATACTAAAATTGTCTTTAGATGGTTGGACCACAAAATGTATCTTGTAGGAAGCAATACAAAATATTTCATAGGACATTGGAACACTTTAGTTCTTTAAAGAAAGTCCACATTAGTTCTCAATGATCCTACACATCTTCGTCGATCCCAAATGATCATGACGAATACGTCGAGGTATAAAATATTTTCATTATTGAACTTCTAGTTCAATACAACGTAGGCACTGACTGTTCTTATGGTTGTATAATAAAACTCATGTATCCAAATATTTAGTTTTTTGGTACTTGCTTTTCACTTTGATCACTTCGGGTGATACTTGATAAACTCAGTCTCATTTGTGGTCTCAATATAAAATGTATCAAAATGTATATCGTGAACACTAAGTAAATACTTCTGAATCTACTTTCATATAGAGCATTATGAATGTTTAACTTCATTGTAATTCTCAACGATATGATAGCTCTTCTTGAGCCCTTAAGTACATCTGTGGCACCTAAAATATTGTTAACCTTTATCTCGACCAAGGTTAAATATGAGAAATGTTTTTCATTCTTTAGGATAGTATTGTGTCAATTATACGCATATAATTCTCAGTTTCGCACACAAATTGATCGCTTTATGGATCCTTATATAATAGTAGAAATGGACCATAAGATATAAACTACATCGCCATCTGTAAATACGCTCGCGACATGAAATTCATTTAGATATTTGGGATCTAAGTTATCATTCATATTTTGTCTCTATTGCTTCTTCATTTCCCTTAGTTGATGCTTTATATAAATTCATTAAACATTTGATCGTACAACGTGAAATCGACTAAAGATCTTTCTCATCTCACATAAATTTTCATCACTTTCTGGAGTTTAGCTTTATAAGCAACTTTCTTTGTGCCTTTTGCATTCGTCCCAGTTCGGGTGGGATTTCGAGATCAAAAGTTACAATGCATGCAAGCACGATCAAGGTCTCGATATGTCCCTAGTTTAGAATTACCATCATGATTTATCACATTCACTTCTGGGAATGATATACCGCCAACATGGTGAGTTTGATGGTTTTTTAGTAATAACTCAGTATTGTTAGGTCCCAAGGAATCAAACTAGAGTGGAGGGTGAATAGATTGATTACAAAATATAGCAAGTTAAAAATAAATTCGGAAATTAAACAACAAACAAAGATAGCAAGATAGAGATAGCCAACACAAAGATATACGTGGTTCACAACTCTCCTTAGAGTTGCTACGTCCACTCTAAAGAACTCATTTAGAGTTCGGCTTTTTACTAACTTATAGTAAATGTTACAAAGTCTCACAAGAACTAATCTTGCAAGTTACAACACCAAATAGGAAACAAGAACAAATCTTTCAACCACTACAACAATTTGCAAGAATAAATCTTGCAACCAACTACAACACATTTTTCTAGCCTACAAGGCCAATTACAATAGAAGATATTGAGTTCAACTCATCAAGAGTCAACAATACAATGTGTTTAATATTATATAGAATAAACACAATGCCTCAATTACAATCAAGATATAAAGATGAAGTACAAACAAGCTATATATGATTTCAAGATATGTAAGGCTTACGTCAAGCTGATTTTGAGAGAAAATGATTTCAAAATAATTTGCAAAGAGAGCATAACATATTCTTGAAAAAATATAACAATAAGAATATATGTTTTTCAAATATCAAAATATATGAAACTATTAGTTCATGACTTTGAAAACAATTTCTGGAACAAAGAAGAATATAGCTCTCAAGATGAGTTTTCTCTCAAAGATGAAGCAGAACTTTGTCCTGAAAATTTTATAAAGAAGGAGTAGAAGTCTTGTATCTTACAATGAAGAAACAAATGAGGGCTTTTATAGACAAGAACTTGGCACTTGATAATTAAAAAAAGTTGTTGGATGAAATACTTGAGTACAAAGTCAAATGGCATGTCTTGACAAGAAATGTCTTCAACACATTTCAAGATTGAAATGATGACTTCTCTCTTTTCAAAATCAATTAGAATGAATAAAAAAATTATTTAATAATAAAGAGAAATCATATTTTTGAATGGGAAAGAAGAGATTGAGTGATGAGCTAGCCAAACCATATCTTAAAGATCATACTTACAAGAATCATATTAGTAGGACTTGAACCCTTTCAAAATTGACATTTTGAATCTTCCATAGCCTTTCTTGCTCATCATTGAAAGTATGAAAAATATACTTGGAGATGTAAATTTCATGCACAACTTGATTGAACACAAGTAGATGATAAGCATGCTTGCTGTTAGAAATTTCAGCTTTGACATTTGCTTGTTCAAATGAGCATAACACTTTTCACAAGAATCCAAATCAAATAAGGTCAGTTGGGTTAGAAAATAGACTCATATGTATTTTGAATGGTATAGCATAGGCTTGTTATTACTTGGTAGATAACTCCAGTTTAATCAACAAAGTTAACCCACAAAATATGCTTTACCTGTTCTGACATATTTGATGTCTACTCATTTTTTTTGTGCATTCAAAAGTAGACTCACATAGATTTCTAAATCATCAAAGAAGTTGTAATTTGATAAAGAAATTAATTTTTTATAATTTTTCAAAGTTACCTCAAATGCAACCAAAGTTGTTGTCTTGAAAAATCCAAAAATCACATGTATCAAAAAAAATATAAGAACTTTTGTAAAATGAGTTTGGTTTGAAAAAATAAACATATGAGAGAGTTATTTGATCTTGAGTAAATATATGCATATTTTTTATCATCAAAACAAAGATTATTATGTTGATACAAGGTCACAACAATTATGTAAGAACCACTCCCGGTCAACGCCAGTCAAATCGGCGAAAAACATGAAAATTTAAAATTTTGGGACAGACGCTTAAATGAACCTAAATTTGACCCCGAGGGTCATCCCGGACTTAAGTTGACCCCGATATCGACCAAAGTGAGTTCCAGGGGACTCAGGGCAACTTTCTGGCCAATTTGGGAAAGGTTGACTTTTTGCTGGAAAAGTCAACCGAGCGACGTTTTGGTCCATTCGCGACCCGTTTTGGATCCAAAAAGCTTAGCCGTCGTCACAGCGGTCTTAGTTGAGCCGTTTCCTTGTAGCCCGTGAAGTTTCATAATTTCTTGGAAAATGTGTCCGTTCGGGGCCTGAGACAGCCGAATTTCGCGAATCTGACTGAAAAATATCTAGAAGATATTTCCCAAAAGGGGTGGGACCCACTTGCCACATGTCAAATATGTGGTGGTGTTAGGTGATTTTGAACCAAAACAAAGGCAAGACCACATAGTGTGGTCGGCCACACTTGTGAAAAAGAGAAAAAAAAAAAGGGAAAAGAAGAGAGAGAAAGGGGATAGAAAGAAGAGAGAAGAAGGAGAGAAAAAGAGAAGACAAGATTAGGGTTTGTCGATCTCTCGACGATCCAACCGACGGATCGTCTCAACGATTGAACAATCGAGCTCCCGTCATCATTCCCTACGGTGAGCATCTATCCGATTTTCGTTTTGATATGTTTAAAAGTTAGGGTTTTGGGTTAAAACGAGTAGAATTTGTATGAGTTGAGGTGTGGGGTTTGTTGGAGGCGTTTTGGAGTGAAAGATGAACGTTTTCCGGTGATCGGAGGCTCGGGGGAGCTCCGGCCACCGTGGATGGTGGCTGGGCGGACCGGGTGGTGGCTGGCCAGAGCTAGGACCGGCCACCACCATGGTGAACCGGCCCAAGCCACCCACGACCCTTGATGGCCGAGTGGGGCCCATATGCTCGAGTCTCGGGTTTTCGTGTTCGGGTGGTTTAGGACGTTCCCTAAGTCGTTAATCCACTCCTAGAACGAATTTTGGAATTAAATTGTAAAAGTTGTAAATGACGGGTTTAGAAACTTTAAAAGCGAATTGAATTGCTCGGAAGTCGAAAATTGATTCCGTCGATTGCGTTGGAACCCTTGAATTATTCTAAGATCGTGGAAACGAAATAGGGAATTTTCGGAGCCGCGGAAGGACGTTTTCCAATCCCGGGCAGATTCGCCGGGTCGGGTGAAACGGGCCTTTCCAGGCCCATTATCAACAATGTCGAGTAATTGGGAAGTTTGGGAGTGATCGACATTGTCGGGGTTGCATTTGGGCGTCAAGTGTATTAAAATTTAGTATATACCTGCGAACTTAAAAGTGTTTTAAATTGTGTTCTTATTAGATCGTGCCACCGACAGAAGAAAGGGAAAGCTAGGCGAGTGATCGTGAACACGCCGGAGCTTGGTTGGGAACTTTTGGGAAAGCGTACGAGGTAGGGAAAAGTAGCCGGATCTCGGCCCTGACTAGGGAAAGTTAACAGTAGAAATGCATGTGACACTTGGGTGTCATGGGTTAAGTAAGTTTATCGAACAATAGAAAGGCAGGCGACACCGGGTGGTGTCGTATGATACGGGAACGTATCGAACACTAGAAATGCATGTGACACTTAGTAGTGTCGTAGGAGCAGTGTACTTATCGATATTAGAATTACTGGAGGCATTTGGTTATGCCCGAAGGTTGATTGTATTGTTGCTGTCTTGGGTTGCCATGAGTGCCCGTGTGGTTGTTAAACCCGTGTTTTACTGTTGGTGTGTCTTGGGTGGCCATGAGTGCCTGTGGGGTTTTTAAACTCGTGTTTTACTGTTGGTGTGTCTTGGGTGGCCATGAGTGCCCGTGGGGTTGTTAAACCCGTATTTTACTGTTGGTGTGTCTTGGGTGGCCATGAGTGCCTGTGGGGTTGTTAACCCGTGTTTTACTGTTGGTGTCTTGGGTGGCCATGAGTGCCTGTGGAGTGTTAAACCTGTGTTGTCGCTCGTTGTTGAACTTTGGTTGTGATTGTGGTTGCCTAAGGTTGGACAGGTCGACCGCCTGACCCGACTGAGTGTCGGGGAAGTTGCGTGGGTGTTGGCTAGCCTCCCGACAGAGATCGGTAAGGTTGAGCATTCTTGGCGAGGAAGGGCAGCTCCCCTTCCGACCAGCTATCGGAAAAGTATGGCGTTGTATATCGCAGACAGGTCGACCGCCTGACCCGATTGAATGTAGGGGAAGTTGCGTGGGGCAGGCTCGAGCCCAGCCGGTTAGCAACCGGCACTGAGCAGCTGGAGTGCGATCCTTTGTGATCTTGTTTGGTTTGCGATCCTTTGTGATCTTGGGTGTTGTGTAGTTATCTTTTGAGTCTTCGGTGGAGGTCGTAACCGCTGTGTCGGGTCTACATTACGTGTCCGAGTGTTGAGTTGTTGGGGAAAGTAATAGTTTGTGTGTCAGTCGGGTTACTTTAGTTGGGGATAGTAGTCCCCGGTGTTGGGTTTGTTGTTGGTGTTTCCGGCATTGTCTGCTAGTATGCCGTAGTCAGTCTGGTATCCGTGGTGGTGAGCTAACGCTCACCCCTAGCTGTTTTTCCTACAGGTACTGGTCACGAGACAGACTAGGTGAGCTCTCGAAGCTTGAAGAGCTGGGAGCGGGAGTTCGGGTTTCCTTTTGAGTTTAGCAACGTACGCCTTGTCTTTTGTCCACTTGTTTTGGACGTGCTTTTGAGTTGTAAATTATTATTTTGATTAACTAAATGGTGATTTTAAGCGATTTATTTAAAAGGTTTGAAAATGGTTTTATTGTTTTACCGTTCGCTTTCTGGGTTCTGTTCTACTGAATTTGGGGCGTGACAGCTTGGTATCAGAGCGCAAGGTTTCACACCTCGGACTGTACATCAATTAGGTGGGGAGATTCGAGTCAGTAAGTCCCGTCGTGCGTTGAGTGCGCAATTCGGAAACCGTGTAGACCCGTAGGGACATGAATAATGTTTGTGATTGTGTGTATGTGCAGTATTATTATTACTGGCATACTGATTGTGTGTTGTTGCGTGAAACGTTTTTTAAGCTGTCGCGACTCGACTCAGGAGCGCTCCTGTAGTCGAACGTGACGGTGTTGACATCAAATGGGTACAATGTAGTTCGGGGACGCCTGGACCGGGTTGTAACTACGTGATGTCAAGAAATGAGGTTTTATAATGGAAAGGAGAAAGTGTTAAAATTGGTTGGCCCTATGGGCGTGTTTTGATTTTGTTGGCCCAGTGGGCGTTTTTTGATTTTGGTTGGCCCGGTGGGCGTGTTTTGATTTTGGTTGGTCAGGTGGGCGTGTTTTGATTTTAGTTGGCCCGGTGGGCGTGGTTTGATTTTGGGTTGGCCCGGTGGGCGTGTGTTGATGTTGGTTGGCCTTGTCGGCTTGTGATTGAGGTTGGGTGACGTGAATTCATTTGTGAGTCGTGTGCAGTTGTGTGTGGTTATTGGGTGACGTTCACGAGTGAGTCGGTCGTTTGAGTTTTCCTTTACGTGTTCTGGTATTGAAGTATTGATAGCGTGAGTGGTGTGGCATTTTAGTAACAAGTACGCTAGAGATAGACGTAGACCGTGTGAACGCTAGTATATAGAGCATGTCGTCTTTGTATAAGTTCGCAAACTAAACGTTTGCGTGTATCCGTGCAGAGGATACCGACCACATGGCTCGTGGCAGGCGAGGACGATCAGCCGTGACACGGGGACTGGCGCCCACGCGTGGCAGGAGGGGACAGTCAGCAGGGGCACCGGAACGGATGCCCACCGTCGAACTTGCTGAGTCCGCGGAAGCCCAGGATACTCCCATCGGGGAGGATAGGAGGAGCGACGCAGAACCATCTGCGGGCACGCCCAGCGTCCCGCCGGTCGCAGACCCTCCCACTGCGACCGCTCTGGACGAGCTAACCAGGACGGTGCAGAGCTTAGTGGCGATCATCGCCAGTAGAGAGTCTGCATTGCCAGCTCCGGAGACAAGAGTCATTCCAGTGAGGCCCGTTCAGGCCGAAGGCCATACGACCTGGACACTACTGGACTTCCTCAATCTGGGCATACCTACATTCTTCGGGGAACCAAACCCCGACCTAGCCGAGAGATGGCTGGAGCAGGTCACTCGGGACCTGGACACGTCAGGCATCGAGGATGGTCACAACAAGGTGTCCTTTGCAGCTCATCAGCTGAGGGACAGCGCCTACCACTAGTGGGGGCGTGTGCGGGACAGAGTCGGGCACGACTACAGTATCTTCCAGATGGTCTTTCTGGCGCAGTATTTCCCCGAGTCGGCCAGGATGGACCGACATCAGTAGTTCCTGGAACTGCAACAGGATGGGGCGTCAGTGGCAGAGTATGAGACCAGATTCATGGCCCTGACCCGATTCACACCAGAAATGGTGGCGATAGAGCTGAACCGTTGACGGCGGTTCGAGGCGGGGCTGAGGCCGGCGATTCGGGATCGAGTTCTCACCCTGAGGTTGCGGGAGCACTCAGAGCTCGTAGACACTGCAACGATAGTGGAGCAGGGTCTCCAAGAGGTAGCGAGGACCCGTGAGGTTCGACAGCGGGCCGTCCGAGTCCCGAGATCCGAGGAGACAGAGGACCACGGGGTTCTTTCGGCCACAGGCTCAGCAGGGCGGAGCGAGACAGATGGGGTCGGTGGCATCAGTAGGGCCAGTCGCTTCAGAGAGGGGGCCGATATGCTTCATCTGCGGGCAGCCAGGCCATATGCATCAAGACTGTCCGATGGGAGGAGGGCCCGCGGCGCTACCAGTGATCAGCCAGACAGGCCAGGGCACGGGGCCGAGGGCCGACGAGTTCAGGTGTTTCTGGTGCGACCGGGTTGGGCACGCTATGGCAAGGTGTCGTGAGCCGATTGGGGCAACGTCAGCGCAGCGACCGCAACAGTCGCATACAATGCAGTTGCCCATGGGATGCGAGCATCGAAGTCAACTGTCGAGGTTCTCGTAGTCGTCCACGAGCGCGCCAGTTCCGAGACAACAGCAGAGGTCTGGCCAGCCAGCAGTTAGTGCGTCGGGTCAGAGGCAGCAGGCGTCACAGGGCAGAGTGTACGCAGTTACCGACTCCCGGGCCATAGGATCCACTACCTACCGTGAGACCATTCAGGGTACGTGTTTACTGTATCATTTGTGTGCATTATTTTTATTTGATATCGGGGCGTCGCACTCGTTTATTTCGTTCAGTTGTGCTGAGAGGTTGGGGCTGATTTTAGAGCCGTTGAGTCCACCCCTGTGTCTGGACATCCCAGTTGGGGGTGATGTGTTGTTGACTAGGGTCTGTCGTGCCTGCGAAATTAGAGTCGCACTCGTCGCCTATAGCAGTCGCAGCGAAGTAACGAGCCAATATCGACTGCTATAGGCAACGAGTGACAGTGTCAGCAGGCAACACGAAGGTGCTGTGTGTGCTGGGTAGCAAGAGCGGGGTTCTCCTGTCGGCGTTGTCCGCAGTGGAGGAAGTGTCGGCCGTGCAGAGCCGAGAGTTACCGTGAGTGGTGTGCGAGTTTCCCGAGGTCTTTCCTGAGGAGTTGAGCGGGTTGCCACCAGTTCGTGAGGTGGAGTTCGGGATTGACCTGGTACCGGGAACGGCAGTGATATCGATGGCGCCTTACAGGTTTGCGCCGGCAGAGTTGACCGAGCTGAAGCGTCAGCTCGAGGAGCTTCAGGAGAAGGGATTTATCCGTCCGAGTGTATCGCCATGGGGAGCACCAGCACTCTTCGTGAAGAAGAAGAGTGGAGAGCTTCAGATGTGTATAGATTACCGGAAGCTGAACCGGGTTACGGTGAAGAACCGATACCCGATACCGAGGATTGACGACTTGTTCGACCAGTTGAGAGAGTCGACCTTTTCTCGAAGATCGATCTACGATCCAGATATTACCAGTTGCGAGTCCGAGAGGGGGACGTCGCAAAGACTGCATTCCGGATACGCTACAGGCATTACGAGTTCTTGGTAATGCCGTTTGGACTGACGAACGCACCTGCAGCGTTCATGGATCTGATGAACAGTATATTCCGGCCGTTCTTAGATCAGTTTGTGGTGGTGTTCGTAGACGACATCTTGATCTACTCGCAGAACGAGGCGGCACATGAGGGACATCTGAGGACTGTTCTGACCCTGCTGCGCACGCATCAGCTATATGCCACCCTGGCTCGCTGAGGTGAAATTCCTCGGTCACATTGTATCCAGTGACGGTATACTGGTCGATCCGGCGAAGATCGACGTGGTTTCGAAGTGGGCGTGGCCCAAGAGTGTCTTCGAGATCCGCAGCTACTTGGGGTTGGCAGGATATTATCGGTGGTTCGTCCAGGACTTTGCGCGTCTAGCCGCACCTATGACTCTTTTGACGCGCAAGGGAGTCGGGTTTGTGTGGACGGAAGATTGTGAACGGGAGTTCAAAGAGCTGAAGGCTCGTCTGACTACCGCTCCAGTGTTGATAGTGCCAGAGCGCGGGGTCGGGTATGAGGTCTATTGTGATGCGTCTGGGGAAGGACTGGGCTGTGTACTGATGCAGTTGGGTAGAGTGGTGGCTTATGGCTCCAGACAGTTGAAGACACATGAGCGCAAAGTAGAGTGGTGACTTAAGTTGGCCCCGATATCGACCAAAGTGAGTTCCGGGGGACTCAGGGCAATTTTCTGACCAATTTGGGAAATGTTGACTTTTTGCTGGAAAATCCAACCGAGCGACATTTTGGTCCATTCGAGACCCGTTTTGGATCCAAAAAGCTTAGTCGTCGTCACAACAGTCTTATTTGAGTCGTTTCCTTGTATCCCGTGAAGTTTCATAATTTCTTGGAAAATGTGTCCGTTCGGTGCCCGAGACGACCGAATTTCACGAATCTGACTGAAAAATATCTAGAAGATGTTTTCCAAAAGGGGTGGGACCCACTTGCCACATGTCAAATATGTGGTGGTGTTAGGTGATTTTGAACCAAAACAAAGGCAAGACCACATAGTGTGGTCGGCCACACTTGTGAAAAAGAGAAGAAAAAAAAAGAAAGGAAGAGAGAGAAAGGGGATAGAAAGAGGAGAGAAGGAGGAGAGCAAAAGAGAAGACAAGATTAGGGGTTGTCGATCTCTCGACGATCTAACCGACGGATCATCTCAACGATCGAAGAATTGAGCTCCCGTCATCATTCCCTACGGTGAACATCTATCCGATTTTTGTTTTGATATGTTTAAAAGTTAGGGTTTTGGGTTAAAACGAGTAGAATTTGTATGAGTTGAGGTGTGGGGTTCGTTGGAGGCGTTTTGGAGTGAAAGATTAACGTTTTCCGGTGACCGGAGGCTCAGGAGAGCTCCGACCACCGTGGATGGTGGCTGGCCAGACCGGGTGGTGGCTGGCCGGAGCTAGGACCGGCCACCACCATGGTGAACCGGCCCAAAACCGGCCCAAGCCACCCACGACCCTTGATGGCCGAGTGGGGCCCACATGCTCGGGTCTCGGGTTTTCGTGTTCGGGTGGTTTAGGACGTTCCCCTAGTCGTTAATCCACACCCGGAATGAATTTTGGAATTAAATTGTAAAAGTTGTAAATGACGGGTTTAGAAACTTTAAACGTGAATTAAATTGCTCGGAATTCGAAAATTGATTTTGTCGATTGCGTTGGAACCCTTGAATTATTCTAGGATCGTGGAACAAAAACAGGAATTTTCGGAGCCCCGGAAGAACGTTTTCCAATCCCGGGCAGATTCTCCGGGTCGGGCGAAACGGGCCTTTCTGGGACCATTATCGACAATGTCGAGTAATTGGGAAGTTTGGGAGTGATCGACATTGTCGGGGTTGCATTTGGGCGTCAAGTGTATTAAAATTCAGTTTATGCCTGCGAACTTACAAGTGTTTTAAATTGTGTTCTTATTAGATCGTGCCACCGACAGAGGAAAGGGAAAGCTAGGCGAGTGATCATGAGCACGCCGGAGCTTGGTTGGGAACTTTTGGAAAAGCTTACGAGGTAGGGAAAAGTAGCCAGATCTCGGCCCTGACTAGGGAAAGTTAACAGTAGAAATGCATGTGACACTTGGGTGTCGTGGGTTAAGTAAGTTTATCGAACAATAGAAAGGCAGGCGACACCGGGTGGTATCGTATGATACGGGAACGTATCGAACAATAGAAATTCATGTGACACTTAGTAGTGTCGTAGGAGCAGTGAACTTATCGATATTAGAATTACTGGAGGCATTTGGTTATGCCCGAAGGTTGATTGTATTGTTGGTGTCTTGGGTGGCCATGAGTGCCCGTGGGGTTGTTAAACCCGTGTTTTACTGTTGGTGTGTCTTGGGTGGCCATGAGTGCCCGTGGGGTTGTTAAACCCGTATTTTACAGTTGGTGTGTCTTGGGTGGCCATGAGTGCCCGTGGGGTTGTTAACCCGTGTTTTACTGGTTGTGTCTTGGGTGGCCATGAGTGCCTGTGGAGTGTTAAACCTGTGTTGTCGCTCGTTGTTGAACTTTGGTTGTGATTGTGGTTGCCTAAGGTTGGACAGGTCGACCGCCTGACCCGACTGTGTGTCGGGGAAGTTGCGTGGGTGTTGG
Source organism: Erodium maritimum (assembly GCA_963921825.1). Classification (NCBI taxonomy): domain Eukaryota; kingdom Viridiplantae; phylum Streptophyta; class Magnoliopsida; order Geraniales; family Geraniaceae; genus Erodium; species Erodium maritimum. The sequence continues at coordinate 22,485,081 of OY997590.1, forward strand.
CTAGCCTCCCGACAGAGATCGGTAAGGTTGAGCATTCTTGGCGAGGAAGGGCAGCTCCCCTTCCGACCAACTATCCTCGGCATCGGGTAGCGGTTCTTCACTGTCACCCGGTTCAGCTTCCTGTAATCGATGCACATCCTCAAGGCTCCACCCTTCTTCTTCACGAAAAGGGCGGGTGCTCCCCACGGAGATACGCTCGGGCGGATGAAACCCTTCTGCTGCAGTTCCTCGAGTTGTCGCTTTAGCTCGACCAACTCGGCTGGCGCAAACCGATACGACGTCATCGAGATCGGCGCCGTACCCGGGATCAGATCGATCCTGAACTCCACCTCTCGCGCTGGTGGCAAGCCCGATAGTTCCTCCGGGAAGACCTCCGGGAACTCACGCACTACCCTCGGTAGCTCACTGCTACGCTGCACGATCTCTGCCTCAGATCCCGTAGTCAAAGCGGATAAGAGGACTCCGCTCTTGCTACCCAAAACACACGTGATCACCCTATCACCTGACCTCACTGTCACCTGACGTCGATAGCAGTCGATCGTCACTCGATACCTCGCGAGCCAGTCCAAACCCAGAATCACATCAAAGGCGTTCATATCAAGAACGAGTAAGTCACCAAGAAAGGGGCAATCTGCCACCCTAATCGCACAGTCTCTACAAACGGTGCTCAACACCACCTCACCCGTAGCCGGGGTCTCCAAACAAAGGGGTGTTGGGTCTCGAGGTAGGGTTGGAGATGAACCAACTCGCAGCGGAAAATCAATGAAAACCAAGAGACCATTAGAACCATGAAACAACTAACAAAGAATGGATTAACAAGAGAAAAATTCAGCACTAGTTCTTACCAAAACAAGAACACCGGGTAACGAATGATTGGCTTGAGTCTCCAAGACGCCTACGTATCCACATGGGAATCAAAGCCACGTAGTTCTTCTCTTTGAGGACTCAAGAACACAAAAATGGAGGAGGAAACTAGCCAAACCCGAAATGGCCATGGAAGAGGGAGAGAAAATGTGTTTCCTATTCTTGTCTTGTGTTTGTTATGTTGAAAAAAGATGACTTAAACATAACAAAACCCATACTTGTCCAACTAAAGGCATGGGACAAGTATGGTGTCAAGTAAGGTGTAAATAGGACAAAGTATGGCAAGACAAGATTGAGTTAGGTGGTGAATCACCAACACCTTAATCCTTGTCTTGCTTACTTAGTACTAATTAATCAAGACTTGATTAATTAGTTCTATGGGCCTTGGTTGCATGGGCCTTTCATGGGCCTCTTGGAACATGGCCCGTGGCCATTTCTAACGAGGTCCCGTGATTCGCTCATCGCCTCCAAGCCTTCCATACCGGAAATGTCCAACATTATCCGACGCGATCAATCCCAAGACTCCAAGCCTTGTCTCGATCCGTAAAGTCCTATTCACGTACGGGCACATGACCCAAAACCCAGTTTTGGTCATGTCCCGAGACAACTCCCTTTTGGCCATTCTCCATAAATGTGTCAATGAGTTTCATCCTCCGGTGTGACCCTTAGGTTTATGCATGTCAATAGATCAACGTAAAATCCCATTTTACTTGATCCTATTTAAGTGGCAACTAACGAGACTTTAGTATTGCCTGACACTACATAACGAATCGACCCTGTCGATTCTAACCTTTCCGTCGTCCCTGTCATTATCCTTTTATCTCCGATATCCTGATTGAGATAAGGCATAGAGCCGTCATCCTTATTATTCTCAATCACCGTTCCTTGATATGTGAGATGACTGAAGATATGATACCCAGTATCATGTGCATGGCCATGCTATTCTTCCAGTCACTCTCGATCAAGTGGCCGAGAACCGATATCTTTCCCATACCTTAGTATGAGGGATAAATCCCTTAGCCGTCTTTCGTGTCACTCATGTAGCCCGTCCCCAAGCCAATCCTGGCCGTTATGGAAGCCCTGTTACGGACAACGTTAGGCTCAGGTCAAACTCAGTTGTTGACTACATAGCGATCACAAAGACTCCTTGGTCTAAGGATACATGACAAGCTACAACACTGAATATGTTCATGACTTAATCTATGGCACATATTCAGGGCGGGTCGTCCAATATCATGTCCCACATGATATCTATGATCAGACTCCGGAATCCCATTCCAATGACTAACAGAACGTAAGCCATAAAGAGCCATCTTTCATACTAGTCGCTTCTAGTGAAGCTTTGTTGACTAGGGACCCATCGAGTGTGATCTATCTCGATCTATGGTTCTATTCGCATGGTGGGCATAGATCAGAGCACACATCGATATATTACTCCAACACATAAGTAATATAAAGCCGCTTTAATTTTATTGCTAACGATGATATATACATTTGGACATTTAGGATTGAACTACGGGCACTAAGACTAACAATCTCCCACTTGCCCTAGTTCCAATCTAAACTCCTATATGTCCCCATCGACTTTACATGTCTAACATGTTCAGGCAGTGACACTGCCTTAGTCAACGAGTTGGCTATGTTATCATCTGTTGCAATATCGGTTATCTTCACTTCACCTCAGTTCAGTATTTATCTGATGAGGTGGATACGCCGCAGTACATGTTTGGATTTGTTATGCGATCTAGGCTTTTAGCTTGCGCAATGGCCCTTGTGTTGTCGCAAAATGGATTCACCGGACTGGATGGGTTTTTAATTACACCCAGCCCTGCCATGAATTTCCAAATCCACATAGCCTCCTTAGTTGCCTCCGCAACATCCATGTACTTGGCCTCTGTCGTAGATTCGGCAATGGTATCTTGCTTTACGCTTTCCCAGCTAAAGCTCTGCCATTCAGCGTAAACACATATCCTGATTGACTTCTAAAGTCATCTGGATTTGTCTTGGAAAACTAGCGTCTACTCATCCTTCGACGACTAGTTCAGCATCATCTTTCCCCCGGGTTAGAATGATGTCTACTGGTACAACATAAGGCTTACGAGACGTCTGGTCTCATACATGTCATGGCATATATGATCGATCCTGCCCCCAGGCGCATAGGATTCTCATCATCCTTTTCAGCTCATCAGGTGTCTTAGGACACTGAGTCTTGCTGAGATGAATGCCATGACTAGTGGGTAAGAGTCCTTTCTTTGAATCGAGCATTAAGAACCTACTCAATGCCTTGTTCACATAGGTTCCCTGACTTAAATCCAAGACCCTCTTGGTGCGATCTCTACATATCTTAATCCTTAAGATATGAGAAGCATCGCCTAAGTCCTTTATTGAAGAACACTTCCTCAACCAAGCTTTAGTCTCGTGCAAGGTTGGGATGTCGTTTTCAATGAGAACCAGAAAGGTAATATTGCTCCCACTAGCCTTCTTATAAACGCAAGATTCATCCTCGTTCTTGATTAAGCCAAATCCAATTACAGCTTCATCAAAACGAAGGATCCAACTCCGAGAAGTTCGTTTCAATCCATAAATGGATTTCAACAACTTATAAATCTTTCCTTTATTCTTCGGATCGTCAAAACCTTTGGGCCGAGACATACAAACGTACTCAGTCAAATTTCCATTTAGGAAAGCGGTTTTGACATCCACTTGCCATATCTCGTAATTATGATACGCAGTTATGTCAAGAAGAATTTGGATCGATTTTGACCATAGCCACTAAGGAGAAGGTTTCCTCATAGTCAATCCATTGGATCTGCCTATAACCTTTCGCCACCAGTTGAGCTTTGTAGGTCAGAGGGTTGCCGTCCATGTCAAACTTCACCTTGAAGATCCATTTGCATCCTATGGTCCTCACACCATTGATGGGATCAACCGGTTCCCAGACTCGGTTGTCCGACATGGATTGCATTTCCTCCCTCATGGCTCCCAGCCATAACTCGGAGTTGGGCCCATCCACGACTTCCTGAAAGGTGGCTGGATCATCGTGATCCACCATGACTTCATTGTCACCTCCGGATACCATATCTTGGAGGTGGAAGATTGATCCTTTCAAATCGCCTTGGACCTTCCGGAATTGTAACAGGAATTGGTTCTTACTCTACGACAATCTCTGGCTCCTTTCTACTGGGTTGCCAATTGGTTTAGACAGATCTGTACCATCCTGAATTTCTTCGAGATGCACAGTCCTCCCAATGACGTCTTTGGAAACAAAACTTTTTTTCCATAAAGACCCCACCCCAAGCGACGAACACCATGTTCTCACTGGGATTGTAGAAATAGTATCCCCTTGTTGCTTTGGGATACCACACGAAGGTGCATATCTCAGATCTTGGTTCGAGCTTAGTCGAAACCAAATGTTTCACATAAGCCTCGCAACCACAAATCTTTAGGAAGGACAAAGCGGGCATCATCCCGTACCATTTTTAAAATGGTGTCCCTTCCACACCATTCGTCGAAGCCCGATTCACTATGAATGCGGTCGTCTCTAGAGCAAAACCCCTAAAAGAGATGGGAGATCAGTCCAACTAATCATGGAACAGACCATTGTCTAACAATGTCTGATTTCTCCGTTTGGCTACACCTTTCAACTACAGTGACCTAGGAGGAGTCCATTCCAAAAGGATCCCATTCTCTTTTAGATGATCTAATAACTCTATGGTCAAGTATTTTCCACCTCGATCCAATCGAAGTGCCTTAATACCTTTGTCGAGCTGGTTTTCTACTATAGTCTTAAACTCTTTGAATTTATCAAAAGTTTCAGACTTATGTCTCACCGAATAGACATAACCATATTTACTGTAATCATCAGTAAATGTGATAAAGTAGCTAAAACCCCTCCTGGCAAGTGAACTTATTGGTCTACACACATTCGAGTGTATCAGCCCAAATAATTCACCCGCCCTTTCATCGCGATCGATAAAGGGCACTTTAGTCATTTTTCCCATCAAACAAACCTTGCACCTATCGATCGAATGGAATTCGAATGAACCTGAAAGCCCGCACTTCTGAAGTGCTGATAGGCGCTTCTTGTTTATGCGACCCAAATGACAGTACCATAACAGAGTTAGGTTTAAATCGTTGGATTTAGACCTCTTGGTATTAACGGAATATATAGAACTTGAGGCATTGTTACCCATATCTAATATGTACAATCCTCCAACCATGTCAGTACTGGTATAAAACATATCATTGCATAGAACATTGAAAACTCCATTTCCAATATTAACATTATATCCTTCCTTGTCAAACACGGATACAGATATAATATTCCTACTAAAAGTAGGTATGCAATATACATTATACAATACTAAGACAAGGCCTCTTGGCAAAGCAAGACTCATGGATCCTACAGTAGTTGCCACAACTCTGAGGTCCATTTCGTGCTTTCCAAATCTCTCCTACTTTCAGCCACCATATATTAGTGCATGTGTGAGATTCAGTCATGGTATCTAATACCCATGAATCTTTGGAAGTAGAGAGATGTAGCTCTATAGAGTTAATACCGATTGAAGGCACGGTCCCACCGCCCTTCCTTAGATCATCCAGGTTTCCTGATGAAGGCGCAGTCTTACTGCCCTTCTTCAGATCATCCAGGCTATTTGATGAAGGTGTAGTCCCACTGCCCTTCTTCAGATCAGCCGTGAACTTCCTGTAATCCCGGTTCCAATGACCAGGCTATTGGCAGTAGAAGCAGACATTCTCAGGTGTCTCATCTTTCCTGCCAAGTGCGCATGGGCCCAGCCCATGCCACTTCCAATTCCCTTGTTGACCATCAGAATATCCTTGGATCCCAGATCCCTGAGATATTCTTCTCAGCAGTTAATGACACTTCATGTAACTCTGATATGGTCTTAGAGACAGCCTTGTCAAGGACATATTCTTTGCGTTCAGACTTGAGGACTATCCTCAAAATTCTGTACCAGTCCAAATAGTTTGTCCCATTTAGCTTGACCCTGTCAAGAATGGTTTTTAATGACAAACTATTAATGTTCGCTGAATTTGCCATTTGATCTACAACAAATAAAATTCAATCAGTAAACTGAATAAATTTTATGAAGATCAAGCTTAAACACCAACAATCGATTCTAAACCTTTAGAATCTGAAACCAAGATCCTTGATTCACTCGATTAAGCTGAACTAATGCTCACCACTTAATCGAGCTATGTAGGTAGGACTCCATCCAATCACATCCAATGTGACTCTTGGCTAGGGTATGCACTTATGTACACGGCTTACCCTATCTGTTACCCTAGCTCAACCTCAGGCTGAGAATCGTAGTCGGGTCCACCAATTTTCAACTATGGCCCGTCACTATGTAGGTGCTCCGCTAATGCGCACGACACCCACATATGTCGTCCAAACCTACTACCCCGCTTTCCCATGGATGCTCCGCTAATGCGCACGACACCCATAGGACGGGGAGGTAGTAAGGTGTTGATAATTGGGAGGTATCAGACATGACCCGTTTTTACTTGTCCGGTTGTGTTTAAAACTTTGACACATCCTAGATGCGATGAGCACATCAACTACATTCCAAATGCAATGATGCCTCAAATTACCTCCAATGTAATTCTTCCTTCGAACCCGTCAACTACATCAAATGTGATGACGATTCTAAGGGCTCACACACAAGGATTAAAATTCCAATTTTATCTTTGCATGTGAGGTGATATGCTCGGTAAATAAAGTTAAGCATGCAATTCTAAAACACAGAATTAATCATGCATAAACTAAACCAAGCATAAAGCGATAAATGTGCACATAATAGCCTCCTAAACTAACTCCCACTAGCTTCTTGAGCTCCACCGACTCCAAGCCGATGCCAACACCCGAAAAGCCACCAAATGACCTTTTCGCCCTTTCTTCGTCTTGAGTAAAATATTACAATTTAATACACGACTCGCAGGTCGGGAATAAATAAATATTACAAACAAGTGGTTCGACGACCACACTTTGAAAGAATAATTACACGCTAACACTAACGGCTCGCAGGCCGTGAAAAGCGATAAATAATTAAATCGAGCTCGGGGCTATTATGTACACCATGCCAACATCACATCACACATCGTGTTATCAAACAAGAATGTTATCAAACATCATGTGATTTTCCGGTTTTAATTAATAGCCAAGTTTCGAAAATTTTTGATGCTCGGTTTATCGAAACCGTTCAAAAATGAAACTTTTGAACATTTGATCTTCGAGTTCGTCATGACGGTTCCAAACTCGTCATAACTAACAAAACGGTTTAGCCTTGGCATATCAACCATCCAATGGTCATGCTTGGCCTAGCTCCGTCCAACGGAGCCCCGTTCGGTCCCGGTTTCGGCTCCCCGAGAGTCCCGCTCCCGAGACCCGAAAAATCAAATTTTTTTCAAAATTTCCAGATTTGAAATAATTTTCAAAAATTCATTTTACATGCATTAAATCCATAAACAATAATTTAAAACATGTTATCAAACAATTTAGCAAAACAACATGCCAAAAACGAAACTTTCAAGCAAAACCGAAACTTTGAACCCCGTCTTGTGAATCCCGAAGGTAGCACGGCTCTGATACCACTTTTGGGTCTCGAGGTAGGGTTGGAGATGAACCAACTCGCAGCGGAAAATCAATGAAAACCAAGAGACCATTAGAACCATGAAACAACTAACAAAGAATGGATTAACAAGAGAAAAATTCAGCACTAGTTCTTACCAAAACAAGAACACCGGGTAACGAATGATTGGCTTGAGTCTCCAAGACGCCTACGTATCCACATGGGAATCAAAGCCACGTAGTTCTTCTCTTTGAGGACTCAAGAACACAAAAATGGAGGAGGAAACTAGCCAAACCCGAAATGGCCATGGAAGAGGGAGAGAAAATGTGTTTCCTATTCTTGTCTTGTGTTTGTTATGTTGAAAAAAGATGACTTAAACATAACAAAACCCATACTTGTCCAACTAAAGGCATGGGACAAGTATGGTGTCAAGTAAGGTGTAAATAGGACAAAGTATGGCAAGACAAGATTGGGTTAGGTGGTGAATCACCAACACCTTAATCCTTGTCTTGCTTACTTAGTACTAATTAATCAAGACTTGATTAATTAGTTCTATGGGCCTTGGTTGCATGGGCCTTTCATGGGCCTCTTGGAACATGGCCCGTGGCCATTTCTAACGAGGTCCCGTGATTCGCTCATCGCCTCCAAGCCTTCCATACCGGAAATGTCCAACATTATCCGACGCGATCAATCCCAAGACTCCAAGCCTTGTCTCGATCCGTAAAGTCCTATTCACGTACGGGCACATGACCCAAAACCCAGTTTTGGTCATGTCCCGAGACAACTCCCTTTTGGCCATTCTCCATAAATGTGTCAATGAGTTTCATCCTCCGGTGTGACCCTTAGGTTTATGCATGTCAATAGATCAACGTAAAATCCCATTTTACTTGATCCTATTTAAGTGGCAACTAACGAGACTTTAGTATTGCCTGACACTACATAACGAATCGACCCTGTCGATTCTAACCTTTCCGTCGTCCCTGTCATTATCCTTTTATCTCCGATATCCTGATTGAGATAAGGCATAGAGCCGTCATCCTTATTATTCTCAATCACCGTTCCTTGATATGTGAGATGACTGAAGATATGATACCCAGTATCATGTGCATGGCCATGCTATTCTTCCAGTCACTCTCGATCAAGTGGCCGAGAACCGATATCTTTCCCATACCTTAGTATGAGGGATAAATCCCTTAGCCGTCTTTCGTGTCACTCATGTAGCCCGTCCCCAAGCCAATCCTGGCCGTTATGGAAGCCCTGTTACGGACAACGTTAGGCTCAGGTCAAACTCAGTTGTTGACTACATAGCGATCACAAAGACTCCTTGGTCTAAGGATACATGACAAGCTACAACACTGAATATGTTCATGACTTAATCTATGGCACATATTCAGGGCGGGTCGTCCAATATCATGTCCCACATGATATCTATGATCAGACTCCGGAATCCCATTCCAATGACTAACAGAACGTAAGCCATAAAGAGCCATCTTTCATACTAGTCGCTTCTAGTGAAGCTTTGTTGACTAGGGACCCATCGAGTGTGATCTATCTCGATCTATGGTTCTATTCGCATGGTGGGCATAGATCAGAGCACACATCGATATATTACTCCAACACATAAGTAATATAAAGCCGCTTTAATTTTATTGCTAACGATGATATATACATTTGGACATTTAGGATTGAACTACGGGCACTAAGACTAACAAGGGGTTGACTAAAATTCTCCACCCGCAAACCCAAAGAAGAAGCAATAGACGAAGATATGAACGAATGGGAAGCTCCCGTATCAAACAAAAATGAAGTCCACGCATTATAAAGTAAACACGTACCCTGAGTGGCCTCATGGACGACGTACGGCCTCTCAATCCTGGAATCACTAACTGCAAAGACTCGGCCCTGCCGCGCCGGTGGTCCTCCTCTCGGTGGTGGGGGAAGTGCCACCTGCTGGCCAGCTCTCGGCTGGTGCCTCTGACCTGCTGCTCCCGCCGCCTGACGCGGAGCTCTCTACTGCGGTGCCTAACGTGGTCTGCCAGGTGGTGCAGGGCGAATCTGAGTCTGCTGGGGCCTCGGTGCAGGCGCTCTACCAGCTATCTCAGGGCACGCCCGGATGAAATGATCAGATCGACCACACTGGTAGCATCCTCTCTGTCCCCCCTGATGTGCTATCTCAGGACATGCACGCATGAAGTGGTCGGCGCTGCCACACTGATAACACCCCCTCGGCCCACTCGGCTGTCTAACTCTGGTCCCCTGGGGACGATCATCATGGCGTTCCACAGGTCCATCGCCCATCGGGCAGTCTCGTGCCAGGTGACCCTGCTGTCCACACCGAGGACACAACTGTGCCACCGGGGCGGGTCCGACTGACGCTACGGTCCCTGCTCGGCGCATGCCATCCTGCTGAAACTGAGGCTGAAAGTGTCCTGCAACTCTCTGTCTGCGTCGGTCTCGACGGTCAGACGGCTGCACAAAGCCGCTCGGCCTAGGTCTAGTCTCTTGCACCCTGATAGTCTCTCTGAAGTGTCTCTCCATGGCTAAAGCCTGATCCAAGAGTGTAGAGTACTCTGCGGTCCTGAAAGCGATAACCATGTCGGCTATCGACGGGATGAGCCCGTTCTCAAATCTCCTGCATGTTGGGTCTCGAGGTAGGGTTGGAGATGAACCAACTCGCAGCGGAAAATCAATGAAAACCAAGAGACGATTAAACCATGAAACAACTAACAAAGAATGGATTCACAAGAGAAAATTTCAGCACTATTTCTTACCAAAACAAGAACACCGGTTAACGAATGATTGGCTTGAGTCTCCAAGACGCCTACGTATCCACATGGGAATCAAAGCCACGTAGTTCTTCTCTTTGAGGACTCAAGAACACAAAAATGGAGGTGAGAGCTTGCCAAACCCGAAATGGCCATGGAAGAGGGAGAGAAAATGTGTTTCCTATTCTTGTCTTGTGTTTGTTATGTTGAAAAAAGATGACTTAAATATAACAAAACCCATACTTGTCCAACTAAAGGCATGGGACAAGTATGGTGTCAAGTAAGGTGTAAATAGGACAAAGTATGGCAAGACAAGATTGGGTTAGGTGGTGAATCACCAACACCTTAATCCTTGTCTTGCTTACTTAGTACTAATTAATCAAGACTTGATTAATTAGTTCCATGGGCCTTGGTTGCATGGGCCTTTCATGGGCCTCTTGGAACATGGCCCGTGGCCATTTCCAACGAGGTCCCGTGATTCGCTCATCGCCTCCATGCCTTCCATACCGGAAATGTCCAACATTATCCGACGCGATCAATCCCAAGACTCCAAGCCTTGTCTCGATCCGTAAAGTCCTATTCACTTACGGGCACATGACCCAAAAACCCAGTTTTGGTCATGTCCCGAGACAACTCCCCTTTGGCCATTCTCCATAAATGTGTCAAAGAGTTTCATCCACCGGTGTGACCCTTAGGTTTATGCATGTCAATAGATCAACGTAAAATCCCATTTTACTTGATCCTATTTAAGTGGCAACTAACGAGACTTTAGTATTGCCTGACACTACATAACGAATCGACCCTGTCGATTCTAACCTTTCCGCCGTCCCTGTCATTATCCTTTTATCTTCGATATCCTGATTGAGATAAGGCATAGAGCCGTCATCCTTATTATTCTCAATCATCGTTCCTTGATATGTGAGATGACTGAAGATATGATACCCAGTATCATGTGCATGGTCATGCTATTCTTTCAGTCCCTCTCGATCAAGCGGCCGAGAACCGATATCTTTCCCATACCTCAGTATGAGGGATAAATCCCTTAGCCGTCTTTCATGTCACTCATGTAGCCCGTCCCCAAGCCAATCCTGGCCGTTATGGAAGCCCTGTTACGGACAACGTTAGGCTCAGGTCAAACTCAGTTGTTGACTACATAGCGATCACAAAGACTCCTTGGTCTAAGGATACATGACAAACTACGACAATGAATATGTTCATGACTTGATCTATGGCACATATTCATGTCGGGTCGTCCAATATCATGTCCCACATGATATCTATGATCAGACTCCGGAATCCCATTCCAATGACTAACAGAACGTAAGCCATAAAGAGCCATCTTTCATACTAGTCGCTTCTAGTGAAGCTTTGTTAACTAGGGACCCATCGAGTGTGATCTATCTCGATCTATGGTTCTATTCACATGGTGGGCATAGATCAGAGCACACATCGATATATTACTCCAACACATAAGTAATATAAAGCCGCTTTAATTTTATTGCTAACGATGATATATACATTTGAACATTTAGGATTGAACTACGGGCACTAAGACTAACACTGCATCGGTCATCCGCAGTCTGAACCAACTCCGGCGCGAAGCGGGCCAAAGAAGTGAACCTCACTGCATACTCGGAAACGCTCAAACCCCTCTAACGTAAATCCAGAAACTGCTGGCGCTTGTCGTCCCGAATGGAGCGAGGGAAGTACTGCTCCAAGAACAGCCTGCTGAACAACTGAAAATCACTGCCGACCCTGTCCTGCACTGACTGCCACCAGTAGTAGGCCTCTCCCTCAAGCTGAAAAGTGGCGAACGAAACTCTCATACGCCCCTCCGATACTCCAGAGGTATCGAGGTTGCTGGTAACCCGCTCCAACCAACCAGAAGTTGCCTCGGGGTCAGCTCCCCCGGAGTAGGTCGGCGTACCATGTCTACGAAACTCTCTGAGCGACTGGGCCGTGAGGCTATCAAACTGTCCTGGCCTCTCTCCAAAATCTGCTGAAGCAACAGGCACGGGCTCTGGTGTCGGTGCTGTAGTCCCTTGCTGCGCACTCAAGGCTGCTAGCACAGCGCGAACCACCTCCTCGAGAGGGGTCGCCTGAGTCGGCTCTGCGACTGGAGATGTCCTGGGTGGAGACCCTGTTGGTCCCCCCTCAAAGCGCTGATGCTCTGTGGAAGCAGCATCCTGGGCATCAGTTGCCCCCTCCTGCTTAGCGGCAGGTGCCTGCCTCGGACCCCCAGCTGGGCGGCTCCGGGTACCTCTATGAACATACGTACGAGCCATGTCGCCTATCCGCCTGCACAGATAACGCACATGTTCAGTACTTAGTTCAACAACGGTTCTCACACGTTACAAGGACGAACACACGCGCCACATTAGTCACCCACAGATATGCCCCCCTCACACTAGTAGATATATATACTCATATAATATAGCACACAAGTTCGCATTTCTATGCGTCTCACAACAACAACCAGCGATTTAAGCAATCAATCACCAACTCCCACCAGAGGGTTCCAACTCAAGCACCACACAAAGCACAAATCAACAGGCACACCCCTCGCTCGGGTATCCTTTCACAAAGAGAGGTTTAGTACTTAACACAATTCAATTCAATAATCACCCTTAACCTTTCCTTCCCTCCCACGGATTCCATTTCTTAACTTTTACCCCAAGCTTTTCGTGTCGATCTCATGTTATTACAACTTGATTCAGGCGTCCCCGAACCTCATTGTAACAACTGGACATCGAACCATCATGCTCAACTACAGTGACGCCCCTGAGTCAACCAGTGATGGTGTAAACATTTTAGTTCTACTGAAAATTCGGCATGACCCATTCGTATTTTCCCTTAACCCTCCGCTTAAGCGGGACAAGCACCAACACAAATTCACAAGGCAAAAGTACGCAGAGTTCTCATGCTCTGCCAAAGACATCACACAATCAATGAACGGAGTTCTCATGCTCCTAAAGTACACAACGCAATCAATGAACGGAGTTCTCGTGCTCCCAAATACTACGGGGTACTCGTGCCCCAAACTCGCCACACACAGGCATACGGGATTCTCGTGTCCCAATCTCACCACACAAGGGCATACGGGATTCTCGTGTCCCAATCTCACCACACAAGGGCATACGGGATTCTCGTGTCCCAATCTCACCACACAAGGGCATACGGGATTCTCGTGTCCCAAACAAGTTCTCATACAACGGGATACGGGGTTCTCGTGCCCCACCCAAAACACTCAATATCAGCACACATGGAGTACTCATGCTCCAGACAAGCAGTCAACCACAAGTCAAAACTTGAACATGACCCAACTACAACTTGAAAATTTTCGAAGTAATACGCCAAAAAGGGCAACACCACCAACCGTTGGCTCACCCTACCATGAATGCATAGGGGGTCGGTCATTGGCCGTTAATCCAATTCCGATCTCAACCATTCGGCTTCATCGATCACTAGGGAGAGGATACCAATCAAGTAATGCAACCATCGTAGCGTAAGGTTCCATTTAGGACAACCATTAAAGCGACTCACGACTCAGACTCCCTAACTCTACCCACCTAATTGACTTCGGTCCGAGGTTTGAAAATCAGTTCATAAGACACCTGTTTCAAATGAAACAAGGCTCTGATACCAAATTGTCACGCCCCAAATCCGGTTCTTGCCCGGACTCGAGGCATGACTAGTAATAAATAACAATAAAGCAATAATTCAACATTTAGTTCCTGAAAATCTCCAATAAGAAACTCAAATCCACAAAATTCAGTTTAAAGCATAAATAACCCTCCAGGGGTGTAATAATAATCCTCCACAAGGTTTGTTCAAAACAGAAAAGTGATAAGAACGAAGTCTCTACAAAGCACCCACACCGAGAAGCTCCCGAGCTTCTACTCCTCAATCAAGCCTGTAAACACAACAATAAACTCATAGGGGTGAGCTTGCGCTCAGTAGGGAAAACACATAACAAGGTGGACCTTAAACTCAATGAAGTCAGCAGCAAGTCAACGAGATCGATCTTAACAAACACGAGTCATAGGTAACCAAACCAATGTCGTGGCACATGAAGTCTCCACCCTCCGATCCACATATGATGTGTCCTCTCGGATTTTCCCTCCAATCCAGAGGAGACGCATATCATTGAGACTATCGGAAACACCCTTCAGGGCACATATCGTCGGAAGTCTCAGAAACGTCTCCAAAGGATTTTAGGTCCTTGGGAACCAAGGTACTACTCCCATAGGAAGCGTACACTTGGGCAATTCGATAATAAACAGTTCATAATTGAATACGCACTCAAACCGAAACACGAAATAATCTAATCCCAACAACCACCAATTCATTATCACACATAACTCACACATCACCAATTCACCACAACACACAGTACACGAATCACATAACCACAGCACACCAACCACACAATCACAATTTACCGTTCACTTACCAGTCTCGAACCAACGGGGCATCGATCACCTGATTGCACCGCTCGGTACAACCAGTCATAATCGATGCTCCAAGCAACCATTTAAGTAAATCAAGTAATCATTCGAATACAATCAACGATCAAGTACGAGTTTAATCAACCAATCATAAAAACCTTCAAACGAGCATTCACACATGCAATTCAACTAGTTCCGTTAGACTCTTTAGCCTATCCACTAGCAACCAACAACCAAGCATGTGATCCTAACACGCAACTAATCCGAGGGCTTTGCCAAGGCTCCTTTACCAGACAAACAATTCCCAAGTATTGAAAGCGAGTTACACTAGTGATTGGCATCTTAATCATTCACAACTAGACACTTCTGTTTATTAGTAATTGAAAGACAATTATGCTAGTTATTCGCATCCTATAGGCATTTCTAGGACTTTTCCGATTTTATTAGCCTAACATGCATACTAAGCATCTAAACGAGAGGTTAAGACTTTCCCTACCTCGAGGTCTTCCTCTCAACACTCTGATGATAAGCCCGGTGGTCACCACTCCGTTCTTCACTCGGGTCCCGGCGTGATAAATGCTCCTCTAACTCGTGTCCACGTTCTTCCTTCTTTCCTAGCTTGGTTCCAAGGTTTTGAACCACCAAAAGACCACAAATTAGTTTCCTCAACCAAGTGTTCTTCTCCTCAAAACACACAACAATGTTCAGAAATGGATCAAGGTTTGAAGAGGAAATGTGGGAATCAAATTGAGCTAAAAGGAAGGGTTTTGGGCTCTGGGGATCTGATCCGGAATGCCATATGGACCATGTGGCTAGCCGTGCCGGAACATGGCACGGACCCTGTCACAGGCCGGCCCAGAATCCAGCGCGGAACGCGTCACAGACCGGCCCGGAGAGCGACACGGACCGTATCAGGTTACGTGCCGGACTCCCGTCCGTCCCGTGCCGTGTGCCGTGCCGGTACCAGGCCCGTTCCGTGCCGTGTACCGTGCCGGTACCAGGCCCGTTCCGTGCGGCATGCCGTGCGGCACCTGGCCCGGTCCGGGTCAGATTCCGTATCAGACCTGACCAGCTCCTTCCCCTTTCTTCCCCAACTCGAATTTCACGAAAATCTCAACACAAACTCCATTTCTAAACTCTCCTAGCTCCAAAATAATCAACCAAAGATACCCAGCAGCTACACCCTCAATGGGTTCATCAAACTTCATCCAAAACTCAATCCAACAACCTACTTCACTACTTCTTCTCCAAGCAACAATCAAATAAGCAAGTTCTTCAACTTTTAAGCCAATACCCACAAAATCCAAATATTGGAAGTGGAAGAAATGGAGAGTTGAGAGCATCTTTACCTCTAGATAGTTGAGATGGAGAAGATGAAGTGAAAATGAAGGCAAAAGGACCAAGAACAAGCTCCAAAATCCAAGCTTTCTTCTCTATCTTCTTCCTCAAGAAAGTGAGCTCCTCCTCTCCTCTCTACTTGTGATTTTCGGCTGCAACAAGAGGAAATAGGCTGAATTGTTGCTCCCTTTCCTTTAAATGACCTAAAATGTCAATTTACTCAAAAGCCCTTAAGGTCTTATCCCTTTAAAGGTAACTTAGGAGGGTATGAGGGTCATTTGAATCTCCTACTCTCATCCTCCAAGCCAAGCATGACAAGTGTCATGTGTGGTCACTCCTACTTAATAATTTTCCAGCTTTCCAAGATTTAACGAAAAACAACCGATAGTAAGCCCAAGTTTGACCAACAGTTGACTTTACCAATTTTACAGTCAAACTGAAGGAAACGACCCAACTAAGCTAACCGTGCTAATGGCTAAGCTTTTTGGGCCCCGGAAAGGTCCCGAATGACTTCCCGAGTCATCGGTTGACTTTTCCGGCCGAAGGTCAAACTTAGCTAGGATTCACCGGTTCTACCGGGATCGACCGGGGGCGGGTCTTATACCCGAGGTTGGATAGGTCGACCGCCTTACCTGACTAAGTGTCGGGGAAGTTGCGTGGGTGTTGGCTAGCCTCCCGATAGAGATCGGTAAGGTTGAGCATTCTTGGCGAGGAAGGGCAGCTTCCCATTGACCAGTTATCGGAAAAGTATGGCATTGTATATCGCAGACAGGTCGACCGCCTGACCCGACTGAGTGTCGGGGAAGTTGTGTGGGGCAGGCTCGAGCCCAGCCGGTTAGCAACCGGCACTGAGCAGCTGGAGTGCGATCCTTTGTGATCTTGTTTGGTGTGCGATCCTTTGTGATCTTGCGTGTTGTGTGGTTATCTTTTGAGTCTTCGGTGGAGGTCGTAACCGCTGTGTCGGGTCTACATTACGTGTCCGAGTGTTGAGTTGTTGGGGAAAGTAACAGTTTGTGTGTCAGTCGGGTTACTTGAGTTGGGGATAGTAGTCCCCGGTGTTGGGTTTGTTGTTGGTGTTTCCGGCATTGTCTGCTAGTATGCCGTAGTCAGTCTGGTATCCGTGGTGGTGAGCGAACGCTCACCCCTAGCTGCTTTTCCTACAGGTACTGTTCGCGAGACGGACTAGGTGAGCTCTCGAAGCTTGAAGAGCTGGGAGCGGAAGTCCGGGTTTCCTTTTGAGTTTAGCGACGTACGCCTTGTCTTTTGTCCACTTGTTTTGGACGTGCTTTTGAGTTGTAAATTATTATTTTGATTAACTAAATGGTGATTTTAAGCGATTTATTTAAAAGGTTTGAAAATGGTTTTATTGTTTTACCGTTCGCGTTCCGGGTTTGGTTCTACTGAATTTGGGGCGTGACAAATTATTTCGACAATGATTATACACGAAATTAACTTTGAATATTTAAATTTGTATTTACCGGTATTGTTACTATTGGTGCATGTAAGATTAAGTAACACATAGTTTTATTTATAACCTAACTAATATGACGATGTTTGAAAGTAGTAGCATGGACATGTCCTGTAGGGACTCGTCATTTAAACCTTTAATCTCTGAACTAATATTTAGGTTTATATGAATTAAGGCCATATAAATAAACAAATTGCACGTTTCTGTTAGATAAGATATGTTATGAATTTGTAATTTGTAATTTGTAATTATTGATATATATCTTGTATTCAAAACAAGATCTGAATATTAGGTTGTATTTAAACAACTAACATAAATGAGAAAGGTAAAAAACCTATTCCAACATGGTATCAGAGCTATGATCCAAACCTACTTCTCTTCCGTCACTTTCTATTTTCCTTTTTTTTTCACGTTTTTTCTGCAGAATCGTGTTCCAGTCGCGACTTTTGTTTGTTCCTGCAGCAGTTCTTCTCCAGACGCGTTTAACCATGCCTGCGATCTCCGATCTTCAGCCACAGCAGTTCTTCTCCAGTTGCGTTTCAACCACGCCTGCGATCTCCGATCTCCAGCCACATGTTCTGTTCCAGTTCGAGTTGCTTCGTTCCACCATGCCTGAATCGCGATTGCACCCTGCCCTCATGGTCATGAACATCCAGAGCTCCATATCTGTTGTTTTGGAGATGGAGAAAGGACAGTATACTACCTGGTCGGAGCTCTTCAAGATTCATTGCAGAGTTCACGACGTCCTGCACCATATATTGCCTGAGTCCGAGCTCCCTATTTCTGCTGAATTGGCGTCTCCCATTGAATACCGCTCCTCCGAGGCAACTCCAGATGCTTCTTCCACAGGTGCTGACAAGTGCAGTGGCATGGACAAGTCTCCTGCTTCGCCATCCACTCCGGCCATGACCTCTGCTCCGGCCGGTACATCTTCTCCGGCTGACAATACTGCATTCTGGCATCGATTGGACGCAACGGTTCTCCAATGGATATATGGTACCATTTCCTCTGACTTGCTCCAAACTATAATTTAACCTAACACCACGGCTGCTCGTGCGTGGTTGGCCCTGAGTAATATTTTTTCAGGATAACAAGCACTCTCGTGCTGTGTGTCTCGAACAACAGTTTTCATTCTACTCGTATGGAGGATTTTCTACTGTATCTGCTTATTGTCAGGAGATTAAGAACTTATTTGATCAATTATCGAATGTTGGAGCTCCGGTCTCCAATAGTCGTCTAGTTCTTCAACTTGTTACAGGTCTTTCCGATGCCTATGACGGTATTGCTACCATGCTTCAGCAATGTCATCCTCTCCCATCCTTTTATGAGGCTTGGTCTCGCCTGATTATGGAAGAAACAAGAAAAACGAAGCAATCCGCTGCTGGTGCACTTTCTTCTAATTCAGCTTTGGTAGCTGCTGCTAGTGATGAGCATACTTCCCAACATAGCTCCAAAGGTGTTGCTGACCACAATGCTCGTGGTTCGAAGTCCCGTTGCGGTCGTGGACGCGGGAATTATAGGGGCAACCGGTCCCAAAATCAGCAGCAGCCACGGTCTGGTTCCGGCAATGCTCCTTCCCCGTCATGGTTGGCCTGGCAGCAGCAGCACCAGCCTTATGCTTGGCACGGATGGTCTATGCCTCCTTGCCCATATGCCTCTCAACCGTGGACGGGTCCTATTCCTCGGATGTCTGTCAAACCGAGCCATCCTCAACAACACCAGCAGCAGGGTCTTTTGGGCCAGCATCCCAGGCATACGCTCATTCTGTCTCATCAGTTTCAACAGACATTGATCGGGCCATGCACACGATGACCTTACAACAACCGGATACAAATTGGTATATGGATTCGGGAGCTTCTTCCCATATGACTTCCAATTCAGGTAGTCTAAACTCTTATTTCAATTCTAGTAATACTCGTCAGGTTAATGTTGGTGACGGTACCCATATCCCCGTTTCTGGTTCTGGCCATGCCCCATTATTACCCACTCATCCTAATCTTCGTTTGAATAATGTGCTTCATACACCTCGCATTGTTAAAAATCTTGTTTCGGTACGCCATTTTGTTATTGATAATAATGCTACAGTTGAATTTGACCCACTTGTTTTCTCTGTGAAGGATTTTCAGAAGGGCATTCAGGTTTTGAGATGTAACAGTTCCGGTGATCTATATCCTGTCACCTCGTCTGTGTCTCCTGGTTCTCCTTTGGCTCTTGCTGCATTGTCTCCTCAGATTTGGCACTCTCGGCTCGGTCATCCTGGTGATCCTGTTTTTGATTCCCTTCGTCGTCAGCATTTTATTTCCTGTTCTTAAAACAATAGTGTCTGTCAGTCTTGTGTTTTTGGAAAGCATGTTAAGTTGCCATTTTTTACTTCGTCAAACACTACATCATCTCCATTTGACATTATACATGCTGATTTATGGACTACTCCTATTTTGAGTTCTGTTGGACATCGTTATTATTTAGTGCTTCTTGATGATTATACTAACTTTTTATGGACTTTTCCTCTCGGTGCTAAATATCAAGTTTTCTCTATTTTTCAAATGTTTAATACTTATGTGCGTACTCATTTTAATTGCTCTATAAAAAGTTTTTAGTGTGACAATGGCAAGGAGTTTGACAACTCCCAATTTCATCGATTCAGTATGACTTCGGGATTGGTTTTTCGCTTTTCTTGCCCTCACACTTCTTCTCAAAATGGTCGTGCTGAACGTAAAATTCGAACCATTAATAATCATATTCGTACTTTTTTGCTTCATGCTTCCATACCTCCTTCTTTCTGGCATCATGCACTTCACATGTCCACATAACTTCATAATATTTTACCGTCTAAACTGTTGAATTTTTCTTCCCCTACTCAAATTATGTATTATCGTACTCCTGTTTACTCTCATCTTCGAGTTTTCGGATGTCTGTGTTATCCTCTTCTTCCCTCTACAGCTAGGAATAAGTTACAACCTCGCTCTCTACCTTGTGTTTTTATTGCATTTCCCTCACAGTATAGGGGTTACAAATGTTTTGATCTTACACATAACAAAATAATCATCTGTAGACATGTTATTTTTGACGAAACGACGTTCCCCTTTTCTTCATCCTCTAATTTCACTTCGATAGATTATTCTTTTTTGGATGTTGATACACCACCATTGCTTCGGATCCAAGCCTTATTGCCATCCAGCTCTCCACGTCACTCGCCCGGCCCATCTCCCTCTGCCAACCCGCCTGCTGTCATGCCCAGCCCACCTACTGCCATACCCAGCCCAGATGATGTCGCCTCCCCCTCTCATGCACCCGGCCCGGCCCAGACATCCTCATTCCCTGTTCCCTCTAGCCCAGACACGGTACCACCTCCTCTCTTGCCGAACCCACCTCCGGTTCCTCATCCCATGATCACAAGACGCAGAGCTAGTATTCTTAAACCCAAAACCTTGTTTAATCTCAATTCCATAGTTGCACCTTCTCCCATACCTGCCAATCCCAAATTAGCCCTTTTCCGACCCCAACTGGAAACTTGCAATGATTGACGAGTATAATGCTTTAATTGAAAATAAGACCTGGGAATTAGTTCCTCGTCTTGTTGATACTAATGTGATTCGGTCTATGTGGGTCTTTCGTCATAAACGACGGTCTGACGGTTCTTTTGAGCGTTATAAAGCTCGTCTTGTAGGTGATGGTCGCTCTCAGCAGGTTGGTGTCGACTGTGATGAGACCTTTAGTCCGGTTGTCAAGCCGGCCACTATTCGCTCTGTCCTCAGCCTGACAATCTCTCGCTTTTGGCCCGTTCATCAGGTGGACGTCAAGAATGCTTTTTTACATGGCCATCTTAGTGAGACAGTTTATATGCACCAACCGATCGGTTTTCGCAGTTCATCTCATCTGGACCATGTATGTTTGCTGCGACGCTCTCTTTATGGTATGAAGCAAGCTCTGCGGGCCTGGTATCAGCGTTTTACTAATTATGTCTCCACTATTGGTTTCTCTCGTAGCCGCTCTGATCATTCATTATTTATCTACCGTCAGGGCTCGAATATTGCATTTCTACTATTATATGTCGATGATATCATTCTGACTACTTCGAGTGTTGATCTTCGATTATCTAGTATAACATCACTGAATACTGAATTTGCTATGAAGGACCTAGGACCTTTATCTTTTTTCTTAGGTATTGCAGTCACTCGACACTCGTCTGGGATGTTTCTCTCTCAACGGAAGTATGTTGAGGAAATTGTTGATCGAGCCGGCATGAGTTCTTGTTCCTCTTGCGCTACTCCCGTAGACACCAAGGAGAAGCTGAGTAGCTCTGCTGGTGCTCCCTTCGCTAACCCGACGCTTTATCGCAGTCTTGCAGGAGCATTGCAGTATCTCACATTCACTCGGTCGGATATTTCCTATGCAGTACAACAAATTTGTCTTCACATGCATGATCCTCGGGATGGTCATATGGGGGCGCTCAAACGCATCATCCGATATGTTCAGGGGACTCTTCATTTGGGCATTCACCTGTACTCCTCCTCGGGCTCGAATTTGGTTGCTTACACCGATGCCGATTGGGCTGGTTGTCCCGACACTCGCCGATCTACATCTGGTTATTGCATATTTTTGGGTGATAATCTTATTTCTTGGTCATCCAAGCGACAGCCCACCATATCTCGATCCAACACGGAGGATGAATATAGAGGTGTCACAAGTGTAGTGTCTGAATCTTGCTGGCTTCGGAATCTGCTTTTGGAGTTGCATTGTCCGTTGGCTCGAGCTACATTGGTCTACTGCGACAATGTCAGTACTATTTACATGTCCGGTAACCCCGTTCAACACCAACGAATGAAGCACATTGAGCTTGGCATACATTTCGTCCGAGAGAAGGTTATGAAAGGTCATATTCGGGTTCTGCATGTCCCCTCTCGGTCTCAAATTGTTGATATTTTCACGAAAGGGCTCCCACAAGTTCTTTTCACTGATTTCCGATCCAGTCTACACGTCTTGCCTCCTCCCGTTCAGACTGAGGGGGCGTGTTAGATAAGATATGTTATGAATTTGTAATTTGTAATTATTGATGTATATCTTGTATTCAAAACAAGATCCGAATATTAGGTTGTATTTAAACAACTAACATCAATGAGAAAGGTAACAAACCTATTCCAACGGTTGCCTTAAAATCTCAAGTTCTGTAAAATTTTGAGTCTGTATGAACTTCTGGTCATACGACATTTAGCAATGTTGCACATATCTATTTCCACAGGAACGAATGGTACGATAAACTTATCTCAAGTTAAAATGTTAAGTCTATATGAACTTCTGGGCATACGACATTTCACAATGGTGCACAAATCTATTTCACTTGAACGACTAGTTCAATGAACATATCTTTAACAATTTTTTAACTTCAGGTCCACAATATCACGATATTTGTAAGATTCGGGTTACAAGTATACAATACATGGGGTAAGCATGAGGTAAACATGGGGTAGTCGTCCAGAATCTAAAAGTACGATTTTGACCCTTTAGATGACCTCGGATGGCCGAAAAACATCATACATCACGGCATAGTAGTGTATCTTACTCGGGAGGCCATTTCCACCTAAAAAATGCTAGGGTTTTGTCAAATTCTGACACTGACATCTTTCAGATTCTCCACCGGCCGATTCAATATATATACAATTTGGACTACACAGGTGCTGGTACCTTGCATGCACAAGTGTTGCTACTTCATATACACAGGCGCAAGTATTTCATATACACAGGTGCCGATACCACATGTACCAGCACTTGCGTGTTGGTATCAGCACTTTGTATGCACGAAAAATGACATGTGTCAGCATTTGAATGGAGGGGTACCAACGCTTTGCATTGGTACTTCATATAAACAAGTGTCGGTACTTCATATACACAGGTGCTGGTACCACATGTACCAGTGCTTGCCCGTTGGTACCAACACTTTGTATGCGCAAAAAAGGACGCGTGTCAGCATTTGTATGCAGGGGTACCAACGCTTTGCACAAGGAGTACCAGAGCTTGTGCGCACGTGAACAGTAGTTGTGCGTGCGCATGCACGAAAAGGCCACGTGTCGAGACAATATATATATATATATATATATATATATATATATATATATATATATATGTAGATATCCAGTAAAAACCACCCTATTGTGCAAACCACAAACCAATCTAAGCCACAGGATGCAATCAAAATGACGTCAGCAGAGCGGCGCGCAATGCTGACACGTGGCCGCTTCGCGAGCGCCTCTGCCCGCGCGCGTGAGCGTGTTGACCACGCGCGCGCACAGTGCTAATCGTTTGCGCGCGCGGGTGCTAGTAGTTTGGTATAAATGCAAACTATCAGCAATGTGCGCGCAAACAATCAGCACTGTGCGCGCGCGCACCAACAGCGCGCGCGCCCACGTGTTGACCCGTGTACTACTGTTGTTGTGTCGTGGGTGGCCATGTGTGCCTTTGGGGTGTTGACCCGTGTATTACTGTTGGTGTGTCGTGGGTGGCCATGAGTGCCTTTGGGGTGTTGAACTTGGGTGTTGATTGTGATTGCCTGAGGTTGGGGGCCCGCCTGACAATAAAGGGGTCCTGTGGTCGCGCGCGTGGGGCTTGGCTAGCCTTCCGACTAACCATCGGTAAAGTTGTGCATTCTTCTGCGACGAGGTTGGGGGCCCGCCTGACAATAAAGGGGTTCTGTGGTCGCGCGTGTGGGGGTTGGCTAGCCTTCCGGGTTAACCACCGGTAAAGTTTTTCATTCTTCGGCGATGAAGGGCTGCTCCCCTTCCGACTAGCTATCGGAGAAGTATTGCGGAATATATCGCTAACAGGTCGACCGCCTGGCCCGACAGGGATCGGGGAAAGTTGCGTGGGGCAGGCTCGAGCCCAGCCGGTTAGCAACCGACACTGAGCAGCTGGAGTACGATCCTTTGTGATCTTGTTTGGTGTGCGATCCTTTGTGATCTTGGGTGTTGTGTGGTTATCTTTTGTGTCTTTGGTGGAGGTCGTAACCGCTGTGTCGGGTCTACATTACATGTCCCGGTGTTGAGTTGGTTGGGGAAAGTAACAGTTCGTGTGTTAGTCGGGTTACTTGAGTTTGGGGATAGTGGTCCCCGGTGTTTGGATTGTTGTTAGTGTTTCCGGCATTTTCTGCTAGTATGTCGTAGTCAATCTGGTATCTGTGGTGGTGAGCGAATGCTCACCCCTAGCTGCTTTTCCTACAGGTACTGGTCGCGAGGCGGACTAGGGGAGCTCTCGAAGCTTGAAGAGCTGGGAGCGGGAGTCCGGGTTGTTTTGAGTTTAGCGACGTACTCTTTGTTTTTGTCCGCTTGTTTTGGACGTACTTTTAAGTTATAAAATATTATTTTAATTAACTTAAGTGGTGATTTCAAGTGGTTTACTAAAAGGTTTTAAATTTGTTTTACTGTTTCACCGTTCGCGTTCCGGGTTCGGTTCTATCGAATTTGGGGCGTGACACCGGCGGTAATCGACGTTAAAATCCGACGACCGTATACTCCTCGGCCATCCGCTTTCTTTGTCGGTTCCAACCGGTTCGGTGATTGCGGTGAAACTTGATCACCTCTAACATGGACTATTTCAACAACAACAACAACAACAACAACAACAACAACAACAACAACAACAACAACAACAACAACAACAACAACAACAACAACAACAACAACAACAACAACAACAACAACAACAACAACAACAACAACAACAACAACAACAACAACAACAACAACAACAACAACAACAACAACAACAACAACAAAAACTAACATAGAACAAAATGGATCGAGTTTGTTAATTCCTAATACTACTTGTTTTTTTTATCAGCAAAGAAAATTTAAATTAAATCTCCTTAGAGGATAAAGAGGAGTTACAACCAAAAACGCCAACAAGGGCCAACCAGATCCTAAAGACCTAACAACCAAAGGGTGTGCAAACCATGAAGACTTAACAACCAAACAACCAACTTGCACTAGAAGCTTACAACACAACCAACAACAATTAAACTGAAAACAACACTTCCCAAAGAAAACAAGGGTCTGATTACCCAAATATGTCAAACATGAAGCTCACAAAATGATTTAAAATAGGTCTATAGTACCCCGATCTAACCACCATGAAGCACAAAAAAGGAGGGAGCTTCCAAATGCCGGCACCAACAATCAAAGGATCTACACCCTAACCTTGAAGCATAAGCCTAACTCCCTGCTCATTAGGCATGCCCTCTGTCAAGATGACAGGTGCTAATTGTTAGCGGCCAACACCGCTAACGGTAGAGTCTACCCTTTACTCCGAGCTAACCCAAACTAATGGCCTCTCGGGCGGGCAGAAAAACCCTAAACTCTCGCCGGCTGAAACACAACACACCGGCGAGCTCGCACCACACCAAGGTTGAGAAGAAGCGAGACCAAAAATTTAGGAAAACAAGGGAAAAGAGTGAGGGAGAAGGCATACCAACAGGGAAGGATGAAGAGGCGAAGCCTCCTAAAGCAAGACCTTCATCCCGAAACCAAAAGATCGAACCTCGCACTGGACCTCATAAATTTTCCATCCAACACCAGGAGAACGCCCTGAAGGAAGAGGGTGGTATTTCTACCTTGTACGAGACCGGCCTAATAGACGGTCAGATCTAACCTCCCGGAGCACGAACCAGCAAGCGTGTCTGGATCGCCTCCACGAGACAAAGCAGGCCTAAGAGCGGTGGAGCACGACAACCACGAATCCGAAAAGCGGCGGCTAGAACGCACACGAGCGAGCAGGGGATGAGACTTGTCCAGATACGCAAAGATCCAAGCCAAAGGAAGGAAGATCTTCCCACTACCGATTCGGAGAAGCCTCTACTGTTGGAGACGGTCGCGACCCATCGAGAATCAAATCATAACTACCCAAAGGAAATCCACCAAAGCAACGCGAACGAGACAAATCTACGAGAATCATCACCGGCAGCAGAGGGAAAGTCGTCCCACGACCAAATCTGGATCATCCCGTGACAGAGCACCTAAAAAAGAACTGGGAAGAGAAAGGTTAAGGCTTTTGAGCGTGGGGGTTCAGAAGATGGAAGAAGAGAAGGAGCCAAAGAGTTCTGAACGGAGGAAATGTCTCCCACATCAGATCTGATCGGAGAGGCAAACAGGAAGATAAGGATGCGAAGGAAACGGGTTTGAACGAGAGAGAAGAGGTTGGGGAAAGAAAAGGGGATGAGCTTCGCCGATTCCAGCCATGACCGGAGCCACAGTCGTCACCGGCGAAGCCCATGAAGAAGAAGAAGCGGTATTAGGGTTTTGGTTCTAGAAAGATGTGAGACTCTCTCTCTCTAGAGAAGCTATTTCAGGCTTTTGTTGATGCTAATACTACTTGTTAATAGTCTGATTCAGTCTCTACATTCTCCAATCCTTTGAACTAAACGCATGTTAGAGTTTTGCAAATACTCGTCTTTTCAATGAGTTTGGGATCCGATTGTCCATGCTAACACACATTTAGCATCTAAAATAGCTCGCTCTGGACTCAAATCTCCCAATCCTTACAACTCCGGAAAATAAAAAGGTATTTTTTTTCTGTGAGGGAAACATGATTAGTTAAGGGTTTTTACAATTTCCTCAAATAAAATACATCTATTACCCAATTGTTTTGCAATTAAATATCTCACATTAAAAAACTAAATCAACTTCATTCCATATCCAGAAATTCCGAAAGGGACAATATCATAAAGCACCATATAAGTATACACCAAAAGCAAATAACACTCTAACCTACAACTTCATCATCCGACTCATGTATATACCATAAAATTATCATCCTTTGAATTTCTATTAGTTTTCTATCTTTTAATCAAAAAATACCCTTACTATTATACCCTAATAAATCACTACCTCTCAAAGAATTATAAAAATGCCACTCATTCTTATCAAATTTACGAAGTTGCCATTGTATAGTTTTTTTTTCCAATAATTCTTAATATAGTATTTACTGTATTTTTTTAATTATTTAAAATTAAAAAAAATCATTACTTTCATAAAATCAGTTTTATTATTAAATTTTTTTAATTTTCATAAATTATTTTTATATCCTTAATTGATTGTTTTCCTTTTATATTTTAGATTTAATTTTAGTTTTTATATAAATATATTTTTTTAAATAAAAAAATCAGATTTAAATAAATTTTTAATCTTTTCTAAAAAAAATAGAAGTATTTAAGTAATATAAATTTTTAATAAAAATGGTTTTCTTAATTTAATACATATTTAATTCTTTTATATATTTTTTTTCAAAATTGTCAATAACTGAAATTCATATTTTAATAAACTAATTTAACTCTTTAATTCTTAAGAACTCTTTCGTTTTAATTTTTTTAAATTCTTTATTTCTTTAAAAAAAATTCTCAAGACTCATCCTCTTTTTTTCTAGAAAGACATGAAATTTCTCTTTCTCATCAATTTCTCTTGCTGCAAGCCCCAAACTTTATCTGATAAAAAAACTAATAAAGAACCATTGATAAGACTCCAATCACTACGTTAGAGACAAGAAAAAACTAGAGCTCGTAAACCTTAAGCCATGTGCTCATGGATTTACTCCATACTCGCACGCTAGTCGTGCATTCCTTCCGAGGAAACCCTACCCCCGCCTACGTCGACATCAGCACATCCACCCGTCGCCCCTATGGCCACCGTCCTTGTCTCCTCATAATTTTCACCCCCAATGAAGGACGGACAGACAATCCCACCACCACGTCCCTTCATGGAAGTGGTTAGCCCTTTAAAAGGGCGTCAAAGAGGAATCTGAAACCCTTCATGGTCCCTTCGTCGACAATGAAACCAACTCTGCCTTTGCTGCACCCCTCTGTGGCAATCATGCCTTTTTCCTCGTCTTCGAAAATCCCACGAGCCCCACTAAAGAGGGGTCGACCACCCAAAACCCTAATTGTGTCGGCTGCAAGTAACAGGTCGCCGTATCCTCCTTCCCTTGGTGATGATCCTACATCACCACGATGTGTCGTTCCGGTGCATGCACTGTTGGGTCTCGAGGTAGGGTTGGAGATGAACCAACTCGCAGCGGAAAATCAATGAAAACCAAGAGACGATTAAACCATGAAACAACTAACAAAGAATGGATTCACAAGAGAAAAATTCAGCACTATTTCTTACCAAAACAAGAACACCGGTTAACGAATGATTGGCTTGAGTCTCCAAGACGCCTACGTATCCACATGGGAATCAAAGCCACGTAGTTCTTCTCTTTGAGGACTCAAGAACACAAAAATGGAGGTGGAAACTAGCCAAACCCGAAATGGCCATGGAAGAGGGAGAGAAAATGTGTTTCCTATTCTTGTCTTGTGTTTGTTATGTTGAAAAAAGATGACTTAAACATAACAAAACTCATACTTGTCCAACTAAAGGCATGGGACAAGTATGGTGTCAAGTAAGGTGTAAATAGGACAAAGTATGGCAAGACAAGATTGGGTTAGGTGGTGAATCACCAACACCTTAATCCTTGTGAGGTGATATGCTCGGTAAATAAAGTTAAGCATGCAATTCTAAAACACAGAATTAATCATGCATAAACTAAACCAAGCATAAAGCGATAAATATGCACATAATAGCCCCCTAAACTAACTCCCACTAGCTTCTTGAGCTCCACCGACTCCAAGCCGATGCCAACACCCGACAAGCCACCAAATGACCTTTTCGCCCTTTCTTCATCTTGAGTAAAATATTACAATTTAATACACGACTCGCAGGTCGGGAATAAATAAATATTACAAACAAGTGGTTCGACGACCACACCTTGAAAGAATAATTACACGCTAACACTAACGGCTCGCAGGCCGTGAAAAGCGATAAATAATTAAATTGAGCTCGGGGCTATTATGTACACCATGCCAACATCACATCACACATCATGTTATCAAACAAGCATGTTATCAAGCATCATGTGATTTTCCGGTTTTAATTAATAGCCAAGTTTCGAAATTTTTTGATGCTCGGTTTATCGAAACCGTTCAAAAATGAAACTTTTGAACATTTGATCTTCGAGTTCGTCATGACGGTTCCAAACTCGTCATAACTAACAAAACGGTTTAGCCTTGGCATATCAACCATCCAATGGTCATGCTTGGCCTAGCTCCGTCCAACGGAGCCCCGTTCGGTCCCGGTTTCGGCTCCCCGAGAGTCCCGCTCCCGAGACCCGAAAAATCAAATTTTTTTCAAAATTTCCAGATTTGAAATAATTTTCAAAAATTCATTTTACGTGCATTAAATCCATAAACAAGTATTTAAAACATGTTATCAAACAAGTTAGCAAAACAACATGCCAAAAACGAAACTTTCAAGCAAAACCGAAACTTTGAACACCGTCTTGTGAATCCCGAAGGTAGCACGGCTCTGATACCACTGTTGGGTCTCGAGGTAGGGTTGGAGATGAACCAACTCGTAGCGGAAAATCAATGAAAACCAAGAGACGATTAAACCATGAAACAACTAACAAAGAATGGATTCACAAGAGAAAAATTCAGCACTATTTCTTACCAAAACTAGAACACCGGTTAACGAATGATTGGCTTGAGTCTCCAAGACGCCTACACATCCACATGGGAATCAAAGCCACGTAGTTCTTCTCTTTGAGGACTCAAGAACACAAAAATGGAGGTGGAAACTAGCCAAACCCGAAATGGCCATGGAAGAGGGAGAGAAAATGTGTTTCCTATTCTTGTCTTGTCTTTGTTATGTTGAAAAAAGATGACTTAAACATAACAAAACCCATACTTGTCCAACTAAAGGCATGGGACAAGTATGGTGTCAAGTAAGGTGTAAATAGGACAAAGTATGGCAAGACAAGATTGGGTTAGGTGGTGAATCACCAACACCTTAATCCTTGTCTTGCTTACTTAGTACTAATTAGTCAAGACTTGATTAATTAGTTCCATGGGCCTTGGTTGCATGGGCCTTTCATGGGCCTCTTGGAACATGGCCCGTGGCCATTTCCAACGAGGTCCCGTGATTCGCTCATCGCCTCCATGCCTTCCATACCGGAAATGTCCAACATTATCCGACGCGATCAATCCCAAGACTCCAAGCCTTGTCTCGATCCGTAAAGTCCTATTCACTTACGGGCACATGATCCAAAACCCAGTTTTGGTCATGTCCCGAGACAACTCCCTTTTGTCCATTCTCCATAAATGTGTCAATAAGTTTCATCCCCCGGTGTGACCCTTAGGTTTATGCATGTCAATAGATCAACGTAAAATCCCATTTTACTTGATCCTATTTAAGTGGCAACTAACGAGACTTTAGTATTGCCTGACACTACATAACGAATCGACCCTGTCGATTCTAACCTTTCCGTCGTCCCTGTCATTATCCTTTTATCTCCGATATCCTGATTGAGATAAGGCATAGAGCCGTCATCCTTATTATTCTCAATCACCGTTCCTTGATATGTGAGATGACTGAAGATATGATACCCAGTATCATGTGCATGGCCATGCTATTCTTTCAATCACTCTCGATCAAGCGGCCGAGAACCGATATCTTTCCCATACCTCAGTATGAGGGATAAATCCCTTAGCCGCCTTTCGTGTCACTCATGTAGCCCGTCCCCAAGCCAATCCTGGCCGTTATGGAAGCCCTGTTACGGACAACGTTAGGCTCAGGTCAAACTCAGTTGTTGACTACATAGCGATCACAAAGACTCCTTGGTCTAAGGATACATGACAAGCTACAACACTGAATATGTTCATGACTTAATCTATGGCACATATTCAGGGCGGGTCGTCCAATATCATGTCCCACATGATATCTATGATCAGACTCCGGAATCCCATTCCAATGACTAACAGAACGTAAGCCATAAAGAGCCATCTTTCATACTAGTCGCTTCTAGTGAAGCTTTGTTGACTAGGGACCCATCGAGTGTGATCTATCTCGATCTATGGTTCTATTCGCATGGTGGGCATAGATCAGAGCACACATCGATATATTACTCCAACACATAAGTAATATAAAGCCGCTTTAATTTTATTGCTAACGATGATATATACATTTGGACATTTATGATTGAGCTACGGGCACTAAGACTAACATGCACCACACCTAGCCTTCTGTATCATGATCCGTGCCTGCGAAGAAAGGCTTCTCGCCGTGCGGTCAGTTCCACTACCGAATACAGATCGTATACTGATCATCTCCTCCCTCCCTACTATCCCAGCGTGCGTTAGGAGGGCACGACCCAACACCGCCAAAGGCCGTCCATGCTCCAGCTGTTCTGATCCCGCCTAGCTTGAAGGTCTACCCGATGTCGAGTCTTCAAGAGAGTCTTTCTACCTACTCGATTGGGGAGGAGGAAGTCATGGAGATTTTGGTCCTCAATGCGGGCGTGGATCTAAGGGTGCTGGCTCGTCAGTAGTTTGGACTAATCAGGAACCTCATGGCCTCGCGTCTTCCCCAGAAGGAAACCCTGTTGAGGATCATCAACGACACGTGGGGAAGTTCAACAGCAGGACTGGTCATCAGAGACATCGAGCCAGCGGTCTTTGGCTTCTACTTTGAAATTGCAGAGGCTCGCTCTTGGGTTCTGGGTAACGAACCGTGGTGTTTTGATGGACACTCTCTCCTACTTGGCGACCTCGACTCACTGACCAGAGACCTCCCAACCCTGAACCGACTACAACTGTAGGTCCATACCCACGGTATTCCACCGTTGGTGAGGACGAGGAAGACGGGGGAGATGATTGAAGAGTCACCTTGGGTTCCTATGTGGACACGATCTATGATAGAGGGGGGGGGGGGGGGGGAATGTTGGGGCAGCCGGTCAAAGTACGCTTCTGGAACTTTGTTGATCAGCCCCTCCGCTGGAGCATCCTATTACGGTTCAAAGATTTCCGGGAACCGGTTCAGTGCTCTCTTACCTACATAAAACTGCCAACCTTATGTGGAAATTGTGGTCATATTGGCCATGGTCTGTAGGCATGTGATCGGGAGATACCAGGGGTCCCTCTCTTTGACAAGTTGCTGCTGAAGTTCCATCAAGATAAGACGACTAGGCGGTATGCTACTGACTGGGGAAAATCTCCCTAGCACCCTCCAAGTTTTTTCTCGTTGATCTCGGCTATCCCACTTAAGACCCCGCCATCTCGAGGAATTGGGTCAATTGTAACCCCGCATATCACACCTAATCATCAAGATGTGGTGGAGCAGCGGGGAACGCCTAGGGTATCGACTGCACCTCTTGGCATTTAGCGTGCCTCATCTGGGACGCTGCACCCAATTAGGACGGGTCAAAAGAGGGACACTGTAGGAGAACACCGGGAGGATCAGGCAAGGGCTGAGAAACATCTCTTCTAGGAGGAATGAAAAGAATTCATGGCTTCAGAGACTGGTCCTAGGAGGGCTCCCTGGTTAGAACTTGGCCTCCCTTTGAGACTAACGAATTCAGATTCGATCGCACTATATAGAGTATGCAGCGTTTAGGAAACACTTTGAGTAGTATTCGTCGGTTTCATCTTAATTTATCTTTAGTTTGCCTATGTGGCTTTTCCAACATTGTTTGTAACAGTTTACATGTCCTAGAGTTTTTTGTACTAAAACCTTTTGGGGATCTATACAGTGTAATGAATCTCTTTATATATTAATGAAATCTCTACACCTTTTAGTTTAAAAAAAACAAACCTTAAACAAACTTCAAATACCCAATATTGACCGCTTCAATTTAAAGAAAAAAAATTCAAACCTTTTCAGATCTGATTAAACAATGGTGGAAGGAACAAAAATATAATATGTCAATGTTTCAGATATGCGGATGGTGGGCTTCACCCATGACTGGGAGCCACCTCCAGCTCCCAGATCCCCACAACCCATACTCGAACCCTTAAAGATAGAGAAATAAATGTAGAAGGAGGAGAAATGACAATTTCCTAAGTTGATTTGGAGCTCTTCCGGAGAAATTGAAGCACGTTAGAGACAAAGATCTCATCGAAGCAATCGAAGCACGGTGTCTACTCCGTCCCTAACTCTGCCGCCCTCTCTCCTCTGTCCGCCGCCCTTCTTTCCTCCCTTACAAATATATAGACGGATAGGTTTAAAAATATGTAGAAATAGTTCGGAGATGTGTAAAAATGGAACTACTATAAATAAGGATAAGTAGACTTATTTATTTATATAATTTATATTATTTTTATTTATTAACTGTATTATTGAATTTGTTTGAATATTGAGGGGTATTTTTGTTTTTAAATGAAAAATCAATAAATATCAAACGATAATAATGTTATAATATATACTTATGACGAATGATAAACTAATAAACTAAAATATTATTTACTTTGAGTGTATATTTATTTATATAGTGCTTTATAATATTACCCTATTACTAAATCAATTAGTGGTAAACAAATTCTTCTTCAGTTATTAGTTTCAAAAATAACACAGCATGTACGAGATTTTTATAGGGTTTGACGGAAACTCTCTGGCGGTTAGGGCTTAGGCCAACCGTTGCACGTTTTTTGGTGATCAATCACCATGGAGATCCTATGGGATTGGTCATGGTTCATGTGGCTATGCAAGGGTTGTTTGCAGGGCTGGCTTGGAGAGGTTATAAGGAAAAGCTTCAGACTTCCGTCGTCGGTGGGATTTTATGGTAATGAGCTTTCATGGTGGTGTGGGTGAGTGTTTCACCATGGATGTCACTTATTCTTTGCTCAAGATGTAGTTGGTATGGTGTTGCGGGGTTGGTGTTTTTCAGGTTGTGGTCGACGATAAAATAAGGGATAAAGAGCTTTTGGTCATCGGTGGTGATGGACGCGACACCGACAACAGGGGGGACGGGGGTCCACGGTGTCATTCTATTGGTGGAGAACAGATTGACCTCGTACAATTGGTTATGCCATGCGGCAGAGGGAGGGGCGAGCTAATAGTGAAGTACAGGGTCGTTGATGATGATGCACGAAGGAGCTGAGCCAATAACGGAGGGACATGGCAACAACGGGGGTCGATGCATGATTTCTCCGACGAGGTTTTTCAAGGTGGCTATATGCTCGGCGTGTGTTGGGATGAAGAGGTGTTTGGGTGGCCGGTCATCGATGGTGGCGGGCGGTGCAGAACATCAGGACATTGTCGGTCAAGGTGACACCGGGGTGATCTCGGACGGGCAAGACGACAATGATATCAGTGGCGGAGGACAAAGTGGAGACAGCGGGAGTAGTTGGCCAGTGCTTCAATCCACACCTGTTATTCGTCTTACTGTACGGTAAAAAGGTACCGCAAGGACCTGGTCCTTAGTCAACGACATGAGGTAGCTGTCTGCTGGTAATGTTCGGACGTTCAATGGTCCGATGTTAATCTTGAGTATTGACTCAAAGGGGCATGTGGAGTCTAATGGAGGGACACCACAAACGGCGAGGGGCGTAACACACCCTCGACTCGACCAATGAGGACTTCGTGGTCCAGTAAGGGGTCTGTCGGTAATACCGCCTCATTGGACGTAGGGTGACATCAATTCCACCAAGTACTGGTGCGACATTCTTCATTGAGATCGGGAACCAACAATTTTACGTTTTTAAAGACCCTTATTATCATCAGAGGGGGGACGACGTTTGCTGGTTCTTCGGAAGAATGCATAGTCCAATTGAGTCATTTCAACCCCTGGTTACAGGGCTGCCCAAGCCGTCACTCTTGGGTTTCAGTATTCTAATAGAGCACATCCCATAGTCGATTTATGTCTGATCGGATCATAGGGTTTACTCGGCCCTACCCCTAGTTTTCAGCCGTTGTACCGGTTGCCTTGACCACTATCGCAACATTCCCATATTAACACTCTTGAAACACTTCGATAAAAGAGTAACTTTCAATTTATTAGTTGTCTCACGATATGTGTATCTATTATTTTGCATACTTACAATAATTTTAATCGTTAGTTGTCTTTGTTGTATAATCAGTTATGAAATTGTACTAACCGGTAACCACATAGTCTCTCTACTTGCTACAGTGTCACTACTGTAGCGTCTTCTTCTCCAAGCTATTGCAACTACTCTGATCTCCTCCTTCACTGTTCTTCACCTCTGATCAACTCAACGCTTTCCTCTCCTCGGATCTGGGAGCTTCTCTACCGCTACAGATCCATTCACTTCACTCCTTCTCCAACAATGTTAACCTTGGAAGAAATTACTGGCAACCCAAAGACTACAGCTACTCAACCCTTGGCTCCACTCAATGTTGTTGCCCCTTCACCACTTGTAGCCAAACTCCCAAACACTGCCTCCTCCTCCTCAATTGGCCCACCTCCTGGCTTCGAAAACCAGACGATCAAAGCCAGGCGCCGGAGATTTCTCCCGGCCCCTTCTTCCTCCTCTGATCATACTCAGGAGTACTCTCCGGTGGCTGCACCAAACACATTGATGGGCAGAAGCAGTTCTACGACAAACACTTCAAACCCCTCCTCTCTGGACCCGATTCAACCCCCTCTCCCTCAAAGTTCTCAGAGCCTGCCAAGATTGCTCTGCCTCTTCTGCCCCAACCACCATTTGTTTCATCTGAGAAATACTACAAACCCAAATCAGTTGGGATTTGGAGACAGGTTCCAACTGTTCCCACTGCCAGGAACAGAGACCAACCTCAACAAAAAAGCACTGATAATGGGTTTGTTGCTTACATCCACAACATCCCTCCCAGAGCAACCCATGAATGGGTTATGAACCTTTTCGATGAAGTTGGAGGCATCTTGAAAGTAAATCTACCTGTCAATCCGAGCAAACTGGGCAAGAGATATGGATTCTGTTACTTTAAGCTACACAAACAACTCCTTCAAGCCATCTCACTCTTCAATGGCTACACCACCAATGGCTTCAAACTTTATGTTACTAAGGCTAGGATCAATCAAGATTATAATAAGA
Source organism: Erodium maritimum (assembly GCA_963921825.1). Lineage (NCBI taxonomy): Eukaryota > Viridiplantae > Streptophyta > Magnoliopsida > Geraniales > Geraniaceae > Erodium > Erodium maritimum. Next base: position 22,521,437 of record OY997590.1, read on the forward strand.
GGCCAGGGCTACAGGACTTCCAACCTCCTTCCAACCAAGGCTCTGTGGTTTCTTCTGAACAAGCCTTTATGCAAAAAGCCCACTTGGCAATAGCGCTTAACAATCACTCTGCTCATTCCATTCTCAGAGATCTAACTATGGAAGGGGTATGTGAGGTGCAGGAAAAGGATGTGGGCAACAAGGTACTTTTGATCCATTATGAAAGCCTGGAGTTAGATGAAGAACTGATGAAAGACAATGGAGCTTGGCTTCAAAATTGGCTCTCTTTCATCCCTGGGAAAGAAAGGCTTTGTATTGATGGTGGCCATTTCGTTTGGGTCAAAATAAGTGGCATCCCATATCATGGTTGGTGTGAAGAAACGTTTGCTGCAGCAATTTCTGACTTTGGCTCCTTCATTTACACTCATCCAACATCTCAAGCTGGCTTATTGGTTGATGGGGCTATAGTACTAATGCACACTACTCATTTCCCTCACATTTCCTCCCCAACAACAGTGACTCTTGGTACACAACTCTTCCCTCTTTGGGTACAAACCTTAAATACCTCAGACATTCCTCTATCAATGGAAGCTTAGATACATTCTATTGCGGATTCTGATTCTGAGTCATCAATACCAAGCTCACACTCTGAGGAACAACAATCCTCTCAGTTAGGTGGAACAATCACACCAACCTTGGACCCTCACACCCAACCTACTCAGCCAGATGCCATTAATTCCTCTGAGGTTCCAAAGGATTTGAATGCTCCTGATCAGGTTTTAAATGCTCAGTTTTATGATGGAGTTAGCACAGCTCGACCCAAATTCAAAGGTTCTTCAAGCAAGGGACACATTTCCAACTCAGATCATTTTATCAGTTTGGATTCCTCTCAACAATTACTGCATAATCAAAATCTGGTGGTGTTAGACTCGTTCGACAAGGATCAAACAATTGAGGCTGTAACCAGTCCCAAATTCGGTTTCAACAGTGCTCATTCACAGTCTCCTCTAACCACACAACAAGCAACAACTCCAGTCACAATTCAACCAGCACAACCACCCTTACTCTCAGCAAGTACAATGGCACATCAAAGTTTAATGTTGCGTGAGGCCCAAAATAAGTCCTCCCATTTTTCTGATATAGCAAACACTTTGGGAACAACAACATTAATTGAACTTGGCATAAAAGAGGTATTTTCAGCTCCTCCATCAACTCCATATCAGTCCTTACAACTGCAAAGAGAAGCCCTTGGACTGGAGATGCTATCCAGTAATAACCCCTCCCTCAAACCTATCTCAACTCATCTGACACAAGATCCCTCAGATTTTATTGATGAAGACATTTCAAAATTCCCTCCTCTCTCCAATCAAAAAGCAAAAGGAAAAATCAGAAGAAATAAAATTGCAGCTGCCACTCCCCATTTGTATGCAACTCGATCCAAATTGAAAGAAACTGCTACTCCAAAATAATTCATCTCTAAAGGGCAACTAAACGAGGCTAAAAAAGCTTGGACCTTTGGTAAGGTTATTGGCTTATCTGCAGATTGCAGTGAGGAGTTAATTTTGCAGGAGATTGCTTCTCTTGATGATGATAGAGTAGATGCTGATGATCATCATCCTGAGTCTACTGATGAGGGTGCCTTAGCTTTGGCTGTGGGAAGTGTTCCCACTCCTCTTTCTCTCATTTAACCTACCATATGAAGATCCTCTCATGGAATTTGAGAGGACTCTCCTCCTCACAGAAGAGGAGATCTTTGGGTGACGTGCTACGCAAGCAACAACCAAGTATGCTTCTAATCCAGGAATCAAAATTGCTATCCCCCTCTTCTTCTTTTCTCAGATCCTGTGGTTTGATCTGGGGTTGGGAAATGGACTTTATTCCCTCCAATGGTTTATCTGGTGGTTTGATAATGTGCTGGAGATCAAACTTCTTTCAACTATCTACAGTCAAGAAATTAAATGGAGCCATGATTTGGTTGGGAAATTTCAAAGACTTTGGTGAATATTGTTGCATCAAAAACATTTATGCCCCATGTGACAGAAGAAGTAGAAGAACCTTATGGTCTGAAATTACCTCAGAGATCAACTCATTAGTCCCTCTTCCAATGCTAGTATTAGCTGGTGACTTTAATTCAGTGCTCTCCCCAGAAGAAAGAACAAGCTCAAGAGCCTCTAGGAGAGACATTCTTCTTTTTCAAGGCCTTCTAGACAGTTTAGCTCTTATTGATTTTCCTCTCACTGGTGGAAAATACACCTGGTTTGACACTGGTTCTAAAGCCTCAAGGATAGACAGGTTCCTTGTTTCCTCTGACTTCCTAGCCAAATTCAACAACCTCACACAAAAATGCCTCCCAAGGTGCATCTCTGATCATAGGGCCATAACTCTTTTTGAGGAACAATTGGATTGGGGGCCAAGGCCATTTAAGTTCTTAAATATCTGGTTAGAAGATACTAGATTCTTCCCTGCAGTACAACAATTCTGGTCTTCATTTCAAGTCACTGGACAACCACATATTATTCTTTGGAAAAAGCTCAAGTTACTCAAGGAAAAGCTAAAGGAATGGAATTCTCAGATCTATGGCCACCTAGATACTGATATAGCTACTCTCAGATCAGATCTTGACAACTTAGATGTTATTGTGGAAGATAAAGCCTTAACACCTACTGAAAATATTGAGAAGGGTTCCAAAAGAGCAGAGTTGATTTACAAACTCAAACAACTTGCAAAACTCTGGAGCCAAAAGGCTAGAAGGAAATGGCATCATGAGGGGGACAAGGGTTCTAAATACTATCATAGAATAGCCAATTATCAAGGGTCCAGGAAGAAAATCACTCAGATACTGGTAGATGAGGAAATGCTGGATGATCCTCACTCAATCAAACAAGCTGCAGCAGACTACTTTGGGGCCATATTCTCTGAACCAAATCCCAACCACATCAATCTAGATCTCATGCATTTCAATTCCATTACAGAAGACCAAGCTTCTGACCTGGAGAGACCCTTCACTGACCAAGAAATTCTCTTGGCAATAATGTCCTGCCCTGGTGATAAGGCTCCTGGACCTGATGGGTTCACCATCAAGTTCTACCAGGTTTGTTGGCCAATAATCAAAGATGATCTACTCAACTTTCTGCACTACTTTCACTTGTCAGGACACTTGGGAAAATGCCTCAACTCCTCCTTCTTCACTTTGATCCCCAAGAATGATACCCCTCTCACTTTTGGAGACTACAGACCCATAAGCCTCACATCAAGTCCTTACAAGATTCTATCCAAGCTATTAGCAACAAGATTGAAAGTTGTGGTTAGCTCTCTGGTGGGGTTTGAGCAAACTGGTTTCATAGCTGGAAGACAGATTCTAGATGGGGTCCTTGTTGCCAATGAAGTATTACACAAAATCAAGAAATCAAAAATTCAAGCTTTATTGTTCAAAGCTGACTTTGAGAAAGCCTTTGATAAGGTCAACTGGATGTTCATAATAAAATTACTTGCCAAGATGGGATTTGGTCTTCTATGGAGAATGTGGATGATCTCATGTTTCAAAGCTCATATCTCTATCCTGATAAATGGATCCCCTTCCTCAGACTTCAAAATCTTTAGAGGCATTAGACAAGGTTGCTCACTCTCCCCCCTCATATTTGCACTGGTAGCTAAGGCTCTAAACCAAATAATGAAGAATGGGCTACTACATGATCAATTCCAAGGCATTTCTCTGGGAGAAAATTGTCCAACATTATCACTACTCCAATTTGCAGATGACACCATATTCTTCATCCAAGCATCCCACCAAGGAATCCATCACTTGAAGAATGCCCTCTCATTATTCAGATTATCTTCTGGGCTCAAGGTCAACTATAGCAAGTCCTCACTAATCCCCCTCAATTTGACAGCAGAAGAGGGCCAAATTTATGCAGACATTCTGGAGTGTACATATGACTCCCTACCTCTTCCTCATCTTGGCTTCTCTTTAGGAGCCAATCCCAAGAGAATTATTACTTGGCTTCCCATTATTCAGAAATTTAAAAAGAGCCTTGGACTGTGGCAAGCAAAATTGCTTTCCTTTGGAGGAAGGATCACCCTCATAAAATCAACCCTCAGTGCCTTGCCCCTCTACTACTTCTCACTGCTCAGAGCTCCAAAATCTGTCATCAAGGAAATGGAAAGATGGCAAAGAAGGTTCTTATGGCATGGGTCAGCTCCCTCAAAGGTGTTCTGCAAGGTGGGCTGGAATCAAGTCTGCAAGGCTAAATCAGCAGCTGGGCTTGGAATTAAAAATCTCAATCTGATGAATATCTCCCTATTGGATAAATGGTGGTGGAGATTTGCCTTGGAAGAAAATTCACTCTGGAAACAAACCATTTGTGCAAAAGTGGGATGGAGTTATAATGAATGGGATCTCTCCAAATTCTCTGAGATAGGCAAACCAAGCTTCATAGCCCATTTCTTAACCCTGTTACAAGATTCAAGATTTGCAGACTGTTTTGGGGATAAAGGTTTAACTTGGGTGCTTGGTAAAGAGAATAGGATACTTTTCTGGCAGGATCATTGGTGGGGAGACATACCTCTTAAGAACCTCTTCCCCAGGATTTACTCACTATCAAATGCCAAAAACAAGTTCATTCAAGCAATTTGGGAAAATGGTTCCTGGGATCTAAACTTAAGAAGATCTCCTTTGGGAAGGGAAGCTCTAGAATGGGGAGCTCTTTCATCCATCCTAAATTCAATACAATTAACTTCAGAGGATGACAAACTTTGCTGGAAGCTAAATGAGAAGGGCTTCTCAGTCAGCAGAATTTACACTTTACTTGCACAACAAGGTAGCTCTGAGGTTGAATGGGCCTCAAGAGTTTGGATGGCTGGGGTCCCTCCTAAGATTTGTGCCTTCTCTTGGCTTGCTTGTCTTGAAGCCATCCCCTCCAAATGCTTCCTTGAAGGGAGAGGAATGGAGCTCCCTCTACATCAACTGATCTGCCCTCAGTGCAATTGGGACCTTGAGGATGGTGCCCACATTCTGTTACACTGCAAAAAGGCTTGGGGTATTTGGAACAGAATTTTCTCTTGGTGGGGGATTACTTGGGTCTGCCCACCTAATGTCAAATTGCTATTTTGCTCTTGGCACTCTCTGGTTCCTGCTAAGCTTATAAGATGCTGGGGAGGCATCCTCCAAGTCACCATTTGGCAAACTTGGCTTGCAAGAAACACTCTCTTATTTACTGGGATAGAAGAATCCATAGATACTATTGTCAATCGAATTATTAACAAGGTCTATGCCTGGGAATGGTCCTCATTTAGTTCTTCTTATCACTTCACAGTCCTTGATTGGGTTAATTCCCCAAGAACTTGTCCCAGAAAATAGACTTTTTGGCTCCTCTTCAACTGGTTATGAGTCTTCTCCTCCATCTACTTATCTTGGGGTTTGGGTTTTGGGCAGGGTCCTTTGGGTGGGTTGGGGGTGAGTATTTAGGTTCTGGTGAGGCGTAACTCCCAATTAGTACAACGATCACAGCCCTCGGCGTCAGTACCGCCGACAACTATCTCCCGGATCCTTGTCGTCTACAAAACACCACCACAAACTGATTTAAGAACAGCCGGAATATACTGTTCATCAGATCCATGAACGTTGCAGGTGCGTTCGGTAGTTCAAAGTCATCACCCAAAACTCGTAATGCTCATAGTATGTCCGGAATACAGTCCTTGCGACGTCCCCCTCTCGGACTCGCAACTGGTAGTATCCGGATCGTAGGTCGATCTTCGAGAAATACGTCGACCCTCTCAACTGATCGAACAAGTCGTCAATTTTCGGCATCGGGCATCGGTCATTCACCGTAACCCGGTTCAGTTTCCGGTAGTCCATACACATCTGAAGCTCTCCACTCTTCTTCTTCACGAAGAGTGCTGGCGCTCCCCACGGCGATGTGCTCGGACGAATAAACCCCTTCTCCCAAAGTTCCTCGAGCTAACTTAGGAGTGACCTTGGGTTTCTTCTCCCTTCTGTGTGTGGGTTCCATCTTGCCTTGAGTGTGGGTTTCTACCTTTGAGTGCTTTTCTTTTGTTTCTCTGCTCTTTTTTCAGGTGATGAGTTTCCTTGGGGCGCAAGGCACTACTCTTCTGTTGCTTCTACTCAGCTTCTCAACTCTGAATCAAGAGCTCATGCCTATGCTGATCTTTTGGTGCCTCTCTCAACCCCACTCCAGCCTCACTTTAGCCTCACTTTCAACTGAGGCTCTAAATTAATTCAACAAAAGCAAACTTCATCAACTACTCAGGGACAACCATGAATCCTTGGCTCTCCCAGATTACTACCGTTGCATCTGCTCTACTTGGATCATCTCTGGACGTTTAGCTGCTTCAACCATTTACTGGATTCTGCATCACAACTTTGAAGATTGACAAGCGCACACTGAAGTTTATTTAAACTACTCTGCCCCCTCTCACTTGGTTCACTATACTCAAAGATGACTGTACTTGTTTACTTAGTTTTTGTCCTCTATCTGTTGCCAGATGGGGGGTTTTTTTGTAACCGTTTTCTATTTCAGAAGAGGGTCTTTAATCTATCGTCTTCGCTGGTAAAAAAAAGAGTTCTTTTTATTAATATATCACTCTAGCTACTGGATAAAAAAAGTGGTAAAGAATCTTAAAAAAAACCGTCAGCCTATAGTCTAATTCTCAGTAGGGGCAATTGTGTAATTCAAGCAAGTCCACCCATGCATCTCCCAGGCCCAGTCTGGTTCCGGTACCTGCTGCCCTCCCAAGTTAAACTTGTTCTCACCACTTCAGTCTATTATCGGGCATCCGAGGTGATACGTGTTTGTTTCTCATTAGTTTCCATCTTAGGAACTCGAAACCTGCAGTGCGGCTTCATACCACTGGATCTCTCTCGTCCACTGAGCTATGGATAATGCCACGTCAAAGGGCAACGAAAAAAAGAGACCAGGTGTTACGATGACGCCACCTCAACGGAATATTCCTCGGCGACGGACCATTTCTTCGGACATTTAGCCCTTTTCCCGAAAACTATATATTCTTCTCATTCTGCCCATCTCGTGCCCTAGAAATCCCCAATCCGCCTCTCACCAACCCCACTTTCCTTCCCTTCACTTTCTCGCTCCAAATCCACTTGTTTCTGCTCATTTCACCGCCCAAATCTGTTCATTATCCTCTAGAGACGGTTCATATCCGGTGCTCTACGACTATTTGGTAGAGAAATCGAGTGTTTTTGGTGTAACTTTGATATGAATGAGTTCCGATTCGTGTTGTGGTGATGGATGCGGTGGAATTGCCGTACCCGGTGGATGTGGCGGCCTCCAAGCTCATGGGTTCGGAGGGATTTGGTAGAGCTGGAGTGACAGTGGAGGATGAGGAGACTCGAGATTCAGGCGATGTTCCGATTGTTGTAAACCGTACAGAGCGATGCTGCTCGTTGGCGAGTCAGAAAGGTGATTTTCTGGTCCTTTTAGCTATTGACCTGTCCTGTGTTTTGGTTTGGTCATTTGCAAAAGAGCATGGTGTTTTTAGGTATTTAGGAATCCAAGAAAAGCAAGAAAGGAAAGGGGCTGCTCTATTTATTTGTATTCATGTGATATCTGGTTAGTGTGGATTTTCATGGAGTCTTCTGTCTGCATGTAATTTCCAGTAATCTGAATTAGTTAACCCGTTTGAGGGATTAAAGAGGTTATAAACCAGTGTTTCAATGTGTGTGTTTTTGGTTGTAGGATAAGTTGTTGATTGATTTCCATGGCTGGACAGGATTTAGTAGTATGACTCTTGATTTAGTATCCAAATTGGAGTTTATCCGAATAAGCTAATAGCTGCAACTTCATATTGGCTCCACAAGCAATTGATTGTTCGATTGAAATATTTCAACGTTGTCCCATGCAGTTACGATGATTGCTTTGCCGCTAGTGAGTAACTGAAGCATGCCACTTTTCCTGTCTTAACACTATATTGCTATGTTGGGATTTATCTTATTTGAGCTTTCAACATTTATTTTTCGGGTTCTTGTTTTGGGGAAATTTATACTATTAATTACATGCTTCTTAACGTCGTGAACTATGGTATTTTCATGGCTTAAGGTTCTGCGAGAAGAATAGCATTCTTCCACTTGCATTATGTAGACTAACCCATGAATTAGGTGTGCTAATGAGGCAAATTTAAGGGTGATTATAATACTTCACGAGTTATATATCCACCTTGACTTTAGATTACAGAATGTGTGGTTGAAGCCCTGAATGAATACTACAGATCTTCAAGTCATGCAACTTAAGTTTATGTCATATTGTATCATTATTTGTTCTTTTTTAGGGGTAACTTTACTAACACACCCTCATGACTTTTGATTTTCAAAAAACCTTGAATAGGTGATGGGTTATCAGGAACTGTCACCTTTCGTTTTTTCTCATAAAACACGGTAATTTTTCTCAAAAACTATTAGAGAAAGAACTCAACTAAAAGCTCAAAATAATAGTTGAAGGCTCAATTATAATTTTATACTCCAACACTTGCCCTCCTGGACAAACCTGTTTACGAGTTTGGATGTGAATTATTTAGAAAAAGAGAGAGATAAGGGTTGAGGCCTATTAGGGGCAACAGAGAAATTATACTTTTTTTGTAGATAGTGGGATTCGAATCTGTGTTCGTGAGGAACCTGACTCTGATACATATTAAAAAGTCAACTCAACTAAAAGATTAAAATGATAGTTGAAAGTGTTAAAACCCCGATCCAACCCAAAAGCTCAAGCTAACGGGTGGAGGCATTAATATGTTCGTCAAGTGATCAATTCATCATTTCAACAGTCCCCCTCATGTGCGGGCCTAGCACGCACACTAGGGCACCTAAGGGAGGTTCATGCCAACTAGGGCTGACTCACAGGCCTAAACCAGCTCTGATACCATGTTAAAGCCCGATAACCCTCAACGATCTTTTATCAGTTTCTTTTATGAATTATAATTATGAAAAGGTGAGGGGTGATTTTATGAAGGTGACAGTTCGTTTTAAAAAATTAAGGGTCTCCGAGGGTATGTAAAAAACGTTTTCCCTAGTTTTATATTACTCTTACTTATGAGTTATGTCATGCTTAAAACAATGTTATATTTTGACCATCAGTATTGGTGTAAATGATAATTGTGCCTTTATACTTTCCTCCACTTCAGGGGATGTAGTTATGTCAGATGGGACAAGTTGTACTCACTCTTCAGAGTCAGCCATGTTGGATAGGATTCCGGACACCGAACTTATCAGGAATTCTAGTAAGTTGCCCAACTTTCTGGATGAACATGTGTCAGAGCAGGTTCATTGTAGGGGCAGTAATTATCTTCCGTGTACTACTAGGCCTGAAGGTGTACAGTCACATCAAAAATCGGCAAAAATAACGAGAATCAATAGTCTGTGTTCTATGAGGCAGGGGATTACTCAGCTAGAGTCCACAAGCCTTGCTGGATTTGACGGTGTGAAGGATATACCTGATAGGCTTGAATCATATCCATCAAAATGCTCCTCTTCTGGTATTATCTCATTCCATAAAACTCAAGCAATACCTTTTCTACTGACTCTGGTATGGCCCTGTATGATTCAACTTGCAGGTGTTTGCGCTCATAACGTCTTGAATAATGATAGCAGAATGGTATTGTTTAAGGGAAATTTACGGATGTGGACATGAATAAATGCGCAAATATGTGGATCCATAAGTTCGTATACACCTTTATTTTAATTCAACACTCAACTTTAACTTTTCACGTAGATATTAGGGACTTGAATAGGCATAAAGTTTTGGATTCTTTGAAGGGAGGTTTAAGAAGTACATTAATCAGCCTATATGTTTACCTCTCAAGTCCAATGAAGCAGATGGACAATATTTGGTTTTTCTTACTCTGCTACCTTTCTCTTTCTTATGTCGTTAATGACGTAGAATTTTCTTATGCATATAGATTTTGGTCAATAATCTAACGTGGTCCAATTTCTTTTGGAACATCCACCCCTTAATTTTGCGATTCACCATCTAACTTTGGGCTGTTATTCTTAACATCTGTTTCTTTTGTGCATAATCATATATGTTCCAGAAAAAAATCAATTGGTGAAGCAGAAGAACCTGCTACATAGAAAGAGAAGTGAGAAGCGTTGTCCAAGAGTTCCTGTAAAGGGTAAATATGACTCGTCCCCACTGAAAGGTGGCTCAGCTAGCTTGAGTGCTGCTTCTGGTGGAAGCAACTTCCTCGGTATGACTTTGTAGCAACAATAGTTTGAAATATCTTCTTTCTCCTGTTGCTTGATTAGTTTCATTGGCATGCATTCATGTTATGCCGCTCTTCTGTGCAAATTGCTATTTTTTACCTATAGTTTAGTTTACCATATATGATAGTGCATCTTACCAGGCTTGTCTAGTATGAGACGTATGGAGAACTTAGATAATTTGAGTCTGTTGGAAAACCATAGCCCTCTTTTTCCTTTAGATCTGCTGATGTTTGCATGGGCTTTATTCACTCTGTTGGTATGAGCTTAATTGCTACACGTTCCTTTTTTTCTCCTGTAAAGCCACGTGTAAAATGTGGATTTTCCTTCTATCAAGTTCTTGGGAGGTTTTCGACACAATGTGCTTACCTTTCAATTTCACTATCTTTGTTCTGTTTTTGTGTGTGTTTTGTCTCTGTACGCCCATATCTTTCTTCTGTATACATTTTAGAATCATCGTGATTCCCATTACTCACCTTTCAAATATTTCCTTTCTGGACTATGGTGTGAACCAAGCTCACAGCTCTCTTGCTAGTTTATGATTGCATAATAGAAAAAGTACGGCTCCTTAGTTTTACCTCTATGAAATTGTCTCCCGTTCTTGGTTTTGGGCTGTCCTGTTATTTTCCTTATGTTTGTAGTCACAAGAAGTATATTGTACTTATGGCCACATATAGTATCTCAATTCTCTATTTTCTGATGAAACAGTCTTAAATAAATAGATTGTTACTTATGTGTTTGTCTTATTGTTTTCATTACACATTCTTAATTTCAAAATTTCCAACTTATGCTTATGTGGTATTCATGAAAGCACTTGCTTCATTAATTAGGATTATATGGACTCAAGTCAGATGCCCCTCATGTCACAAATCTGTTAGATGACTTCTCACTGATTGGGCTCCTTGATGGCACCTATGAGGCTCCTAGTTTGGGAAAGGGAAAAGGAAAGAAGGAAACAAATATGAATGAAACACTTCTGCTTTCTGTTAGAAAGGCTGGATCAATACTTGAGAACCTTAGGCCTGTACAGCCCCAAAAGTTCACTGAAATAGATTGCTCTTCTTACAAGAAACTTTCCACATGCGTATCGCCTGTTTCATGTGATGTTAGAGAAGAAACCTCCATGACAGACCCAGCTTCAGATTACAAGGTTAGTTCTAACGGACTCTCTAAAAACTGGCCAGTTAATGTAGCATATAAAGATAAAGTGGCATAATATTTGGGATGGTTGATCAATTAGGAAACTTAGCTTGCAATTTGATAATAAATTGGAACGCTCTCTTTCAAAGCATACGCATTGACGAATAGCATTGCCTATTTATAAAACGATATATTTATATATGCAAGTATATAACTTAGAATTGGACAATGATTGTTTCTTGATTCTTTTCTTACAGAAACAGGTATCCAATAGCAAATCTGAAACTCCTGGTGGTGTAGTTGGTTTTCCATTATATCAACCTAGAGATGTTTTGGAGCGCTTAGCACTTCCTCCAACCAAGAATTTGGAGTCATTGCTCCTAGATGCAGCAAAGCCTACTATATCATCAAGGAATGCTCCTGATCCACGACCAGGCAAGCAAGCAACTTGCTGCCCAGTATTGCCAGCTTTTCCTTGGTCATATACTTTTAGTGGACAAAGCAAGACCAATGCTGATATGATTAAGCTATCTTCAAGTAGAAATGCATGCCAAGGTAGATGGGGAAGAATAGGGAACACTCCCGGTGCTCTTGGGGTTGCCACTGATTGTTTTTCCAACTTGGATTCTCTCAAATATGATAATAAATTAATTCTTTCGGACAAAATTGAGCCATGTATATCATGTGGTCTACCTTGGTTTGAGTGGGGTTCATCCTCGTCTGCTCCTCATTCTAAAGCTCACCATGTCCCTTTAGGTAAGGATTTGTTCAAGGTTCAAGGATTTTATGGACTCTGTTGTGTTGTTTAATGAAGACTTTTTTTCTTGAAAATGCAGAAGCTGGAGGAGGTATGAAGTATGAAGGAAATGGTATGGCCTACCTTACTCAAAGTTTGATTTCCTACCTTTAAGTTCGAGTTAATGATTATAATCTCATATTTTTGCTAATGACTATCCTTTTTGTCCTGTGACAGCAGAGAATTGTCCAAGAATCTTAACTGCTGCGCAAACTCTGATGGACATGGCAGCTTTTACTGTGAGGCAAAACAAAGATGGATTAGCAACATGGCAAAAGAAAGCTTCACAAAAGACCTCGAGAGCTCGTAAATCAAGAGCAAGTGAGAAAAATCAAGAAATACCCAAAGCTCCATCTCCATTCCTGGGATTTGACCATCTATCAAGAAGTGCTGATAAGGAACTTCCGTCTAAGAAGCTGAAGCTCTCCATGACCGAGAGAAAAAAGGATCCTGTTGCCAATAGTGTCAGGAAAGGCTCGATTAACTGGTCTATTCCGAGATCGGTTAGATCATCACCGAACAAGTCAGAGGGGGACCCACATTCTTCTACTAACATCACAAAGCTGTCATCTATGCTGCCCCCACCAGCAAGACTCATGGATAAGGCCTTTGAAGGTCATAAAACAAGGACCTCTGTAACAGAGTGGCCAAACAGGGAAAGGAAGGACTTCGTTCCAGAAACAAGATATATGATGCCTCCGCCAGCAAGGGCTTCAGATAAACCATGCAGCAGTGAACAAAAACGCAAGGCCATGAACAGCGAAGAGAGACCAAGGAACTCAGCTATAGCAAACTGGCACTATGAGGGAAGAGATTCATCTGCAGAAACACGGCATTCTTCCCCTCACAACACGAAACAGTCGTCTCTTATGCCCCCGCCATCAAGAACTGTACAGAAGACCGGTGATGGCGAACGCAAACTCAAGAAGGTAATGGTGGATTGGAACTTAACCGGCCATTCTTCTCCTCATACAATAAAGCAAACGGGGATGATGCCCCCGCCAGCAAAGGTTGGTGAGATTGAACAAAAATACAAGGCATGTGATGGAGAAGAAAGACCGAGGAAATCAGTGGTGGATAAAACGATGGATTGGCGCAATGATTGGAAATAACGGTAAAAGCTGTGGAGATATCGATGTGTTTGGTTGTATATAGATGTTATTATTATAGCTGGATGGGGTTGTTGTTTCAACTTATAAGGGAAGGGTGATGTTAACAGTTGAAAGGAAGTGATTTAGTTAGGAGTCCGTGGAAGACGATAAAACAGGCAAATGTTATAACAATATGAACAGTCATAGATAGATCTTTGCCTTGGTGTAGATCCATTTGATGATGCAATAGAAGCTCAACTTTCTGTTTCAATGCCATTTAATAATCTACAGTTTAGAATTTTGTTGTTGGTCGAACAAAACCTTAGATTTCAAACCATTTCATTGGAGTTCATATTCAAACGCCAACACTTAGATCTTGAGTCAGTCAAGTATGTGATCGATTTTAATAATTATAATATATAACATATAAAAGAATAATTGGAACAATGTGAGCGGCCAGATGGCTAAAACATTTGATCAAGAAGCAAAACAAGGGTCATTGCAAAAACGGGATCAAAATTCGGTTGAACAATCAACACAAAGACATCTGCCCCGAAAGAGATTCCTCCGGCCATCGTTGGGGTAGGAGCCGCCTCCTTCCTCTTAATCTCCGCCACCACTCTCCCGGACTGATACAACACCTTACAGGACCGGTTCGCATACGAGCCTTGGATCACATAAGCTTGTCTTGTGTCACAAGATCCTCTAAACACATAGGCCAAAACTTTGTTGTTCGTTTGTAATATGTTCATGTTCTTGTTCTTCCTCACACAGTACAAGGGCTTGTTATTATTGCTCCAAGACTTCGTTTTGACACAACATTCAATTTCGTCTTCGCCTTCGTAAACCATCCACTCGCTTGATGATCCGAATTTCTGCCATTCAATACACTACATACACATTAATTACATGTACACCGAATTGGGTGCAAACAATATTTGACTAACTACTATATCATTCAGAAACCCAAATATTCCAGGCCTGATCGGTTCATGTACGATCGAACAATTTTGGGATCTACCTGTTAAAGTAATTTGGTTGATTTAGATAGGTGCTATATCTAATAAGATAACTGTTCGAGTCCTTATGGGTAATTTGTTTGGAACTTATGTCACACAAGGACTTAGATTAAAGTGTAGGGAGGGGTTTGAGATATGTCGTTTTATAATTGATAAAAAACGATATAGGATTTGAATGTAGTTCAAAATTTTCTGTTCTGATTAGAGTGATCATGTCATGCCATAAACTTATTTAACTGAAGAGGTTGAATCTTGTATCAACGCTAGGTCGTACGAGTTTATTTTTAGATATGTTTCATTGTGAGTTTTAAGTATGATTCCATGATGGTCGGGTTGGTTGGGTTTGACATTAGTAACAGGGTGGTTATGGGTTAGGTTTAGCAATCCTTATCCCTAGTATGTTTTTTGCCCCATTCCCGGCAATTTCACATACTTCCAACATTGTTCCCCTTCCGAAAGAGATGGAGATTTCCCAAACCCGTTCCAATAAAATACATAAATTTATATTTTATATTTATTCAAATGTCTCAAATAACTTATTCAATGCTTTTTACAAACTTGTAAGAAGATCTCGATTGAAATTCAAAATTTTATCATCTTAAAGTGAAAACATACATTATTATAGCATTGGATTAACACCGAAAATTCTCCATCCCATTAATCAATCTTATTTACCCATATATATACATTTAAGGATTGTGATCAACCTTTTTTTAAACAGAAGAGGAGGGTAATGAGTTAATTACCTTGCGACGGGACATAGAAAGAAGGGCTTTTCCAACGGCGTCCATCAAAACGATGTCGTCCGCACGTCCCACGTAATTATCGACTCTGTAAACCAAATTCCCAGAAGAATCAATTACCGTAAAACCATTACAGGTCATCAGAAGCGACTTCCTCCACACCGTCAGATGAGTGCACGCGCCACCGCCGACCGTCTGCGCGTGGCCTTCTTCTTCTTCTTCTTCTTCATGATCTTCCTCTGGCACGGTTTTAGACATAGAGTTGAGGAAAAGGGACAGCTTCATCTCCTTAATTATGTGGTCTGGAATTGGGTAGAGAGGGACTTATATTTGTTTTGTGTACAAGTGACAGACCAGACATTTGACCTTGTCCGGACTGGACTGCAAATTCAGCAAGGCTCACAAGAAATGGAATCAAATTAAACTAGTCTAGCTAGCCAGGTTACAAGAGTCAAATTACAGAACAAATTAAGTTTATAATAATATTCTTCATTAATTATACCATAATTAGCACTGTCTTTTCTTCATATATAATCTAAATCTACTACAACTTGGTACCAATTGTGCCTAATTTTCCGCTAAAATCAACACTTAGATGAATATATATAGAACCCTCGAAATCAAATTGACGAATTTATCGTCTTTTCCAAAGTTGTATGTTGAAAACATGAAAATATAAAAACTTTATCAGTGTTCGTATATGGATATTCATAGAGATATAAGTGATCGTCTTTATGCATTTGGAAATATGCTCTCTTGGGTTCACGGTTTCACTATTGTTGATTGGCAGAAGGATTAATTATTAATTATTGTAAATTTCTTGAATCTAAGAGATGGAGACTAGTTTTAGGTTTCTACTCTCCTTTATTTTTTCTCCCTCAACCATCGATGTCACCCACTGCTACGAGCCTATGGCTGTCATCTCCGCCTCCTCCGCTTTTCGCACATCCTCACGGGGGAGTAGGACGTGTAATCCCTTAAAAAACCCCAACCCATCGGTCCTCCATCGTAACGAAGCGTCTCCCCCGCCACCACTATCGGCCATTTCTAATGCATGTGACATACCTACGGTGGGAACTCCTGTGAGATATGTTTTGCCAGCTGATTTTGTGGTTTGTGAGATTTGGAGCTTCCCACACCACTATGTAGCGTCGCCTTTGCTGTGGGTTCCAATCGCTGCTCTGATGTCATCCGACTCGACAACGGTTGAGTGGATCTCGGTGACCAGAGGAAATCTTCCACTCTGAGGTCATTCACCGTCCACACGCATAGCTCCTCCTCTGTGACCGTCGTTGCTACAAGATCGCCCACTGCTACCATCAGATCTCCAGTTATCGTCGGGAGTAGAGGACATGGAGGGCCACTTTGAGTCTTTCTCGATTGGAGAAGAGGAGGATGACGAAGGCGCCATCGTGGTTGTACCAAATGAGGTTGTCCCAATCGTAGCCACTCAGTGCTACCCTCATGTCATGGTCGTCCAAGTCATGCCTGGCATTGCATGCAACGCCTAAATCCTCTGTAGAGTCATGACGCAACGTTGGAAGGTACAAGGCCTTGAGGTTTAGTCCTCACGAAGGAAGTGGGTTGTTTCTACTTCCCGAACGGAGAAGCCATTAAGAGAATTCGCCATCACAGACCTTTGGCTTCAGTGGTTACCCTCTCATCATGGTCCTTCTCCCGCCATGCATGCAGCTGAACGTCATTTCTTTTCAGTTTATAGAAATAGGGGTGTGTGCTTTCTTCGTCCTAGGGGATGTTCGGAAAGCCCCTATTAGGTCCCTCTTGGCCAACAACATTAGCACAAAGGTCACCTTAGTACCTCTGCCTATCCCTCGGCGATGGACGGATTATTTGTGGTTTAGGGTTAGCTTGAACATTGACCGACCTATTCAGCGAAGGATCAGTCTACATTTCCCGGGTCATGTAGACCCTATCGACATTGGCCTCCAATACGAGAGATTTTCATGCTTTTGCATCAAGTGCGGGAGGCTCAATTATCGGGCCAAGGTCTACACAAAACGCATACTTAGGTAGACCAAGAGGGCATTCGTTTCAACGACTCACTTTGGGCCCCTCACTGTATGGACACAAATCAACTGTTGCGAACGACTGGGAGGACCCAAGAGAGCAGAGTGTGCAGCCTTATGTATGCTCTAGGAACAGGGAGATAGGAGAACCAAGGCTTTGTGTCCCCCTCTACGGTTTCCGAAGTTGATGTCTCAAGGGATTACAAACACGGAGGAACTCAGCTCGAAAACGTGTGATCTGGATAAGGAGCACCCCAAAGGGGTGACTCCGGTACTACAGTGGGCGCGTCCAGAATCAGATGCACTCGCGTCGGGCAGTTTGGACTTTCGTGGAGGAGGGACTTCACACTTCCCCTCACCAGGAATTGTCCTGATCCCGATCACCGACTCCAGAGCACCCGCTGGAGGATATCGAGGCCCACCGTATGGTAGAAAAGAAAAAAAGAACCTCAGGAGCAAATAGGGGGCTAGGACCACGAAAAGTCAAAGGCTGGAAGACAAAGGGGAGAAGAAAAATGGGGCAGTTCTATGCTCAGACAGAAAGCTAAAGAGATTTCTCGACTTAGCAGGAATCACCACCACAGAAAAGGGGTGGTGGGCAAGTGGTGGCCTATCCCCCACGACTTGGGACCGGAGCGGCTGGGAATCGACTGCTATTTTATAATTTTCTGCTATATTGTATTCTTGTATTGGACTATGTTTTTCTATTTTGGTTCGGGTGAACGTAGGATTGTTTGTTTTTTCGTCTAAATTACAAGTTAGACTAAGTATGCGGGTCCAAGAGCTTCGAAAAACCTATGAGGGTCTCAGATATATTTCGGAGCCCATGGTCATTGACCCAGGCTGTGTTACTTCTTGGCATGATTAATATAAATCATTTGTCGTCCGTTTCAATTTTCTATTAATTATTTCTTTTTTAGTGTTAATTATTATTAAATTCTACATTCATGTGTAATTTTAAGACTATTTCTTTTAAAAATTATGAACTTTATCGTATCAAAAAATGAAATCTACGACATTAAAAAACAAAATCTTGTGTCGATATGAAATCTAAAAATGAAATATATATTGCATTAAAACCATTCATTTATTTCTCAACTATAAATTGCAGATAAAGGCATCTGGGAGCGGAGCCCTAGACCAAAGCAGTAACAAATTTAAAACTAAAAAGAAAAGGTGAGGCATAGTTCTGAAAAGGCTCGGAATGGTCACCATGTAAGAGGATTGTCTGGTTAAACCAAGTCACTATAGACATAGGCAGGCCCATATGGGGCAGATCTACATGGGGCTGAGGGGGTCACGTGCCCCCCTGAATTTTTTCATTTTTATTAATAAAAATTATTATTGTTTTCTAATTATTTATAGTTTTTAGTTTTAATTAAATTTGTCAATTAGGGGTTTTAGGTTATTATTTTTATTATCGCTTTCAGTTTTTATTTCTCTATAAAAGTCTTGAAATCATGTTGAGATATTTCAAAAAATTCAAACTACCTATCTCGATAAGAAGAAGATTTTTTTTTTATTAGAAAAGTGATAAAACAATCGAGAAAAGTTTGGAAATCAATTAGAAATTTGACGATATACTCTAAACTATTTTCTTAAATTTGAGATTAGTCCATGTCAACAACATCAAATGGTGATATGATTATATTCATCGAGATAAATATATTTATATTATAGTGATACTGAAAATATTGTACATTTTTTTTAAAATATTGACGTCACACTACATGATAAATAGTCTCTTTATTTTTTTTTACTTTTTAATATGATATTCGCCTTTTTATATCATCATCTTTATGTTATTTTCTATTATGAAAAATACATAACAATCCCCAACCCCCACCCAAAAAAAAAAAGTTCCACTGACTATAGAGTGTGGATCCTTATTATTACATAGGCGCACTACTTTCACAACTCGCATTTTCATGAATTGATTGAGATGGATCTGTGTTACCTACTGAGTATGTTGGTCCCTAGGTGGAGACCTTTATGGGATGTGGTGATGATGCGAAGCATCTAAGGAGGTATCTAGGAAAAGGAGGAGACTTGGGATCAAGCTATTTCAAATCCCATTGGGACGGGGGATGTCTCCTCAACAGTGTCCCGCTCACCCATCTGGTACTCATTGGAACTGGCGAGGTTGCATCGCATACCTTACATGTTTTTTGGAACCCAAAAGGGACCCTACTCGTGACCTATGGGAATGCAACATGGATGTCGATTGTCCACCGGTTGTTGCATCCCTTAACGCCCAACGCCGTTAATCCCAACCTTTGAGACTCAAATCGAGGGGCTGGAAGGACCCTACACGGGGAACCACAGTGATCAAAACCGTCCTTCTATTCTCGTCGGCGCCATTCGAGTCCTCTGGATGAAACAAGTGGTCCATAGAGTGAGAGAGGAGGTATGAGACCACGGCCAAGCCACCGCACAAGGTGGTGGGAAAGCGGAGCATCGTGGATCCCTTTCCCCAACCGTTCCCGATCGGGATCATAGGGAAACCGTCAGAGATGATGGAGGATGAGGTTGTGGTGGTGCGTTGATGGTGGATAGATGAGACGGAACCCGGAGAGGAGACCGCGCACGGAGACGGCTTGAAACCCTAATAGAGGGATATAGGTTCATCGTTGTACCGATGCTCTAGACACATAGAAAATGTATGTTTTTCAACATAGATTGAAGATGGGCATCACAACTGGAAAAAGAAAAGGAAACGGGTATCCATTAGCTCGAGTGTGACTAGGTTACAGCTTGGTCTTGCAAAAAGGGCTTGTGACAGGCGCAATGAGGTTCATCTCGAGAGCCTCGTGGTAGTCCTTATCTTCTGGTATAACAAAGGAAGTTCCGTATCGTGGAGAGTGGCCAAGGGGACCTGAACAAAAATAATGTAAAAAAATCATCCAACATACTTTCCTACACCCCGCAAAGAGACTTATATCTCCAGGCGAGGCTGCTTCGCAGACCTCGCCTTGTAGTGCTTCTGGGAGAGCAAACGGTCCTGTAAAAAGGGGGTCGTCTTTAGTGCCCCGAGGTAGTCCTTATCCTCTGGAATAACAAGGGATGTTTCATCCCGTGGAAAATGACCAAGGAGACCTGACCAAAGATGGTGTAGAACAAACCTCCAGCCCACTATCCTATACCCCTCCACGAGACTTATATCTCCAAGCGAGGATGTTTTGCAAACCTCACCTTGTAGTTTTTATGGGAGAGATGACGTGTAAGGGCGTAGAAATATTGAGTGTCATCCATTGTTAGGGCTTCTCCCATTGATACGTCGACCGTCTCATCGTTGTTCTCATTCATCGAGACAAACTCATCTGCCCTGAAAGCTCGTCATCCATCCTACTGGCTTGTGGGTTAAGAGACACAAATAGTGATATTCCGTGAAAGAGGCAAGATGAAAGGTGGGGAGGAGATGGAGAAAGGAAGAAAGGGGAGATGTGTGGTAACGACACTGATTTCACATGAAAATTTTAACTGTTTCATCTTTGATTCAGAGAGAAAAGAGAATGACCTTAATTTACTAACGACTATTTTTTTTTCATATTACAAGTTTCATTTTACTCCACACGCCTTATATATAATTTCTTCGCGCACGATTGAGACTAAACATAACGAGGCGAGAAAAGATGTTCTCGATTTTTACGAGAAGTTTTGGCATCTCATTTAGGGGGTGCGTCCGAGTGACAACCATTTTGATGCACAAGAAAATAAACTTCAGCTATCATAAAGAAGAGAATTAACAAGTAGCGAAATTAATAAATATACACATGTCCATCATTAGAGTGGGAGTTTGTAATGGATGTGTTAATGACATCTATGTTTGGAAAGGACAACGAAGGTGTGTTTCACCGTCTTTTTTTTAACTGAAAGGTACAATTTTATTAATATCAGAGTACAATTTTATTTTATTGAAAGGATAACAAATTTGTTCGCAGTTCTTTGAACACTATAACGCCATAGACGGGATTGAAATGTCACATGGGCAAGAAGAAAAGGTTGGGAGTTGGAAAATGAAAATGAAAGTCTTGCTCGTAGTGCCTAAACCATGCGTCTGGGGGGCGAAGCGACCGAACTTGAACTGCATAAGTTGTTTTGGGTGGATATACGCGAATCAGGGTTCCCTCCCAAGAAAATTCCCTAATTCTCAACTCGCTAGTCTTTGACCCTGCAAAAACGAAATCAGTGAAAATAATAAACACCCACTCGATTAGCCTGATGCATAATCGAGAGAGGGGTCGAGAAGGGTGCGTCGGTGGAGGCCAAGGAGATGGATGCGCCGGTGGCGACTTTAGAGACGACGGGGGTTGAGCAGGAGAGATGCTCTTATACATGGAGGTCGAGGCACGATATTGGTGGCGGAAGGAAGCCAACGCCGTGGTGGCTAGAGGCGGTTCGAGAGGAACCCTAGCATAAAAAACCATAACAAAGCTCATAGGGTGCATCGGTGAAGGCCAATGAGATGGACACGCCGATTGCGGCTTCAGAGACAGCCGAGGTTGATCAGGGGGTAGTGATGGTGGAGACAGAGAATGCACCAGAGATGGTGATTGAAGACCTGTGGGGATCGAGGATAGAGAAGCAGCATTCGGGAGAGATCCATTCACCGGAGGACTTGCTGGGGAAGAGGGTCGAGATACTTCACCGCTTTGAGAGAAAATCCCCTTCAATCCTAAGTGGTGGTGGGGGGGGGGATCAGAAGAGGCAAAGGGGTGGGGAGAACGCCGTGGAGACGGAGGGGACGGACCGGAACTACGCCAGGAGGACGACCTATGACTAGGCCGTGGAGGAGCGCGACACGACGACGCTGAAGCCCTAACAGAGCTCTCCATTAGGTTTTTTGCTTTCTCCGTATAAACCCTTAACTTGTGTTTCACCGTCTTAAACCTCTGAGGAAAAGTGAAGCCCGAGCAGCCACAAGCTCACTTCTTCCAATTGACGAACAGAGACCCTCCTCCCAAATCGTAACAAATTTGACTCAAGGGTAGCCAGGGCTCACCACCAAAGAACCAACGGGCTGGTGAGCATGTACACGCCCAAAAACGGATGAAATGCAGTTCTAAAACACATAAAAAAGTGTGGAGAGAAAGGGAAGAAAGGGGCAAGTAGAAGGAGGGGAGGTGAGAGGAGAAGCCTCCACCGATGACAGCCATGATCGGAGTCGTAGCCGCCGCCGGTGAAGAAGGATACGGGGCGAAGACGAAGAGACTTTAGGGTTTCTCTGTTGGGAGCGTTTTGTATTGAAAACCCCTCTATTAAATATACATTTTGAATTTTGAATAGACTTTAATCAGTTTTTTATTCTCACATATTGAATATCACTAACTACTTCCCACAAATAGGCTAGAAATTGAAGTCCACAATAAACTGGACGGTACCAATTGATAATCTGATCTGTAATCCACATGATAAAACCCTGTACTTAGGTAAACAAGAGAGTTCGGACCTGTGTAGAACTTGAGTCTTCGGGAGTAGACCCCGACTCATGGACACCCCTACCATACCTTGTCATGCTTCACTTTTAGAAGCTTACTGGAAATTTTCGACACTGTGCTTGTCAAAGTTTTTTTTTTTTTGAAAAGCTAGCATTGTATTGAAATGAAAGGGCTTTAAGTAATATAACCCTAAGAAAGAGGAAGAATCCTCTCATACAAACAAAGGTTCTATTAAAGAAAACCCCAAACAAGAAATACTGTAAAGACCGGGAAAATTTATTATTTAAATTATTAAATAGTAATGCCGAGGTTGGGAACGAGTTTGATTTTTGAACCGAAATCAAAAAAAAAAGGGAGAGGTTGGATTTTTTTTGGGTCTGCTCAGAAACCGGACTTGGGCCGAGCCAGGGCAAGGCCCAAACTCGCGCGCGCCAGCCCAACTCGAAGCAGTTCCAGCGCTTCAGAAACCCTACCTATTAAAGCACACCAGCGTCGCTTCAGTTCCACTTTCACGCACGAAAACCAAGGTCATCGCCAGAAACCTCTCGAGCTCGTCGATCTTCCCCCGCCGACCAAAGCTCGTCGGAGCTCCTTCACTCACCTTCTTCGTCCTCTTCCTACTTCACCTCCCTTCCTCCACACCTTCCATCGACAGAAACCCAACCCAGACTAAAAATCCCCTTCTCACTCTTCGTCTTCATCCTCGAATCGAAGCCAGCGACGCCGCCGCCATCGACCGAACCTCACCGCGCCATCAACGAACAAGACAGGTGATTATGAGCCCTTCCCGACCCTCGAATCTGTTTTCCCTTCACCTTTTTCCTGGAAAATCTGAGCGCTCGAGCTCGGTTGGTCCGAGTTAGGGCATAGAAGCTCGGCCGGAGCTCTCACCTCCAGATCTGGGCCATGCTCGCCGACGAGTACCTCACCGTGTCGGACCTGACGGAGAACCCTCGTCGTTCCGTTCACCCTGACGCCTCCTCTGCCGCTCAAAACAGCCCCCTCGAGTCTCGCCGTCGAGAACCGCCGCCACCCATCGCCGGAGACGAAACCCTAGCCGAGCACCGTCTCAGACGAGCTTGGGGCTCGGGTCTAAACTGTGATCTGGACCTGGTTTGAGACGGGACTTGGGCCTGGGTATGAGCTGGGCCTCGGCCTGGACTGGCCGGGCTTGGGTCCGGATCTGTAACGGATCTGGACCCGGGTCTGGACCATGTATGGGTCGGGTCCGGGTCAGGTCCTGGGTCCGGGTTTTGGACCGGGTTCGGGTCGGACTTGAGCCGGTTCGGGTCAAGTTAGATTAATTAAATTAATTAAATAAAGGTTTGACTTAAAATCAGATTAATTACAAGGGCTTTTGGACAAAACAGACTAGTGGATTTAATTATGTAATCTGAGAACCGTTACGGGTTAGACCGGGACTGATACGTCCCCTTTGTGTTAAACCAGGACGTTACCTCGAGCGCGGAGCAGACCGGTGTGGCCAGGACGTCAGCAGCTAGGAGACGCAGTTGTCGGCTCTTCAAGAGGTAGGGATTACCTCGAATCCGCTTTATTACGGTTTTACTAGTATGCATATAGGGAGACCGAATAAACCGGCTAAAGAACTAGTGTGCATATAGGAAACGAACGACTAGCGTAGACGTATCAAACTGCGAATATTTACGATTTATGTCTTGGGAATTGTTGTGTTGGTAGAATTGGGTCGTGTCGCGCCCGTAGTACTTGTGTGCTGAATGTATCTGTGTATGTCTTGATGTTTGAACGTTTAATAAATAACGAACACGAAAAACGAGTAGAATTGACTAGAGAACGCATGATCAGCGATTTGAGTGCTTTTCCCTATTTTACTTGATATGTGGGGTTGGGAATGTTTGGGGATACCGGTTAAGCCGGTGGGGTAACCACATGGAGAGTGGTATCGGTAAGTAATGGTATGTGTCTGTTGGCGGTGTTATTATTGAAACATGACTGTGGTTGTGAAAGTGATTGTGACTGTTCTGTGATAGTTGTATTGAGTGTGTCCGAGAGGGTGTCGGTAAGTGATGGTCAGTACGGAACAGTTGTGAGTGTAATTTAAGGGTCGAGACATATTGTATTCGGTGTGACATGTCGTTGTTATGTGTGGGCAAGTGTGCCGTGTTTGTGTTGATGTGAACCCTTGGTTGTGATATGGTCAGATGAGTGATAGACCGACGTGAACGTGAATGTGGTAATGGTACGGTGGTTACTTGTGGTTGTGTTCCTGTTTGTGAGTGTGATTGCGATTGTGTTGATGCGCGGCCGGTAAAGTGTGAGAGAAGTACTTCCGTCAGGTGTATCGTACCTTCCGGCGCGTATTCGATTAATTGTTGGGTTTGTGGTACTTGGGTTACATGAGAAAGGTGGTTTCCCTACCTTCCGACCGTGACTCGGTAAAACGCTGTGTCCTGCGAAGAGGTGATTTCCCTACCTTCCGACTAGCACTCGGTAAAACGCTGTGTTGAGCACCGCGAGAGATGAGGCCGCGAAGAGGCGATTTCCCTGCCTTCCGTCGATCGGTAAAACGCTGCATCCGCGATGAGGTCGACCGCCTATCCTGACTTTGTGTTAGGGAAGTTGCGTGCGGTGACGCCGGGCCGAGAGGGTTGCTCCCTAGACCGTGCGATGGCTACGGGCCGTTTCGTTTTGAATTGCTTTGAATTGACTGAGTATTGTTGTGTTTTGACTTTGGGTGTTCTTCTTTGTTATGAGTTGCGTATGACCGTGAATGACTCGATTTGTTTGTCTTTTGGTGAATTCATGTGTATGGCTTCCGTGTAAGTTAAAGTGTCGTATTTGGGGTTGTCCTTAAGTCGTTTGTGTAGGGGCTTGGGATGTGGAAATCTCGGGACAGTTTGTGGTCGGGTAAAGTAAAGGTTGTTTGGGTTGGTTTTTATGTTCTCGATTGCCGCTTTCTCATTTTAGTCGTTAGAAAAGTTAGCTTGGAAACGTTATTGGATGTCTAAACTGGATTGTTCCCTTCGTTGTGTGCCTTAGTCGATTGGATGATGTGGCTTGGATTGTTCATGATTTTACCTGTGAGTGTCGTTGACTACGTGTTGTGGAATTGTGGTTGGGTTGTTCCGTGGTGTGGCCTCAGGGTAGGCGTTGTGTGGAATCGGTTTCGGTATAGTTGGACTTTGAGTATCCGAGTTTAAAGAGGGTCTTGGCTTTTATTAGGTTTAAAGGTCGTATTGTGTTAAAAACCGTTATTATATTTTAAATTATGGAACTGCATTTTGGTGACTTCGAGATAAGGTGGTTTGAGGGTTTTCCCTACTGAGCGTCAAGCTCACCCCCCTATTTTACCGTGTTTTCTACAGGTAGTGGTCATGACTTGGAGTTGAGGACATCGCAGAGCATGGGGTTAGCGAGGGTCCGGGTTTACGTTCATTTATTATTTTCGTAGTGACGAACGGTTATTTCGGACTTATGTATTTTACTGAGCGTAGGACTCGGAAACTCTAACTCGTTGGTTTATGTTATTTATCTTTATCAGCTATTATTTGTCTTAAATTACTTTTAATTGAAATTCACTAAGTCGCGTCTCGGGTCCGATCAATACCGGATTTAGGGCTTGACAAATACCTTCCACTCCAAGGTACCCCTTTAGAAGAACAAGTAAACTAAGAGTTGTTTAAACAAAAACCAAGATAATAGACTAAAAAGCAATGCAACAGTTGAAAAAACACTTAGCCTAGACTTGTACGCTAGATAGAACCACCCCATGAAACAAACCAGTCCTCGAATACACCCGAGATACTGCATAAGCAAACCCACCCCAACACAACTAGTCCATTACTTGAGGCCCAAGTAAATTCAAAAACAGTGTTGTCTATATATTTCAGGAGGGAACATAAACATGTTTATAAAATTTTAAGCAAAGACACCAAAAAGACTTTTAAAGTTTGCAATCTTTGATTTCACAAAGATCAGATGGTGCTCATTTTGGGGTGAAGCTATAAGAACTTATATTAGACTTCGAATTCAGCCTAATAAAAGTCTAATAGTAAAGAAGTATGAATAGAAAAATTAATCATTAAAGTGAAGATATCAGAATAACTTATTTATTTATCGATCAAATTAATTATAAAATATCGAATTGTTTATGTATAAAACATATTTGATATATATTTTTAAAATAAATATTTTATTTATCTTTAATCAATAATTATCAAGGTCAAAATTAAGTTTTCTCTCTCACAATTCGAGATCTCCTCCTTCCCAAGGAAACCCTACCCCACCTATGGAGTCTCCTACCCCTATCGTCGACATGACTGTCGTTAGCGCTATGGCCGGTCTTGTCTCATCGCAGATATCCCTGGTGCAGTCCCTCCCACGTGTGCCTCCACCTCGGCCCTCGTCGGCCGTGAAGCCTACCACTAAACCGAGGCGCAGAATAAATCCTAAACATTCTTCTGCCGCCTCAATCTCTCTTTCCCTCTCCTCCATGAAGGCTCTCTTTCCTTCCCCGACTACGACAACTGTGGCCTTCTCCCCCGACACGTTTGAACCTCTGGGTAAGGCTCGACGGGGTCGGCCTTTGAATAACCAAACACTACCTTCCTTTACAAGCAACGCTAGGGTTTGGGTGAATTCCACTCCGTCGCCCCCACGGTCGAGTTGAAGGCCGCTACGTCCGCTCCCGATGACGTGTAGGCTCTGCTGCTTCATGTGACAGTCCATGCTCTCCAACCACCGGTGAAACAAGCTCCCCTCATCCCTACATCTGCTCCGCTCGTTGCCGCCTCCACTTCCCTCATCACTACGCCGCTTGTGGCAGTACCCGCCTCCAACCTATATCCCCCACTGACCTGGGACCCTCTTAAAGAGAAAGCCCTCATGCTTGAACAAGGGAGGGAGGAGCCAGGGAGGGCGGAGGTGGTTGCTCTCTGTGAGGGGGTCGGGGTTCCCAACGCCGCCCGTGTCCCCGTGATCTCGACGCTCCTTACATCATCACCGGGGATGGCCTATCGCTGCAGAATTTTCAGACCTAAGGAAGTCGGCTCAACTTCAGTGGCGCCTCCCTCTCTGGCATGTATGGACTCCCAACTGCTCAATCTTCAAGATGGCCTCTCAGCTTGCTCCTTGGAGAAAGAGGAGGAGGTTGAGTTGATGGTACCATACACCCCGGTGAGTCCGTCCATACTGGCTAGGCAAAAATTTGCCATGATGGGCAAGTTGTGGTCGTCCAAGCCGCTCCGGAAATAAGTTCTCCTTCGGGTCATCACCAAGGCATGAGGTAAATCAGTTACGCAGCTGGTGATCAAAGACATCGGACCAAGTATCTTCGGTTTTTACTTCGAGACAGAGAAAGCCCGATTATGGGTTTGAGACAACGAACCGTGGTGCTTCGATGAGAGACCACTATTGTTGGGCGACTTGAACCCGATGGCTAGAGAGCCCCCGACCCTAGATAGGATCCAACTATGGGTGTATGTTCGTGGCCTCCCCCCTTTGGTCCGTACCAAAACCATTAGAGAAACGATTTGTGCAACACTGGGGCTTTTTGTTCATGTCTCATGCGATAAATGAGGTAAATGTTGGGGAGGAGCAGTAAAGGTTCATTTCTGGCATCTTGTGAAACAGCCCCTTCGAAGACACCTCCTGCTTCGCTTTTGGAAATTTCGCGACCCGATTCGTGTGGGATGATAAGCCACATGGTGGCCGAGTGCGATCGGGAGGTGGTGGGCACCCCCCCCCCTCCCGGTTCGATTCCTCGTTGCTGGAATTCCAGAAGGACCGTCAACCCAAGGTATATGCCACATATTGAGACGATCAAGCGTCTCGTAAATCAGTATCCACGACTTTTGTACCTAAGCCCCCTTGTCTCGAGGCAGGGGCCCGATAGTATCCTCGTTTACTGCACCTAACGGAGCGAGCTGCTCGTCCGATCTAGGTTGGAAAAACTTGTTAGTCGGCCGACCCTCAGTTAGCGGAAAGCCCACGCCCCAGTCCTGCTTGGGCACATAGATAGAACTGGATTTGGAGCTGGAACTGAGTCTGGTGGTGGTGCAGGAATCGAGGGAATTAAGAGAGGGTCCACTAGAGAACCCTCAGACAATTAGGACATGGTAGGCAAGCTGGCCCGCATAGAAGAATGAAAGGGATTCAATGCTCCAAGGACTGGCTTTGGGAGGGGTCCCTGAACAAAGTTCTGCCTCCTCTTGAAATCAATGATGGCATGTTCGGTTTAATACAGCGAATAGAGCATGAAGGCTACACCTTGAGCAGCAACCATTGGTTTCGTCATAGTTTAGTTTTATTTTCAGTACGTCTTTATGGTGCTTCCAACCACAGTTGTACCAGATTATTTGTCTCAGAGTTTTTTGTAAAGAGACCTACCGGGACTCTATACATTATAATGACTAATTTCTATTTCGTGGTCAATTTTTTTTTTCTGATGCACTCATTTGTAACTGATATTTAAACTAATAAAATTATAACTTTCATCCCTAAAAATTAATTATCAAGGTCATCCACTCACTAAATATTATTATTTTGTTTCTTTTTAAGATCGAGTCTTTTCTAGTCTGCATATTGTCATAATAATTGTTTCTATGTTAGATCGAGTCTTTATATTGTCACGATAATACAGAATTCTAGTTTCATAAGAAGTAAATGTCATTTAAACCATAAAATCTCTATGCTATTATATTTGCTATATTGAGTCAAATTCATTCCAAGATTTCAAACCGAATCAAGTATACCTAGTTTTATCATAGCTTACATAATTACAGTTGCGGATATTGAAATCAATTGTCATACCAAAATGATTGATCTAAATAAAGCTGAGCTTGTATTGTATATTTGGAAGAGAGTGAGTGGTGCACCTTATTGAATTCGTTCACACGTCTTTTGTGTACCCAAGCCAAGTCTTGGCCTCTATGTGGATTGTCTGCCATTGTTATCTCGGTTTCTGGAAGGACATGTGCCTTTTTCTTCCATGGCCACGCACAGCCCACATGTCCTCTCCTCTGCAAGTTTTGGTGCCTCTTACCATTTTTGCCTATTTTTATTTCTAGACGCTCTCTTGTGCATCTAAAGTCATGACTTTTTGTGTGTGTATGCTCTATATAATGCATTTCGAAGTATCTTTATTTTATTTTAATTTAATAGAGGTGATAGTTCAACTTATAAATAAATTATTCCCCTATTTTAAGTGGCTTGTAATTGCCCACTTTTTTTTTATAAAAAAAAGTGTGCGTGAATAGTATCAAGCTTATGAAACTAAGGAACCGCTATTTTTGGTGTAAATCTGTTGTTACTTGTTAAAGATATATTTCTCTAAGCTTTTTAGCAAAAGCAATTTTTTTATTAAATCAATTAACAAAACATGTATAGGAAATTAGGGTAAGAGTGTGGATTGTCATTGGACAACTCAGTATACTGGTCTCAGAATCGTATAGTTTATAACCGATAAATCTATTTTGACAATTAAGATAAAACGGCAAGAAACAAAATACTAAAAACCAACAAAACCAATCATGGTTTGACTTAATACAAGTAAGAGTGCTTAATTGTTGCTTGATCTTCTGAGGAGGATTATGTTTTGTTTGTATATAGTGTGCTACAATACCAGGGATCATATTAATTAATATAGGAGGACGATCAACTACAACCAATCATGATGAGGACGTGATGTTTTTTCTTCCGACATCCCATTTCCTTGTTGGTGTCTCATTGGACCAAGCGAGACTGTATAACAGACTTCGCTTGATTGTGTGGGCCAACAAATGCACATGATACCAACTCCCAGTCGCCCTCAATGGTGAGAACCCATGATCCAACAATGATCATCATCGTGATGTCGCAGGAAGCTAGCATGATTAAGAAGAGAACCACTGCAACATGTAAGCACGGATCGTCTCTAGAGATGTCTCATCCTTTAAACACAACGATGCTAAGATTCAAAGGCGTAAGGGAGAGACCACTACAACAAATAATCAAGGGTCGCTTTTAGAGGTGCCCCATCCTCCAAGCATAACGACATTAAGACTTGTTGGCGAGAGAAAAATGTGAATGCTCCTAATAACACGGCCATGAATCATATGAAAATCTTAATATGCAATGATAAACGACGACAAAAGATACAAATCATTTTAGGCACAGAATATTTTTCTACCCTTAGCCCCAAATTTGTAGGAGAAAAATATAATGAGCCGAAAGAGTCGCCACCTTTTAGGCCGATCATGTTTTGCTTGGTCCTCTGTGGGCCGTAGAAGCCCATGCCCAGAGCCTGTGTTTGGTTCTAGGCTGAGTCGATTCGGCCAAATCGTTGCGCGAACTCGTATAGATCAACAAAATCAACGGCCCCGCTCAACTCAAGCTATTTCCTCAAATTCATGACGTCATCAATCGTAGAGAATTACTTAATATTTATATATTGAGTACTCCCAAATTACAACATTCGCACGTATACCCCTCTTCTTCTTCGCTCTGGTTCCTGCATTTTGTTTTGTCCTCTCTCTCTGCTACAGTCCAACTTTTCCTTGTCTTGAGAGCTCCGCTACGCGTTCAGTCTTTTCCCATAGAATCTCCACGTGTACTTGTCCAAGCCTTCTGTAACTCGCCACTCGTCCTCTGCACCTCTTCGCAGACATTCTCATTATTGATCTTGTAATTATTACATTATATATATATAAACCTCTGTGTATCTACATTCCCGTTGATCGATGAAGGGTTCCGGTATGCACGAGCGCCGTTGGGCCTCAACCTCGATTAACGGTCGGACGGCGGTCAGCGAAGGTCATTCTCCGGTGAACGAGTTGAGCTCGTCGGAGGAGCTCGTCGAAGTGACTCTCGATCTACAGGAGGATGACACTATCGTGCTTCGAAGCGTGGAGCCGGCGACGACGGTGATCAATATAGTCGACGATGGACACATCGGTACGCCGTGTACGATGAGCCGGAGCTCGTCGAGCAAGTTGCGGCAGTTCTCTCAGGAACGCAAGGCGGAGGCTGTTGCCAAAGCGAAGCAGTTCTCGCAAGAGTTGAAGGCCGAGCTCAGGCGGTTTTCGTGGAGCCACGGATACGCGGCAACGGCGGAGACGGCTAATCCCGGTGGCGGATTAGACTCGGCTCTGGCGGCTCGGGCACTCAGGAAGCAGCTCGCTCAGTTCGACCGGAGCAGATCTTGCGCGCAAAAGGCCCTTCGCGGACTCAAATTCATCAGTAATTACAAATCCAACAGCGTCGATGCGTGGAACCAAGTAGAGACCAGCTTCTATAAGCTTTCCAAAGACGGCTTCCTCTACCGCGCCGATTTCGCGCAATGCATAGGTTCAATTCTTCACCAAATTGTTTTAGGGGAAGCATTTTTTAATTTCGTCCTTGATGTCGCTAATACTTTTTGTTTCATATTCCAATTTGTGATTCAATCGATGCGCTTGCTTGAGCAGGAATGAGAGATTCGAAGGAGTTCGCGCTGGAACTATTCGATGCTTTGGGTCGGAGACGACGATTGAAGGTTGAGAAGATTTGCAGAGACGAACTCTACGAGTTCTGGTCACAAATCGCCGATGAGAGCTTCGATTCTCGGCTCCAGATCTTCTTCGACATGTAAGCTTTGACTGATGAAATATTAAATATATCACTTTCCCACCTTGAAGAAACCTGCATAACCCCAAAAATCAGTAAATTATCCCTTTCATTGCGTATAGAATAGAAGATCATTTGAAAGGACACATCTGTCTTTTTGTCTGTGATTTCCTGTTTGTTTGCTCGTGAAATCTAAATGTTTATTTTATTGATTAAGACAATGATGCAATTGCAGGGTTGACAAGAATGAAGATGGTAGAATTGCCGAAGAGGAAGTAAAAGAGGTAAACTTATTCTCAGCTGTCTCATTGATTCTGAATTAGAATCAGCCCAACATCAAAAAATGCTCAACTTCTTGCATATCCAAACTGATTTGGTGGCCTATGAAACTCCAAGACCTACTCCAATTAATTAAAATAAAATGAAGTTGATATTCAATTGTTCAGTTTTCCTGGGTTGTGACGTTGTCCATGATCTAAAAAGCATATAATCTATTAGTGGTATAGTAGATGGGCTTTCAAGAGTTATATTGTTTGTGGTAGAGCAAATAGCACCTTGATGAAATTTTCAATTCTATCATTTTCTTTAAGTTGATAACTACGTTCATATAGTGGGGTTGGTGAGGAATTTTTGGTCAACTTGTTTTCTTAGATCATCATGCTAAGTGCTTCTGCAAACAAGTTATCAAGATTGAAGGAGCAAGCAGAGGAATATGCAGCTCTGATCATGGAAGAATTGGACCCTGAAGGACTTGGCTACATTGAGGTAAGCCGGTCTAATACCTATCTTTTGATCAATCTCTTGCTGGTTTCATTATAGTGCTATTCTAGTTTTTTGGGTGAGCAGTTCCACGTCTTAACTACATGTTCTAGAAGAAAGTAACACCTGAGTTTTATAGTACGACATATAGTAGTATTTCCTTGCAATCTGCCACTGCGCCATATTCTAATTAATTTCTCTGGGGTATTCAATTTTGTCCTGTATACAGTATAATAATGATCTTAAACCCATTGACTAAGTTTTATAATCACCATCAAGATAAGGGGTTCGAGACTTTGATGTTGGGTCTTTTGTCTTCTTAATTAAGTCCATCATTAGGCGAAAAAAAATATATCATACGGTCAGAGAATTGGGTTTCCATGTTGTTGAACCAAGCACGAAAAGGAAACAAGAACAAGTTGCATCTAATAACTATAGTGACAACCTAATTAAGTTGATAAATAGGTGTTTTTTGAGTGTGAAAAGAAGTTGTTTACCTGCTCCCTTATTTATTTTTGTACTATATTTCAAATTTTCCTTGATAGTAGCTTTGCTTATACCCCATACAAAACTTTAATTAATGCATTACATTAATTTGATGCTTGTGCCCTTTCGCTCTGGTTTCATTGTCAGCCCAGCAGAACTAATTATCCAATTACCCTAGCTAATTCAAGGATACACAAATGAACTGTTTCAACTTTAAGCTAAACATTGCATAATTGACATCATGCTCCATCAGCTCATCAATCCCTCTGTAATTTGTCCTATACATAGTATATTAGCATGACCTTAGCAACCATTCTCTTTCACCACCAGCTCATAACTTCGAATATGACCATATTGCTAATTTCATCGTGTTCCTATGATCCAGTCAAAGCAGCTAGCTTGTCAACATTAATATCATTGTTTCCAACTATGACTTAGATTAACAAGCATTAGTTGTAATAACTAACATTAACATTTTTCAGGAAAGCCACTTGAGATTATGATCTTAACAACTCCAATCGCATAGTTTAGTAGCTTCATCATCATGTGTCCATCAATTATGCAGTTTGCTTAATGATGATTAGTCAAGGACCCAAATTCATGATTGTTCAATTGTGCTTACCAAAGTTGGTGATTGAAAGGATATAAATTTTTGCATAAAATTCAATTTTGGATAGTTTGATTTTTGATATTCCCAGCGTTGATTGAATATTTTCAAACACTTTGAACTGTGTCTGAATAGTTTCCCTTCAACTTGTCCACACAGATTAAGTCAACTAGTAGTTTAATTTTGTATGACAAAAAGAACAGAGTTCAATTCTCCGATTGTCTTGTCTAGACTGACATGTATAGTTGGGTTCTCGTGTGAGCTATAACTTTTGGATTGTTTGCTTCTAACACGCATTCTTGTGACCTATACATGTGTATGCAAGAATGCTGCGCTGCTTATGGTACTAGTTCAGTTAATCAATTCTTTTGACTTGCCCATTTTTTTTTCTCCTGATAAATGATGATTTTGGTTGACAATGATGCACACAGCTGTGGCAACTGGAGACATTGCTTCTACAGAAGGACACATACCTAAACTATAGTCAGGCACTGAGCTACACGAGCCAAGCATTGAGCCAAAACCTGCAGGGGCTAAGAAAGAGGAGCCAAATTCAAAGAATGGGTACAAAGCTACTCTACTATTTGCAAGAGAACTGGAGGAGAATCTGGGTTCTTTTGCTGTGGGTCACGGTCATGATTGGGTTGTTTACTTGGAAATTTTACCAATACAAGCACAAGAGTGCTTTCAAAGTAATGGGCTATTGCCTCCTTACAGCTAAGGGTGCAGCTGAGATTCTCAAGTTCAACATGGCTCTTATCCTATTTCCTGTGTGTAGGAACACCATAACTTGGCTGAGGTCTACCAAGTTGGGCTACATTGTACCTTTTGATGACAACATCAACTTTCATAAGGTACCAGCAACACTTGAATTCTTGAATTTCTTGTTTTGTAATTATATCATTTTGAACCCACCTGAAAATTAAGTCAAAATGATGTGTTTATCTTAACCATCACTGGTACTAAATATTTAATTGCTTTAGTTTCTTGAGATTAATTTTGCACACAAGTGCCCTTTTGTTCAAAGAATTTTAATAACTTAGTAGAAAAATGATCTTTTTATAGTCATTTGTATCATTCCTACAATGTTAATTAACCAATTCAATGCTGTATTTTACTGGTAAGTAAAATGACTGAGTTGGTCTACAGAGAGAATCTTTACTAAATAATGTTGAACTCCTAGGAAACCAAATAACTTGGCTCTTTTAAGACATATTATGACACCATCAATTAATTATATGTTCTTCTAATCGATGGATTCGTGCAGACAATAGCTGCAGCCATTGTAGTAAGTGTCATTCTCCATGCTGGTAACCATCTTGCTTGTGATTTCCCAAGGTTAACCAACTCGTCCAAAGACATCTATGAGAAGGATTTGGCTCATTACTTTGGGAAACAAAAGCCCACATACCTAGACCTCCTTAAAGGACCAGAGGGTGTGACAGGAATTTTAATGGTGATTTTGATGGTGATTGCTTTCACACTCGCAACAAGAAGGTTCAGGCGAAACCTAGTTAAGCTCCCAAAACCCTTTGATAGGCTTACAGGATTCAATGCCTTCTGGTACTCACACCACCTCTTTGTCATTGTCTACATCTTGCTCATTGTTCATGGTGTATTTCTATACTTGGTCGATAAATGGTACATCAAGACGGTACGATATCAAAACCTTCTCATGGTTATTCAAAGATAAGTAGAAGAACAAAGTTCTGTTCTTCCTTACTTATTAAAGTGTTGACTTAAGATATCCCGTGCTACCAGACATGGATGTATCTTGCTGTTCCGGTTTTTCTATATTCAGGAGAAAGGACTCTCAGATACTTCCGGTCAGGCCTTTATCCTGTCAGAATCATAAAGGTGAGCATAAATAATGAACTAGTAACTTATGTCACACATTTTGATTCTTATAGCTTATACTCAATTTCTTTGGTGCCAATTTGGGCGTGCTCGACCTGCATAAGCAATATCAGCTGGTGCTATAACCAGGCTCTCTCAGAACTAGAACTTGCTTTTATTGCAAAATTTTCAGGTTGCCATTTACCCGGGAAATGTTCTCACTTTGCAAATGTCTAAGCCTCCACAATTCCGGTACAAGAGTGGACAGTACATGTTTGTCCAGTGCCCTGCTGTTTCTCCTTTTGAGTGGTAAGTCGTTTCATTATTTATTTATCTTATTTCAGAAAGGTGTAAACCTACCATACTATGAACAGCTAGTTTGACCATTACTAGTGGTCATAATAATCAATTCTAATCCTCGGTTAGACATAGTCAATTTCTTGAACCCTCACAAAAGAGCAAGTAGTGCAAATTGTACTTGCTAGTCTTTACAGACTACAGAGATGTTTTGTATATTCTAATTATTGTTCTAAATGCTAAAAAAAGAATTATAATCTATGTCAGGCATCCATTTTCCATTACCTCGGCTCCTGGTGATGATTACCTTAGTGTTCATATTCGGCAACTTGGTGACTGGACGCAAGAGCTTAAGAGGGTATTCTCAGATGCATGTGATCCTCCCATGGCCGGGAAGAGTGGCCTCCTCAGAGCAGATGAAACAACTAAGAAAAGGTATGGATTAGTTCATATTTGCAAGACTAATCTCATATCAGTAATAAGTGACACTGGCATTATTATTTTGTTTGAATTAAAAAATGGCGCATAATTGAATCCTGTAATAAATGCAGTGTGCCAAAACTCTTAATAGACGGACCTTATGGCGCCCCAGCACAAGACTACCACAAATATGATGTACTACTACTTGTTGGTCTGGGAATTGGAGCAACACCGTTCATTAGCATTCTAAAAGATTTGCTCAACAATATAGTCCAAATGGAGGAACTAGCCGTGAGTTACTTTAATACTCCCTCTCCATCCCAAAATAAGTGTCTTCCTTCCGTAAAATAGATGTTCAAATATAAGTGTCCACTTTTCTTTTGAGAAAATGAATGTTTCATGCATGGATTATCAGTGATGTCCTTGTATGAGTTAGTATCTTAATGATGGTAGCACATAGAAACATAGGAGAAAGTGGGACTCTAACTTCATTTATCCTTAATTTATGGAAATCAAAGTTGACCCTTATTTGGGAACAGGGCAGTACTAACCTTTTATTCTGCTATCAAGTAAGGTTAAAAATATTTCTAGCCCAACTCCATTCTGAACTTCCATGTAGCCACAATGCCTCCCTATCAGAAGACACTCTTCCTCGGAACTGCAAAGTTAAAGTTCCTTTTCTTTTTCTTTTTTCTTCAGGATTCGAGCTCGGATATTAGTAGGACACCAAGTGCTGAGAGTAGTGGGAATAGGATGTCTACAAAACGCAAGAAACATCTAAAGACCACCAATGCTTACTTCTACTGGGTTACTAGGGAGCAAGGCTCATTTGACTGGTTCAAAGGGGTAATGAATGAAGTTGCAGAGGAAGATCAAAGGGTATACACACATATACTTGAGTTTGGCTGTTTTAGTTGTATGTTGTTAGTGTGTTGGTTCAAATATTGTCATTTTGGATTGCAGGGTGTGATTGAGATGCACAACTACTTAACTAGTGTGTATGAAGAAGGAGATGCCCGTTCAGCACTCATCACCATGGTCCAAGCTCTCAACCATGCCAAGAATGGCGTCGACATTGTTTCTGGCACTAGGGTAAGATCTTTCATCCGTCTCCCGTTTCATGGGTTCCTAGGATTGACATTACACCGTTTTGTCTGCAATTGCTTTCAAAATGGTTTTGCTTGGGTGATTCCTTGGTGCTTTTCTGACCCTCCTTCCTAATCTCAGGTACGAACCCATTTTGCAAGACCTAACTGGAAGAAAGTTTTCTCGAAAATGTGTTCCAAGCATTGTGACGGAAGAATAGGCAAGTCAATTAATTACTATCTTTATCAATAAGCAAGAAATGAAATTCTGTTGTCTTCCTCTTATAAGTTATAACACTATTTTATTGCCAATGGAACAGGAGTTTTCTACTGTGGAGCACCAGTTTTGGCCAAAGAACTAAGTGAGCTCTGCTATGAGTTCAACCAGAAAGGTTCCACCAAGTTTGAATTCCACAAGGAACACTTCTAGAAGACACTTTTTGGCTACTTATACATATACACGGAATACGATTCGGGTAATTAGCAAACAGTTTACGGTCATTAGTTGGGGGAAAGGAAATACACATACAGTAGTAGGCTTGCATGGATACAAATGGTATGCAGCAGAAATAGAGCAGTGTAGATAGCAACAAGAAAAATGCCATCCTTGGTTTGTCATAGCTGCAAGTTTCAGTAATGCACGAGGGTACGGCAGGACATGTATTGATACACTGGGAGATTTGTTTATCTATTTTGTTTAGCCGTTTAATTAGTTGATATAAGATTAAGATTCATCTCAGATCAAGTAATTATAATGTTAAGATAGTAATCATATATCATCATTTGTATCATAATTTTGTAATAAGTATATGTAAATCCCTCCGGAAGAGAATTCAAATAGAAACTCACCCAAATAGAATATGTAATTTAGGGCTTCTTCTTCTCTACAATTGTCATGATCTCCTCTCCATTACTCTTATTAATGTTGTCGCCAGTCATATCCCCATCCACATGATGATCTACACCATCTATTTGCAACTATCCCCTCAGCTCTATTGACGATCTTTATTAAGCTATCGCGACCAAAAAAGAAGGCTCCTCCACCTTCTCCTCAGCTTCCGTCTCTGCCTCTTGTGCCGCCTCCACTGTCCTCAAAGTCGCTGCTCCCACTGTCGCCAACGTTGTCGTCCTCAACGCCACTATGCCAACGTTTCCCCAAACGTCGTCGTCCTCAAAGACACCACTCCCACCGTCTCCAACGCTTCGCCTCCAACACCCTCGCCTCTTGAGCCGATGCGGCCTTCCCACACCATCGCTCCCGACCGAGCAGCAATACCTCCTCCTTCAACCCTTACAACTGTCACCTCCTCTTTTACCACTAGAGTCGTTGCCGTCATGCATCATTTCGTGTTATAAATTTTTGAAAAATCCAAAAAAAATTAACTTGACGCCCTGCGGTTTTAGCACAGAAAAGGACACGGCAAGCATACCGGTCGTCAAGTAGTATTTCAGGTTTTTTAGTTCTGGATTATCGTACCCAAGGGAGCACAAGACAAGCAATTCCTATTTGAAGTTCGTTGTTAAGCTGTTTCGTTAAAAAGATGGTTTTTGGTTTTAAAAGATCATGCAAATGTGAACAAGTAATTAAAAGGTGAACAAATATTTAGGTAAAACCGAAGACATTAGAATCAGAGAAAAAGATAATCTAAGGTTTTTGGGTTCATAGAGATCAATTCCAATGCATTTAAATGACAATGAACACTGTGAAGTTGTCTGATTTTAGGGGCAACCAATTATCTCTCAAACTAGTCCTAACTCCTCACGTTGTTTCGGACCCTAATGGAATCTAACCACTTAGTTCTCACGAATCAAGATGTAGGAAGACCCAAAGCACTATGTTCTTTGATAATTTCTAACTTTCGGTACGAATCCTATGGTTGTTGCAATCGTGTTAACCTAGCTATCATTAGTCTAGATTTAAACCCAATTTGTATAAGATTTCTGACCTAATTACAACCCACCTCTCACGAGTGTCAGATTGCTATTCCCACCTTCTATCAGGCCTACCTGGGAGATAGAGCATTAAGTTCAAATCTAATACAAACTCTAAATCAAATCAACCAACACAATACTCATTCATACATTCAATACATTGGAAAGTAAATATCTACTTCCCCATAACCTTAGATTATGGGGTTTAGCTACTCATGGAGAAAGAAGAAGAAGAAGAAGAAGAAGAAGAAGAAGAAGAAGAAGAAGAAGAAGAAGAAGAAGAAGATGATGATGATGATGATGATGATGATGATGATGATGATGAAGAAAAACATTCATAAGCAATCATCATATCGAAAGAGTAGTGGAAATACAATAGCAGTATACAATGGAAATAGGAAGGGAAGAGATACTGCCCCTAGAAGAACCGTTATGCGAACTGCATTAATTGTGGGAATCCTCGTGCATGGATGGATGGAGAGGTACTTCGCCCAAGTGAGTTCACATGAACTTGGCGCCGATAAATGAAACTATAATTCTCACGATGTCCTCCTGTATCATCAACTTGCACAAATAGTCAGAAAATAAGAGCAAGACATAACATATACAAAACAAGGATGGGTAGGGATATTGGGTTGCCTCCCAACAAGCGCATTTGTTTAGCGTCGTTTGCTCGACGGGTAGGAGGCTCAATCAGGAGGCCTCCCGAACGTCACTATAATAACCACTTCCGGTCAACGACAGTCAAACCTGCGAAAAACAGGAAAATTTAAATTTTTTAAGACATACACTTATTTTAACCTAAATTGACCCCGAGGGTCATACCAGACTTAAGTTGACCCCGCTATCGACCAAAATGAGTTCCGGGGGACTCAGGGCAACTTTCTGATCAATTTGGGAAATGTTGACTTTTCGCTGGAAAAGTCAACCAAGTGACGTTTTGGTCCATTCGAGGACCGTTTTGGATCCAAAAAGCTTAGCCGTCGTCCCAGCGGTCTTATTTGAGCCGTTTACTTGTAGCCCGTCAAGTTTCGTAATTTCTTGGGAAAAGTGCCCGTTCGGGGCCCGAAACGTCCATTTTTCGCGAATCTGATTGGAAAATATCAAGTAGATATTTTCCAAAAGGTGTGGGGCCCACCTTGCCACTTGTCCAACAATTGGTGGTGTTAGTTTTGGGGGGAAAAGGAGTGGTGAGGGAGTGTGGCCGGCCACACATGGTTAAAAAGAAAAAAAAAAGGAAAATTGAGTTAGTTGTTTGAAATAGAAAGAGAAGAAGAGAGTTAGAGAGAGAAGGATAAAAGCTAGGGTTTTGGAGTTTATTCAACCATTGGATCGTCTCAAGGCAAGGAACAATCTTCTTCCCCTCGTCTTCCTCGTTGGTAAGACCTAAACCGATCGTCGTTTTGTTAACTTTTGAAAGTTACGGTTTTGTGTAAAACTATGGGTTAGGGTTGTAGTGAGTTTGGGGGTTTGTTGGAGATGTTTTAGTGGTGTTTGGAGGTGTGTTTGTACGTTTTCCGGCGACCGGGAGCTCGGGAGGAGCTCGGGAGGTGGCTGGCCGGAGCTAGGGCCGGCCACCACCATGGTGGCCGAGCCCCATTGGAACCCTAGGGCCCACGGCCAAGTGGGCCGGGTGGGACCCACGTGCTCGGGTGATCGGGTTTAGTGTTCGGGAGGTTTGAAACGTTCCCTAGACCATTTATCCTTAACCGAATCGAAAATTGGAATTAAATTGGAGAAGTTGTAATTAACGGGTTTTAGAAACTTTAAACGTTAATTAATTGAATCGGAAGTCGGAATTCGATTCCGTCAAGTGCATTGGGTTCCTTGAACTATTCTAAGACCGTAGAAACGAAAACGGGGGCTTTTGGAGCCCCGGAAGGCCATTTACAAAACCCGGGCAGATTCGCCATGTCGGGCGAATCAGGCCTTTACGGGTCCTTTATCGAGAATGTCAGTTTGGGAGTGATCGACATTGTCGGGGTTACGTTTGGGCGTTAAGTTTATTGAATTTCGGTTTATTCGTACTAGTTTAAAAGTGCCTTAAATTTGTGTTCTTTTAGATCGTGCTGCGGACCGAGGCAAAGGGAAGCTCGGCGAGTGACTGGGATCACATCGAGACTTAGTGGAGCACTTTTGGAGTTTTATACGAGGTAGGGAAAAGTAGCCGGATCTCGGCCCTGATTAGGGAAAGTTAACAGTAGAATTGCATGTGACACCGGGGTGTCGTGGGTTGAGTAGGTTTATTTTAAATACTATAAAAGCATGATACGGGAATGTAGCGTTTATGAGAAAAGCATGTGACACTTAGTAGTGTCGTAGGAACAGAGAACTTAGCGATATTAGAATTACTGGAGGCATATGACCATGC
Organism: Erodium maritimum; assembly: GCA_963921825.1. Taxonomy (NCBI): domain Eukaryota; kingdom Viridiplantae; phylum Streptophyta; class Magnoliopsida; order Geraniales; family Geraniaceae; genus Erodium; species Erodium maritimum. Next base: position 22,563,249 of record OY997590.1, read on the forward strand.
CTGGAGGTTGACTGTTTAATTTATGTCTTGGGTGGCCATGAGAGCCCGTATTTGATTGTTGGTGTCTTGGGTGGCCATGAGAGCCCATATTTGATTGTTGGTGTCTTGGGTGGCCATGAGTATTAGTCTTAGTGCCCATAGTTCAATCCTAAATGTCCAAATGTATATATCATCGTTAGAAATAAAATTAAAGCGGCTTTATATTACTTATGTGTTGGAGTAATATATCGATGTGTGCTCTAATCTATGCCCACCATGCGAATAGAACCATAGATCGAGATAGATCACACTCGATGGGTCCCTAGTCAACAAAGCTTCACTAGAAGCGACTAGTATGAAAGATGGCTCTTTATGGCTTACGTTCTGTTAGTCATTGGAATGGGATTCCGGAGTCTGATCATAGATATCATGTGGGACATGATATTGGACGACCCGCCCTGAATATGTGCCATAGATATCATGTGGTTCTATTCACATGTTAGACATGTAAAGTCGATGGGGACATATTGGAGTTTAGATTGGAACTAGGGCAAGTGGGAGATTGTTAGTCTTAGTGCCCGTAGTTCAATCCTAAATGTCCAAATGTATATATCATCGTTAGCAATACAATTAAAGCGGCTTTATATTACTTATGTGTTGGAGTAATATATCGATGTGTGCTCTGATCTATGCCCACCATGCGAATAGAACCATAGATCGAGATAGATCACACTCGATGGGTCCCTAGTCAACAAAGCTTCACTAGAAGCGACTAGTATGAAAGATGGCTCTTTATGGCTTACGTTCTGTTAGTCATTGGAATGAGATTCCGGAGTTTGATCATAGATATCATGTGGGACATGATATTGGACGACCCAACATGAATATGTGCCATAGATCAAGTCATGAACATATTCATTGTCGTAGCTTGTCATGTATCCTTAGACCAAGGAGTCTTTGTGATTGCTATGTAGTCAACAACTGAGTTTGACCTGAGCCTAACGTTTTCCGTAACAGGGCTTCCATAACGGCCAGGATTGGCTTGGGGACGGGCTACATGAGTGACACGAAAGGCGGCTAAGGGATTTATCCCTCATACTGAGGTATGAGAAAGATATCGGTTCTCGGCCGCTTGATCGAGAGTGACTGAAAGAATAGCATGACCATGCACATGATACTGGGTATCATATCTTCAGTCATCTCACATATCAAGGAACGGTGATTGAGAATAATAAGGATGATGACTCTATGCCTTATCTCAATCAGGATATCGGAGATAAAAGGATAATGACAGGGATGACGGAAAGGTTAGAATCGACAGGGTCGATTCGTTATGCAGTGTCAGGCAATACTAAAGTCTCGTTAGTTGCCACTTAAATACGATCAAGTAAAATGGGATTTTACGTTGATCTATTGACATGCATAAACCTAAGGGTCACACCGGAGGATGAAACTCATTGACACATTTATGGAGAATGGACAAAAGGGAGTTATCTCGGGACATGACCAAAACTGGGTTTTGGGTCATGTGCCCGTAAGTGAATAGGACTTTACGGATCGAGACAAGGCTTGCAGTCTTGGGATTGATCGCGTCGGATAATGTTGGACATTTCCGGTATGGAAGGCTTGGAGGCGATAGGCGAATCACGGGACCTCGTTGGAAATGGCCACGGGCCATGTTCCAAGAGGCCCATGAAAGGCCCATGCAACCAAGGCCCATGGAACTAATTAATCAAGTCTTGATTAATTAGTACTAAGTAAGCAAGACAAGGATTAAGGTGTTGGTGATTCACCACCTAACCCAATCTTGTCTTGCCATACTTTGTCCTATTTACACCTTACTTGACACCATACTTGTCCCATGCCTTTAGTTGGACAAGTATGAGTTTTGTTATGTTTAAGTCATCTTTTTTCAACATAACAAACACAAGACAAGAATAGGAAACACATTTTCTCTCCCTCTTCCATTGCCATTTCGGGTTTGGCTAGTTTCCACCTCCATTTTTGTGTTCTTGAGTCCTCAAAGAGAAGAACTACGTGGCTTTGATTCCCATGTGGATACGTAGGCGTCTTGGAGACTCAAGCCAATCATTCGTTAACCGGTGTTCTTGTTTTGGTAAGAGATAGTGCTGAATTTTTCTCTTGTGAATCCATTCTTTGTTAGTTGTTTCATGGTTTTAATCGTCTCTTGGTTTTTATTGATTTTCCGCTGCGAGTTGGTTCATCTCCAACCCTACCTCGAGACCCAACAATGAGAGCCCGTATTTGATTGTTGGTGTCTTGGGTGGCCATGAGAGCCCGTGTTATTTAAATTGGTGTCTTGGGTGGCCGTGAGTGCCTGTGTCTTACTGTTGGTGTTTTGGGGTGGCCGTGAGTGCCGTGGGGTTGTTGAGCCCGAGTCTTGACCGTCGGTGTGTCTTGAGTGGCCGTGAGTGCCCGCGGGGTTGTTGAACCCGAGTCTTGACTGTTGAGGTGTCTTGAGTGGCCTTGAGCGCCTGTTTGTTGAACTTGCCTGTGATTGTGATTGTGGTTACCTGAAGTTGTGAGTATGATAGGTCGACAGCCTGATCCGACTTAGTGTCGATGAATTGCGATAGGTCGACAGCCTGATCCGACTTAGTGTCGATGAATTGGGATAGGTCGACAGCCTGATCCGACTTAGTGTCGATGAATTGCGATAGGTCGACAGCCTGATCCGACTTCGTGTCGAGGAATTGCGATAGGTCGATCCCTGACCTGATTGAGATTGGTTACTGAGCAGCTGGTGTGCGATCCTTTGTGATCTTGTTTGGCGTTGTGTAGTCTTTCGGTCGTGTCCTTGGAGGAGGTCGTCGATAGTTGTGTCGGGTCTACGTTATCGAGTGTTGGGTCTGTTGAGGAAGTATCAGGTGGTATGTCAGTTGAGTTACTCGAGTTGGAATGTATGTTCCCGGTTTTGGGTTTGGTTTTGGTGTTACTGGCTTTATCTACTAATTATGCCATAGTCAGCCTGTTATCCGTGGTGGTGAGCGAACGCTCACCCCTAGCTGCTTTTCCTACAGGTATTGATCACTGGACGGACTAGGTTAGCTCTTGAAGCTTGTGGAGCTAGGAGCGGAGTCTGGTCTTTTTTTTTTGAGTCTAGTGATGGATATTGTACCTTGTCCACTGGTTGGGACGTTTTGTATTGTAAACATTATTTTTGATAACTAAATGGAAATTCCTGAGTATTTATTCAAAACAGGTTTCAAGTGTTTTTATTGAAACACAGGTTTCAAGGGATAAATGGAAATGTTCGCGTCCCGAGTTCGCTTTACTGAAATTGGGGCTTGACAGTCTCATACTTCCATTGCGTCCTCCTCTTCAAGTGTAGATAAAAAGTCGGGAGACAGAACACAATGTAGCATAAGAACAATTTCCTTGAGTTTTGTAAGAACTCCAAACTCAAGGCCAACATCATCAAGCTTGCCATAATAGAATAATTATGATCTAGTTCATCTTGACATAACTTGAGAGGGATATGAATCCCATGAATTGGAAAATGCACCTGTCCACAAGGGTTAGTATCATCCACCAAAAAGAATAATAGTTCACAAACGGGGTATGAGGACTAGAAAATGTGTCAAGAGATTCATGATTAATATTAACAACTCTATGCTCAATATTAAATTTAAAAACTAATGGTATAGGTTGATCATATAGAGTTGATTTGCTAGAATCTAAATATGAATCTCTCACACTAAAAGGAATTTGGACATCATGCTCGATGTCTAGCAAAATAAAATTAATTGGAGTTTCAAGCACATCCCCTTTCTTGAGAGCATCTTCCATAGTACCCCTTGGATATCTATTTGATCTGTCAGGCAACTCTATGGATACTATGGGAAGATTTGGCTCAACAAGAGTTTGTGAATTATTTTCTACAATTGTACACTCATTATTTACATCTGCATAATTCAATGCATCAAAACTATATGGGGATGGAATTGGCATAATACGAGTGGGATAAGAACTTGATACCTCACATTCCGCACTTACCTCAAAACTCGTGGTTGAATAAGGAGTTTCTTGCTCTGTTGTGTCACATAAGTGTTCAGAATGATCATCCTCAATGTGTATTGCTTGATTATTGAAGGTTGTCTTATTAATCAATTGTACGAGATTGTCCAATTGACTTTGACGCTCTTGGAACACGGATGTTTCCTCCTCTTGTTTCCCAAACATTTTCCATATCAACTTGTCACTCTCCTCTTGTTGTTTAAAATGCTCATCTCGTTCCTTTAACCACTCATCATGTTCCTTTAACCACTCATGGTGTTGTTTCTCTGTCTCCAAAAGTCGGTTCCATAAAAAATGGAGACTAACCGAGTACTCGTCATTAGGTAATTGTGGTTCAACATGATAGTTTTGCTCAAAAGAGGAAGCGTCCCCCCAATTTTGACTATAGGCACTTGAACGAACATTAAACTCACAATTGTAATTCAAATGATCATTAGCTCCACATATATCACAATACACATTATTATAGAACCAATTCTCCATAAAAGCTATGTTGCAAAGAATCAACTAAAGGATGTATACAAAAAAAATTGAAACAGTCATAACACAAACTATATAGAAAAGGTTGCCTTAATTGCTCCCCGGCAACGGCGCCATTAACTTGATGCCCTGCGGTTTTAGCACAGAAAAGGACACGACAAGCGTACCGGTCGTCAAGTAGTATTTCAGGATTTTTAGTTCCGGATTATCGTACCCAAGGGAGCACAAGACAAGCAATTCCTATTTGAAGTTCGTTGTTAAGCTGTTTCGTTAAAAAGATGGTTTTTGGTTTTAAAAGATCATGCAAATGTAAACAAGTAATTAAAAGGTGAACAAGTATTTAGGTAAAATCGAAGAGATTAGAATCAGAGAAAAAGATAATCTAAGGTTTTTGGGTTCACAGAGACCAATTCCAATGCATTTAAATGAAGATGAACACTGTGAAGTTGTCTGATTTTAGGGGCAATGGATTATCTCTCAAACTAGTCCTAACTCCTCACGTTGTTTCGGACCCTAATTGTCACGCCCCAAATCCGGTTTTGGCCGGACTCGAGACGTGAACTAAGTAACAATAAAATAATAATAATAAAAGGAAAATAAAGAAATATAACTTCGCATTTTAGTTCCAAATCTCAATAAAATCCCGAGAGTCAAACGCTCAAATCCAAATAAATAAAATGCAGTTGAGTTCAAAATAGGAATAGTACATCTCTACTACAAGATAAACCCCCGGACATCGATGAGCTCTCGAGCTCTGAGACGTCCTCTAAACCGACTCCCCATCGAAACCTGTAAAAGAGTAAAAACAGAGGGGGTGAGCTTACGCTCAGTAGGAAAAAGAAGTAACGGGAAAAGTCTTCCGCTCCGTCGCCATAACTACTCGATTCATAACACTTATTATTAATAAACGACAACAACAACAGAAACCAACAGGAACACAACACTAACGATAATAGATCCAAGATATAGAACCCTATAAACAGTAGGAAAATCTTCTACGACCTCGACTACAAACGTCACCCAAACTCGACATCGTACGGACATAAGAAAGGACACCGGACGGTTCTCAATACCCAACCCTGGGACATTATACTGCTAAGATCATTACGAACATTACTCAGATCCGATATCTCACAACATAACACAAGTGCCCGTGACGATCCACGCACGACTCAACAATTACATCGTACAATCGTTGTCGATCACCCACACATTACCCTCGAGTCACACAAGAACCACTTAACAGGCATAAGTAACTACATCACACCAAACTAGTAAACACACAATCAATCGTTAATAACCACGCACACGGAAAGTGTCCAATAATACGCCACGGCTCAATCACATCGTACCGGAATACCCATCGGTCTTGATGTCTCCCCGGACACACAACATAGAGGTGAAACAAACAATACAATGTACCGGAATGTACCGTCGGTCTTCCCGGAACGCACATCGGGGTAAACAAGCAATACAATATACCGGAAACGCACCTTGGTCTTCCCGAAAATGCACATCAGGCTAAACAATATACTGGAAACGCACATCGGTCTTCCCGGAAACGCACATCGGGGTAAATCACATAAACAACATACCAGACCGGCACAAACCTCGGTTGGGTATCTTCCCATAGCATGGGGTACAAGTCACACCACACAATACCATACCAACCATTTCACACCGAACTTATCATACCGTCAAAACTTACCGCCATAACTTACCAATCACACCACATCGGTCTATCATTCACCCGATCATCCCATAAGACAACCATTCATATCGCATTCATCACATCCATTCATTCAACCATATCACGAGATAACAATCCATATTACATCCATCACATTGCATATAGCATACTAGAATTCTTAAATTAACCAACGAATACACTATTCATCGACATTTAAGGACTAATAACCACAATCAAACACAACCAACACACAATCCTAAGGCCCGACATGGCCACATGTAATTCTACAGCACGATAATTCCCATAATTGAAAGCGGTTATTCTAGTGAATCACATCTTATATGCAAGCTAAGACTCTTCCGGTTATTATCCTATATGCATACTATTAGCATTCCTTAATTAAAAACGATACATTACTACTCCTCCCTACCTCAAATGCTTTCCAAACGCTTAGTCCCACGAATGCCTAGTAGTCTCCTCCTCCGAGCTCGAGAGTAAAGTCTAGGATCATAAATTAATACTAGAATTAATGACAAAACAAGGGTGGTTTAAGAGACAAACGCTCAAGTTAAAACCCCCAAACGCTCGGTTCAAGATAACCATTCTAATTTAACGAAAACACCCAAAATGGACCCAAAAAGGTCCAAAACTGATCTGCCACGGTTCGAGTCACGGACCCGTGGTCTGCACTGTCACGGTTCTCCTCACGGAGCCGTAACCTGCACCGTCACGGATGACATCACGCTACCGTGACGTGTGCCATCACGGTCTCTGTCACGGAGCCGTGACGTCTCCCGTCACGGGACCCATCACGGATCCGTGACGGGTCCGAGCAGATTCGCTCTTCTTCTTCCTCCAGCCCCTTTTCCACGAAAACAACACCAAAACTCCATTTTTATCAACCCAAAACCTCCAAATCAGTCTCATAACTTCAATACTTCACTACCCTTAGTGAGTTTCATCAAAACAACAATTACCCAAGAGATTTCCATCCAAAACAACTAAAACTCCAATTGATTTCTACATAAACCAACCTCCTTCTTCTCCCAAACAACTATCTAACAACAATAACTCAAAACCTAGCTAGTTCAAGTAATTTCTATGGAAATCCATAACCCAAAATGATTGAAAGTGGATTGTGAGAGCTTACTTACCTTGGAAATGGAGAGATGAAGAGGATGGTGATGTTTTTGGGAAGATTTGGTGAAGAAACCACCCAAAGGAACTTCCTTTCTCTTGCTTCTTCTTCAAGCTTCAATGGAGGCTCTCTAGCTCTCTCTCCCTTGTAGAATTCGGCCACCACAAGCATTATGAGCTGAATTATGACCAAAAGGGGTCTTAAACCTAAGGTAGAAATGACTAAAAGACCCCTCTTGCTCTCCTCCTATTTTGTCACTTATGATGTTAAATGGGTCATTAGAGACTCATTTCTTCTCCTCCAAGCCATTTTGGACAAGTGTCCTAGTGGGGGCCACCTTGCCCTTAGTAATTTCCAGCACTTTTAATTTAATTAGGTTTACTCGATAATTAGCCTTAGTTTGACCCGAGTTTGACTTTTTTTTTGCAAAGACGGACATTTAAAAGGAAACGACCCAACTAAGCTAACAGTCCCGAATGACTCCCGAAGTCATCGGTTGACTTTTTCGGCCGAAAGTCAACTTTCTCCAACAATCACCGGTTCAAGCGAGATTGACCGGGGGCGGTTCTTACACTAATGGAATCTAACCACCTAGTTCTCACGAATCAATATGTAGGAAGACCCAAAGCACTATGTTCTTTGATAGTCTCTAACTTTCGGTACGAATCCTATGGTTGTTGCAATCGTGTTAACCTAGCTATCACTAGTCTAGACTTAAAGCCAATTTGTATAAGATTTCTAACCTAATTACAACCCACCTCTCACGAATGTCAGATTGCTATTCCCACCTTCTATCAGGTCTACCCGGGAGATAGAGCATTAAGTTCAAATCTAATACAAACTCTACATCAAATCAACCAACACAATACTCATTCATACATTCAATACATTGGAAAGTAAATCTCTACTCCCCCATAACCCTAGATTATGGGGTTTAGCTACTCATGGAGAAGAAGAAGAAGAAGAAGAAGAAGAAGAAGAAGAAGAAGAAGAAGAAGAAGAAGAAGAAGAAGAAGAAGAAGAAGAAGAAGAAGAAGAAGAAGAAGAAGAAGAAGAAAAACATTCATAAGCAATCATTATATTGAAAGAGTAGTGGAAATACAATACCAATGTAGAATTACAATGGTTGAGTTCAAGCACTCTCTTCTCATACAAAGCTTGCCCAAGTTGCTTCTCTTCCTTCAAGCCTCAAAGTTCACCAATATTCACCTTCTAGCTCTCTAGGATTGTCCCGAAAACAAGTTATCTTTTCTAACATAGCTCTCCCCTGTTTATAAGAGTTTTGGTGGCCTTTTTCTCCTAAAAAACGGACTTTAAAAAGAGGAAATTTGCCTCTTTTTCGCCTTCATATCGGATTTGGAAACAGGTTTTGCGCGCGTCACGGCTCCTTGATGGGTACCATCACAGATCTTGTCACGACTCTTTGATGGAACATAGAGTTTTTGGCCGTTTTCGACCTCTGTCACGGCTCCATAGTAGGACCCATCACGGACCATGTCACGACTCTGTGGTGGAGCAGAGAGTTTTGGATGGTCTTGTGCCCTTGACGAAAGTTGTAGATCTTTGAATTCCCTTTTATTTGACATAAAATTCAAGACAATCGGAGTTCGTATAAAGAAGTTATGCCCTTCGCAAGATCAGTCAACTTCCAAAACTCTTAAAACTGGGTTTTCCTCTATTTTAGCCTCTTTTCGATCAAAGCACCTACAAAACACAACGAGAGACACAATACGAGTAACGAGAGAAAAGTGGACCAAATTATCCAATCTCGGGACTAAAATGCTCAAGAATGTGGGCTAAAAACATCTAGAATCGATGTCATTTATGTCCACATCACTCGCCCCTCTACCAATAGAGCAGCCACCGCCGCCACTTACTCCTCTTCCACCAGAGCCTTCGCCTCCACCTCTGCAACATGTCTGCTTCCTTAGCCGCCGACTGATCAACCACAATTATCGGGGCCCCAAACCTAGACCAGGCGCCATAACTATGGCATATCCGATCGGACAGGGACTCTGTACATAACCGTCTCATTCCCATCCACATCCCAATCCGTTGGATCGAAACCCTGACACCCCCGCTCGGACTCAGGAAAATTTGAATCAGCAATTGTAAGAACCGCCCCGGTCAATCCCGGTAGAACCGGTGAATTCTAAACAAGTTTGACTTTCGGCCAGAAAAGTCAACCGAAGACTCAGGATGTCATTCGGGACCTTTCTGGGGCCCAAAAAGCCTAGCCGTCATCACGGCTAGCTTAGTTGGGCCATTTCCTTCAGTTTGACTTTAATTTTGTAACGGTCAACTTTTGGTCAAACTCAGACTTTTTATCGACTTTTTCTGATTAAAATTGGACTGCTGGAATTTCATTAAAAGAAAGTGGATCCCGCAATGCCACATGGAATTAGAGGCTTGGATGAGAAGAAAATGAGTTGAAATGACTTTTTGACCCTCCCTAAAGCCTTAAAGTGGATAGAACTTGAAAGGGCTCTATGGTCATTTGATTTTTTAGGTCATTTAAGGCTATTGTTGGACACAATTCAGCCATTCTCTCTTGGTTGCAGCTGAGTTTTGATAGAAGGAGAGGAAGAGAGGAGCTCTTTGGCTTGAGCAAGAAGAAAGAGAGAAAAGAGAAGTTTTTTGGCTCACCTCTCCACCATTTCACCTCCTAGAGCTTGCTAGCTTCATCTCCTACACATCCTAAAGGTATGGATGCTCTAAACTTCTCATTCCATCCACTTTCTAGTTTGGGTTTTGTGGGTTTTTGGCTTGAACTTGAAGAACTAACTCTAATGGTTGTTGCTTGGAGAATAAGTAGTGAAGTTAGGTTGTTTTGATTGTGTTTTGGATGAAGCTTTGATGAACCCATTGAAGGTGTTGATGTTTGGGGACTTTTGATGGTTATTTTGGAGTTGTTTGGAGCTGGAAATGAAGTGTTGGGTGTGATTTTCGTGGAATCCGAGTTGGGGAAGAAGGAGGGTCTGTTCTAGACTGATACGGAACGAGGCATGGAGAGGGTCTCCTTCCGGCCCTCTGAGTGGCACGGAACTGGTCACATTCAGGCCCTCTGAGTGGCACATAACGGGCCACACTCCGGCCCTCTGAGTAGCACAGAACGGGCCACATTTCGGCCCTCTGAGTGGCACGGAACGGGTCACATTCCGGCCCTCTGAGTGGCACGTAACGGGCCACATTCCGGCCCTTTAAGTGGCATGGAATGGGTCACATTCCGGCCCTCTGAGTGGCATGGAATGGGTCACATTCCGGGTCAGACCTCCAGAACCAAAACCCTTCCTTTTGAGGCCTTTTCGATTCCTAAATCATTCCTTTGACTTTGTTTCTATTATTTGGAGGCTTTTATGTGTCTTTGGTTGAGGAACGCTCCGTTGGATTACTAATTTTGGGTATTGTTGTGGTACAAGACCGTGAACCCGAGCTCAAGAGGAAGAAAGGCCTTGGACCCGAGCTAGAGAGACGAAGATCACTACGGAACCCGTGTGAAGAACGGAGGAGAGACTAACCGGCTTTACAGCAGAGTTTTAGAGGAAGACCACAAGGTAGGGAAAGTCTAACTACTCGAGTATTTCAATACTAGTATGCCTATTAGGTTAATAAAATTGGAAAGGTCCTAGAATTGCATATAGGATGTGAATAACTAGAATAATCGTCTTTCAATTACTAATAATCGGACGTGTCTAGTATGCATGATTAGGATGAGAATAACTAGTGTAACTCGCTTTCAATACTTGGGAATTGTTTTACTGGTAGAGAGGCCGTGATGAGCCCTCAGATTAGTTGTTGTGTTAGGTTCACATGCTTGTTTGCCTAGTTCAGGATAAGCTAAGAGTCTAATGAAACTAGTGAAATTGTATGATTGAATGCTTGGTTGAAGGTTTACATGATTGATTGATTGAATGTTTACTTGATTGGTTGGGTGATTCGTGTTGAATTAATTGTTTGATCGAACGGATGATCGAGTATGACTGATTGTGCCAAATGGTACAATCAGGTGATCGACGTACCGATGGTTCGTGACAGGTAAGTATACGGTAAGTGTAGAGTACTAAAGGATGTCTTGATGTGATGAAAGTGTGTTTCGATAAGTGTTGATTGGTAGATAAATTATAGTGTGTTTCCCTTATTCATGTTCTTGAGATGTTTGGTTGTTCGGTTTGGTACTACACCGGGGGGGGGGGGGGTGGGGTAATCCGGTGGTGTTGTGATCGTTGGTGTTTGGCAGATCCTGCGGGATAATGGTTGATTATTGGAGCCTGAGGGCATCAGTTATTGGATACTACGGGGATTGATTATTGAAGCATGAGGGCATTGGTTATTAGACCCTACGGGGCATTGATTATCGGACCCTGAGGGCATTGGAGCTGGACCCTATGGGGTAGTTGGATGGGTTACTCTGTGAGAAATGGTTACTGTGGTTTCACCCAAGTGTATGCGTCCTAAGGGAGCACTACCTTGGTTCCCTATGACCTATGGTCCTTTGGGGGCATTTCCGGGAATCCCGACGATGAGCGTCCCTCGGGGATGGTTTCCGGTAGCCCCGATGTATGTGCCTCCTCTGGACCGAGGGAAAATCTGATATGATATGGGTACTCTGGTGGATCGAAATATGGGAACCGATGTGACACTAGAATCTATCTGTGGATCGGAGGCTTGAGAAAGCAAGTGGTTGGTGTGAGATTATTTGCTCCCATGTTAGTAGTTATAAATTATTTACAGTACTTTTTACGCAATCTTTTAAGGTTACTGTCATCTTCGAGAAAGCGATACTATTTTATTTACACCGATTCCATAGCATTTCATTAGTTAATGGTAATTACTTGTTCCCAATTGTGATGATATTCTATTTTATAATAAGTGTTCTCCATTTATCCTCCGGGAAATCATCGTTATCCTTGAGAATGCGTTAGCGTTCTTGTTGCTTTTATATGTTTACTACCCTTTGGTCTAAAAGTATTAAGTGTTTTTGTGACATCAGACTAAAGCAGTTTTATCATTAAAATTGGAGGCTAAAGTTGTTATGATTTTCTCTACTGAACGTGAGCTCACCCCTACTTGTTTACTTATTGTGTGTGCAAGCGTACTTTTTATCCAAGGGATTCGAGGCTCAGGAGCTTCTGGATGTCTTGAGGGTTGTATTAGAGACGTGTTGGTCCACATTGTTGAACTTTATTTATCTCATGTTACATGTTGAGTTTTGACACTATATTTGAGATGTTGGATCGAATTACTTGAGAAATATTTTGGGATTCGTTCCAGCTTTAAAGGAGTTTACTACTTTTTGCTATTTTTATATCGTTTATTTCAAGTCACATCTCGAGTCCGGCCAAAACCGGATTTGGGGCGTGACAATTTGGTATCAGAGCCTGGTTTCATTGAAACAGGTTTAAATTTTGAACTTGTTTTCAAAACCTCGAACCGACGTCAATTAGGTGGGTAGAGTTAGGAGGTCTAAGTCGTGTACTCAGTGACGCAAGTTGAAAACAATTGATGCGTAGAGTGGGAACGACACGAGTCTTGATTGTTCAATGTTGCTTAAGTTTGAATATCTTTGTTTAGGATGGTTACATTGCTTGATTGGTATCCGTACCCTATTGACTGTAAGATACAGTGATCGGTGAAGCCGAACGGTTGAGATCGGTATTGGGTTCACGAGCAATGATCGAACCATTATAAACCGGTCGTTGAGTAAATTATTTGTTAAGTGTGTTACCGTCGTGGTTGGTCGTTCCATGATTGATAAGATTGAAGTGTTGATTTATTGAAGTGTATCGAAGTGTTGACTTATTGAAGTATTGACTTCTTGACTTATTGAAGGGTTAAAATGTTAAGGTGTTGAATTGTTGGAGTGATGACTTGGTTAAGATGTTGACTGTTACTTAAAGAATTAAGTTGAAACTATGATCCAATTGGGATGATATTTGAATAAAGAGTAGAACTCGAGTATTCTTGCACTATCTTTAACGGTGTTGTGTACTTTGCGGAGCATGAGAACTCTGTGTATTGATTGCGTTGTGCACTTTGTGGAGCATGAGAACTCTAAGTATTGAATGCCTTGTGAAAATTAATTGGTAATTGTCGACTTGTTTAAGTGACCACCATTCTTTAAGAATTAAAGTTGAAATTGATATTGAGTCGAAATCGATAGTGAGTTTGAAATTGACATTGAGTTTGAAGCTGAGGCTTAACTTAAATTTGAAATTGAGTTTGAAATGGAAAGTAAGTCGAGACAGAGATTGAGGTTGAGATTAAGATCGGGTTTAGATCAGATGAACGAGCGATGCTCGGGTTGGTTATAACACGTTGATTAAATAATTATTGAGGGAATTGCCGCTTAGGTCGGCCGCTAATTGATGTAAAACCTGAAATGCTAAATTGACCGGGCAGTAATGAGATATTTGCTAAGACCCGCGGGGAGTACCTTTGGTGTTTCAAGATGTTGTGTACTTGAGATGTTTTGTGTGTACTAGATGAATAGAACTCGATGTACATGTTGTCATCTAAATGTCCCGCTTAGGCGGACGGTTGGTGGAAAATACGAATAGGTCATGTCGAAATTTTTGTGAAGCTGAAGTGTTTGTACTATCACGGGTTGACTCAGGGGCGCCACTGTAGTCGAGCGTGATAGAGGGATGTCAAGTGGTTACAACGAGATTCGGGGACGCCTGAATCAGGTTGTAACGACGTGAGATCGACATGAATGTTATAAGATAAAAGTAAGGAATCGAGATTATGGAAAATAGTTGAGGACATAAATTGTGAAATTTATCGTGTTGCGATTCTAGACCCTAGTGTTGGGAAGCTACCCAATCGAGGGGTATGCATGTTGCTTTGCGATTTGTGTGAATTGATTGAGATTGTTCCTCCTGTGGGAGTTGATTGTTTTGATTGAACCAATGATTGTTGTTGTGAGACGCACTAAGATGCGGCCTAGTCTGCCTACTTATAAAGTATTATATATATATCTACTGAGCCTAAGTGCGGTTGGTCATTATATGATCCTTGTGGGACGTGTCACGCCCCAGTTTCAGTAAACCGAACTCGGGACGCGAACATTTAAAAACATAAAAACCTTTGAAACCTGTTTTGAATAAATACTTTGAAATTACCATTTAGTTATCAAAAATAATATTTACAATACAAAAACGTCCCAACAAAAGGACAAGGTACAAGTGTCCGTCACTAGACTCAAAATATAAAGACCGGACTCCGCTCCTAGCTCCACAAGCTTCAAGAGCTCACCTAGTCCGTCCAGTGATCAGTACCTGTAGGAAAAGCAGCTAGGGGTGAGCGTTCGCTCACCACCACAGATAACAGACTGACTATGGCATAATTAGCAGACAAAGCCAGTAACACTAAAACCAAACCCAGCACCGGGACTACAATCCCCAACTCAAGTACTCAACTGACCCACAACCCGTTACCTTCCTCAACAGACTCAACCTCAAACTCGTAATGTAAACCCGACACAACCATTTATGACCACCTCCAAAGACATGAACACAGATCAGGCTAGCCAAAGAATGCTCACAACCTGCCGAGAATTGAACACGGATCAGGCCAGCCAAAGAATGCTCGTAACCTGCCAAGACTCGAACACGGATCAGGCCAGCCAAAGAATGCTCGTAACCTGCCTAGACCCGAATACGGATCAGGCTAGCCAAAGAATGCTCATAACCTGTCGAGACTCGAATTTGGTCGGGCCAGCCAAAGAATGCTCGTAACCTGCCAAAATCCACACCACTCCCCGACACGAAGTCGGGTTACTAACCTCGAGCAAACACAATCACAATCACAAGCAAAGCTCAACAAACAGTAACAAGACAAGTTCAACACTCCACAGGCACTCATGGCCACTCAAGACTCCAACGGTAAAGACTCGGGTTCAACAACCCCACAACCCCTCATGGCCTCCCAAGACACACCAACTGTAACTCACGGGCTCAACCAACCCCACGGGCACTCCTGGCTTCCCAAGACATCCCAACAGTAAAACACGGGCTCTCATGGCCACTCAAGACACCACAATAAAACACGGTCTCTCATGGCCACCCAAGACACCAACAATAATACACAGGCTCTCATGGCCACCCAAGACTCCAACAATAATACACGGGCTCTCATGGCCACCCAAGACACCAACAATAATACACGTGCTCTCATGGCCACCCAAGACACCAACAATAATACACGGGCTCTCATGGCCACCCAAGACATAAATTAAACAGTCAACCTCCGGGCATGGTCATATGCCTCCAGTAATTCTAATATCGCTAAGTTCTCTGTTCCTACGACACTACTAAGTGTCACATGCTTTTCTCACAACGCTACGCTCCCGTATCATGCTTTTCTAATATTTAAATAAACCTACTCAACCCACGACACCCTGGTGTCACATGCAATTCTACTGTTAACTTTCCCTAGTCAGGGCCGAGATCCGGCTACTTTTCCCTACCTCGTAAAAGTTCTCCAAAAGCCAACCAATGAGCTCCTGTGTGACCTCAGTCACTCACCCAGCTTTCCCTTGCCTCGGTCCGCGGTACAATCTAAAAGAACACAATTTTTAAAGCACTTTAAACTCGCAAGAATAAACTGAAATTTAATAAACTTAACGCCCAAACGTAACCCCAACAATGTCGATCACTCCCAAACTTCCCAATTACTCGACATTGTCGATAAAGGACCCGTAAAGGCCCGATTCGCCCGACATGGCGAATCTTCCCGGGTTTTGTAAATGCCCTTCCGGGGCTCCAAAAATTCCCGTTTTCGTTTCTACGGTCTTAGAATAATTCAAGGATTCCTAGGCACTCGACGGAATCGATTTCCGACTTCCGAGTCAAATAATTAACGTTTAAAGTTTCTAAAACCTGTTAATTACAACTTTTCCAATTTAATTCCAATTTTCGATTCGGTTAAGGATAAATGGTCCGAGGAACGTTTTAAACCAACCGAACACTAAACCCGAGCACCCGAGCACGTGGGCCCCACCCGGCCCAACTTGGCCGTGGGCCATAGGGCTTAAATGGGCCCGGCCCACCATGGTGGTGGCCGGCCCTAGCTCCGGCCAGCCACCTCTCATGATGGCCGGCCACCCCCCATGGTGGCCAGAGCTCCTCCCAAGCTCCCGGTCGCTGGAAAACGTTCCCCTCCACCTCCAAACACCTCCAAAACGTCTCTAACAAACCTCCAACCTCAATACAACCCTAAACTCATCACTTTTAACCAAACCCTAACATGTGAAAATTATCAAATCAACGATCGGTTTGGTTCTTACCAAAGAGGAAGACGAGGGGAAGTCAATTCCTCCTAGCCTTGAGACGATCCGATGGATGGATGACGTGAATAGTGACCAAACCCTACTCCAAGCTCTCTTCTTCTCCTTCTCCTTCTCTTTCTAACTTCTCTCTTCTTTTTCCTTTTTTTTTCTCTTTTGATTTGAGTTGGCCGAACACCCCCCTATATCTCTCTTCTTATTTCCCCCCAAAAATAACAACACCACTTGTTTGACAAGTGGCAAGGTGGGTCCCACACCTTTTGGAAAATATCTACTAGATATTTTCTAATCAGATTCGCGGAAATCTGACGTTTCGGGCCCCGAACGGGCACTTTTTCCAAGCAATTACGAAACTTGGCGGGTTACAAGGAAACGGCTCAACTAAGACCGCTGCGACGACGGCTAAGCTTTTTGGATCCAAAACGGTCCTCGAATGGACCAAAACGTTGCTCGGTTGACTTTTCCAACGAAAAGTCAACTTTTCCCAAATTGATCAGAAAGTTGCCCTGAGTCCCCCGGAACTCACTTTGGTCGATAACGGGGTCAACTTAAGTTCGGTATGACCCTCGGGGTCAATTTAGGTTAACTTGAGTGTCTGTCTTAAAATTTTTAATTTTTCCTGTTTTTCGCAGGTTTGACTGGCGTTGACCGGAAGTGGTTATTACAGTCTACCCACCTTAAAGGAATTTTGTCCGCGAAATTTAAAACAGACGTACCTCGGGAATCGAACAGGTCGGGATACTTCACGCGAACCTCGTCCTCGCGTTCCCACGTCGACTCAGCCCCGTGATGTCTCCACTGCACCCGTACCAGGCGGATAATCTTGCCTCCCCGCAGGACCTGCTCCCGTGTGTCCATGATCCGAACCGGCTGCTCCTCATAGGAGACATCGTCAGCCACCTCGATATATGTCCATTCAATGACGTGGGAGGGGTCTGCGTTGTACTGCCGCAACTGGGACACGTGGAAGACGTTATGGACTCTCCCAATTTGCGGTGGCAACGCCAGACGATAGGCCACTGCTCCCACTCTGCCCAAGATCTCGAACGGGCCAATGTACCGCGGTGCCAACTTTCCCCCGCTGCGTCTGAACCGTACCAGCCCTTTCCTCTGGCTCACCTTAAGAACACGTGATCCCCGACTGCAAACTCAAGAGGTCGACGTCGCCTGTCGGCATAACTCTTCTGCCGACTCTGCGCGGTCCTCAACCGATCGCGTATCAGCGCGACTTTCTCGGTCGTCTCTCTGAAAAGATCCGGCCCCAGTAGACTCTTGTCCCCCACCTCTGCCCAACAAACTGGCGATCGATACGACCTCCCATATAACGCTTCGAACGGTGGCATCCCAATACTGGCCTCGTAGCTGTTGTTGTAGGCAAACTCGACCAACGGCAGGTGGGTCTCCCATGATCCCCTGAAATCCAGCACACATGCTCGCAGCATGTCCTCCAAGATCTGAATAGTGCGCTCGGACTGACCGTCTGTCTGGGGATGATGTGCGGTACTGAGTAGAACTTTGGTCCCCAACGCCTTCTGCAGACTCAGCCAAAATCTGGACGTGAAGCGGGGATCCCTGTCAGACACTATCGACACCGGGACCCCATGGAGCCGCACTACCTCCTGAATATACAAGCTGCTCAACTTGTCGACCGGGTCAGTCATCCTCATAGCCAAGAAATGGGCCGACTTGGTCAACCGGTCGACTACCACCCATACCGCGTCGTTTCCCTTCGGCGATCTCGGTAGTCCACACACGAAGTCCATCGTAATGTGCTCCCACTTCCATAGAGCAATCGGTACTGGCTGCAACAATCCTGCGGGACGCTGATGCTCGACTTTCACCTGCTGACAGACGAGACATCTCGACACGAACTCTGCGACTGCTCTCTGCATCCCGCGCCACCAGAAATGCCGTCTGAGGTCACGGTACATCTTGGTGCCCCCCGGGTGCACTGTAAGACGCGAATGATGTGCCTCTCGCAACACGTCGTCTCTAAAGTTAACCGGCACGAACAACCCCCCGCGGTACCGTAATCCCCAATCAGTACTATCCTCCCAGCCTACCACCTCGTCACCCCTGACGACTCTCTCTCGGATCTCTGACGCCTCGACGTCCTCCGACTGTGCCTCCAACACTTGGGCAAGGAGTGAGGGCTGAGCCACCAATGAGCACATGGCCATGCCGCTAGTAATCTCCTCTAGCTCAAGCCCGAACGTGCTCAGCTCCCCTATCATGTTCCACTCTCGGACTAATATGTTGGCGAGGCTCGGAACCGACTTCCTACTCAAGGTGTCGGCGACCACGTTCGCCTTGCCCGGATGGTAGTGTAGCTCGAAGTCGCACTCCTCGAGTAGCTCCATCCACCGCCGTTGGCGCATGTTCAGGTCTCGCTGGGAAAATATGTACTTGAGGCTCTTGTGATCCGAGAACACCTGAAACCCCTCGCCATACAAATAATATCGCCAGCCCTTTAGCGCAAACACGACTGCTGCTAGCTCCAAGTCGTGGGTAGGATAGTTGCGCTCGTGCGTCTTCAACTGCCTGGAGCCATAAGCCACAACTCTGCCCAACTGCATCAGTACGCAGCCCAGTCCCTCTCCGGACGCATCACAGTAGACATCATAACCGATTCCTCGCTCGGGCACTACTAACACTTGAGCGGTAGTCAGCTGAGTCTTCAACTCCGCGAATGCACGCTCACAGTCCTCTGTCCACACAAACCCGACTCCCTTGCGCGTCAACAGAGTCATCGGCGCGGCTAGTCGCGCAAAGTCCTGGACAAATCGCTGATAGTAGCCTGCCAACCCCAGAAAGCTGCGGATCTCGAAGACACTCGTGGGCCGTGCCCACTTCGCGACCGCGTCGATCTTCGACGGATCGACCAGGATACCGTCACGGGACACGATGTGACCGAGGAATTTCACCTCAGCGAGCCAGAACTTGCACTTCTCCAGGTTGGCATATAGCTGATGCTCGCGCAGTAGTGTCAGAACAGCCCTCAGATGTGACTTGTGTGCCGCCTCGTTCTGCGAGTAGATCAGGATGTCGTCCACGAACACCAACACAAAATGATCTAAGTACGGCCGGAAGATGTTGTTCATCAGGTCCATGAACGCTGCAGGTGCGTTCGTTAGTCCGAATGGCATCACCAAGAACTCGTAGTGCCCGTAGCGTGTCCGGAATGCAGTCTTTGCGACGTCCCCCTCACGGAATCGCAACTGATAATAACCGGATCGCAGATCGATCTTCGAGAAGCAGGTCGACCCTCTCAACTGGTCGAACAAGTCATCGATCCTCGGCATCGGGTATCGGTTCTTCACCGTAACCCGGTTCAGCTTCCGGTAATATATACACATCCGTAGCTCTCCACTCTTCTTCTTCACGAAGAGTACTGGTGCTCCCCACGACGATGCACTCGGACGGATAAACCCCTTCTGCAGAAGCTTCTCTAGCTGACGCTTCAGCTCAGTCAACTCTGTCGGCGCAAACCTGTAAGGCGGCATCGATATCGCCGCCGTTCCCGGCACTAGGTCAATTCCGAACTCCACCTCACGAACCGGTGGCAACCCGCTCAACTCCTCGGGAAAGACCTCGGGGAACTCGCATACCACTCTCGGTAACTCTCGGCTCTGCACAGCCGATACTTCCTCCTCGGCGGACAACGCCGACAGGAGGACCCCGCTCTTACTACCCAGAACACATGTCACCTTCGTACTTCCCACTAACACTGTCACTCGTCGCCTGTAGCAATCAATATTGGCTCGGTACCTCGACAACCAATCCATTCCCAAGATCACATCAAAGGTCGTCATTCCCAGTACGAGAAGATCACCAGGGCAAGGACAGTCTGCGACTCTAATCTCGCAGGCGCGACAGATCCTAGTCAACGACACTGCACCGCCAACTGGGGTGTCCAGGCACAGATGTGGACTCAACGGCTCTAAGCTCAACCCCAACCTCTCAGCACAACCCAGCGAAATAAAAGAGTGCGACGCCCCGGTATCAAATAAGAATAACGCCCATAAATGATACAATAAACACGTACCCTGGATGGTCTCGCGGTACGTGCTAGATCCTGGGGCCCTGGAGTCGGTGAATGCATACACTCTCCCCTGCGAGGCCTGCTGCCTCTGACTCGACGCACTGTCTGCTGCATAACCATGACTCTGTTGCTGTCTCAGAATCGGTGCGCTCGTAGACGGCCGTGACAACCTCGAATGCTGACTCTGACGAGGGTGACCCCTGGGTGACTGTACTGTCCGCGACTGCTGCGGTCGCTGCGCTGATGTCTCTCCCAACGGCTCACGGCACCATGCCATCGTGTGTCCCATCCGACCGCACCAGAAACAGCTGGCCTCGTCAGCTCTCGAACTCGAGCCCTGGCCTGTCCGGCTGGTTGCTGGTAGTGCCGCGTGCCCTCCTCTCGCTCTGCACCCTCTCTGCAAGTGGCCTGGCTACCCGCAAAGATAGCATGTCGGCCCCCTCTCTGAGGCGACTGGCCCCACTGATGCTACTGACCCCAACTGTCTCGATCCACCTTGATGAGGCGGTGGTCGGAAGAACCCCGTGGTCCTCTGCCTCCTCGAGTCTCGTGACTCTTACGGCCCTATAAAGCTGGTCGGCCGCTGTCGAACCTCGCGGGTCTTGGCCGCATCCCGAATACCCTGCTCCACCGTCGCTGCGGTGTCCACGAGATATGTATACTTCCGCAACCTCAAGGAGAGGACCTTGTCCCGAATCAACTGTCTCAGTCCCCCCTGGAACCGCATGCAACGGTTCTGCTCGGTAGTCACCATCTCCGGCGCGAATCTGGTCAAGGCCGTGAATGTGGCCTCGTCTTCCGCCACTGTTAACCCTCCCTGCTCCAGGTCTAGAAACTGCCGATGTCGCTCCAACCGAGCCGACTTGGGAAAGTACTGTGCCAGAAACACCACCTGGAAGATGTCGTAGTCGTGCCCAACAATGTCCTTCACACGCCCCCACCAGTGGTAGGCGCTGTCCCTCAGCTGGTGAGCTGCGAAGGACACTCTGCGGCGGCCATCTCCGATACCTGATGTATCCAGGTCCCGCGTGACCTGCTCTAGCCACCTCTCGGCTAGGTCAGGGTTCGGCTCCCCGACGAAGATGGGTGTCCCTAGCTTCAGGAAGTCTAGTAGGGTCCGGGCTGTGTGGTCCTCTGCCTGGCCAGGCCTCACTGGGACCGCTACTACCCCTGGAGCTGGTAAAGCCGACTCTTGACTGGCGATGACCGCGACCAAACTCTGGACTGTCCTGGTCAGCTCGTCCATGGCAGTCATAACGGGAGGGTCCGCGACCGGCGGAACACTAGGTGTGCCTGTAGACGGTCCCGCGTCGCTCCTCCTGTCTTCTCCGACAGGAGTGCCCTGCGCCTCCGCGTACTCGGCGGGCTCAACGGTTGGCACCCGTCCGGGTGTCCCCGATGACCGTCCCCGCCTGCCTCGCGTGGGCGCCCGTCCTCGTGTTACCGCCGCTCGTCCGCGTCTACCGCGAGCCATAAGTCAATATCCTCTGCACGGATACACGCAAACGTTCAGTTTGCGAACTCAAATAAAGACCACAAGTTCAAATACACTAACGTTCACACGGTCCACGTCTACCCTAACGTACTTGTCAATAAACGTCACACCGCTCACGCTATTTATACTTTAATTATAACAATACGTAAGCGAAACCTCAAATTAACCCGCACAGACGCACACCAAGCCACTCACAACAATTCAAAACCAACCACAAGTCTTCCAACCTCAACCAAAACACAAACCGACAAGGCCAACAACAACACAACAACACGACCACCGCTCACCGGGTCAACCAAAGTCGAACCTTGCCCACCGGGCCAATCAAAATCAAAACGTACGCCCACATGGCCAATCAAGTTTAAAACACGCCAACATGGCCAACAAATTTTAAAACTTTTTCCACTCCATTAAAAGCCTCATTTCTTGACATCGGGTAGTTACAACCCGGTCCAGGCGTCCCCGAACTACATTGTACCCACTTGACATCAACACCGTCACGCTCGACTACAGGAGCGCTCCTGAGTCGAGTCGCGACAGTTTAAAAACAGTTCACGCAACCACACACAATCAGTATGCCAGCAACAAAATGCTGCAACATACGCACAAATAGAACAAGACTCAAGACATGACGGGTCTACAGTGACTCGACCCTCCCCACCTAATTGACGGACAGTCCGAGGTGTGAAACCTCGAGCTCTGATACCAAGCTGTCACGCCCCAGTTTCAGTAAACCGAACTCGGGACGCGAACATTTAAAAACATAAAAACCTTTGAAACCTGTTTTGAATAAATACTTTGAAATTACCATTTAGTTATCAAAAATAATATTTACCATACAAAAACGTCCCAACAAAAGGACAAGGTACAAGTGTCCGTCACTAGACTCAAAATATAAAGACCGGACTCCGCTCCTAGCTCCACAAGCTTCAAGAGCTCACCTAGTCCGTCCAGTGATCAGTACCTGTAGGAAAAGCAGCTAGGGGTGAGCGTTCGCTCACCACCACAGATAAAAGACTGACTATGGCATAATTAGCAGACAAAGCCAGCAACACTAAAACCAAACCCAACACCGGGACTACAATCCCCAACTCAAGTACTCAATTGACCCACAACCCGTTACCTTCCTCAACATAATCAACCTCAAACTCGTAATGTAAACCCGACACAACCATTTATGACCACCTCCAAAGAAACGAACACGGATCAGGCTAGCCAAAGAATGCTCACAACCTGCCGACACTCGAACACGGATCAGGTCAGCCAAAGAATGCTCGTAACCTGCCGAGACTCGAACACGGATCAGGCCAGCCAAAGAATGCTCGTAACCTGCCGAGACCCGAATACGGATCAGGCTAGCCAAAGAATGCTCATAACCTGTCGAGACTCGAATTTGGTCGGGCCAGCCAAAGAATGCTCGTAACCTGCCAAAATCCACACCACTCCCCGACACGAAGTCGGGTTACTAACCTCGGGCAAACACAATCACAATCACAAGCAAAGCTCAACAAACAGTAACAAGACCAGTTCAACACTCCACTGGCACTCATGGCCACTCAAGAATCCAACGGTAAAGACTCGGGTTCAACAACCCCACGGGCCCTCATGGCCTCCCAAGACACACCAACTATAACTCACGGGCTCAACCAACCCCACGGGCACTCCTGGCCTCCCAAGACATCCCAATAGTAAAACACGGGCTCTCATGGCCACTCAAGACACCACAATAAAACACGGGCTCTCATGGCCACCCAAGACACCAACAATAATACACGGGCTCTCATGGCTACCCAAGACACCAACAATAATACACGGGCTCTCATGGCCACCCAAGACACCAACAATAATACACGGGCTCTCATGGCCACCCAAGACATAAATTAAACAGTCAACCTCCGGGCATGGTCATATGCCTCCAGTAATTCTAATATCGCTAAGTTCTCTGTTCCTACGACACTACTAAGTGTCACATTCTTTTCTCACAACGCTACGCTCCCGTATCATGCTTTTCTAATATTTAAATAAACCTACTCAACCCACGACACCCCGGTGTCACATGCAATTCTACTGTTAACTTTCCCTAGTCAGGGTCGAGATCCGGCTACTTTTCCCTACCTCGTAAAAGTTCTCCAAAAGCCAATCAATGAGCTCCGGTGTTGTAAGAACCACTCCCGGTCAACGATAGTCAAACCTGCGAAAAACAGGAAAATCTAAAAATTTTAAGACAGATACTTAAATTAACCTAAATTGACCTCGAGGGTCATACCAGACTTAAGTTGACCCCGTTATCGGCCAAAATGAGTTCCGGGGGACTCAGGGCAACTTTCTGATCAATTTGGGAAATGTTGACTTTTCGTTGGAAAAGTCAACCGAGCGACGTTTTGGTCCATTCGAGGACCGTTTTTGATCCAAAAAGCTTAGCCATCATCGCAGCGGTCTTAGTTCAACCGTTTCCTTGTAGCCCGCCAAGTTTCGTAATTTCTTGGGAAAAGTGCCCGTTCGGGGCCCGAAACATCCGATTTTCGCGAATCTGATTGGAAAATATCTAGTAGATATTTTCCAAAAGGTGTGGGACCCACCTTGCCAGTTGTCAACCAAGTGGTGGTGTTAGTTTTGGGGGGGAAATAAGAAGAGAGATATAGGGGGGGGGGTGTTCGGCCAACTCAAATCAAAAGAGAAAAAAAAAGGAAAAAGAAGAGAGAAGTTAGAAAGAGAAGGAGAAGGAGAAGAAGAGAGCTTGGAGTAGGGTTTGGTCACTATTCACGTCATCCTACCATCCATGGTGGCCGAATCTCCTCCCGAGCTCCCGGTCGCCGGAAAACGTCCCCATTCACCTCCAAACGCCTCCAAAACGTCTCTAACAAACCCCCAACCTCAATACAACCCTAACTAGTCATTTTTAACCAAACCCTAACATTTGAAAATCAACAAAACGGGAATCGGTTCGGTGCTTACTCGAGAGGAGGATGAGGTGAGCTTGAATCTCTAACTTTTTAGATGATCAAATGGTGGAGATGACGTAAATAGTAGCAAACTCTAACTCCAAGCTCTCTTCTTCTCCCTTTCTCTCTTCTCCTTCTCTCTCTAACCTCTCTCTTTCTTTTTCTATTTTTTTTCTCTTTGAAAACCTCTTGGCCGAACACCCCCCTATATCTCTCTTCTTATTTCCCCCCCAAAACTAACACCACCACTTGTTTGACAAGTGGCAAGGTGGGTCCCACACCTTTTGGAAAATATCTACTAGATATTTTCCAATCAGATTCGCGAAAATCGGGCGTTTCGGGCCCCAAACGGGCACTTTTTCCAAGAAATTACGAAACTTGGCGGGTTACAAGGAAACGGCTCAACTAAGACCGCTGCGACGACGGCTAAACTTTTTGGATCCAAAACGGTCCTCGAATGGACCAAAACGTCGCTCGGTTGACTTTTCCAGCGAAAAGTCAACTTTTCCCAAATTGATCAGAAAGTTGCCCTGAGTCCCCCAGAACTCACTTTGGTCGATAACGGGGTCAACTTAAGTCCGGTATGACCCTCGGGGTCAATTTAGGTTAACTTGAGTGTGTGTCTAAAATTTTTAAATTTTCCTGTTTTTCGCAGGTTTGACTGGCGTTGACCGGAAGTGGTTATTATAGGATGCACGTGAACGTCCTTGTGTTTTGATCGAACCGTTTGTTCTAAACGAGACTACGTACTACCGATCCAAGTAGGATCCCTTTAAGACGCATGAGAACGTCCCTTTATGACGAATCGAACCACCTGAGTTAATTTAAATTATGAACTTACGTTTTAAATGCAACGAGTACACGAGATGTCCCGGGTTTACAGTCCGAGAGGGACCAGGAGTCGCCCCGCTGTGGGGCAGAGCCACACACCAGCCGTTGGTCTGGCAGGGACAGCAAGCGCCCAGGGTGCGGCTTCAACAGGGCACCAGAGTTTTGAGGTAGACCAATAGGGTCACCATCGAGCGTTCCTCCAGTCGCAGAATCGACTCAAGCGGCCCCTATGGATGAGGTGGTTCGCGCAGTACCATCAGCGCTCAGCGCTCAGCAGGAGACTGCAGTACCGGCACCAGAGTTTGTGCCTACGGCCGCCGCCGTCGCTATCGGGAGTTCAGGCCAGATGCACAGCAACACGGCCAGGCTCTCAGGAATTTTTGTAGGTTGAGTACGCCAATAAATCCCGGGGGTTCAGACCCCGAGGCAGTTGCAGTATGGTGGGAGCAAATTACCCGCAACTTTGTTACTTTAAGAGTATTCGAATGATCATCTGAGAATATTTTCTCGACCTCTCAACTCGAGGGAGAAGCATGATATTGGTGGCAGCTGTGCAGATCAGGATTGGAGGTGACTTTTAACTGTGCAATAGATTGTTCCTGGAACAGTATTTTTTCCCTCGATCCGTTTGAGAGGACCAACACCAGCAGTTGATTGGATATGCAGCAGAGAGGGATGACCGTCTCTAAGTATGAAGCGAGGTTCACTTTCTTGTACCACTTCGCGCTGAGATGGTGCAAACCGAAAAGAGCCGCCACAGGCGTTCGAGAGAGGACTCACCCCGTCTGTCGCGGATTGAGTTATTACCTTCAGGATGAGGATTTTTTTTCTCTGTACTAGTGGATCAGGCGCTAGCTGTGGAGAAGCATCTTCGGGAGACCGCCAGAGCGCGGAAGACCAGGCCGAGGCCGAGTGGCTTCCTAAGGCCATCAAAGAGTTGCAATACTAAGAGGCAGAGGACCTCAGGATTGTTTCAACCACAGACCCAGTCCGGTGGGACACGACAGGTTGGGGCAGCAGCGTCGGTTGGACCTGCCCCGGTGGCACAGTTTTGTCCTTCGTGCAGACAGTTGGGACATCTGGGCTGGGACTGCCCATGGAACGTTGGATCCACAAACCGTCCTGCAGGTCGGCATACGAGAGACGATAAGAGGACATGCTATTACAGCAGCAGATTCTTTCACCACCATCGCGAGGAGGACTCCTGATTCAACAGGGCCGAGCATACGCGATTGTCGGGCCCGAGCTGAGGGACTTGATACTGATCTTGAGATCGCTTAGAGTGCCTGTTTACGATTTACATTTTGGATTTCTTGGTCGCTGACACTTAAGTATTACACTTGGTTGTGTCGTTTCGTGATTACTTTATGTTGGGCCGAGTTTCAAACTGGTAAGCCCACCCGTATCTTAACACACCGACCAGAGGTGCGGTAGTACCAGCGAACGCCAGTTGAGTTTGAAAGAGGAGTAACAGACCTAGTAGTACGAGAAGTTCTTTTCCCTCTCCGATAGTGAGAATCGAGTTTTAAGAACCGATTGGTGAAACATCAGACGTTCGTCGAATGCTATCGGCAGCGAATGCCCGAACAGTGAAAGGATGTGGCCTTGACCAGTAAACGGTCCCAACGGTCACAAGAGATGACCGAGCAACGATAAGATCAGGGTAGCGCAGCGGAAGCGTGGTGGGCCCATACCAACAGGAGTCGTAATCGACAACTCCGTCTACCCCTGCTAAAAGATTTAAGTTATAAGATTCGAACCATCGAAACGATTTTGTTTCAAATTCCCGTTTAACGAGCGAAAAGTTGCGCGAGTGTGTACCATGCGTGAGAGACTAGATGAGAGTGTGTTCCTTGCGTTCTTTCCAGAGGGACTAATCGGTTTACCACCAGTTCACGCGGAACAGGCGAATAACACCGAGAGTTGATCTGACAACTTTCTCGGCGGAGAAGAATACGGTGAACGCGAACAGAATACCAAGGCAGATCTCCATCAGCAAGAGGAGAACGAACGCTAGCGTCCCGCGAGGACTAGCTTAACCTTTAAGTTACACCATAGAAGTGAGAACACCTCACGTTGAAATCCGGAAACAGACGGACGAGTACGACTACCACAAGCTTTCAGGCCAGTAATAAGATGGCACCGAACGAAGCATTGTGGGGCAGGTCGGATTTTGTGCCATGTAGGGCACAGGGAAGGTTAAGAGTTAACCGTTGTTGGTTTTTGAGTTGTTCGAGGAATAATTGAAGGAACTGCGCTAGTTTCTAAACTGTTCAATTTCTCGAGATCTCAATGCATATGATTACTCCCTACGTGGTGTCTTGGGTGGACTTGACTATAAGTTGTTTTGATCGACAGCTCGTGAACGAGTGTTAACGGTATAAGGATTACCGCAAATCGGGATAACCTTTATTGATAAATCTTGGATCGTGTTTCGCTGTCGAGTGTGATTATTGTACGGCTATTTTTGGTGTCTTGAAGGACGCCTACTCTCGGCTAAGTGCCAGTACGAGGTTCTACCATTCTTTTTGTTGTGCGTCGTTCGTCCGACTAGATGTTGGTAGAGTTCATGGTTTTACGGAACCGTGCACCGGGTTTGAGAACAGTGGTCTCGCCGATACAATGACTTAGCCGAAGCGACTCGTAAGATGGTTTGATCAGAAGTGTGAATAGGTATCGACGGTAAGAGAATTTTAGCAAGTTGGTTAACTTTTGTGATCGACCGTAGTTGAGATTTGTTAGTTTGTCCATATTCTAGGATCGTGATACTGGATGATTGGTTGAATCATTATCAGGTTGAGAATCTTGAAGGGTTTTACCAGGTGTGACCTGTTAGTATTTGAGTTCTGTTGTGGTTAGTCCCGGTAACGGTTACTATGGAGGAAATTGAGAAGTAATGATAGTGTGTGGTTCCGACCTTGTTTGACTTGTAAAGAGTTCCAGCAGGATACCTATGACGACGGAAATTCCGATGTAGGATATCGAGATCTTCACCTAAGTTTTCTTAAGTGTTTAGATGTTTCTCGGCTTGTGTTGTTACTCGGTATTCTTGAGTTGGTGAAACGTTGCGCGTGGTTTCGTGAAGTTTTGGGTAAGGCGGTTTTGCACCGCTAAGGGTGACAATTTGAGTTGTTGTGAGACGTTGCACGTTGGATTGCGAACTGTTGAGGAAGACTGTTTTTCACCGCCAAGTATGGCGTTTGAGAAAATAGCGTGATCTAGTGAAGCACGATTAAGTGAATGTTGCGTAAATTCGGAAAAGGTTAAAGATCGTGCAGAGCCGACAAAAGAATTATGCAGTTATAAGACGCAAACCTCTGGAGTTACAGTCGGTGAGCGCGTATTACTGAAAGTGAGCCTAAGAAGGACTTTTAGCGGTTCGACCACGTCGGAGGTAAGGTGGCCCCGCAGCTTATCGAACATTTTGAGATCTTCAGGCAGGACTAGGGTCGTTGCCTAGCAGCTTCCACGTATTCCCAAACTGCAGGAGTACACCGCGGATCCCTCGGTTATGAGTTTTGAGCGGACGTTCCCTCAGGAAGGGTCAAGAGGAGCGCGTTTGTTTCAAATTTCGAGGACGAAATTCTTTTAAGGGGGGTACATTGTAAGAACCGCCCCGGTCAATCCCAGTCGAACCGGTGAATTCTAAACAAGTTTGATTTTCGGCCAGAAAAGTCAACCGAAGACTCAGGATGTCATTCAGGACCTTTCCGGGGCCCAAAAAGCCTAGTCATCATCACGGCTAGCTTAGTTGGGCCATTTCCTTCAGTTTGACTGTAATTTTGTAACGGTCAACTTTTGGTCAAACTCGGACTTTTTATCGACTTTTTCCGATTAAAATTGGACTGCTGGAATTTCATTAAAAGAAAGTGGATCCCGCAATGCCACATGGAATTAGAGGCTTGGATGAGAAGAAAATGAGTTGAAATGACCTTTTGACCCTCTCTAAAGTCTTAAAGTGGATAGAACTTGAAAGGGCTCTATGGTCATTTGATTTTTTAGGTCATTTAAGGCTATTGTTGGACACAATTCAGCCATTCTCTCTTGGTTGCAGCTGAGTTTTGATAGAAGAGAGGAAGAGAGGAGCTCTTTGGCTTGAGCAAGAAGAAAGAAAGAAAAGAGAAGTTTTTTGGCTCACCTCTCCACCATTTCACCTCCTAGAGCTTGCTAGCTTCATCTCCTACACATCCTAAAGGTATGGATGCTCTAAACTTCTCATTCCATCCACTTTCTAGTTTGGGTTTTGTGGATTTTTGGCTTGAACTTGAAGAACTAGCTCTAATGGTTGTTGCTTAGAGAATAAGTAGTGAAGTTAGGTTGTTTTGATTGTGTTTTGGATGAAGCTTTGATGAACCCATTGAAGGTGTTGATGTTTGGGGACTTTTGATGGTTATTTTGGAGTTGTTTGGAGCTGGAAATGAAGTTTTGGGTGTGATTTTCGTGGAATCTGAGTTGGGGAAGAAGAAGGAGGGTCTGTTCTGGACTGATACGGAACGAGGCATGGAGATGGTTATTCAGGCCCTCTGAGTGGCATAGAACGGGCCACATTCCGGCCCTCTGAGTGGCACGGAATGAGCCACGTTCCGGCCCTCTTAGTGGCATGGAACGGGTCACATTCCGGCCCTCTGAGTGGCACGTAACGGGCCACATTCCGGCCCTCTGAGTGGCATGGAATGGGTCACATTCCGGCCCTCTGAGTGGCACGTAACGGGCCACATTCCAGCCCTCTGAGTGGCACGGAACGGGCCACATTCTGGCCCTCTTAGTGGCACGGAACGGGTCACATTCCGGCCCTCTGAGTGGCACATAACGGGCCACATTCCAGCCCTCTGAGTGGCATGGGGATGGGTCACATTCCGGCCCTCTGAGTGGCATGGAATGGGTCACATTCCGGGTCAGACCTCCAGAACCAAAACCCTTCCTTTTGAGGCCTTTTCGATTCCTAAATCATTCCTTTGACTTTGTTTCTATTATTTGGAGGCTTTTATGTGTCTTTGGTTGAGGAACGCTCCATTTGATTACTAATTTTGGGTATTGTTGTGGTCCAAGACCGTGAGCCCGAGCTCAAGAGCAGGAAAGGCCTTGGACCCGAGCTAGAGAGACGAAGATCACTCCGGAACCCGTGTGAAGAACGGAGGAGAGACTAACCGGCTTTACAGCAGAGTTTTAGAGGAAGACCACAAGGTAGGGAAAGTCTAACTACTCGAGTATTTCAATACTAGTATGCCTATTAGGTTAATAAAATTGGAAAGGTCCTAGAATTGCATATAGGATGTGAATAACTAGAATAATCGTCTTTCAATTACTAATAATCGGACGTGTCTAGTATGCATGATTAGGATGAGAATAACTAGTGTAACTCGCTTTCAATACTTGGGAATTGTTTTACTGGTAGAGAGGCCGTGATGAGCCCTCGGATTAGTTGTTGTGTTAGGTTCACATGCTTGTTTGCCTAGTTCAGGATAAGCTAAGAGTCTAATGAAACTAGTGAAATTGTATGATTGAATGCTCGGTCGAAGGTTTACATGATTGATTGATTGAATGTTTACTTGATTGGTTGGGTGATTGCGTATTGAATTAATTGTTTGATTGAACAGATGATCGAGTATGAATGATTGTGCCAAATGGTACAATCAGGTGATCGATGTATTGATTGTTCGTGACAGGTAAGTATACGGTAAGTGTAGAGTACTAAAGGATGTCTTGCTGTGATGAAAGTGTGTTTCGATAAGTGTTGATTGGTGGATAAATTATAGTGTGTTTCCCTTATTCATGTTCTTGAGATGTTTGGTTGTTCGGTTCGGTACTACACCGGGGGTGGGGGGTAATCCGGTGGTGTTGTGGTCGTTGGTGTTTGGAAGATCTTGCAGGATAATGGTTGATTATTGGAGCCTGAGGGCATCAGTTATTGGATACTACGGGGATTGATTATTGAAGCCTGAGGGCATCAGTTACTGGATACTGTCACGCCCCAATTTCAGCGAACCGAAACTAGGGACGCGAACGTTTAGAAAGTTACAAAACTGAAACCTGTTTTCGATAAATCACCAAAAAGTCAGTTTAGTTCCACAAAAGAATAATATTCACAGCTCAAAATAAAAGTCCCACACTTGGACAAAACGAGATACACGTCTCTAGACTCAAACACCCAGCAACCCGCTTCAAGCTCTTCAAGCTTCAGAAGCTCACCTAGTCCAGACTACGAACGGTACCTGTAGGAAAAGCAGCTAGGGGTGAGCGTTCGCTCACCACCACAGATAACACACTGACTATGGCATAATTAGTAGACAAGGCCGATGACACCAACAACGACTCAAGACACACGCACGATCAATACTTTCCTCAACCGTCTCAACAGTCGGACACGTTATGTAGACCCCACACTACGATCGACGACCTCCTCCAAGACACGATTGACCACACAATACCAAACAAGATCACAAAGGATCGCAAACCGGCTGCTCAGTAACCAATCTCTGTCTCTCGCCCTTTACCGATCATAGACGTGGTCAGGCAGTCGACCTGTCGGGCAACTTCCCCCAATCCCAGTCGGGAGGCTAACCCACAACCTCTCCGCTTTACCCGATCCCAGTCGGGTGGTTAGCCACACCCGCGCGTCCTTCCCCCGATCCCAGTCGGGGAGCTAGCCCACAACCCCTCCGCTTCTCCCGATCCCAGTCGGGAGGCTAGCTACACCACACAACCTCCACCAGCAACCAGTAACCAATCACAAACACAAACAAGTTCAAACAGACAGTAACGACACCGGTGACAACTCCACAGGCACTCAAGGCCAACAAGACACCGACAACCAAACACAAGTTCAACAACCCTACGGGCCCTCATGGCCACCCAAGACACCAACGATAAAGTACGGGTTCACAACCCCACGGGCACTCACGGCCACTCAAAATACCGAAACGACAACACGGGCTCTCATGGCCACCCAAGACTCAGCAATAATTAACACGGGCTCTCAAGGCCACCCAAACTCGACAACAAACAACACGCAACAACCCCCGGGCATGGTCATATGCCTCCAGTGAAACAGTTAACGATAAGTTCTCTGCTCCTACGACACTACTAAGTGTCACATGCACTTTCAGTAATCGCTACGTTCCCGTATCATGCATTTCTAATATTCGATAACCTAAATAACCCACGACACCCCGGTGTCACATGCAATTCTACAGTTAACTTTCCCTAGTCAGGGCCGAGATCCGGCTACTTTTCCCTACCTCGTAAGCAACTCCAGAAAGCGCTCCACTAAACCCGAGATGATCGCAGTCACTCGCCGAGCCTCCCTTTGCCTCGGTCCGCAGCACGATCTAAAAGAACACAGATTTAACTCACTTTAAACTAGTACGAACCGGTCGAAAATAAATAACTCAATGCCCAAGTTAATAACGGTTCCGCCGTTAAGTTAACGGCTACGATTTGTCCATTTTAAACTTGACAGTTGTCGTTTACACTCGAGCGGGATAAAAGTCGGGTTACGACGGATCGGGTTCGAGCACCCGCGCACCGAACCCGGGTTTGATCTAAACCCAGTTTAAACCCCTTTTTAACTTAAAACCGTCGTTGAACTCCCTTGCTTTAATTAATTCTGTCTTTGATTTTAAAACAAAACGGTTTCCTTCCGTTCGTTTCCAAACTCGATATTTTGGTCCAGAACCCTTATAAAGTCGATTTGATTTCGCTTCCCCCCCCCCCCCCTTTTTGATTTAACTTAACTCGAGTCTAACCTTAATAAACGACTTTCGTTTTAAAACCCGTTAACCTTAACCCGACCTAGTTTTAACGATAACGATTTTCTTTATGTCCAAACGATAAGGATCTAACACTTATAACACTTATTCTAAAGTCGATTTTCAATTTACAAACAGTTTTACCCTTCCTTTTTCACCCTTAACAGATCAAAAAACGTAAATGACACAATAATAATAACTTAAAATTTGAAGTTCTTCTTTACAGATCTTTACATTTCAGATTTACAATACAACTCAAAACTCCTTAAACAAACCGAGATCACGTTCTTGTTCTATTCCTTTCCATTTCCAAAGTCCCATTCCGTCCCAACCAGATCCAGAACAGAGCGTTCTATCACCGATCGGATCTGGACGGACTCGGGAAAGGGAGAATAAGAGAAGAGGGACGAGCTCGGTTTTGGTCCGGCCGACCACCGGCGATGCCGTTATCGGCCGAGGTTCCATAGCCCGAGAACTCACCGTACCGACACGGTGGAGACGGTGGAGAGCGGCGGCGTACGGCTCGGGTCCGGACGGCTCGTCCCGTCCCGGATCTGGCGAGCTCGCCGGCGACGGCGGGAGCTCGGCTCGTGTTAGGGCCTGGACGGGGAGACCGGAGACGGGAAGCGGGGCGGCGGCGCGTTAGGGCTCGGGACGGAACCGGTGAAGGACGGCCGGGTTTTGGACGGGGACGGGGAAGACGGCGTGGGGAGCTCGGGGCGAGGGTGGCCGGAGCTGGTGGTGGACGGTGGGCGTTTGGTTAGGAAGATGAAGGAGAAGGGTGAGGCAGGGAGGTCGTGGACGGGGTCGTGTGGCTGGCCGGAGTGGTGACGGCGTCGGGATGGAGGAGGAAGGGATGGGATGAGGGTGGTGAGAGAGGTGGCGGCCGGAAATGGTGGTGGTCGGGACTGGTTCGGCGAAGAAGACGAAGGAGGAGGAGAGAGGCCGAGAGGATCGAAGGAGAGAGGGAGGGAGGCTGATGCGTGTTCTGATGCTGAAACCCTA
This sequence comes from Erodium maritimum, assembly GCA_963921825.1. Taxonomy (NCBI): domain Eukaryota; kingdom Viridiplantae; phylum Streptophyta; class Magnoliopsida; order Geraniales; family Geraniaceae; genus Erodium; species Erodium maritimum. The sequence continues at coordinate 22,597,923 of OY997590.1, forward strand.
GGGTTTCAGCTTATATTCAGAACACGCTGGGCCGAACCCCTCTCGGGCCTCAGCTGAGGAACGGGCTTAAGGCCCAAACGGCTGGCTGGCCGAACAGGCCTGGCCTGTCCAGTTTTTCCCTTTCCTTTTTTTTTTTTTTGCTTTACCACTTGTTTCAAAAACCTACCCTACGGTTTTCGGATTTTAAATTAATACCCCAGTGAAACGAAGCGGGTTTTACAGATACTACGGGGATTGATTATTGAAGCCTGAGGGCATTGGTTATTGGACCCTACGGGGCATTGATTATCGGACCCTGAGGGCATTGGAGCTGGACCCTATGGGGTAGTTGGATGGCATACTCTGTAAGAAATGGTTACTGTGGTTTCACCCAAGTGTATGCGTCCTACGGGAGCACTACCTTGGTTCCCTATGACCTATGGTCCTTTGGGGGCATTTCCGGGAATCCCGACGATGGGTGTCCCTCGGGGATGGTTTCCGGTAGCCCCGATGTATGTGGCTCCTCTGGACCGAGGGAAAATCTGATATGATATGGGTACTCTGGTGGATCGGAATATGGGAACCGATGTGACACTAGAATCTATCTGTGGATCGGAGGCTTGAGAAAGCAAGTGGTTGGTGTGAGATTATTTGCTCCCATGTTAGTAGTTATAAATTATTTACAGTACTTTTTACGCAATCTTTTAAGGTTACTGTCATCTTCGAGAAAGCGATACTATTTTATTTACACTGATTCCATAGCATTTCATTAGTTAATGGTAATTACTTGTTCCCAATTGTGATGATATTCTATTTTATAATAAGTGTTCTCCATTTATCCTCCGGGAAATCATCGTTATCCTTGAGAATGCGTTATCGTTCTTGTTGCTTTTATATGTTTACTACCCTTTGGTCTAAAAGTATTAAGTGTTTTTGTGACATCAGACTAAAGCAGTTTTATCATTAAAATTGGAGGCTAAAGTTGTTATGATTTTCTCTACTGAGCGTAAGCTCACCCCTACTTGTTTACTTATTGTGTGTGCAGGCGTACTTGTTATCCAAGGGATTCGAGGCTCGGGAGCTTCTGGATGTCTTGAGGGTTGTATTAGAGACGTGTTGGTCCACATTGTTGAACTTTATTTATCTCATGTTACATGTTGAGTTTTGACACTATATTTGAGATTTTGGATCGAATTACTTGAGAAATATTTTGGGATTCGTTCCAGCTTTAAAGGAGTTTACTACTGTTTGCTATTTTTATATCGTTTATTCCAAGTCATGTCTCGAGTCCGGCCAAAACCGGATTTGGGGCGTGACAGAAACTACTCCTATCGGCCACCGGTACGTACTCGGCCGACCAACACCTCCATCAGGATTGGGACTCTAAAAACCTAAAGGTGCGTGTGGGGACGCACACCTTGCCTTAGCGAGGTCGGTCTAAATTCGACAGTCTGGTTCCCTTGTTTTCTGATGTTTTCTTTGAATGCTCGGTATCACTTCAATTGTTTGATATCAGATATCTCGATCATTTTCAGATCAAGAAAGGAAACGATATTCGGTTCACAATCGACCCCATGCTTCCCCCATTTTCTGGGTTACTCCCTGGGTGCTTGCTACCCCCTCAACGGCCCCGAATCTCTTACTACAGACACTTTCCGGTCGAGACAGGAAATGCTAACCATTGACGGATTACCGTTCACCCGTCATATCGAGGCACTAGCCTCACCATTTCTATCCCTGGTATAACCGGAAAATCTGTTATAAAGTTAGTGTTTGATGTCTATGGACTAGAACTTAGCTTCGCTGTTTTACTTTCTACGCATTTCCTTATGCTCATTTTTTCATGATTAATAAAGTCACCTTATATGCTAAAAAAAATAGAAATTCGTCCTTAATCTAAAAAACTGTGAGAACTTATTCGAGACATTCATTTCATAAATGAATGGATGCGATGCAATTGAGTTGTTGACTGCAAAAGTACAACATTTTTTACTAAGTGGTTTTTTTAATAAAACTATCATATATTTTTTTTACCAATTCACAAATTTAAGCATTCCCGTTTCGTTTGAACTCTGATTGGCTTTAAACTTGAGCCAATATTTTTTTTATTTTTTCAAGAGATTTCTATCAAGATCAGTGATTATATTTTGAAACACGAAAAAATATATATTTGAGGGTTGATTTAAAAAAATATCTGGGTGGTTTTTATTAGCACTGAATACTAGTTTTATCAACACGAAACACCAGTTGTATCACCTTATTTTTTAAAACTGAACATGATTCTTAACACATCGTCACTTATTTGTATCAACTCAGTACATTTATTTTATCATTTCATTGCATGTTTTTATCAACACTGAACATTATTTTTATCAACATTAAACACTAGTTTTATATGATTACCTTCCCTATGGATCCTGCGAAGGTTTTTTCTACTAGGTTTTCTTTCGAGACGTCTTTGGCCACCGCGACGTTGACCTTCTCCAGCCACCAACGTAGCGTCCCCCGACCTGTTTCGGTCCCTCCTCTACAACTCCAGGGGTTTCCGCCTCTAAGGCCCCGTCCCTGATGATGTCATTGCCGTCTCTGATGTCGTCGCCGCCTCTGATGTCGCCGCCATCTATGATGTCGCCTCCGTCTTTAGAGTCGTCCCTGAATCCACAGCCGGCGCACCTTTCTCCCTGGCATCCACCGCCGCAACCGCCTCGACCCCTTTCACGATTATGGATCTGGCTAATCGAGCGGGTCCTTTTTAATTTATTTGAGCTTGTCTTTGCAGGTTCAATGTCTAGTGAACAGAGAAACAAAGATTTTTCCAAGGAGGGAACCCCGATTCATGTATTGCCTCCCACTATTATTGTTGAAGCCCTTAGCCAATTTTCAAAGCAGAAATTCTAGTATCACCTTCTCAACCCCCTTCTTCCTTCCTTGCCTATATGACATCCCATCTCAGTGTTAGCTGGCCCACCCAATACCGTCAGGAACAGTTATAGTATGAAAAGAACTGCGACACCTTTGTGTCTTTTGTCTGTTCTTCGTGGTCAGGGATTTATCCCTGATAGACTCAGCTGTATTTGAAGATTAAATTATTGAATTGCACATTCCGTTCAAAAAAACACTAGTTTTATCAACACTACACTCTAGTTTATCACCCTTATTATCAAAATTTAACATGATTTTGATCATTTCATCACTTGTTTTTTATCATCTCAATACATGTTTTTATCAACATCTAACACTAGTGTATCACCTCAATATAAAACATTTATCAGTGAAAATTTATCAACACTTGACGCTATTTTTATCACGCCGATATAATTTTTACGTGCTTCAAAATATATTAAGTATGCTACTTGATAGATAACCCTTGAAAAAAAAATATTGTCGTAAATTTGAAGCTAATTGGAGTTCAAACAATTTGGGAATAATTAAATTAATGATTTTGTCAAGAAAATAAATGGACACTTGTCCACATGATATCATGCTATTACGATTATGTCTTTGTTTGTGTGAGAAATGATGAAATTGGCGTGTATTTTGGGTGGTTAGGGGTGATGATGTGGTATCGTGGATCTGTTGGGTTCTTTGGGTTGCTGTCTTTTCTTAGGCGTCACTCTCTTGCACTTCAAGGTTGGGAAATCCGGTTACAAGACCTATTTGTGTTAATTTCGTTGTTGTTAACGCTCCCTGTTGTTGGAATTTTCAGGTTTTTTGCTCTTCTTGGGTTCAGGCGTTTGTTAGACCCTGTTTGTTTTTTGATCTTCATGTTTGGTGAATCCGGATTCCGATCCAATTCTCTTTTTCTGGGTTCCTCTTTCAAAGGAATGCCTCCTTCTTTGTACCTGAGATTGTATTTCCTTGTTCTTGTTTTTATTTTCAAAGCTTGACCTTCTATGTATTTGCTGATCAAAAAAAAGTGATACCTCTCATTTCCAAAACCTAAAGCGCTTGAAACCCTTCCTCATTCGCCTCCGCCGACGTCAGCCTCCTCTGGCCTTTTGCTGCCATGAAGGTCGTCGGCCCCTCCCCCCTTTTCCTTTCTCCTCTTGCCCCTCTGTTTGGTCTCCTCCACCACCTCTGTTGTGCGGCTCTCTTCGAAACTCCGGGGAGGGTTTTGCTTCTTTGGTTCAACCGATAACCCTCATTGCCTCTTTCTCCCTCATCTTCGCTTGAGCCCCTCTCTCAGATTTTATCATCTTGACTCAGGTTTTGGTCTCCTGCTCGGCTTTGCTCCGCTCTCTGGGCTTGCGACAATGTGGGTCTTTGGGGTCAGGCGAGGTATGTCTGGCGTCGCTCAGGCTCGGTCTCCTCCCTCGGGATTCTTCTTAGGTTGCTCTATGTTGCCTCTTCGGCTTCGGAGCCTCCTTCACTCGGCTTCTCCAGCCCCTCTTCCTCAGGTTTTGTCTTGGTGTTGTCCTCATCTCCTCTATTTCGTGAGGCCCTGCATCTCGTTTCCACACCGTGGAACATCGTTGGGGGTACCGGTTTATCAGGGTGTTGGCCCCTGGTGCTCTTCCCTTCTATGATGCTCTGGCTCGGCTTTTGCTGGTCGCCGTCTCCTCTTTGTCTGCTTTGTCGGAGCTCTCTTCTCCGGGTACTTTCGTCGACTCACTGTGGGTGTTGGCCCCCGAGTTTGCTCGACCTCTTTGGCCTCTCCAGTCTCCCGGTGTTCATCTCCGGCTTGGCAGACCGTCTGGCGTGGACCGTTGTGCTCGCAGTGCCCCGAGGCGATGGGGGCAGCTCGAGAATTGTCTTTTTCCTCTTCCCAACGTTTTTGGCCAGCTTTCTTTCTTGCTCTTGGGCCTTTTGGCTCTTGGCTTTTCTATGCAATTACCTACCTTTGGGCTGTGGTTGTTTTCCTCCTCTAAACTGATTGTAATTCTTACTGAATTTTATGTTGTGTGGAACAAAACGTTATTGTTGCTGATCAAAAAAAAGTTATACACATACAAGTAAGGACCATTGTTACCGTTACTTTGGCCTACTGTGGTCATTTTTGTGTAGTATTTGGCTCTAAATTAATGCTCAATATAATCGTTTTGTGGCCTACTGTTTAGACTCATATCTTCGCCCAACTTAAACCTATTAGGTATTATTAGGAGGAGGGAAACTTGATGATATCCTTGTGTTCTAATCTTGGTTGACGTAGCAGCTGCAATTAACAAGAAAGAGTTTCTTCGCAGCAGAAGGCCAAGAAGGGCTTCTTGGTTGTGGGTATGTGTCACTGGCAGCAGCAAATTCTTTTAGAATTTGCTTCTTGAAGAGGTGTGGTGGCAAAAACAATACCGTGGACAATAATTTTCAAGGTTTGCTCCCTTTTTGGATTGTTGTAAGAGGAGTATTAAATGCGTATCTATATCCTTGATAAGAATACCATAATCGGTAGTTTTTTTTGAACGGAAAGATTATTAATATTAATAAACCTTACATATCGACCGACAAACATCAAATAACATAAGTGTTGCATCCGTCGGTCGTTCTCGGGATCCCGAGAAACGACCAACGCGATGAATAACTCTCGAAAATGGCGACGCAGCGCCTAGAAACACAAGTACCAGATCGGCTTTTTCTATCGACTCTCCGAAGAGATCCGTCGATAGGGAGGCACGACCGAACACGCTACTAGAGGCAGCAAATACATCTACCAGATATCTGAGATACCGGTAGAGAGTACAAAGCAAAAAACAGACACTAACCGACAAAATAAACAACAACGATAAATGAACTCCATGCGGTCGGCCTCCGATATCTGGAGCGAGGGGAGGAAGTAGGTGGTGCCGGCGGGTGCAGATCTGAACCGCTAGGGGCGGGTGCACGGGATTGGCCGGGAGAGCACGAAATGCAGGAGCATGATTGAGCGGCTCGGACTGCGGATCTCCGGCTGAAAATGGGAACAGATCTGATCGTCCGGCTAGAAGAGGAGTGTGACCGAAAGGCTTGAACGGAGTAGATCGGGTCAACGTCATCAGGAGAGAAGGTTGGAGGGGGAAGCAGGCAGTCGGTCGTCGAAAACGGGACAAAGGACTAGGACAGGGACCGGGACAAAGAGATGGGTGGGTGGTGTGGATCCGGCTAGAGAGGGGCAGTGGAGGGTGGATCTGGACGGAAAAGAGCGAAGAAGGGCGGAGCAGGCCAGAGGGGGGCGAGAGGCGGTAGATCTGGCCGGGGGAGGGCGAGGAAAGGTGAGTCTGTCCCATGAACGACGACGGCATCTGACGGAGGCGGGAAACGAAGGGGAGGTATGTGGTCTGTGGTCGGAGATGGTGGAGGAGCCGAGGTCTTCGTTGGTCCAAGGAGAAAGGCCGGCAGCTCCACCAGTCCGATCCGACGAGGGCCGGCAAAAGGTGGCTGAGAACTTCGTGACTGGAGCGGGCGTCTGAAACGGGGGGAGTCAATAGGGGCGGGCTGGAGTACGAAGCCGCACCGGCAGCTCTCATGGCCGGAGCCACGAGAGCCACCGGTGATGGCGGCGGACAAGTTGTGCGAGCCTTTCAGAGAGAGAAAGGTGGGAGGTCAACCCTAGCAATTTTTGATGTGCAACTTCACCCATAATCGGTAGTTCTTGTGTATATGGTTTGTAGGATATGTCTATGAGAGGAGAAATTAAATAGAAACCACCTCTTAACCTAGTAACCATGAGAACACATCTAAGCCATACATTTTAAAAATGGATGGATGTGATGCAATTGAGTTGTTGACTGCAAATACACAACCCTTTAATAAGTGGTAGGAGCTTTTTAGTAAAACTATCATATTATGTTTTTTACCCATTCACTAATTTAATTTTTCCCGCTTCGTTTGAACTCTGATTTGCTTCAAACTTGTGCCAATATTATTTTTTTTCAAGAGCTTTCTCTGTAGATCAGTCATGAATATATTTTGAAGTACAATTTTTTTGGGGCTGATTTAAAAAATAATATATACCTGGGTAATTTTTACCAACACTTTACACTGGTTTTATCAATACTTTACACTGATTTTATCAATGCTAGACACTAGGTTTATCGGCTCATTTTTTAAAAAACTAAACTTGATTTAATTTTTTCTGCTTCGTTTGAACTCCGATTGGTTTCAAACTTGCGTCAATATCTTTGTTTTTTCAAGGGCTTTCTATCAGGATAATTGGTGCATATGTTTTAAAGGAAAAAAAAACAAATTATTTCGGGGATGATTTAAAAAGAAGTTATATCTAGGTAATTTTTATCAACACTTTACACTGGTTTTATCAACACTTTACTCTGTTTTTATCAACACTGAACACTAGTTTTATCACCTCATTTTCTAAAACCGAACATGACTTTTATCACCTCATCATATATTTTTGGGGAAACCACCTATCCTAGCCCCCCTTGACCTTTGTTTTTGCGATCCTAACTGGCGTTCACCTTTCGTTGCACTTCCTAACTCTGAAGTTTCAATTATTTTCAAAAACTAACAAAACCCGTCTAAACTGACAAAGTCGTCTGTTTTGTGACCACGTGTTTGACAATAATTCAGAAAATGCCACAATTGCCCTCAAATGTTTGGGTGAAAAGCAATCGAAGTACTTCACTTCCCTCTATTCTCAGTTGGGTTAGAGCAAACGAAGGAGGTGGAGAAGTTGTCGACGACATCGTACTCCGAAGGTGATTGTTGTCTGAAAATGGCTTCTTCTATGTCGCGAATAGACAACAAGGTAAGGGTTTTGTAATTGTGCTCTGTGAGTAGGACATCTTCGTTGGGTTTGTATTTAGAAAGAAAACGGTTTAGGTCATGGGTAATCGATTTTTGTACCAAGAATGCATAACAAGGGTGAATGGTTATCTGGGTTCAGTAGATTTTGCTACAGAAATGAAATTGTTGTGGTTGAAAAGAAAAGGTTAGGGTTTGGGAACCTGGTAATGAAGTTCACAGGTTTGGGGACCTCGGAATTTAGGGTTAGGGTTTTGCAACCTCAAAATTTAGGCTTAGGGTTTGGTAACCTCTGAATTTAGGCTTAGGGTTTGCTAACCTCGGAATTTAGGCTTAGGCATTGTATATGGAAAATGGTGAATTTGCAAAAAGAAAATGTTATTGTTATTTGTGTGCTTAACATGTTAGTTGTGAAAATTTTATAAATAGGATTGTTGATGACAAGTTGAAAATTATATAGATGGGGAAGGCAAGAATTTTTAATTGTTATTGTGGTGTAAGAGCTCTGATGCGTACCTCGTTCTCAAAAGAAAATCCGGGTAGAAGGTTTCTTGGATGTGGAAAATTCAGTGTAAGTGTAAGTAGTTGATGTTTGTAAATTATGAATGTATGATCCAAGTGTCAATCTTTGATGTTAGTTTATGTTTTAATGTTCTGTGTTTTGCTAGGCTTCCCACAAGTGCAATTTTTTTGAGTGGGTTGATAACGATGTATGTCCCTGTGGGAGGGAATTGGTTCTTGAACTAGTGCATAGGATTAAAACATTGGAGGAGGAGGTAAGGATGGAGCAGAAGAATAAGAAGAAGAAAGTGCACGGTGGTCTAAAGACAATGAACCTGGTGTGCTATATCGTTACTGGGTATTTTGTGCTGGTGAAGTTGTTCATGTAGTAGATGGATAAAAATAACGATGAAGGATGTATCATGTGAACCTTATATGTAACAACGATTGTAGTGGTTGTGAAACTTATATGTAACAACTGTGATTGTAATATGATATTCTTATGCAATATGGTGTTGGTGGATAAAATTGTGTTATGCAAGGTCAATGTTAAGCAATTTATATTGCAAGGATAAAATAGTTAATTCATACATAAAAGCAGAAGCACTAATATGACCAGAGTTAATGGGTACTGGAATCGTCCTCGTCATCCTCCGTGTCGGGAACAACGGTGTTCCATAAAGAGGATGCTTCATCACCGCTCCCTTCTCCATCGGTGTCACCGGCATAACCATGGTTAGAACTGTCTTCTTTGACATTTTTGTTGGCTTCTGGAGGAGGCTGTTGAACCGGGAACTCGTTCTTCTTGAACTCTTCAGGAGGTTGTTTCATCCGACCATGTTCCGGAGGTGGGTAGTCATCGTCGTCTGAAAATTCTCTGGCAGGTGAGGGGATGGGGAATGGGTAAATGGATTTAGGATCTATGGCCGGTGGAGGGTCGGGGATTGTTGGATGTGTTAGTCTTAGTGCCCGTAGTTCAATCCTAAATGTCCAAATGTATATATCACCGTTAGCAATAAAATTAAAGCGACTTTATATTACTTATGTGTTGGAGTAATATATCGACGTGTGCTCTGATCTATGCCCACCATGCGAATAGAACCATAGATCGAGATAGATCACACTCGATGGGTCCCTAGTCAACAAAGCTTCACTAGAAGCGACTAGTATGAAAGATGGCTCTTTATGGCTTACGTTCTGTTAGTCATTGGAATGGGATTCCGGAGTCTGATCATAGATATCATGTGGGACATGATATTGGACGACCCGCCCTGAATATGTGCCATAGATTAAGTCATGAACATATTCAGTGTTGTAGCTTGTCATGTATCCTTAGACCAAGGAGTCTTTGTGATCGCTATGTAGTGAACAACTGAGTTTGACCTGAGCCTAACGTTGTCCGTAACAGGGCTTCCATAACGGCCAGGATTGGCTTGGGGACGGGCTACATGAGTGACACGAAAGACGGCTAAGGGATTTATCCCTCATACTAAGGTATGGGAAAGATATCGGTTCTCGGCCGCTTGATCGAGAGTGACTGGAAGAATAGCATGGTCATGCACATGATACTGGGTATCATATCTTCAGTCATCTCACATATCAAGGAACGGTGATTGAGAATAATAAGGATGACGGCTCTATGCCTTATCTCAATCAGGATATCGGAGATAAAAGGATAATGACAGGGACGACGGAAAGGTTAGAATCGATAGGGTCGATTCGTTATGTAGTGTCAGGCAATACTAAAGTCTCGTTAGTTGCCACTTAAATAGGATCAAGTAAAATGGGATTTTACGTTGATCTATTGACATGCATAAACCTAAGGGTCACACCGGAGGATGAAACTCATTGACACATTTATGGAGAATGGCCAAAAGGGAGTTGTCTCGGGACAGGACCAAAACTGGGTTTTGGGTCATGTGCCCGTAAGTGAATAGGACTTTACGGATCGAGACAAGGCTTGGAGTCTTGGGATTGATCGCGTCGGATAATGTTGGACATTTCCGGTATGGAAGGCATGGAGGCGATGAGCGAATCACGGGACCTCGTTGGAAATGGCCACGGGCCATGTTCCAAGAGACCCATGAAAGGCCCATGCAACCAAGGCCCATGGAACTAATTAATCAAGTCTTGATTAATTAGTACTAAGTAAGCAAGACAAGGATTAAGGTGTTGGTGATTCACCACCTAACCCAATCTTGTCTTGCCATACTTTGTCCTATTTACACCTTACTTGACACCATACTTGTCCCATGCCTTTAGTTGGACAAGTATGGGTTTTGTTATGTTTAAGTCATCTTTTTTCAACATAACAAACACAAGACAAGAATAGGAAACACATTTTCTCTCCCTCTTCCATGGCCATTTCGGGTTTGGCTAGTTTCCTCCTCCATTTTTGTGTTCTTGAGTCCTCAAAGAGAAGAACTACGTGGCTTTGATTCCCATGTGGATACGTAGGCGTCTTGGAGACTCAAGCCAATCATTCGTTAACCGGTGTTCTTGTTTTGGTAAGAGATAGTGCTGAATTTTTCTCTTGTGAATCCATTCTTTGTTAGTTGTTTCATGGTTTTAATCGTCTCTTGGTTTTTATTGATTTTCCGCTGCGAGTTGGTTCATCTCCAACCCTACCTCGAGACCCAACAGTGGTATCAGAGCCGTGCTACCTTCGGGATTCACAAGACGGTGTTCAAAGTTTCGGTTTTGCTTGAAAGTTTCGTTTTTGGCATGTTGTTTTGCTAAATTGTTTGATAACATGTTTTAAATTCTTGTTTATGGATTTAATGCATGTAAAATGAATTTTTGAAAATTATTTCAAATCTGGAAATTTTGAAAAAATTTTGATTTTTCGGGTCTCGGGAGCGGGACTCTCGGGGAGCCGAAACCGGGACCGAACGGGGCTCCGTTGGACGGAGCTAGGCCAAGCATGACCATTGGATGGTTGATATGCCAAGGCTAAACCGTTTTGTTAGTTATGACGAGTTTGGAACCGTCATGATGAACTCGAAGATCAAATGTTCAAAAGTTTCAATTTTGAACGGTTTCAATAAACCGAGCATCAAAAAATTTCGAAACTTGGCTATTAATTAAAACCGGAAAATCACATGATGTTTGATAACATGCTTGTTTGATAACACGATGTGTGATGTGATGTTGGAATGGTGTACATAATAGCCCCGAGCTCGATTTAATTATTTATCGCTTTTCACGGCCTGCGAGCCGTTAGAGTTAACGTGTAATTATTCTTTCAAGGTGTGGTCGTCGAACCACTTGTTTGTAATATTTATTTATTCCCGACCTGCGAGTCGTGTATTAAATTGTAATATTTTACTCAAGACGAAGAAAGGGCGAAAAGGTCATTTGGTGGCTTTTCGGGTGTTGGCATCGGCTTGGAGTCGGTGGAGCTCAAGAAGCTAGTGGGAGTTAGTTTAGGGGGCTATTATGTGCACATTTACCGCTTTATGCTTGGTTTAGTTTATGCATGATTAATTCTATGTGTTTTAGAATCGCATGCTTAACTTTATTTACCGAGCATATCACCTCACATGCAAAGATAAAATTGGAATTTTAATCCTTGTGTGTGAACCCTTAGAACCGTCATTGCATTGGATGTAGTTGACGGGTTCAAAGGAAGAATTACATTGGATGTAATTTGAGGCATCATTGCATTTGAAATGTAGTTGATGTGCTCATCGCATCTAGGATGTGCCAAAGTTTTGAACACAACTGGACAAGTAAAAGCGGGTCATGTCCGATACCTCCCAATCATTAACACCTTACTACCTCCCCGTCCTATGGGTGTCGTGCGCATTAGCGGAGCATCCATGGGGAAGCGGGGTAGTAGGTTTGGACGACATATGTGGGTGTCGTGCGCATTAGCGGAGCACCTACATAGTGACGGGCCATAGTTGAAAATTGGTGGACCCGACTACGATTCTCGGCCTGAGGTTGAGCTAGGGTAACAGATAGGGTAAGTCGTGTACATAAGTACATACCCTAGCCAAGAGTCACATTGGATGTGATTGGATGGAGTCCTACCTACATAGCTCGATTAAGTGGTGAGCATTAGTTCAGCTTAATCGAGTGAATCAAGGATCTTGGTTTCAGATTCTAAAGGTTTAGAATTGATTGTTGGTGTTTAAGCTTGATCTTCATAAAATTTATTCAGTTTACTGATTGAATTTTATCTGTTGTAGATCAAATGGCAAATTCAGCGAACATTAATAGTTTGTCATTAAAAACCATTCTTGACAGGGTCAAGCTAAATGGGACAAACTATTTGGACTGGTACAGAATTTTGAGGATAGTCCTCAAGTCTGAACGCAAAGAATATGTCCTTGACAAGGCTGTCTCTAAGACCATATCAGAGTTACATGAAGTGTCATCAGCTGCTGAGAAGAATATCTCAAGGATCTGGGATCCAAGGATATTCTGATGGTCAACAAGGGAATTGGAAGTGGCAAGGGCTGGGCCCATGCGCACTTGGCAGGAAAGATGAGACACCTGAGAATGTCTGCTTCTACTGCCAACAGCCTGGTCATTGGAACCGGGATTACAGGAAGTTCACGGCTGATCTGAAGAAGGGCAGTGGGACTGCGCCTTCATCAAATAGCCTGGATGATCTGAAGAAGGACAGTAGGACTGCGCCTTCATCAGGAAACCTGGATGATCTAAGGAAGGGCGGTGGGACCGTGCCTTCATCCGGTATTAACTCTATAGAGCTACATCTCTCTACTTCCAAAGATTCATGGGTATTAGATACCAGGACTGAATCTCACACATGCACTTATATATGGTGGCTGAAAGTAGGAGAGATTTGGAAAGCACGAAATGGACCTCAGAGTTATGGCAACTGCTGTAGGATCCATGAGTCTTCTTTGCCAAGAGGCCTTGTCTTAGTATTGTATAATGTATATTGCATACCTACTTTTAGTAGGAATATTATATCTGTATCCGTGTTTGACAAGGAAGGATATAATGTTAATATTGGAAATGGAGTTTTCAATGTTCTATGCAATGATATGTTTTATACCAGTACTGACATGGTTGGAGGATTGTACATATTAGATATGGGTAACAATGCCTCAAGTTCTATATATTCCGTTAATACCAAGAGGTCTAAATCCAACGATTTAAACCTAACTCTGTTATGGTACTGTCATTTGGGTCGCATAAACAAGAAGCACCTATCATCACTTCAGAAGTGTGGACTTTCAGGTTCATTCGAATTCCATTCGATCGATAGGTGCAAGGTTTGTTTGATGGGCAAAATGACTAAAGTGCCCTTTTATCGATCGCGATGAAAGGGCGGGTGAATTATTGGGGCTGATACACTCGAATGTGTGTAGATCAATAAGTTCACTTGCCAGGAGGGGTTTTAGCTACTTTATCAGATTTACTGATGATTACAGTAAATATGGTTATGTCTATTCGCTGAGACATAAGTCTGAAGCTTTTGATAAATTCAAAGAGTTTAAGACTAAAGTAGAAAACCAGCTCGACAAAGGTATTAAGGCACTTCGATTGGATCGAGGTGGAAAATACTTGACCACAGAGTTATTAGATCATCTAAAAGAGAATGGGATCCTTTTGGAATGGACTCCTCTTGGGACACTGTAGATGAAAGGTGTAGCCAAACGGAGAAATCGGACATTGTTAGACAATGGTCCGTTGCATTATTAGTTGGACTGATCTCCCAATCTCTTTCTTGGGTTATGCTCTAGAGACGACCGCATTCATAGTGAATCGGGCTTCGACGAAGGGTGTGGAAGGGACACCATTTTAAAAATGGTACGGGATGATGCCCGCTTTGTCCTTCCTAAAGATTTGTGGTTGCGAGGCTTATGTGAAACATTTGGTTTCGACTAAGCTCGAACCAAGATCTGAGATATGCACCTTCGTGTGGTATCCCAAAGAAACAAGGGGATACTATTTCTACAATCCCAGTGAGAACATGGTGTTCGTCGCTTGGGGTGGGGTCTTTATGGAAAAGAAGTTTTGTTTCCAAAGACGTCATTGGGAGGACTGTGCATCTCGAAGAAATTCAGGATGGTACAGATCTGTCTAAACCAATTGGCAACCCAGTAGAAAGGAGCCAGAGATTGTCGTAGAGTAAGAACCAATTCCTGTTACAATTCTGGAAGGTCCAAGGCGATTTGAAAGGATCATTCTTCCACCTCCAAGATATGGTATCCGGAGGTGACAATGAAGTCATGGTGGATCACGATGATCCAGCCACCTTTCAAGAAGTCGTGGATGGGCCCGACTCCGAGTTATGGCTGGGAGCCATGAGGGAGGAAATGCAATCCATGTCAGACAACCGAGTCTGGGAACCGGTTGATCCCATCAATGGTGTGAAGACCATCGGATGCAAATGGATCTTCAAGGTGAAGATGGACATGGATGGCAACCCTCTGACCTACAAAGCTCAACTGGTGGTGAAAGGTTATAGGCAGATCCAATGGATTGACTATGAGGAAACCTTCTCCCTAGTGGCTATGGTCAAAATCGATCCAGATTCTTCTTGACATAACTGCGTATTATAATTACGAGATATGGCAAGTGGATGTCAAAACCGCTTTCCTAAATGGAAATTTGACTGAGTACGTTTGTATGTCTCGGCCCAAAGGTTTTGACGATCCAAAGAATAAAGGAAAGATTTATAAGTTGTTGAAATCCATTTATGGATTGAAACGAACTTCTCGGAGTTGGATCTTTCGTTTTGATGAAGCTGTAATTGGATTTGGCTTAATCAAGAACGAGGATGAATCTTGCGTTTATAAGAAGGCTAGTGGGAACAAGATTACCTTTCTGGTTCTCATTGAAAACGACATCCCAACCTTGCACGAGACTAAAGCTTGGTTGAGGAAGTGTTTTTCAATAAAGGACTTAGGCGATGCTTCTTATATCTTAAGGATTAAGATATGTAGAGATCGCACCAAGAGGGTCTTGGATTTAAGTCAGGGAACCTATGTGAACAAGGCATTGAGTAGGTTCTTAATGCTCGATTCAAAGAAAGGACTCTTACCCACTAGTCATGGCATTCATCTCAGCAAGACTTAGTGTCCTAAGACACCTGATGAGCTGAAAAGGATGATGAGAATCCTATGCGCCTGGGGGTAGGATCGATCATATATGCCATGACATGTATGAGATCAGACGTCTCGTAAGCCTTATGTTGTACCAGTAGACATCATTCTAACCCGGGGGAAAGATGATGTTGAACTAGTCGTCGAAGGATGAGTAGACGCTAGTTTTCCAAGACAAATCCAGATGACTTTAGAAGTCAATCAGGATATGTGTTTACGCTGAATGGTAGAGCTTTAGCTGGGAAAGCGTAAAGCAAGATACCATTGCCGAATCTACGACAGAGGCCAAGTACATGGATGCTGCAGAGGCAGCTAAGGAGGCTATGTGGATTTGGAAATTCATGGCAGGGCTGGGTGTAATTAAAAACCCATACAGCCCGGTGAATCCATCTTGCGACAACACAAGGGCCATTGTGCAAGCTAAAAGCCTAGATCGTATAACAAATCCAAACATGTACTGCGGCGTATCCACCTCATCAGATAAATACTGAACTAAGGTGAAGTGAAGATAACCGATATTGCAACAGATGATAACATAGGCAACCCTTTGACTTAGGCAGTGTCACTGCCTGAACATGTTAGACATGTAAAGTCGATGGGGACATATTGGAGTTTAGATTGGAACTAGGGCAAGTGGGAGATTGTTAGTCTTAGTGCCCGTAGTTCAATCCTAAATGTCCAAATGTATATATCACCGTTAGCAATAAAATTAAAGCGACTTTATATTACTTATGTGTTGGAGTAATATATCGACGTGTGCTCTGATCTATGCCCACCATGCGAATAGAACCATAGATCGAGATAGATCACACTCGATGGGTCCCTAGTCAACAAAGCTTCACTAGAAGCGACTAGTATGAAAGATGGCTCTTTATGGCTTACGTTCTGTTAGTCATTGGAATGGGATTCCGGAGTCTGATCATAGATATCATGTGGGACATGATATTGGACGACCCGCCCTGAATATGTGCCATAGATTAAGTCATGAACATATTCAGTGTTGTAGCTTGTCATGTATCCTTAGACCAAGGAGTCTTTGTGATCGCTATGTAGTGAACAACTGAGTTTGACCTGAGCCTAACGTTGTCCGTAACAGGGCTTCCATAACGGCCAGGATTGGCTTGGGGACGGGCTACATGAGTGACACGAAAGACGGCTAAGGGATTTATCCCTCATACTAAGGTATGGGAAAGATATCGGTTCTCGGCCGCTTGATCGAGAGTGACTGGAAGAATAGCATGGCCATGCACATGATACTGGGTATCATATCTTCAGTCATCTCACATATCAAGGAACGGTGATTGAGAATAATAAGGATGACGGCTCTATGCCTTATCTCAATCAGGATATCGGAGATAAAAGGATAATGACAGGGACGACGGAAAGGTTAGAATCGATAGGGTCGATTCGTTATGTAGTGTCAGGCAATACTAAAGTCTCGTTAGTTGCCACTTAAATAGGATCAAGTAAAATGGGATTTTACGTTGATCTATTGACATGCATAAACCTAAGGGTCACACCGGAGGATGAAACTCATTGACACATTTATGGAGAATGGCCAAAAGGGAGTTGTCTCGGGACAGGACCAAAACTGGGTTTTGGGTCATGTGCCCGTAAGTGAATAGGACTTTACGGATCGAGACAAGGCTTGGAGTCTTGGGATTGATCGCGTCGGATAATGTTGGACATTTCCGGTATGGAAGGCATGGAGGCGATGAGCGAATCACGGGACCTCGTTGGAAATGGCCACGGGCCATGTTCCAAGAGACCCATGAAAGGCCCATGCAACCAAGGCCCATGGAACTAATTAATCAAGTCTTGATTAATTAGTACTAAGTAAGCAAGACAAGGATTAAGGTGTTGGTGATTCACCACCTAACCCAATCTTGTCTTGCCATACTTTGTCCTATTTACACCTTACTTGACACCATACTTGTCCCATGCCTTTAGTTGGACAAGTATGGGTTTTGTTATGTTTAAGTCATCTTTTTTCAACATAACAAACACAAGACAAGAATAGGAAACACATTTTCTCTCCCTCTTCCATGGCCATTTCGGGTTTGGCTAGTTTCCTCCTCCATTTTTGTGTTCTTGAGTCCTCAAAGAGAAGAACTACGTGGCTTTGATTCCCATGTGGATACGTAGGCGTCTTGGAGACTCAAGCCAATCATTCGTTAACCGGTGTTCTTGTTTTGGTAAGAGATAGTGCTGAATTTTTCTCTTGTGAATCCATTCTTTGTTAGTTGTTTCATGGTTTTAATCGTCTCTTGGTTTTTATTGATTTTCCGCTGCGAGTTGGTTCATCTCCAACCCTACCTCGAGACCCAACAGGATGCTCATACTTGTACCATGTATCGCTCCCAAGAGAGGATGAGTAGTAGTTGTAGTAACCATCTTCACTACCAGACATGGTTTCTGTGGAGATGGAATTGGGGAGAAGGAGAAGGTATAATGCATGTGCAACAATACCTCTATATATGCTGAGAATAAGAATAGAGGGTGAAAGTGTAAATACTAAATTGTAAATAGTGGGGTAGTGAACAAGTTGATAATTGAAAAGCAGGAAAAAAAAAAGTCATGCTCAAATCAACATCATAGTGGGCAGTGTGTTAGTGTTTTCAAGGCACAAGCATACAAAAAATAACCACTGCTCCCGAACATGTCATGGAGCTGTGGAGGGAATCATATTCCCTTAGAAATCCACAAAAGGGCTGGGGGACCATAACTTGGTCTGCAACCCACATGTTACCCTACACAAAAAAAGCATCTACATGCTTTAATAAACAGCATAAAGTCTCCACCCACCACCAAAAAACATAACACCTACTGACCCATCACACCACTAGTCCAACAATTTAGCTTTCCTACATCTTGATCCCCTCCTTACAGCTGCAGTCTTGGATAATGGAGGAGCTTCTGTTACCCTTTCCTCTTCAGCTTGCCTCAATCTTTTTCCCTTCCTTAAAGCAATAGGAGCTGGAGGAGCAACATGAACAACATGAGGTTCTTCTACCTTTCCCTCCACAGATTGCCTCACCCTTTTTCCCTTTCTTAGAACAATAGGAGTTGCAGGAGCAACATGAACAGTAGGAGCAGCAGCAGGCTTTGAAGCAAGGGGATGTTTTGGAGCAACCGACGGTTTTGGAGCAACAGGCCTGACAATTCTGTCTTGAACATCCTTTCTCAGCTTCTTCAGCAGCTTTGAGATATCAGGTACCTAAAAATATCAACCTTTAAGTTCAGAAATGTGTTCTTCATCAATTTGTATATATGTGTACTAATACTATGGACTAGATCTACATATCAGTTATCATATAAATTCACATATCAATTAACATATTTCAGTTCACATATAAATTCACATTTCAATTGATATATAAATTCAAATTTCAGTTCACATATCAATTAACATATCATTTCACATTTCAATTCACATATCAATTCAGGTGTGTAGCAATACTTTTAAATAGGTTCTTATTTCTAGTCATATATGATGAACCATGACTTCGGATTTCTACCATATGGATTATGATGTTCAATAATTGTCAAATAATAAATTAGTTACCAAGTTTACCTTTGATGTCCTCTATGAACCATCACCTTGGAGGAGATCCTTCTCTATACCACGAGATTGCTCATGCACCTCATGAATCAGATGGTCCACTTATTGCTCAATACTCAGTGACTCACTCTGGGAAGGGGTTAATCTCCAGAAATCTTGACTAAGGACTTCTTCCATGATAATTTCTGTTGGAGCTTGAGGAGGAGCTTCAGGATGAAGTTCAGCATCCTCATGTTCTGATTCAGCAAAAGGTTCATCTTCAGCAGCAGCATCATGGGGTAGTTCAGCAGTAGCTTCTTCAGGGGCATCTAGTGCAGGTAACATTAGCAGTTAAATAATAGTACTATTGTATTGAAATAATATTATCAACTCTATAATGTGCATTACCATCTACTTGTTCTCCAACTTCAGAATGAACATCATTCGCATAATCATCAAAGTCCTGAAAATCATCGGCCAATGTGCGTGGCTCATACCCGTAGTCATCAATTTCTTGCAAATAATCTTCCAATGTGCGTCCCCCGTCGCCAGATGCTTCATGGTAAGAGGGTATGGCTGCAAGGGTATGTGTTTATTGGTTAGAGATGCATCATATAATATGTAAATAAGCGTAATTTGTGAATAGATACTAATACATACCTTCATCGTCTGGATTTGAGGTTTCACCTCTAGATGCAGCCTCAGCTTGCTTTTTCTTCAAGGCGATCACAACTTTACGCTTTCTATCCTTGGCACGCTTTGCTTCAGCAGCTTCTCTTTTCTTGTCAAGTTGTGGAGCAATGAAAGGCCCATCACCTCGAACATTATATGACTCTTTCGGTGCTGGTGGAGTACTCTACGGTTCGGGAGCAGGGGTGCCTTTATGCCTTGGTTGCTACTTCAAGGTGACACCGTAATCCTTAGTTGTGCAACTCCTTCTATTGTGCCTTGATTTCCCACAGTTCTCACACTTGATGACTATACCCTTCCTTGACAGTGAAGATCGACCATTAGAATCCAGCTTCCCTTTCCTTTCCATGAACCCTTTCCTTCTCCTAACTCTTGGCCGCCCAGGTTGCTTACGAACAAGAGGAGGCAACAGTAGGTGTTCAGCATCTGGTACTTTCCTACACTTCTTCAAACCATCAATGGGGAAGATTTGGCCTTGGTAAATCTTCTTGAATGTTTCCACTGAATAGTAGGCATGCACAAATTCCTTAGGGTTACCCATTGTCCAAAGAATCGCTGCAGCAGCATGCTTGCAGGGTATGCCACTTAACTGCCACTTGAGACAACTGCATGTGGAGTCTTGGAGTTCAACTCTATAAGTGTCATGCTTCTCAGACACCTCAAACAAGGACGTCCCACTACGCCTCACAGGACATTTCTTCCCCTCTTTCATGATAATGTCCATGATGTTGTTGATTCTTGGGCATAACACCCCATCTTCTCTCTCGATCAACTTTCCCTTTGTGTAAAACCACTTCATCAGCTTTCCCCTATAGAATTCCAGGAAGCTGAAGATTGGTAAGTGTCTTCCCTTAACAATCCATGAGTTGAACGACTCTGGGACATTGTTGGTCTGGTGAGCACACTTTGACTCCACTTTGAAAAAAGCCTTGCACCAGTTTTGTGGAGACCTTTCACGCAACCACAGGTACGCTTTCTCATTAACCCCCTTCAGCTCTTGCATAACCTCCTCGTAACCCTCTTCACTCCTTGCACGTGATGTTTTCCATAACAGCTTCTTCAACTGATGAGACTTGAATTGTTTGAACCAATTCTCATACAAGTGTCTCATACAGTGCATGTGTTCAATTTCCGGATAATCACTCAAAACTTCAATTAGCCCCTACGACAAAAAACACCACATTAATAAATTAAAAGTATTAAACTGAAATGAAACCTAAAGAAATGTAATAACTACACTACCAACCTTCTGTTTGTCGGACATGAAAACCATGCCCTTCCCTTCTCCAACAACAAAGTCTTCAACCACCTTCTGAACAAATCACTTCCATGTATCCTTTGTCTCTGCCTCAACCACTACTATTGCAAGTGGAAACATTCCATCATTAGCATCCCTCGCCACGGCAACTAGACAAATGCCCCCATGGTAGGATTTAAGATGACAGCCATCTAACCCTATGAAAGGGCGACATCCATTCAGAAAACCAAGTTGTTGAGCGTGGTATCGCACATACACATGCAAGAACCTTGGCTTCACACTCTCATCAGTCATTAAATTAAATCTTGTCACTAGGTTGCTCTTCATCAGCATCTCCCCATACTTTCTCAGCATACCATACTGCAGACCTTCATTATCATGCTCCAAATCCCTAGCCTTCTTCAGCACACGATATACTCTGTTAATACTTATATCAATCCCCAGTTTTGTGAAAACACGATCATGGAAGGCTGAAGCTTCAATCTTCTTGTGTTTCTGAATGTAGTTACAGAACCTGCCATCAAATAACAACTCATAAATAAGTTATACAAGTTTGAAGTAAATGTTAGTATATGAAATGAATTAGAATGATATGGATTACCTATAAGCTAAAGCAGTAGAAGTCATATTCAGACCAAAGCTCTTGGGTTGACAGTTGTGCTTTGCTCTGAAATTCTTAATTTGCAGTAGTCCTAAAGCCTCATTCAGTTCACACCATATATAAAAGCTACAGCCCTTCTCCTTGCATACAACACCAATTCCCTCTTTCTTCTGATTCCTTGTGTAAGTGAAGTTAAACCCCTTCTCCACAGCATACATCCTCAGCACATTCCTAAACCAGAATGTAGTCTCAAAAGTATCTCCCAGTTCAAGGTCGATCTTCCTCAACTTACATGATTTATCCCACAGCCTAGGCTCCCTTTCTAACCTCGAGGAAAACCCATCCCTCCATTCTTCTACCATCTCACCCTCGCATTCTAAGTCCTCCATATAATCATCTTCATCGCCACAACTGGATTCATTAGTACACTCCTCCTCATAGTCTGAATCACCCTCACTACATTCCCCATCCTCCTCATCAACCACATCCTCTTCATTTCCCTCTTCCATTTCTTTTTCAACATCCAGTTCATCAATATCATCATCTGATGATGGTGCATTACTCCCATTCTCCGAATGTAATGCATCATCATCAGATTCAATCATGTCTTTGTCAACCAAATCCTCTGCAAACATCTCTGCCTCCGTTAAATTCTCATCGTCAGAAGGTTCATCAATTAACCGTCTAACGAACTCCGATGTCTTACCCTTTTCCTTCACTTTGCCCTTCGCCATACCCTTCCCCTTACCCATCTACAAATCAATTGTTAACAGAAGAGATAGATAAGGTTCAATCTATACTATGTACTAAACCCATACAATACATACACATTCAATGCAATGCATTTTCAACATATGTTCTATACTTAACAAATGTAAACTCAATCATGTCTTTTCAACATATTGTCAACATAGGTTCAATCCCCTTACCCTTCCCCTACATTTTTTAAACCCAAACTTTGAAGAGCAACATAACTGATTTTTGTTACACCCCAAACATTAATTTTCTGAAACCCCTAACAGCCAACAACAGCCTCATCACATTTTCACAACTAGACCCCTACATCAACTTCATTTCATCCCTACATTTTTTAAAACCCAAACTTTGAACAACAACAGAAGATATTTTTTTTGAACCCCAAACACAAATTTTCTGAAACCCCTAACCTTCAAAAACATCACATCAGCATTTTATAAATTGGAAACCCTAAATTTTTGTAAACCATAACTTTGAACAGCAACAAGGGTGAACTTTTCTTAACTCGTATCACTGTATTTGAGATAACCCTAACAAAAATCAACTTCAAGGCGTCATTATTTATAACTGTAACCCCTTTATTTTTCAAAACCCTAACCTTGGACAGTTGAATAACTGGTTTTAGTAGCTTAACCATGGAGCTACAACATCCTACCCGAGCTTTTACACATCATATCCATCATCAAAACAAACAAAACATACAAAACCTAAGCTACTAATCAATTCAAACTCGTACAACTTACAAATACTACTCTCTGCACTTCACGACCACGCATTCTACCTCCTCCGATCTAGGCTTCTTCTCGATTCTGGGTCGCTTCAGCCTTGTCTCTTCGTCTTCGGGAGAGAGAGAATGGAGCGAGAGAAAGAAGGAACCGTGTCTGAAACTGGAGAGTCGAGGGGAGTCGAGGGTCTTAAACGAAGTCAAGGGTATTGACTTCATGTTAAGGGTATTCTGGTCTTTTCAAATAAAAAACAGACGGCTTTGTCAGTTTAGACGGGTTTTGTTAGTTTTTGAAAAAAATTGAAACTTCAGAGTTAGGAAGTGCAACGAAAGGTGAACGCCAGTTAGGATCGCAAAAACAAAGGTCAAGGGGGGCTATGATAGGTGGTTTTCCCTATGTTTTTTTATGAACACTAAGCAGTAGTTTTATCAACATTAAACAGTATGTTTATCACTAAATTACATGTGTTTTATCACCCCATCACATGTTTTTTTTATCAACACTAAACTCTAGTTTATCACACTTATTATCACATTTGTACACGTTTTTTATCACCTCATTAATTGTTTTTTATCACCTCAGTACATGTTTTTTATCAACATTTAGCACTAATTTGATACCCCGATATAAAACATTTATTAGTAAAGATTTATCAACACCCAATATTATTTTTATCACCTCGATATACCTTTTTATCTTCGTGCTTCAAAATATATTCATGACTGATCTTGATTTAAAACCCTTGGAGAAAGAAAAAAATTGGTGCAAGTTTGAAGCTAATTGGAGTTGAAACGAAGCGCGAATGATTAAATTAGTGACTTGGTAAAGAAAAAAATGGATACTTGTCCACATGACACTATGCTATTACAATTATCCCTTTGCTTGTGTGAGAAATGATGAAAGTGGTGTGGATGTTGGGTGAATTTGAGGTGATGACATGACATCTTGGTGAATGTTGGATCATATGTATGTGTGGCTAGGATGAGTATTCATGGTTACTAGGATAAGAGGAGTTTCTAGCCGATTTCTCCTCATGTTTATGATGACAATTAATATTTGACTGCTGAGTTATTAAGACATGGATTAATCTTTGGGTTATTATAAATTCTTTATTTAAAGGTAGAGATAGTTGATTGTATTTTTCGGATTTTCTTTTAATATTTTAAAAGTCCGACGTTGTTTCTTGGGTGTAGGCACATTGTTCAACCATGTAAAATTGGATTATCTATTTATTTTCTGCACTTTATTTTTTTGAGTAAAAGGTAGGTATTCATTTATCTGAAAAACAAATTACAATACCCACATTTAGGGGCTAACCCGAAACAAACCAGGGATAAGGCCAAAAGCCTCCGCTTAAAGAAAAAGCAGGTACTATGCCAATCATGACTAACAATCAAGGAAATTCTACGTGAAATTGTAGAAAGGAAACCACAACTAAAGATACGCACAATGATACGAGGTCAAAGAGCTAGATTCCCCTTAAAGAGGTTGTCTTAGGTCGGAGGGGCATACAAGACATAACCCCGACGGACCTGACCCCCCAAACAAGGACCGAAAGGATCTTGGGAGGCCGAGAGGGTCGGATTCCAAGTGCCCAAAGGCCTATCACAACTCCCGACGAGGCTGTTTTCCAACCTTCGTCAAGGTAAGGTCGTGCATGGTCTCCCGCACATTTTGGTCTATGTCCATGAGCACAAAGACTCTCTTCCTTCAGTCTGCTGCAACTTCCAGATTCCTGGTCCCCTTTTCTCTGGCCAGGATCTTGAGATTCTTTGTTTTTCTAGGAACCCTCTTTCTTCTCGGTGAACAGATTGGTATTGGGGGGGAGGTCTTCTTCTGATCAAGTCCAGCTAAGGTCTCGTGTTGGAGTATATGCTAAACAGGTTGAGGTTGGAGTACCTCATCCTGCTTTTTAGTCATTATCCCCGTTGGTTGTGTTCTACCACCCTCCTTCTGGTTCCTGCCCGCCGAATCCTTGTTGGATAGAAGTGCCTCCTGGTTAGGCAAATATGGAGTCTTAATGGTTCCGGAGATAGGGTAGGTACTACCGATCCCTTCCCGCGTTCCAAATCCTTCAAAATTACCTCCAGAGGTAGGGGTGGTGGTTCTTGGTACACTAGTCTCTAGGAAAAGATGGAGTCTTAACTTCTCCATAGTTCCGACCATGATTTTCACTTGTCGGAGGATCGGGCATGAGAGGATACCCAAAGTTTCTACAAACTTGTCACAATATCCAAAGTAGGAAGGTTAGTGTGATGAGTATGAACCACCATAGGGACCAGAGATGGCATAACATTCCAATCCGTGCGGGAAAAAAACCTTCCACTTGGATTGGGGGTGGAGCTTGGAGCGAGTCCCCGTATCTTCGTGCAAACTGATCCAACCTTAGGAGGATAACAACACAATCTTTGTTTGCATGGTCGAGACGACCACACCGGCAACAAAACTCCAGTAATTTTTCATACCCAAGTCAGACTTTAAGCGGCTTAGCATTTCCATCAATTTGCAGAATAAGGTGACGGCGAATTGGTCTTGTAGCATCCATCTCCACCCGAAGCCAGAGGAAGGTATCCCATCCCTGTGCGTACTAATGGATCTTGGGGATTTACTCTCCGAATCTCGACTTTCCTCCCAAGATTTGAGACGATGAACCCTTGCATCTGAGAAGTCTTGGCTGCAACCGAGATTTGGATTGAGCAGAAGCATATGGTTTCCGGTTGAGTTTGAGGTGGGAGAGGCGTTATGAACAATACCGTTCCATAGAAGGACCACGATTCTCTTGCTCTAATACCGTCCAACTCCTCCTTAGAGGTGAAGTAGAACGCCATGATTTTTTTCAGCTAGTGGTTGGACCATTAACCTTTCCACATTCTAAGCGTTCGCAATAAATAACCAAAGAGACTGGGCCTTACACACTTCTCCGTGAGGAGTTTTCCGGTGAGGGAAAAGCGGTAGCGGTGGTCGTCAATAGATGGGCAGTGTTCATAGGGACCTCAATCACCTCATCATCCTCTGCAAAGAAGTTGTCCATTAGGATTGGACCTAAGGAGACTTCTTTCAACTTTTCTTGCACCGCCTCTAGATTCGCTTGGCAGGAACCCGTGGCCGGATGGGGTCTTGGTGCTGGAGAGAGGGGGTTGGGTTGGGGTTGTGGTATTTTTCACGCTTTATTAATTATTTGGTATTTTCCTGTTATTAGACATTTGCAATTATCGACTAGGTACTAGGATCAGTGGTTCGATAATCAATTCATAGGTGTTCGTCATAATTGAATCACATCGGTTCATTTGTACGAATTCAATTGATTTCCGGTGTAAATATTCTATTCGATTTTGGGTATTAGATTTACATTTTGTAGGGTCGTATTGATAATATTACTATCATGCAAGTTGCAAACAACCCTAAACCCATTATGATGCAAGTTGCAAACATCCCCAGACCCACAACCAGACTCGCCTTGTTGCGCTACTACTCGGTTTTGGGTCCATTTACTTCTCTCAATCACTTGATTTCAATCTAGTCACGCCGGTCTATTTGTACAAATTCAATTCATTTCCGATGTAAATCTTCTATTCAGTTTTGGGTATTAGATTTACTACATTTTGTAGGGTCGTATTGATAATACTACTATCATCTTTTAAAAAAATAAAGATTCACTAAATATAATAAACCTTACACATCATACCAAACGGGCGTTGTATCCACCAATTGTTCTCGAGAAAGAACTGTCGCCAAAGAGACACAACCGACCACGCCACCAAAGATTGCAACCACAACTAATGGAGACCCGCTGGTCAAAGACAAGTCCTTGGTGACGAGTTCCGATAAATAGGACAATATAGGAAAACAAGAAAAACATCATAAGAAAACAAACAACAACGACGACAACAACAACGACAACAACGACGACAACAACGACGACAACAACAACGACAACAACGACAACGACAACAACAACAACGACAACAACAACAACCACAACAACCACAACAACAACAACCACAACAACAACAACAACAACAACAACCACAACAACAACGACAACGACATTGAGGAACTCATGGCCGACCTTCGATGTTCAGGGTTAGGATCGAAGCGAGGAGGGAGATGGACGACTCTGAAAGAGTAGACCTACAACGCTTGGGTGGTGGCACAGGACTGGTCGGGTGAGCTCGGTAACGGTAAGCAATATCATGGCTTGGACTGTAGAGCTCCGGGGGACGATGGAAACAGATCTGATCGTCTAACTAGAGGAGGGGCGTGGTGGAGAGGCTTGTTCGGAGTAGTTCGTGTCAACTTTTTCGGGAGATAAGCTCGAAGGGTGGAACGGGAAACTGGCCATCATCATCCGAATAAAAGGCAATGGGAAGGGACGTAAGGGGTGTGGGGATCCTACCGGAGTAGCATTGGGTGGGGCGAATCTGGCCAGATAGGGACAGAGGTAGCGGATGGGAGGCGTGTAACGGCGGTGGGACATGGAGGTAGCGGATGGGAGGTGTGTAACGGTGGTGACTGAGTAGAGCTCGCCGGATTTGGCCCAAAACTACCCTGAGCTCGCCAAAACTAGCATGAACCTACCTTAACTAGGAAGCTGGCAATGGCGAGCATGATTCCAACAACGGGAGGCTCTGAACTCCGACACCACCACGGGAAGGCGAGTGGCACGACCATAGGTGTCGAGCTTCACCGAGACACGAGGGAAAAATAACCAAGATAAGGCAGGGAGAGAGGGGAGAGGCCGCCTGTTTTAGTGGTTGAAGCCATAGGCGACGATAGCGGCAACACAAGAAAGACAAAAAAGGTTAGTAAGATTCGAAGAGAGAAAACGTCGTTTCTCCTTTAGAGAAGGTACATCGAGCGAAACATGACCCCGGATCGCGGTTCGTGATTCGCACGATGTGGGGTGCATGAATCGCGAGTCGTGGTCCGACTCGCGAACCATAATTTTCGTTCGTGAGTCGTTGGTATGCAGTGCGCTGGTGGCCAATGGCCATGCAATACGTGGCCAAGATGAATCATTTCTTTTAATTCAACACAATCCGATTTTGTATAAACGGTGACCAAAATTTATAAATTTATATTCATTAGGTTCATATTGTTCTAAATAATTTATTTAATATCTTTGATCACAAAAAAAAAATTGATTTTCACTTCGAATCGAGATTGTATCAAAATTAATTTACACTTCGAATGCGAATGTATTATTTGGTTTTTATTTAATTTCTTTTTTTATCAATTACGAGTTCAAGTTTAATTTTCATTGTATTTAATTTATTTATTAATTAATTTTATCATTTATCATTTTTTTAATTTTATTTATAATTATTATTTTAAATATAAATTTAATACATTCAGCAAAAATATAATTAATTATCCAGTCAGCATCAACTTAGTATGTCTGTAAACTATGATTCCCATACTTTTTTTTATCAGCAATTTTTTTTATAAAAATCCAACAGCTTCAAAATGATGCTGAAGGACAAAGGCAAGCTCTTAGTAGAACAATACAACAAGGAGCACGGCCTAGAAATACAACCTCAAACGTTACCAACAAGGGGAAACAAACTAAAACAGGTCTCAGAACCTAAATAGCAATCAACAAACTAAGGGTTAAAACAGTAACGAAAGGGCCAGGCCCAACCAACAACTACTACAGCCCAACAATGGGCAAACCGAAAGGGCTACAAGGCCCAACAAAGGCAACTAGGCCCAAAGTAATACTAACCCTAAACAAGAAAGAAACTTCTCCCTACCTCGAGCCCCGCGCGAACCAAAAAGCCATACCAGAGTCGTACCGGACTGCCTTCAAACGCCAAACACCAAACAAGTCCGACCATCACCGGCCTGACCGAGGAACCACCACAACAAGTTGGAGGCGAGGAAGAAGTCTAGAACAACCTCGAAACAACAACACCAAAGCACAACCATGATTCTCACACACCCAAAACTCCAACTCACACCTCACCCAGCCTTAAGTACCTGAAACAGGTTCGAATCCTAACTCCCTCCACAAATTACACCACCCAATTACCC
The DNA here is from genome assembly GCA_963921825.1 of Erodium maritimum. Lineage (NCBI taxonomy): Eukaryota > Viridiplantae > Streptophyta > Magnoliopsida > Geraniales > Geraniaceae > Erodium > Erodium maritimum. Next base: position 22,626,763 of record OY997590.1, read on the forward strand.
AGCACCCAGAACACAGGGAGGGCCAGGACAACTCACCCTCACCCTGCCAAACCAAATCAAGTCCCCCGAACCCCTACCCACGAATTTTCAACGCGCGTTAAGCAATACCCCAACAATGGCCAACACCGATTGTTGGGCTCGTCCAAAAACCAAGGCGAGGGAAGGAAGATTGGGATACAGGAAAAAGAGAGGTGGGTCATTTCCAAAGGGCAAGGGTAACAAGGGCAGACATATCTGAAACTCTCAGATCTCCACAGTCGGCGGCCTACACCTGACTGACGACCCAGAGGGAGATGCCAAGTTCCAGGGAACAAGACTAACAGATCTGAAAAGAGATGAGTAAAAAGTGAAGAAAGGAAGAGATTACAGAACCCTTACCGAGGCCCAAAGGCAAAGGGGAAGAAGAGAAGTTGTTCCTGCAAAATCAGATCTGACAACCCGAAGTGAATCCCTCGCCCACAGCACCGGAACTTCCAAACCACAGCCAAACATGATCAAACCCCTCGCCGCTCCGACGAGGCCCGGACTCCCCCGAGAACAGATGAGGAAGGAGGTGGATCTGGAGCAAAGAAAAACACCGCGAGAGATCGAAGCCCCTGAGAATACAAGACGCAAGACGACATGTGGACCCCAATCTCGTCATCAACACAAGTAGAGAAGGGTGTCCCACACAGATCTGGAGCTGTCACCGCCGATGAAGAGAGACAATGTTACGCCGGAGGTGGGAGACTACAACAACAGGGGAACGGCGGAGGGAGAAGATGGATAGCCACCGGTGACTCTCATGGATGAACCAATGAGTGTCACCGGCGGCGACAAAGGAGAGAAAAGGGAGGTGGTTCTAGGGTTAGAAGAGGAATAGTCTCGAGAGAAGAGAGAGTGTTTCTCTCTAGACGCTTCAGAATGTATTCCTTGAGTCGTGAACTATGATGTGCCCAACGATTCCCATACATGAACTCCTTAATGTGATGCTCTTTCGGTTTCAGGGTTCGTATCATAATTTATTTTAATAACTATATGAATCCTAAATTCTGATATCTTTTTTTTGATAAGCAATGGATTTATTAATCTTTGAAATTGAAAAAAAATTACAAAGATGGAGACAGACCACCCAAAGGAAGGTCGTCTCATAACTAAAGGCTCTTCCTAAGAAAAGAAAAAGAAACACACCAATGACAACAAAAACAGAGAACCTGACAGACAAGTTTGAAAGGAGTTCTAGAGAGATCAATCAGTCGCCAACTTCCCCGTATTGACAAACTGTCTCCAAATTTCGTTTCTACGCTGCGCTGCTAGCCGTTCTTGTTCGCTCTGAGTAGAAGTTCGGGTTTGAATAGAGTAGGAACACCCCTTTTTCCCTATGACTTTTTTAACTACCGACGGTAGGAATTTCTTATCCATCGTTGTAAAATGTCTTGATTTACTAACCGGAGGCTGACAAATTGAGGGGCTGAGAATAGCGTCCTTCCATGAACTATCTCTACAATCCCTGACCCGTCCTCCAGTTTCAACCAAACAGGGATCTATCATAATGATATATTTGGGCTGCACCTCCACATGTTCAGATTCATCCGCCAACACCTCAACTTGCGATGAAACTATCTGTTGGCCCGACTTGACATTATACACCAAGGGTTGGTGATTAGGGCCCAAATGGGATGACCCAAAACCCAGCTGAGCAACTTGCTTTGACCCAACTACACTATCAACCCTTAGTTGGCCCTTGCTTGTCGTCCACCGGCCCAGTTCATTTGGTCTGCGACATCACTCTCACTCTTAAGAGACTGTTCCAAAATCGGCTCAATCGTCTCCAAAGTGCTCGACCCTTCTGCCCTAGTCACAGACACAGCAGAATCTTCAAGCACGGGCGTGATTTGTTGCGAATCCGTAAAATTGGATAACAAATCCAAATCATGTGATTTTCTTGATGTACATGCATTTGTAGTATTATTATGCGAAGATTAGATTCTAAACGATAATACTACTAGTCTACTACCATGCAAGTTGCAAACAACCCTAAACCTAGTATGAAGTAAGTTACAAACAGCACAGAACCCACCAGCAGACTCACCTCGTGCGCTACCACTCGGTTTCTGTGACTGGGTCCATTTGCTTCTCTCAATCACTCGATTTCAATCTACTGAAGAATAAGTCAGTAAGTCAAAATCGGCACACAAACTCGCTTGTATAAGTAAAAACCCCAAACTGCTATACTTTATACCCAAAAAAAAAGTCACAACAACATCCAATACAAAGAAAAACAATCTTCAATCCTCAAACCCAGGAAGCAGCAACAATGGTCCAAGCATCAAATCCTCAAGAACAGGAAGCTCCTCGATCCCCTCCACTGGGGCAACAAGGTCCGGCCACATATTCAACCACCGACGCCGATCTCGAATCCTTGCGCACGCGCCGCCGCGAATCCCGGCGGAGACAGCTCAAGATCGTCGCTCTGCTCATCGCTCTTGTTGTCCTAGGAGTTATCGCCGAACAGACAATCAGCCGGACCGTCTTTTCCGTCCGTACGCCCAAAGTCCGGTTCAGCTCCGTCTCGGTTCTGAATTCCACCACTACCGGCGGCGGTGGAGACACCTCTGCGGCGTCGTTTCGCATCAGACTGGAGGCCCAAGTGACTATCAAGAATACAAATTTCGGTAAGTTCGAGTATTACTATTCCGGGTACGGAAACCTCACCGTGGATGTATATTACCGGGGCGCGAAGGTTGGAGAGGGGGTCATAGCCGAGGGAACCGCCGGAGCTCGGAAGACCAAAGAATTTGGCGTGACAGTGGACCTGAGCTCCAGAGGTTTGAGTGGGAACTCGGGTTCAGATCTCCGGAGCGATGTAAGTTCTGGGTCGTTGGCTCTGAGCAGCAAGGCCAAGATTACAGGAATTGTGGATGTGATTCGGATTGTGAGGAGGAACAGAGACCCTGAATTGAGCTGTACCATGACCGTCAAATTGGACTCGAAGACGGTTCAGGATTTAGTATGCGTGTAATTTTGATCAAGCTCTTGTGCATTTTCAGTTTCTTTAGTTGCTTACTGGTTGGTTATTGTTGCTATGTAAATGCTTAACGTTTGTGCAAGGTTGTTTGCTTCAGAGTAGCTCCGACATTCTTGGTTCCCATTATTTGTCCTAAATTCAATATTTTTTATACGTTGCTTTTACTTTAAGGTAGAAAGTCTCTTATTTGTACTTCTTTGTTATGTATATTATACTCTCTCTAAGGTTCTAGGGTTTTATCATCTTTTATTCTTCGTGTTCTTCCAGTCGTCATCATCATCAACTATTATGGCCTCTTTTTCCACCATTGCTACTGTCCTCTGTGTCTCCTTTACCTCCGTTCCGTAGTCCTCCAAACAGAGAACACACCTCGATTGCCCCCTCCCCTCGGACTCCTATCTCCGGCCTCCACCTTTCTGGTGCACCACCATAACTGGCCACCCTCGACCACCAAGAAGGATCGGGATCTATCTGAGTAGTGGATTTGGGATTCGAGCGGCGGGACGGTAAGAGGGTGTATCATTCCACAACACTCTAGGTCAAGTTACTCGGTGAATCAAGACTAAAGGTTGACAATCGCAGAACGCCCTGTCATGGAAGCTATGGGTTTCAGAAAAACTGGCATCACTTACTCTTTATTTTTTGTGTTTGTTATTGCGTTTCTATGTTCATTTCGTGTCACGCCCCAAATCCGGTTTTGACCGGACTCGAGACGTGACCAGAATTGATAATGGAAAAGCGATAAATAACAAACGTAAACCTCTAAATACATAAGTAAACCTCCTCAACTCATCAGTAAAATAGTTTAGAATCTCCAGTGAGTCACAGCTCAACACACAGTAATATATAAAATGTTTAGTGCGAAAGACCAACATAAATCTATGACAATCCCCAAGATAAGCTGAAGCTCCCAAGCCTCGAACTCTCTAGACATCGGGTACTCCTGTAAAACAGTAAGAGAAACAAAGGGGATGACGTAAATAACATATTTACACGATTAACAATGAATTACTAATGAGTAAAATTGATCACAATAATGTCGTACCCTTAAAGGTAATAGTAACTTAAAAGATTTCATAAAAAGTACTATAACGATTCAATATGAGTAAAATGGGAGTTATGTATATCACGCCAACCACTTGCTTTCTCAAGCCTCCGATCTATGGATAGATTCTGGGATCACATCGGTTCCCATAATTCGATCCACCAGAGTACCCATGTCATATCAGATTTTCCCTCGGTCCAGAGGAGGCACACGCGTCGGGGCACCGGAAACAATCCCAAATGGGCGCTTATCATCGGAATTCTCGGAAATGCCTCCAAAGGACCATAAGTCATAGGGAACCAAGTAGTGCTCCCGTAGGACACACACACTTGGGTGAAACCGCAGTAACCATATCTCACGAAATAATCCAATCACTATCCCGTAGGATCTGCCGAGCTCTCAGGCTCCAATAATCAATCAATATCCCGTAGGATCTGCCAATAATCAATTCTCGTAATATCCAGTAACCAATGCCCTCAGGCTCCAATACTCGACCAATATCTCACTGTATCTGTCAAACTCCACCACAACCACGGCACCGGATTACCCCCCCCCCCCCCCCCCCCCCCGGTGTAGTACTGAACCGAACAAACAACCATTTCAAGAACAAAAATAAAGGAAACACTCCATAACTTAGGCACCAATCAACACTTATCGAATCACACTTTCATCACAACAAGGACATCCAATAACACTCCACACTTACCGTATACTTACCTGTCACGAACCAGCGGTACATCGATCACCTGATTGTACCCCGTGGCACAACCAGTCATACTCGATCATCCGTTCAATCAACAATTATATCAACACAATCACTCAAGTAAGCATTCAACCAATCAACGATCATGTGAACGATCAATTAAGCATTCAATCTTACAAGCTAACTAGTTTCATTAGACTCTTAATTTATCCTAATAACTAGCAACCAAGCATGTGAACCTAGCACACAACTAATCCGAGAGCTCTTCACAGCCTCTCTACCAGTAAATCAAGTCCCAAGTATTGAAAGCGAGTTACACTAGTCATCTTCATCCTAAGCATGCATACTAGACTCATCCAATTATTAGTAATTGAAATACGGTTATTCTAGTTATTCGCATCCTATAGGAAATTCTAGGACCTTTCCAATTTTATTAACCTAACATGCATACTAAGCGTTAAATAAGAAATTAAGACTTTCCCTACCTTGTGGTCTTCCTCTAAACTCTGTTGTCAAGCTCGATAGTCGCAACTCCGTTCTTCACACGGGTCCCGGCGTGGTCTTCGTTCTTCAAGTTCGGTCCCAAGGTCTTTAAACACAAAACAAACTCTAATTAGACTCCACTTAATAGCAAGTAAAGTCCCCAAATCCTTCCCAAAAGTTCATCTCCAAACAAAGATCGAAAACGGTGGAAAACCCTAAAAAAAGCACCAGAATTGGTCTGCACCGACACGATCACGGAGCCGTGACACCACCCTTCACGGATGACGTCACGGAGCCGTGACGTGTGCCGTCACGGACTCCCTCACGGAGCCGTGACGTCGCCCGTCACGGAATCCGTCACGGATCCGTGGCGCTCCAGGGCAGTCTCGCCCTTCTTCAACCTCCAGCTCTTTTTCTCCGAAAATCCACTACCAAACTCCATTTTTAACCATCTCCAACTCTCAAAACAGTCAAATACCTCCAATACTCCTCTACCCATGGTAGGAATCAACAAATAAACACGTTTCCAACGATTCTCCAAATCAAAATCAAATCAAAAACTCCAAAAAAACTCAAGGTCTTCCATCAAAAACCTACCAAAGCTTCTTAGCAACATCATCTAACATCATTTCCATCAAATCCAACAACTTCTAGCAAACCCAAACCAAAACCCATGAAATGAGATGAAGGGAAAAGAGATGTAGCTAGTTCCATTACCTTTAGGAGAGTGAGATGGAGATGATGATGGTGATGATGATGAAATGGAGAAGGAAGAGGTAGGAAATGGCACCAAGTTGCTCCTTTTTCCTTTCCTCTCAATTTTCGGCTACACCCACAAAAATGAAATGTTTTTGGTCTTCCAATTTCATATAAGACCTAGAGGTGGTTAATGACTAAAAGCCCTTTAGATATTTTCCCTTGTAAAGGCTTTTAGGAGGGTATAGTGGTCCAAGACCACTCCCTTTTCTCTCTTCTAACCAAATAAGGACAAGTGTCCAAGTAGGTCCTCTAGCTTTCCAAAATAATTTCCAGCACAATAATTAATATATTTTTAGTCGGTAAAAAGTCCAATTTTGACCAAATTTGACTTCCTTCAATATTATACTCAAATGAAAGGAAACGTCCCAATTAAGCCAACCGTGATGACGGCTAAGCATTTTGGGCCCCGGAAAAGCCCTGAATGACCTTCTGAGTCATCGATTGACTTTTCCCGCAGAAGGTAAAACTTGTCTTAAAAGTCACTGGTTCGACCGGGATCGACCGGGAGCGGTTCTTACATTTCGTTTCTATTAGGCAAATTAGATTCTTTTTACAGGTCCAAGAGCATCGGGACACTCACGGGAGTGTTGGACTATAATCTGAAACCTATGATCTCTGACCCTGAGAAATCTGTTGTATATTGGAGAAATTATATTGAATAAAAACCTATGTCCTCTCGTTTCAAAAAAAAGGTAGGAAGTCTTTTCTACACCGTTTAATATATCAGATCAAAGAGTATGTACTGTGTTGTCACAAGTAGGTGGTGTAGCAGAAGCAGTGCAACGATAACACTGCACAACGAAGAAGCTGATGACACAACAGAGGTGGGGCAACGAACAGTCTAGCCATGTCAATGCCAACGACTACTTCAGCGCACCAGTACGTTGTTACCACGTCATCGCAATGGCTAGTCAACGCATCAGTGCGCTGCTGCCACGTACCCCTAACGACTACCTCTTCCTCAATCCCGAAAAAATCAATTTTCACCCATGTAAATACAACCCTTATGCAAATAATTTTTACCACCTCCTCTTCATTTTTCTATCATCTTCTACTCGCATATTTTTCCCAAATTTATTTTGATTGACTACGAATTGTTACTTGATGATGACTGCGAAGAAAGCCAGACCAATCAAACCCAACGGAGATCCACGTGTTAGGGCTGCTCATCCAACATCATATGTACAAACCGAGTCATATTTTCAAACCTTCCACACCAACCCAAACTATCGAGGCGCAGCAATCAAGTGTTCATTCGAAGAAAGGAAAAATCACGACCAAGTCGAGGGTGAAATGGACGATTCACGAGAAAGAACGCCTATGCCAAGCATGGCTCAACAACTCCATGGATAACGTCGGTGGGAAGGGGAAGAAGACATGGCAGTACTAGAAGAACGTCTACACGAAGATCCTACTCAAGAACCGACCCGAATACCAGAAACACGAATCGAAGAACTACAAGGACCATTGGCAGCAGGTGAACCAAAGGGTCAGCGGTTCCAAGTCCACTTCATCCGGCTTGAGGGACTCTACAAAAGTGTTCGGAGGCCCAACTGATTAAATACGCAGAAGTCAAATATCAGAGCAACGGCTCCAAGAAATTACCTTTTAGTCATAAACATTGCTGGCATATTCTAAAAGAGCATCCAAAATGGAAAGATAATTTTTTCCTTCCCCCAATGTCGAAGAAGATGTCAAAAGTGGAGGTAAAAAACGAACAAGGTTGGACGAGGAAGGCTCATATGAGTCCAGCACTCATTTCTTTGACCCGAACACGGCGATCGATCCCGAATCCACCTCCACCCGAAAAATCAGTCCTGAAGGTCAGAAGAAAGAAAAGGCGATGCTTAAAGGTAAAGAAAAGGTATTGTCAACTAGAATAAAAAAAAAGTTTTTAGTGAGAGAAGCTCTCGCTTCTCTCTAACTTTCGACCCCCAAACCCTACCTCGTTTCCCTTCGTCGCCGCCCTCGTCTGTACCTCCGTCGGTGGCCCTCGGGTCTCTCTGACTGAGGAGCCACTGGCGGTGGCCTGTCCCCGTTCCCCTTTCCCTATTCGTGCTTCTCTCCCCCTTGTTACCTCCCCGCTCCAACCTCAGGTCCGTCGATTCTCTCCCACATCTGCAGTCCCGACGTCTCTTCGGCCCTTGTCGCTCCTTCGGTATTTTCGAAGGTCGAAGTTTTTGGTATTGACCCTCTTCGAGTTCTGAGTCAAGGCGTGGATCGGCCATCGGAAACGTTGTCTCTCCTCTGTCGCGGCTCCGGTGTTCTACAGATCTAGGGTTTCTCGCTCGGGACAAGTGGTTTCTTCTCTCTCTCGGGTTGGCTCTCCCGACTTCTACAAAGGCGACTACTTCGACCGATTCACCTACAGGTATGGTCTCACTCCTCTATCTCCCCTCCCCCCCCCCCTCCCAGATCTACTGGACTCCCCTGTTCCGAACCCGCCTGCGGTGGTGCGACGAGGGTTTCAGGGCTCATCACCGGTGCTGGTCGGTACGAGTCGTTTTTCGGCTTCTTAACTGAGTTGGAAGGCTCTGGATTTGGGGTTGGGCATTGACTTGGGGTGGGATCTGTTACCCGGCCGTGGTGGTCCTCGGTGCCCTGTTCTCGGTTTTGGGTGCTTCTCTGGTTTCGTGGCTCATCTTGGTGGGGTTCGTTGGTTTTCTTCCTTCTTCTACCTTCATGGTTCTGTTTTTTCCTTTTCTTTTTTATTTTTAGTTTTTTTCTTGTGTTGTGGGCTTATTGTTACGTTGTTGGTTTGTTGTTTTATGCCTTTGTTGGCTCTTTGTTGCCCTGGTTGGCCTAGTTGCTTCATGTTAAGTATATATGGTAATAAGACCAAGTGTAATGTTTGTATCCCCTTGATTGTGGTTGTTTTGAGGCCATTCTTGTTAACAGTGCTCTGGTTTGTAACTGTTTCTTTGAGGACACTGTCCTTTCCACCTCTTTATTCTCTAAGGGGGTGGTTTTAATCAAAAAATTTGCTGAACAAAAAAAAGGTAAAGAAAAGGTGGTGATGAATGAGACCCGAGTGCTTAGTTTGCAAAATACCTAGAGCATTCACAATGTTGAGTCTGAAAAGCGATTGTTATTTGAGTCCAAGAAAGAGCGCATGTGGGCGATATACAACTTTGCTCTCGAAAGGGACACCTTCGGCATGTCCGAAAACGTCAAAGCACTTCAAGCAGCCACGATCGGCCACCTTGGTCATAAACTTTTGGATCTTTACTTTATTCGTCGTTAATTTCATGTTGTAGTTAAATGTAGTCGTTATCTGTTTCAATGAATGTTCGTTTCAAAAAAAAAATCTTGAGCAACAATTATCGACAACATTATCATCCCGTAAAAAAAACTCGAACCCAACCGTGATTGCGTTGGTTTAACCTCGACGCAAGCGCACACTTCTTCATTTGGATGCAGTTTTAGTTTCAGTTCTGAATTGTTTTAGTTGGATTTTATTTTGACGTTTTGTTTTCAATTTTAGTTTCAATAATTTTGAAGGTTTGGTAAGAGGTTGTCCTCAGTATGTATCTACGATGAAAAGTAGAGTTTTAAACGGGACCATGAGAGTTGAGTCCCCTACGGGGGACTCGGACAATATTCTTGTGCCCAAAACTGTTTGGCCCTACTCTATAATCTTTCGATTACTATAATACCCGCCTTTGTTTGTCCGCTTCAAAAAAAAAATATCAGCAACAAAACAATAAATACCGATATAATCTATTTCCCTCCTCACCTATGATGTATCCATCATACATTCCAAGAATGGTCTAATAATATTACAACACTAGACCTTGTATTAAGATCAGCCAAACCAAGTTAGTCTCAAACCAAAAAAGTATTCAATAACTTGAACAATTCATAGGAATGAATATTCATATAATATACTGGAGTAGGTGATTATGGAAGTCACCCCACCATCTAATGCTCTATGTATTATGATTAAGTTTAAATTAATTGCACAAATTAAGCATTTAGAAAGTCAATAGTTTTGACCCGAGGACGCGTTTGGCAACTTATAGAACAATCCAAGGAAAATAAAATAGCAACTCATTTTCATTACAAGATCAACTCCACTCCCTTTACCAAAGATTCCCACCACACACAAACTCGTATGCTATAAATATAGCATCCCACCAAGAACCAAACAAACAGACATTAATTTGTTCTCTCTGTCTCTGTTCTAATTCCAATTTCAAAATCATCTCTATAATAAAATGGAAGACAAGTACGAGGAAGATCATCCTTTAGCGAACGACGAGGAATTGGCCACGGTCCAATCCAAGGCGTCGAAGAAAAAGAAAAGGATCAAATGTGCAATTTACATCGTAGCTTTTGCGATTTTTCAGACCGCTGTCATAGCCGCCTTTGCGCTAACGGTCATGAAAATCAAGACCCCTAAGGTCCGGTTCGGCTGGGTGACGGTCCAACACCTGACCACGGCTGGTTCGGCCAATGGAACCACTCCTTCGTTCAAGGCTAGCTTCACTGCGCAACTCACGGTCAAGAACACCAACTTCGGCCACTACAAGTTCGAAGCCAACACGGTGACGTTTTACTATGCTGGCGAGGCAGTGGGGGCCGTGGCGGTTCCGTCGGGTCGGGCCAGAGCTCGGTCCACCAAGAGCCTGGACGTGGCGGTGAGCGTTGACTCTAGTGGGCTGAAGAGGACGGCGAGGCTGGGCTCCGAGCTCGACTCGGATATGTTGACACTGACGAGTCAAGTCGAGTTGAACGGGAAGGTGCAACTGATGAAAGTATTTAAGAGGAAGCAGTCTGCAAAAATGAGCTGTGTGCTGTCCATTTATGTGCCCACTCAATCGGTTCAAGATTTGAAGTGCGAGTGATACAAATGATGGTTTTTTGTGATTTGATTTGGGTTATTTTCCCCTGATAGCATTGTTTTTGTATCATGATCTTTGCCTCATTGTCTGTGTATTATTTTAATAACTGTGATTTTTGTTACTTATATAAAATTCATTGATGAATGTGAGTTTAGGACCTTATCAGTCAACGGACTGGCCAACCTCAAACTCATAATGGCCGATGTTATGCGTAATACCACTATAGTGTTTGGACTTCCATTTTAAAAAGAAATTGGAGTGTCTGACTTCCAAAACCAATATAAAAAAATAATTAGTTTCTTGTGATTTTTTTGGCATAACCCGGAAATTTTGTTTAAAAAACAAGAAGAAAAGGGCTAGACACAGTTTTGGACCGGCCTTAAACACTTATCTCATAATTAAAATGTCTTGAATTGCTCAGTTGACAATTTTTTGGGATCAAACCTTGTTTTTTTGGGGTATGCATTTACCACTTTTTCTGACTCGAATTAGATGGTCATGCTTTTCCTAAAAAACAATTATTGTCGCAATGGAGATCCCGAGGGGAGAGAGGATGACGTTAGGTAACCAAAGAGGTATCCAGGAAAAGGAGAAGACTTGGGATCTGGTTGTGTCAGATCCAACGTTCCTTTCTCCCGCCTAGTACTCATTGGAACTGACAAGGTTATGTAGCCGACCTTGTTTGTTTGTTTGGGCCAACAAAAGCTCATGTTACTAATTTGCCACCGCACAACGTCGTCGCCAATTTTCCACCGTCTGCTATCGACACTCCAAATAAAACACCATCGTCTTCCATCATCGGTCGCGCCTATAAATCCATACGTTGATCTCAACCTCTATCATTCAAATCGGGGGTTGAACAGACCTAGCACGAAGATCCATAGTGATCGGATACTACCCTCTCTTATCGTCGGAGCCATTCCTATCCTCCCTATAGAGGTGGCCACGGAAAAGGCCTACGTGAAGACGGCCACGACAGCGGCCTACGTGAAGACAAACACGACATTGGCCGGCATGGAGGTAGCCACAAAAGACAGTCGAGTGAAACTCCCAAGCCCCGGGAGAAAAGACTGTTGCACCAGCCATCCTCGGGGAAAGAGAGGGAGAAGAAACCCATCCCTCTCCGGTATCAACCAGTGAGGCCGAGTCCGACCAGACCTGCTACGACAATACCTAGGAGAACTGACCTCCACAGTTGGGGGAGAGATTGTATTGGCGAGGGGGAGTGATTTCGGCGTTGGGAGAGTTCTCATGGACAGGGGAAGCCGACAACAGGGGAGCTGAGATACGGCGGCGGCGGGGGGGGGGGGGGGGGGGGGGGGGGGGTTCTTCAGAGCGTTTCTTAGAGCATCCACATCAATAGAGGGGTGCGCGCGAGGGGGGAGGGGAGCAACAGCATGAAGGAACCCGGGGTTCGGCTGGTGTGGGGAGGGGGCGCAGGGGAGGAGAGGGAATGGGAGGGTTCGGGGTGCAGGGGCGCGAGGCCAAATTCAGCCCCGCGCTTCGCTCTGCCTCTCTCTCGTCCACTCCGAAGCTGCAACCTGTCCAAGAAAAAAAATTATCGTTGTCAACGGTCGGCAACGACTACAACCCTTTTTTTAATAAATCAAAAATAAAATTAAAAAAACACTTCTTAACCCACTATAAATACCCCTCACCCCATTTTACAAATTTCACACCACAAATGTCACGCCCCAAATCCGTACTTGGCCGAACTCGGGACGCGAACTAAGAAAATAAAAGATTAATGGCTTGAAAGACATAATAAGTTCAAAAACTATTTCAATAACTAATAATAATAAATCCAAACCGAATCAATTACAAGTCTTAAAATAGAAAGTACGTCTCTAATAACAAATCAAAACAACTCCCGGGCTCTCGCTAGCCCCAAGCTCCGCGATGTCCTCTAATCCAAAACGTGCCCAAAACCTGAGAAGACAAGAAGAGGGGTGAGCTTGACGCTCAGTAGGAAAAATACAGTAACACTTGCCCCAATGAAGTAGTATTAGCACGTGTCACGCCCCAAATCCGGTTTTGACCAGACTCAAGACGTGACCAGAATTGATAAAAGAAAAGCGATAAATAATAAACGTAAACCTCTAAATAAATAAGTAAACCTCCTCAAATCATCAGTAAATAGTTTAGAATCTCCAGTGAGTCACAACTCAACAAACATAAAGTAAAATATATAAAATGTTTAGTGCCAAAGACCAACATAAAATCTATGACAATCCCCAAAATAAGCTGAAGCTCCCAAGCCTCGAACTCTCTAGACCTCAAGCACTCCTATAAAACAGTAAGAGAAACAAAGGGGATGAGCTTACGCTCAGTAGGAAAAACTTTAACAATTCAACCCTTAGATCAATATTGTACCGTGCAACAGATAACTCAAATGACAACCAAAACGACCAACAATGAAATAATATGTAACAAGGTAGAATAGATAAGTACGATGAAATAATATATATAAACAAGATAGAATAAAATAAATTCGTACTCTTGAAATTAACGATAACTTGAAGGTTCCAAAACAGAATACATGTAAAGTATCATAACGATGAAGTGGGAGTAATTGATATCGCGCCAACCACTTGCTTTCTCAAGCCTCCGATCCATGAATAGATTCTAGTGTCACCTCGGTTCCCATTATCCGATCTACTAGAGTATTCATATCACATCAGATTTTCCCTCGATCCAGAGGAGGCACATACATCGGAGCACTGGAAACCATCCCATAGGGATGTTCATCGTCGGAGTTCTCGAAAGTGTCTCCAAAGGACAATAAGTCATAGGGAACCAAGGTAGTGCTCCCGTAGGACGTCCACCCTTAGGTGAAACCTCAGTAACCATCTCTCATGAAGCAATCCCATCAACATCCCGTAGGATCTGCCGAGCCATAGGCTCTTAAATCTATCAATATCTCGTAGGATCTGGCGAGCTCTCAGGCTCCAATAATCAATCAATATCCCGTAGGATCTGCCGAGCTCTCAGGCTCCAATAATCAATCAATATCCCGTAGGATCTGCCGAGCTCTCAGGCTCCAATAATCAATCAATATCCCGTAGGATCTGCCGAGCCATAGGCTCCTCACATCACTCAATATCCCGTAGGATCTGTCGAGCCCTTAGGCTCCTCACATCACTCAATATCCCACTGTATCTGTCCAACTCCAACCACCACAACGGCACCGGATTACCCCCCCCCCCCCCCCTGGTGTAGTACTGAACCAAACAAACAAACAAGCATTTCAATGATAGGAATAAATAAACAAACACTAGATTTGTCCAACAATGAACACTTCCCAAGTCACACTTTCATCATAGCAAAGACACCCAATAACATTCCACACTTACCGTACATTTACCTGTCACGAACCATCGGTACATCGATCACCTAATTGTACCCCGTGGCACAACCAGTCATACTCGATCATCCGTTCACACAATAACTAATTCAACACGTAACCACTCAACCAAACAAGTAAGCATTCAACCAATCAAGCAATTATGTGAACAGTCAATTAAACATCCGATCATGCTAGCTGACTAGTTTCATTAGACCCTTAGTTTATCCTAATACTAACAACCAAGCATGTGACCTAGCACACAACTAATCCGAGAGCTCTTCACAGCCTCTCTACCAGTAAATCAATTCCCAAGTATTGAAAGCAAGCTTCACTAGTCATCTTCATCCTAAGCATGCATACTAGACTCATCCAATTATTAGTAATTGAAATACGATTATTCTAGTTATTCACATCCTATAGGTAATTCGAGGACCTTTCCGATTTATTATCCTAACATGCATACTAAGCGTTTAAATAAGAAGTTAAGACTTTCCCTACCTTGTGGTCTTCCTCTAAACTCTGTTGTCAAGCTCAAAAGTCGCAACTCCGTTCTTCACACGGGTCCCGACGTGGTCTTCGTTCTTCAAGTTCGGTTCCAAGGTCTTTAAACACCAAACAAACTCTAATTAGACTCCACTTAACAGTAAGTAAAGTCCCCAAAACCTTCCCAAAAGTTCAGCTCCAAACAAGGATCGAAAACGGTGAAAAACCCTCAAAATACACCAGAACAGGTCTGTCACGGACACGGTCACGGAGCCGTGACTCCAACCCTCACGGATGACGTCACGGAGCCGTGATGTGTGCCGTCACGGACTCCCTCACGGAGCCGTGACGTCGCCCGTCACGGATCCATGATGCTCCAGGGCAGATTCGCCCTTCTTCAACCTCCAGCTCCTTTTCTCCGAAAATCAACTACCAAACTCCATTTTTAACCATCTCCAACTCTCAAAACAGTCAAATACCTCCAATACTCCTCTACCCATGGTAGGAATCAACAAATAAACAAGTTTCCAACGATTCTCCAAATCAAAAACTCCATTAAATCCAAGGTCTTCCATCAAAAACCCATCAAAGCTTCTTAGCAACATCATCTAACCTCATTTCAATCAAATCCAACAACTTCTAGCAAACCCAAACCAAAACCCAAGAACCGAGATGAAGGGAAAAGAGATGTAGCAAGTTCCATTACCTTTAGGAGAGTGAGATGGAGATGATGATGATGAAATGGAGAAGGAAGAGGTAGAGAATGGCCTCAAGTTGCCCCTTTTTCCTTTGCTTCTTCTTCAAGACTCCATGGGAGCTTCTCTCTCTTCTCTTCCAATTTTCGGCTACAATACAAAATGAATTGATTTTTGGTCTTCCAATTCCATATAAGACATAGAGATGGTTAATTACTAAAAGCCCTTAGATATTTTTCCTTTGTAGGAGCTTTTAAGAGGGTAAAGTGGTCCAAGACCACTCCCTTTTCTTTCTTCTAACCAAATAATGACAAGTGTTCAAGTAGGTCCTCTAGTTTTCCAAATTAATTTCCAGCACAATAATTAATATTGTTTTAGTCGATAAAAAGTCTGATTTTGACCAAATTTGACTTCCTTCAATATTATACTCAAATGAAAGGAAACGGCCCAATTAAGTCACCCGTGATGACGGCTAAGAATTTTGGACCCTGGAAAAACCTCGAATGACCTTCTAAGTCATCGGTTGACTTTTCCGGCAAAAAGTCAAACTTGTCTTAAAAGTCACCGGTTCGACCGGGATCGACCGGGAGCGGTTCTTACAATCTATCCCCCTTAAAAGAATTTTGTCCTCGAAATTAAAAGTAAAGGTACCTCAAGGGTCGAACAGGTGGGGGTACTTCTCCCGGATCTCGTCCTCTCGCTCCCAGGTCGAGTCGGCTCCCTGATGCCTCCATTGCACTCGAACCAAGGGTATAGTGTAGTCCTCCGTAAGACCTTCTCTCCTGTATCCACAATCCTGATGGGCTGCTCCTCATAAGAGACATCATCTACCACCTCGATGTCTGCCCACTCGATCACATGAGGGGGATCTGTTGTGTACTTCCGCAGTTGGGACAGATGGAAAACGTTATGCACGTTCCCCAGCTGCGGTGGCAAAGCTAAGCGATAAGCCACAACTCCAACTCTCTCCAAGATCTCAAATGGTCCAATGAAGCATGGAGACAACTTTCCTCCGCCGCGGTTAAACCGCAATAGACCCTTCTTCGGGCTCACTCTCAGAAATACATGGTCTCCGACCGCGAACTCAAGTGGACTGCGACGTCTGTCTGCATAGCTCTTATGATGACTCTGTGCGGTCTTCAACCGCTCTCTGATCAAAGTGACCTTCTCTGTCGTCTCTCTGACCATATCTGGACCAAGTATGCTCCGTTCCCCTACCTCTGCCCAACATACTAGAGACCTACACGGTCTGCCGTACAAAGCCTCAAATGGTGCCATCCCAATACTGGACTGATAACTATTGTTGTAGGCGAACTCTGCTAGAGGCAGGTGATCCTCCCATGATCCCTGAAAATCTAGCACACAAGCTCGGAGCATGTCCTCAAAAATCTGAATGGTACGCTCTGACTGTCCGTCTGTCTCAGGATGGTAAGCTGTACTCAGCAGCACTTCTGTCCCCAATGCCTTCTGTAGGCTCTTCCAGAATCTGGATGTGAAACGCGGATCCCTATCAGATACCACTGATACCGGTACTCCATGAAGACGAATAATCTCCCTGATGTATAACTGACTCAACATGTCCACAGTGTCAGTCATCCGCATCGCCAGAAAGTGTGTCGACTTGGTTAGTTGATCAACCACAACCCAGACAGCATCATGTCCCTTCGACGACCTCGGTAAACCACAAACAAAATCCATAGTCACATGTTCCCACTTCCATTCGGAGACCGGTAAAGGCTGTAGTAAGCCAACGGGCCGCTGATGCTCCGCCTTCACCTGCTGACAGGTGAGGCACCTCGAAACAAAGTCTGCTACTGCCCTGCGCATCCCACGCCACCAGAACTGTCGTCGGATGTCTCTGTACATCTTGGTGCCACTAGGGTGCACAGCAAGCCGTGAGTGATGACACTCTCTCAATACGGTGTCCCTACATCCCAGTGGTACAAACAACCGTCCTCTAAAACGGAGGCCCTAATCCGCACTCAACTCCCAATCGTCGATCTTTTCACCGTCTGCCAGTCTCTCACGGATCCATGTCGCCTCGGCATCCTCGGCCTTTGCCTCTAGCACCCGAGTGATCAACGTGGGCTGACCCACCAATGCACATAAGGCCATACCATCCGTGATCTCATCGAGCACAAGTCGGAATGAGCTCAGCTCTTCCAGCATGTTCCACTCTCGGAATGTCATCCTGGCCACACAATGAGTCGACTTCCTGCTCAGGGAATCTGCAACGACATTCGCCTTGCCCGGATGATAGAGCAGCTCGAAGTCGTACTCCTCAAGTAACTCCATCCATCGCCTCTGGCGCATGTTCAGGTCGCGCTGAGAGAAAATGTACTTGAGGCTCTTGTGGTCCGAGAAAACTCTGAACTACTCACCGTAAAGGTAGTGCCTCCAACTCTTCAACGCAAAGACCATTGCCGCTAGTTCTAGATCATGGGTCGGGTTGTTGCGCTCATGCACCTTCAATTGTCTTGAGCCATAAGCAACTACCTTCTCGGACTGCATCAAAACACAACCAAGTCCCTCGCCTGAGGCGTCGCAATAGACGTCATAGCCCACTCCCCGCTCCGGAACAATCAACACTGGAGCGGTGGTCAATCGAGCTTTTAGCTCTGAGAAAGAGTGCTCACACTCACTAGTCCAAAGGAACTCCGATCCCTTGCGAGTCAATGCTGTCATAGGTGCAGCCAATCGTGAGAAATCCTGAACAAAGCGTCGGTAATATCCTGCCAATTCTAAGAAGCTACGGATCTCAAAAACATTCTTGGGCCTCGCCCACTTCGAAACTGTATCGATCTTCGTTGGGTCGACCAAGATACCATCCCGAGACACTACATGTCCGAGGAATTTCACCTCTCCAAGCCAGAATTCGCACTTCTTCAGGTTCCCATATAGCTGGTGAGTACGTAACAAGGTCAACACTATCCTCAAGTGCTCCTCGTGTGCCTCTTCACTAGGCGAGTAGATCAAGATGTCATCAACGAAGACTACGACAAACTGATCCAGGTAAGGTCTGAATATGTCATTCATCAAATCCATGAAGGTTGTTGGCGCGTTCGTCAACCCGAACGGCATCACTAGAAACTCAAAGTGTCCGTAGCGCGTCTGGAACGCGGTCTTCTCCACATCCTCCTTTCGGACCCTCAACTGGTAGTAGCCTGATCTTAGATCAATCTTGGAGAAACAGGTTGCTCCTCTCAGTTGATCGAACAGGTCATCGATCCTCGGCATCGGGTAGCGGTTCTTCACCGTTACCTGGTTCAACTTCCGGTAATCGATGCACATCCTTAAGGCACCACCCTTCTTCTTCACGAAGAGGGCGGGTGCTCCCCACGGTGAAACACTAGGGCGGATGAAACCTTCTCCTGTAACTCTTCGAGTTGTCGCTTTAACTCGACTAACTCAGCTGGCGCGAACCGGTAAGGTGTCGTCGAGATCGGCGCGGTGCCGGGGATCAGTCGATCCGGAACTCTAACTCGCACGCCGGTGGTAAACCTGATAGCTCCTCTGGAAACACGTCCGGAAACTCACAAACTACTCCCGGTAGGTCTCTGCCACACCGCACAACCTCAGACTCCACTCCCGTAGTCAAGGCGGATAGAAGGATTCCGCTCTTGCTACCCAAAACACAAGTAATAACTCTGCCACCTGACCTCACCGTCACCTGACGTCAAAAGCAATCGATCGTCGCTCGGTACCTCGCAAGCCAATCCATCCCTAAGATCACGTCGAAAGCAGTCATCTCCAGAACGAGTAAGTCACCAACGAAGGGGAAATCTGCCACTCGAACCTCACAATCTCTACAGAAAGTATCCAGCACTACCTCCCCCGTAACTGGGGTCTCCAGACACAAAGAGCTACTAAGGGACTCCACCCTCAAACCCAAAGAACGAGCAAAAGAAGCAGAAATAAACGAATAGGAAGCACCAGTTCGAACAGAAAAGACGCCCACGAATTAAAAAGTAAACATGTACCCTGCGTAGCCTCATGGCCGACGTACTATCCCTCGGCTCTAGCATCTGCAACTGCATAAACTCGGCCTTGTCGTGCCGGAGGTCCTCCTCTCGGTGGTGGTGGTGGTGGCAGTGCCACCTGCTGCTGAGGCCTAGCCTGGTGTCTCGGGGCTGCCGCTCCCGCCGCCTGACGCGGAGCTCTTTGCTGTAGTGCCGGTCATGGTCGGTCGGGAGGTGCCTGACGAGGCTGTGCCTGCTGGGGCCTCGGTGGATGTGCAACTCCAACCCGATCGGGACAAGTGAAAGAAATGTGCCCCTGACGGCTGCACTGGTAACAAGTCCGATCATCAACGCGCTGCCTCTCACCAAACCCCTGTGGGCGATCCATCTGTCGCTCTGCGGGTCTTCTGCTCCTCGGGCAGTCTCGGCCCAAGTGTCCCTGCTGTTTGCATACAGGGCATAACTGTGTCAGTGGAGCAGGTCCAACTGATGCCACTGCTGCTCCTCTGCGCATACCACTCTGTTGAAACTATGGCTGGAAGTACCCAGAAGTACTCTGTCGTCTAGCATCACGCCTCTCTGATGGTTTGAGGAAACCACTTGGTCTCGGCCTGACATCTCGCTCTCTCGTAGTCTCTCGAAAATGCCTCTCCACTGCTAAGACCTGGTCAACCAAAGTAGAGTACACCTCTGTCCCCAAAACAATAATCCGATCCGCAATAGCAGGAAGGAGCCCACACTCGAACCGCCTGCAACGAGTGTCCTCAGTCTGCACCATCTCGGGTGCGAAACGGGACAAGGATAAGAACCTCGCCGCATACTCAGATAATGTCATCCCCCTCTGCCGCAGATCCATGAACTGCTGGAGTCGATCATCCCGAACTGACCGCGTAAAGTACTGCTCCAGGAACAGTCGACTGAAAAGCTCAAAATCCTCACCAACTCTGGTTTGCACAGACTGCCACCAGTAAAAAGCCTCACCCTCAAGCTGGAAGGTGGAGAAAGAGACTCTCAGACGTCCCTCAGAAATGCCAGACGTGTCAAGGTTGCGAGTGATCCGCTCCAACCATAAAACTGCTGCCTCGGAGTCAGCACTCCCAGAAAAAGTCGGTGTACCCAAACGACGGAAATCACGAAGCGCCTGGGCTATGTAGCTATCCATCTGTCCTGGCCTCTCGACTGAGACAGTCTCAGTAGTGGGCACGGGCTCTGCCGCCGGTGCTGTGGCCTCCTGCTGAGCACTGAGTGCTGCCAGTACTGCGCGTACTACCTCATCAATAGGGGTAGTCTGAGTCGGCTCTGCGACTGGAGTATCTCTCACTGGCGACCCTGATGGTCCATCCTCAAAGCTCTGGTGCTCTATGGGAGCAGCACCCTGGGCGCTAGCTGGCCCTGCCAGTCCAACAGCTGGTGACTGGCTCTGCCCCAAAGCTGGGCGACTCCTGGTACCTCTCGGGACGTAAACATGAGACATCACGAAAGATCGCTGCAGTAGTACGTGCAGTTCAACTCAGTTTAACACAACCGAAACGATTTAAGCAAAAGGGACGTTCTCGTTCGTCTCGACGGATCCTAATTGGATCAAGGGGTAAGTAGATAAGTCGTATATAGTACTTATATAGAAAAAGAAGTCTGCACCTCGTGCGTCTCACACAGCAAACAAGTAATACAACCAACTCCCACAGGAGGCAAGTTCACACACAATCACACCCATCACTAGGGTTTCAAAGCACAAAGCAAACTGTTTGGAATTAAGTCCTTAATCATCTTAACATAACCTTTCTCTGTCCCCAAGTTACTTATATTTAATCAAAAAAATCGAGTCGATCTCGCATCGTTACAACTCGATTCAGGCGTCCCCGAACCTCATTGTAACCACTTGACATCCAACCATCACATTTGACCACAGTGGCGCCCCTGAGTCAACTCGTGATAGGACAACCAATTCAGTTTTACAGAAAATTCGGCATGACCTATTCGTATTTTCCACTAACCCTCCGTTTGAACGGAACATTTACCAATCAATTTTCACAAGTTATTCAATACAAAGAGTTCTCATGCTCTGCAAGGTACACAACACAATCCATACATAGATTTCTCATGCTTCATAAAGTACACACACAATCAAGAGGGTGCAAGATACTCGAGTTCTACTCCTTTCAAAAGTTATCCCAATTGGATCATCCTTTCAACTTTGATTCTTTAAACAATTCTCAACATCATAACCGGATCAACACTCAAACAATTCCAACATCTTAACACTCCAATCCTTCCTTAACTCCACCATTCGATCACTCCCCATTCCAACAAGTACCACCCCAATAAATCCAATCTCCCACCTCATCAATACCTCACTCAATAAAACATTCGACCTTAACAACATGAAACGACCAACACGGTGGTAACACACTTAACAACTAATTCAACAATATACAATACGGTTCCATCATTGCTCGTTAACCCAATACCGATCTCAACCATTTGGTTTCCCTGATCACTGTATATTACAGTCCATAGGGTAAGGATACCACTCAAGAGATGTAACCATTGCAAACAAAAGATTTAAATTTAAACAAATCAGTAAGACTCGAGTCGTTCTCACTCTATGCATTAATGTCTTTAACTTGCATCACTGAGTACACGACTTAGACCTCCTAACTCTACCCACCTAACTGACGGTGGTCCGAGGTTTTGAAAACAAGTTCAAAATTTACAACCTGTTTCAAATGAAACCAGGCTCTGATACCAAATTGTCACGCCCCAAATCCGGTTTTGACCGGACTCAAGACGTGACCAGAATTGATAAAAGAAAAGCGATAAATAATAAACGTAAACCTCTAAATAAATAAGTAAACCTCCTCAAATTATCAGTAAATAGTTTAGAATCAACAGTGAGTCACAGCTCAACAAACATAAAGTAAAATATATCAAATGCTTAGTGCGAAAGACCAACATAAAATCTATGACAATCCCCAAAATAAGCTGAAGCTCCCAAGCCTCGAACTCTCTAGACCTCGGGCACTCCTGTAAAACAGTAAGAGAAACAAAGGGGATGAGCTTACGCTCAGTAGGAAAAACCTTAACAATTCAACCCTTAGATCAATATTGTACCGTGCAACAGATAACTCAAATGACAAACAAAACGACGAACAATGAAATAATATGTAACAAGGTAGAATAGATAAGTACGATGAAATAATATATATAAACAAGATAGAATAAGATAAATTCGTACTCTTGAAAATAACGATAACTTGAAGGTTCCAAAACAGAATACATGTAAAGTATCATAACGATGAAGTGGGAGTAATTGATATCGCGCCAACCACTTGCTTTCTCAAGCCTCCGATCCATGAATAGATTCTAGTGTCACCTCGGTTCCCATTTTCCGATCTACTAGAGTATTCATATCACATCAGATTTTCCCTCGATCCAGAGGAGGCACATACATCGGAGCACTGGAAACCATCCCATAGGGATGTTCATCGTCGGAGTTCTCGAAAGTGTCTCCCAAGGACCATAAGTCATAGGGAACCAAGGTAGTGCTCCCGTAGGACGTCCACCCTTGGGTGAAACCTCAGTAACCATCTCTCATGAAGCAATCCCATCAACATCCCGAAGGATCTGCCGAGCCATAGGCTCCTAAATCTATCAATATCCCGTAGGATCTGCCGAGCCATAGGCTCCTAAATCTATCAATATCCCGTAGGATCTGCCGAGCCATAGTCTCCTAAATCTATCAATATCCCGTAGGATCTGGCGAGCTCTCAGGCTCCAATAATCAATCAATATCCTGTAGGATCTGCCGAGCTCTTAGGCTCCAATAATCAATCAATATCCCGTAGGATCTGCCGAGCTCTCAGGCTCCAATAATCAATCAATATCCCGTAGGATCTGCCGAGCCATAGGCTCCTCACATCACTCAATATCCCGTAGGATCTGCCGAGCCCTTAGGCTCCTCACATCACTCAATATCCCACTGTATCTGTCCAACTCCAACCACCACAACGGAACCGGATTACCCCCCCCCCCCCCCCCTGATGTAGTACCGAACCGAACCAAACAAACAAACAAGCATTTCAATGATAGGAGTAAATAAACAAACACTAGATTTGTCCAACAATGAACACTTCCCAAGTCACACTTTCATCATAGCAAAGACACCCAATAACATTCCACACTTACCGTACACTTACCTGTCACGAACCATCGGTACATCGATCACCTGATTGTACCCCGTGGCACAACCAGTCATACTCGATCATCCGTTCACACAATAACTAATTCAACACGTAACCACTCAACCAAACAAGTAAGCATTCAACCAATCAAGCAATTATGTGAACAGTCAATTAAACATCCGATCATGCTAGCTAACTAGTTTCATTAGACCCTTAATTTATCCTAATACTAACAACCAAGCATGTGAACCTAGCACACAACTAATCCGAGAGCTCTTCACAGCCTCTTTACCAGTAAATCAATTCCCAAGTATTGAAAGCAAGCTTCACTAGTCATCTTCATCCTAAGCATGCATACTAAACTCATCCAATTATTAGTAATTGAAATACGATTATTCTAGTTATTCACATCCTATAGGTAATTCTAGGACCTTTCCGATTTTATTATCCTATCATGCATACTAAGCGTTTAAATAAGAAGTTAAGAGTTTCCCTACCTTGTGGTCTTCCTCTAAACTCTGTTGTCAAGCTCAAAAGTCGCAACTCCGTTCTTCACACGGGTCCCGGCGTGGTCTTTGTTCTTCAAGTTCGGTTCCAAGGTCTTTAAACACCAAACAAACTCTAATTAGACTCCACTTAACAGTAAGTAAAGTCCCCAAAACCTTCCCAAAAGTTCAGCTCCAAACAAGGATAGAAAACGGTGAAAAACCCTCAAAATACACCAGAACAGGTCTGTCACGGACACGGTCACGGAGCCGTGACTCCAACCCTCACGGATGACGTCACGGAGCTGTGACGTGTGCCGTCACGGACTCCCTCACGGAGCCGTGACGTCGCCCATCACGGATCCGTGATGCTCCAGGGCAGATTCGCCCTTCTTCAACCTACAGCTCCTTTTCTCCGAAAATCCACTACCAAACTCCATTTTTAACCATCTCCAACTCTCAAAACAGTCAAATACCTCCAATACTCCTCTACCCATGGTAGGAATCAACAAATAAACAAGTTTCCAACGATTCTCCAAATCAAAAACTCCATTAAATCCAAGGTCTTCCATCAAAAACCCATCAAAGCTTCTTAGCAACATCTTCTAACCTCATTTCAATCAAATCCAACAACTTCTAGCAAACCCAAACCAAAACCCAAGAAATGAGATAAAGGGAAAAGAGATGTAGCTAGTTCCATTACCTTTAGGAGGGTGAGATGGAGATGATGATGATGATGAAATGGAGAAGGAAGAGGTAGAGAATGGCCTCAAGTTGCCCCTTTTTCCTTTGCTTCTTCTACAAGACTCCATGGGAGCTCCTCTCTCTCTCTTCTCTTCCAATTTTCGGCTACAACACAAAATGAATTGGTTTTCGGTCTTCCAATTCCATATAAGACATAGAGATGGTTAATGACTAAAAGCCCTTAGATATTTTTCCCTTGAAGGAGCTTTTAAGAGGGTAAAGTGGTCCAAGACCACTCCCTTTTCTTTCTTCTAACCAAATAATGACAAGTGACCAAGTAGGTCCTCTAGTTTTCCAATTTAATTTCCAGCACAAAAATAATATTGTTTTAGTCGATAAAATGTCCGATTTTGACCAAATTTGATTTCCTTCAATATTATACTCAAATGAAAGGAAACGGCCCAATTAAGCCACCCGTGATGACGGCTAAGCATTTTGAGCCCCGGAAAATCCCCAAATGACCTTCTGAGTCATCGGTTGACTTTTCCGGCAAAAAGTCAAACTTGTCTTAAAAGTCACCGGTTCGACCGGGATCGACCGAGAGCGGTTCTTACAGCACGTTTCCAAACTAACTTTTAACAATTCAAAAGAAAAAGACAACAACCTTTCCTATCACATTGATCACTTGAAAGCTTTAATTTCATCCTGGATAGTTATTCTCTCAATGCGAAAATGGCTCGCAGGTCCAAATCTTCGAAGGCTGCAGATCAAGTGCTCTCCTTCCCTGATTTTTGCTCCCTGTTGTTGACCTTATATGGTTCATACTACAAGATAGCTTTTTCGAAGACGTCTTCGCAGGTGAGTTTCCGACCCCCCAAAGCTAAGAGGCCTATGGAGACGAGTCGACGTTCATTCCGGCCACGGCGTCACCAGAAGGTGAAAGATGGAGTACACCTCTACAAATCACCTTCAGCTGATGGTGGGGATGATGTTGTTAATACGGTTGCGTCCGGGGAGGTGGATTCACAGCCAGTCATGTCCGGTGCCGGTGAGATTGAGAAACTTTCCGTTGAATCTCAAACTGTTCGTACGCGACGTTCAAGGAAGATGAAGCATCAGTTGCAGAGGGACGAAGTTTTCATCTGTAACTTGTCGTATGATACCAAGCCGGAGTGGGTTAGGAATGTGTTCAGTGCTTATGGAGAAATTTCGTCATGCTTTGTTTTGCGCCGGCCGAATCGCACATGCAATTTTTTTGGTTTTGTTCGGTTTAACTCTCATGAAGAGGCGACTCAAGCAGTTACTAGTCTTAATGGGTTTAAGATTAATGGGTTTAAGCTATTTGTAGCAATAGCTCGGCGCCGGAGAGCTTCGCCGGAGCAGAAGGTCTTGAAACAGAGCATCAGTGAGGTTGCTAAAAGTCACAGTGAACTCCTCTTGGGTGTTCCTGGTATGGCAACGAGTGACAAGATTTCTCTCCTAAATGGACTTTTTACCGGAGGGTCATCGGAGAGAGGTGGTGTTCAAGGTGAGATTCGCGATCCCGTCGTTCCTATGATTTCAAGTTTTGAAGTTCGTGTTGACCCGGCTGGTTCGGGCGAGATTATTGCAATTGACCATGATTTGCGCGAGGATCGTTCTGCAGATTGTGTCGTGCGCGATATTTTTGCAACTGATTCTGCAACGCGTGTTGCGCGCGAGAATTGTGGAGAAGAAGACGATGACAGGCTGGGTTCGACGTGTGGGCCTGAGGATGTTGTTAGGCCCAGGTCTGAGATTGGGCCTGTGGCCTTGAGTCCAATTGGGCTGACAGATCCGGATTCATTAAATTGTTCGGATGGTTTTGCGGTGAGGGCTGATCCGAACTTAGAATCGGGACAGTCATCAAAAAATTTGAGCGATCTTGTTGGGGATCATCGTAGTAGTCCGTGGAAGGAGGTTCTTCTCCAACCTCCGAAGTTTAAATCTCCGATCAAAGGTCGTCATTCGAAGCAAGCACCGTCTAGAGCCTCGAATCGATAGAGTCGGCCTCCTAAGTACTTAGGGGACTATTATACTCTTGAAATTAAGCCAACTCGTTCTATGGGTCGTGGGAGAATGGCAAACCTTGTGGGTAGGAATCCACAAGTTCGACCTTCTCAGCTGGCTCAGCAGGCTAAAACAAAGGCTTTTGATGATCTGAATTTGACTTCAGAAGATGAAGAGTGGGTTACTGATGAGAATTAAGTGCTCGCTTTTTCGTGTCTTTGGTTTCGTTAGTTTTTCGGGGATTGTCCCCGCAGCTCCTCCTGAGAGCTTCTTTGTAATGGTTATCCTCTGGTCAGATCCTGCTTGGATCTGATTTTTTTCAAATAAAATTTTTCGAGCTTATCCAAAAAAAAAAGACAACAACGAGATATGTAACCCAAGCAACCTTCACTTTACTCTACCACAAACTATCCCGTAAATCCCCGTCCAGAACACTTTCACGACCGACTCACGGATAACCAAAAAATGACACTTTCAATTACACGGGAAACCACACACATGAAACTCATCATCAAACCATCATAATCAAGTCATTCGCAGTCACACAAAACTCGTAACAATTTCACGGTCTCGGGAGCAACGCAACTTCCCCCCGACACACAGTCGGGAGAGGCGGTCGACCTCATCGCGGAACACAACGTTTTACCGATCAGCGGTAGGCAAGGAAATCGCCTCTTCGCGGCATGGTACATCGCGGAACACAACACAGCGTTTTACCGAGTGCTAGTCGGAAGGTAGGGAAACCACCTCTTCGCGGGACACATCGTTTTACCAACTCTAGGTCGGAAGCTAGGGAAACCACCTTTCTCATGTAACCAAACCACCCACAATCACAATCACACTCACAATCATACTCACGCAACCATCATGCACTTACCATCACTTACCGACACCACACTCAACGTGGTAACCCCACCGGCTTAGCCGACATCCAATCCCCAGTACACACATTTCAACATGTCATACAAACAGAATCAAACCAATCAAGTCACTAATATGTGTCACTAAGTTTACCTCTACTCGTTTTCATACTTGTTATTTATTATCCGATTATCACACTGTGCACACAACAACAACGAATAAAATCACGCAATCCTACAGGCGCGACATGGCCTGATTCTACCAGCACGACATACCAACACCTTCGGCACGACATGGCTCGTAGGTGGTTCACAGTTTATAAGGCTACCCTAGTTAATCACATCATATATGCGAGCTAGTTATTTGTCCGGTTATTAGGTTTCCCTATATGCATTCTAATACAACCGTAAAAAAATAGGTATCGAGGTATTTCCCTACCTCTCAAACTTTATCTGGATCTCCTAGATGCGGACGTCCGGCCCTACCTCCGGTCTTCTCCACGATCGAGGTCAAAGTCTGATTTTAACAAGTAAAGGTATTAAACAATCCTAGTCCAGTCCGAATAAGTCCTCTAATTTAACAATTAAGTCCTTTGAAATTCTCCTCTTTAAATCCTTTAAAAACTCCAATTTAAATCATTTAAATTAATTAAATAATTAAATAAAACTATTAACCCGGCCCCGACCCGAGTCCGACCCGGATCCGACCCGAATCCGAAAACCGGATCCAAATCTAACCCGGATCCGAGTCCAGACCCGAACCTGACCCGAGCCCGACCCAGACCCGGCCCCAAACCTAGGTCCAGACCCGACCAGTCAGACCTGGACCTGGCCCGAGGCCCAACCTAGATCTGGTCTGGCCCAAGGCTCAGCCTAGATTTGGCCTGGCCCAAGGCCCGACCTGGTCCGAGGCCCGTGTCTTGGTTCTGGCCTGAGCTGGAAACGAGGCAAGGCGAGACTAGGTTTCCGGCGAGGTGAGGACGGGGAAGAGGCGGGGCTAGGGTTGGTTATCGACGGCGACGGCGGCGGCGTCAGGGGAGCTCGAAGGGACGAGGGGGTGGTCGTTGGTGCGAGTCCAGGGCTCCTCCGTCCCAGATCTGATGGCATGTGAGGTTCGCCGGCGTGGGAGCAACAGATCTGGAGCTCGGGAACTCCAGCCGTGTCTCTCCAGCCGAGCTCGACCAAATCGAGCTCGCGCATGCACGATTTCCAAGAAAGGGACCGACGGAGATGGTGAATCAGGCCGGAATGATGGCTCACCTTCACTGGGTTCTTCTGTTGCAAGTGCGGCGTGGCTCGAACGGGAACGGGGCGACGGAGGTGGCGATGGTAAGGGATTGAGGACGGCGTGGTTCGATCTCTGGCACGGGAGCGTGGCGACGATGCTCCGGCGTAGGTCCTGTGGCGGCGGGGTTCGGTTTCGAGACCGGGAGTCGTAGCAGAAGGCTCGCCGGCGATGAGAGGTCGTGAGAGCAAGAGAGAGGAAGACGAAGCCTCGGGAATCGTGAAGAGAAGTGAGGGTGAGAGAGGCAACCATAGTTCCTGTAGCAAACGTCACGTGCGAACCGCACGCGTGAGAGGAGAGGCTGGGCTGAGTATCAGCGTGGGCTTGGGCTTGGCAGATTGGGCCTAGTCCAACTGACTGGGCCTGGTTTCGGCTTGGCCCAAGTCCTCTTCTTTTTCCTTTTTTTTTGAATTTGATCAAAAATTCAACCCGTTTCCCAAACAACGACGTTCCAATTTAATAAATTAAAAATTAATTCTTTTAACCGGGGCGGTCTTTACAACAAACTTCTAAATTCTCTCAAACCTCACTCTCTCAAATTCATATCGTCTTTGCAACATCCGATCGATAATGTCTGACGATGATTCCACTCAATCATCGGAACAAGATACGAGAAGGCGAAGCTTACCATGTCTCTTGACGACAACATCGTGTCTCGCCCAAATGGATAAGGGGAGGTGTGAGAAGGCGAAGCTTACCGTCACTCTTGACGCTCAAATTGATAAATATATGTAGGAAGTGAAAGATCTGAAGGTTATGGACACGTCCAATTACACCCCGGAACAGATGGAGCATCATTTGGTAATGTTGCGGGTTTGGATGGCTCAAATATTAAACTTCATAAACAAATCGACCAAATTTTAGGGGTGCCTAATTATATATTTTTTTATATAAGCTTTTTTTTTTATAGTTTTTATGTATTTTTAAATTTTTGTATTTTTATTAATGAAATTTTATTTCTATTTATGAATTTTAATTTAATTTTATTTAGTAGTTTATGTATTTTTTTTATAAGTATTTTTTTTATTGTTTATGTATTTTTAAAATATTGTATTTTTATTAATGAAATTTTATTTCTATTTTATTTATTAGTTGTTGATTTAAAAATAACGTTAACAAATTCAGTTAAAAGATTAATTAATTACACAGTCAACATTTCTGAAAATCAAGCTCCACTGATGTGGGGCACACAAACACGTATTGCCCAATTCTTGTCAAGTTTCAGGCCCAGCCCATATTACCCTTACCAACACAATATTGTTGAAAAAGGATAATGATGTGATTTGAGCCCAAGACCTCATGGCTAATAGAAAATGAGTTTTACCAACTCAACCAGAGCACCTTGTCTGTTAGTTCTGTTTGTAGTTTTTATATATAAAAATATTAATTATACTTGAAAAAAAAAATTCAAAGTTTATAACATGGGAATTGAACCCAAGATCTCACAAAAGTTACTGACTCCGTCTACCAACTCAACTAAGGAAACTTTTGTTTCTAACTTATTTTAGTAGTATTAATATAAACTAATTCGTATATCATTCTAGATAAAACTGAAAGTACCACATTGGGTATATTGTAAACAAATGCTTTACTTGTATCTATAAAATAAAGCAATGCTCCTCACTTTTAACTCAGGTGTTTCTCTCTAGTAGTTGAAATATTTTGAAGTCTAAACTTTAGGACATTTATTATTAGTTTAATTCTTTTTATAACTTCTTATTTAATAAATTATTTTTTTAAATAAATTGATATTGAACGGGGCGGGTTGGGGATTCCCCGTACCCGAGGGAGCAAATGCGGGGCGGGGTCAAACCGGGGACGGGGCGTTGGGTAAAGATTCGGGGCGGGGACGGGGCGAGGGAAACCCACCCCGAACCCGCCCCGTTGCCATCCCTACACCCACTAATGTGGGTGCTCTTAGGGGCATACACAGGATGAGGAGAGTGGAGAGGAGAAGACGACGGTTGGAGGAGCCAAACCCCCACCGACAAACCCTATGGCTGGAGTCCGAGCAGTCATTGATGATAGTGATGATTAACGGTAAAAATAGGGGAAGACAAAAGGTCCTATTAGGGTTTTGCAGAGAGAATAGCTTTCTTTGCAATATTTTTTATCTAAATAAACATCTAGAAAGTAAGTTTCATTATAACGTTGATTTGGAATCATTTTCCAAGGGTATGTGAAAGTTACATGCACCTAAGTATCTCTTTATTTTTCCCTCCACCTTAGATTCACTCCCAAAACCCGTAACGGCGCACCAACTTTCCGCTTACCCTCCGTCTTCTTCGAAGGACTTTCTCGACTTTTCACCATCCGGTTTAGGTTCCCTCTCGCAACCAGACGACGACCCTGAACCTGAAGACAGCACCAGAACTCAGTTCCTTCAACTTTGAGTAATCATGCAAAATGACAAAACTAGTCATAATGTTATACAATATCACATTATTACCACTGGAAGCGTTGAAGGATCTCTTGCAGTGCAGTATGGCGCTTTGAATAGCATCATGTTGCTGCAACAGCGAATCGTCACTCCTTCTCGACGCCACCGCTCCTGTCGGCGCCGGAGCAGACAGGCTCTTTCCCAAATGCTTGCGCACCATCCTAAACCCCGGCGGGAAATTCCCCTGTTTCAGGCTCTTAACGTGACCAGGCGGTTCAGCGGTCTCCACAGCTCTTGTGGTTTTATCATATCCTGGTTCCGGCGGATGTGGTGGTTTAGCGCCAGATCCTAAGGCCAGTTGGCCGGAGAATCTGAGCTTGTCACCGTACCTTCTGGAAACTCGGATGTAAAGAGGCTTCACCTTGTTGAGATACTTGTGCATTGCGTCCTTTGGGAAGAGCTTCTCGTCCGGCGACTTGTCCACGGAGGTGTTGTGTTCACTGGTGAAGAATGACATAATTGGAAACTCCTCAACCCTGAACTTGACCGTGAAAAGCTTCTTCTCCTTGCTCTTCGCCTCCTCTGTTTTATCGGCGGTGCTCTGCTTCGATTTCTTCCAACCCAGCATCAACTTGGTGGCTGATCTGAAGAACGAGATGGCGAATCTGTGATTGTCGGAGATCGGATCCGGGTCGCCGTTGCAGGAGCGAGAAGAGGAGAGATCGAAGTCAAAGTCAGTGCCACCCCCGTCGGAGTCGTTCTGGTTACCGTCCTCGGCACAATTGCTGACGTTGTCATCGTCATCGTCATCGTCCTCATTGGGGACAGTAAACTCCAAATCGAAGAAGTCATCATCGTCGTCCGAGTCGGCGGTGAGTATACGGGCGGCGGAAGAGGGAGGCGCTCCAGTGCGGCCGGGCCTCCAGTAGTTGAGTAAGCTAAAAGCTTCCATGGTTGGGAGAGCCAGAATAGAAGAGGACCGGTTGTGCTATTGGTAGCGGTAGAAAAATACGAATCATGTGTAGGATAGTTTTAGCCTTTTGGAGGGAGGGACCAAATTGACAAGTTAGTTGGATAGAGTTAAGTTTCTCATTAATTTTGCAAATAATAAACAGTTAATTATCTGGGGTATAGGCTGTGTAGTAGAGTAGTTGCCTGAACAAGGAGCTAGTACTGTGGTTACATATTTCCATTCCCGTATAATTATTGAATTAGGGTGGTTGTATCAAATGAAACCTCAAGAAGATTGGTTGGATTGGGTGATTCAAATGTTAACTAAGATAAATTAGTTATACATTTGAATCCAATGCAATGTTGAATGCAATTGGGAGTGAGGTGGCAGGATTGCTAGTAGAAGTAGTACACAACAATCCAATCATGAATCCAATTGAGTAGATGAAAGTGTGTTGTCACCCACTTACCTCCAAATCTTGAATTTCTTTCATGGTCAAATCTAGCTACCTTCCCTCTCACATCACATGTACGTCCTTTTTTGCTACTCAACTTTTAATGCACCTAACATCGAAGAAGAAGAAGAGCTGCCATGGATCTGGATCCACTTACCTCTCCGCAGTCACGGGTGAGAGAGATGAACAAACCAGAGGCTGCTTATGGTAGGTTCTCTAGAGAATCATGGTGTTTCACAAAAGAGTTTTCCGAACAATGGGCTTCATTTAAGGGCCTTGCTTGTAAAGGATATGGGACGCCCGATTTCTAAGTTTGCAATCCATCTAAGGTTTTCTCGAGTAGACATCCTCGGTTCCGTCTTATCCAACACCCGTTAATCCTCGTATGAACATCTTCGATAAGAAGTTAAAGCTCGACGATAAGGGATTGGTGTTTTGTAAAAGCCCAACAAATCGTCCCTTGCTCGGTGTTTGCTTAGGCGAAGCCTCTCGACGTTGAATATTCAATAGTTGGAAATCGTTGAGCACTCGAAGAGTGAAGGACGACTTTGACCCAACTGCTAGTCGTCGCGCCAGCCATGCGGTGACACGTCCGAAAGTATTCGGACCCAACCCCTAAATTTACCTTGGAAAACGCTCATTCCCCCAACCACTTTCAACGCACAATTATCTCAATCTTCTCCCTATAACCCTTTTCATTATCTTCTCTCTTTTGCCAATATCTTTCCATGGATCGCGAATAAAGTCTATTTTTCAATAATCTTCAATTCCTTATCACCGAAATCCAAGATAATTCTCAACTTGATTTGCATATTGAATGATTAGAGCTGAAATCTAACAATATCAGGTTCCAACCATTATATTACAGTCTTTAGGTGTCGACCACCCATTGAGCTACAAGAAAGCAAAAAAAGACGAATGGGTCAGATAGATTATCGTTGAAGAAGAATGTCTTGTGATCGCATGGATCAAAAACTCACTCGATTTGATCTCTAGGAATGGAAAGAAGACTGATGCTTACTGGGATGCCATCCATGTAAAGGTCAAATCCATGAGAAGCAACGATGATCCGGAGCAGGGCGTCAAGAATTGCAAAGATCATTGGAAACATCTAAAATAAAGGTTACATAGTTCATTGGTTATTGGCTTTATTGTTCGCACCTTTACGCAAGCGAAAGATCCAATGAACAAATTATGGCTCAAGCAGAGCGATTTTACAAACACAAGGAGAAGCAAGAGTGCTTGAAACATTATCGAAGGCTCGTGAACGATCAGCCGAAGTGGAACACCAAATCCTCAACCCAATGTGAAAGAGAAGGAAGTAAGAAAATAAGGTTGGACGAGGTTAGAACCTACACATCAATCCGGTAGACCTCGATCGAGTAGGCCTCAATTATGTCGGAAATCTGGGCAGACAGTTAGAAGGTGGCAAAAGCAAAATTAATGATGAATAAGGAAGAAGAAGTAGAATCAGCCGATGGATTCAAAGCATGTAACAATTCAAAAAGTTTTTGAAAACTACATGTTGGATGACATGATAGAAAAACTCAAGTTATTATTGGAGACTTAGAGCATGTACGACAAAAAGACTCACATATGGGACTCATGTGTGAGACTCGTGGGCTGGTTGTATAGAATTGTGAGTTGAGCCCCTTAAATTCAACTATAATCCACAGTGTGAGACTCATGTATGAGACTCGTGAGTTGAGTGGATGTTGAATTTTTGTTTATTTTCTCGATTCGAAGTGTAAATCAATGTTTTTGTGCGCAAAGACATTAAATAAATTATTTAGAACAATACGAAACTAATTGTAAATTTTAGACACTATTTACACAAAATTGGATTTTTAGAAGCAACGTGGCGCATTTTGGTTGGTTGGTAGTGACTTACAATTGTGAGTCGCGGGTCGCACACAATGTGTTCCACAGCGTGCGACTCACGGCTCGCTACTCACTAAATTGTGAGCCGTGAGTCGTGGGTCACACACATGATGCGCACGCTGCACACACTCTAAGGAGCAACATCTTAACTCGTTGGTTAGTCTGTTTCTACAAAAAAAAGTCCTGAGACACACACAACATGACCCCAGAGATTCTTGAAACCTATTATTCATTTTTGCGGAGCCTTGAGAAAATAAAATAAAATGTAATTTGTCTTATGTTTCACTATATGTTTGTTGTTCTTGTTTTATCATTGATTTTGTGTTTTGACTCTTCTATATGAATTTTACTATCAATTTCATAAATGAAAGTTCATATTTTAAATATCAGTACTTCATTGAAGTTCGGACATATTGGCAATCAATTAATGTATTTTTCTTTTCGTATGTTTAATTTTTTTATTTCAAGAAAATGAAATGTGTACGGCCCACCGAATAACCGGAGAATACTCGGTCGAACCCTCATCCTTCACCCTATAAAACCCTAAACCTTCGTCCATTTCTTTGAAACCTCTCCTCAAATTTATATCACCTTGTGGTATACGTATCAGATTGTGCTCGCAAAAGAATACAAAAAGAAAGGACCACTAGGGAAAGTATACCCAAAATGTCACGCCCCAAATCCGGTTTTGACCGGACTCGAGACGTGAACTAAGAACAATAATAAATAAAACGGTTTTTAAAAATAAGTTCTGAAATAATAATCTGAAACCAACAAATCTGATAAAGCGAGTCAACAGCTCAGAAATCCAGTAATAAAAATGTTTAGTGCAACATAGAAAGTACATCTCTAGACCATACTAGCCTAAGACTCTCGCTAGCTCCCAAGCTCCGAGAATCCTGCTAGACCATATCCCGCTCAAGAAATGTAGCACAAAAAAGTAAGGGGGTGAGCTTTCGCTCAGTAGGAAAAGTAGTTAAGGTGATGAGTATCCGCTCACCACCACGAGTAACCGTCCAATTAAAGCATACTAGCAAGGCACAACAACTAACGACAATCACGGAATCACATAACCACAAACCGCCTTCACATGACTATAACCACACTTAGTCACCTCACATAACCAATCATCAAGTAACATCATACAGTAGAACAGCCACACGTCCCGTACGGCAGTCCCCAACGTCACCGGCTTCCACAGCCCAACTCAACCATATCGTACCGAACCACATAGCATCGGTATAGATATCTTCCCGAACCACACATCATCGGGGTATAACTCACAATACATCCTGTCGGACCACACAACATCGGCCTCGATGTCTTCCCAGACCACACAGCATCGGGGCACAAATCCCACCATCCTCGGCCTGGATACCCTACACCGGCATACCCCCTCGATGTAGGTATCGTACCGGAACCTCAACTCGGGGGACCGCGTACGTTGGACACATTCTCGGCCTAGATACCCTACACCGGAACCTCCCTCGATGTAGGCATCACACCAGAATACCTCGCCTTGGAACATACTCAAGAGAGTCTCAACATACCACAATACCATAGTTCGACTAACGGCATACCAGCCGCACAATATCATCACAACACATTCACATCGGTCTGTCAATCACTCAATCACATCACAAGCATTGGTTCACGTCACACCAAACATATCACACTTGTCATAACATACCAACATACCACACCAAGCATGCCATAACATGATCCTCAATCTAACAACGGATAAACCACATATCAAGCATCACAATCATCGATCATGGTATCACAACCAACACACAAACCTAAGGGCTCGACATGGCCCACATGCATTTCTACAACACGACAATTCCCAAACTTACGGCACGACATGGCTCGTAAGCTATCCCTCATTTCACTCGTTCCTCACATCCTACATGCAGTTCTTTCATTATATCAAGTATTCGCAACCTATATGCATACTAGTAACTTTCCGCAATTGAACCGGTATTCTCTAGTTTCCCTACCTCGATCGCTTTCCAAACACTTAGTCACTTCAATATGCCCAAAAGCCTCCTCTGTCGAGCTCGGGTCCAAGTCTAAGATCACAAAGCAATCCAGTAATTAATGTTAATTCAAAAGCGGTCTTAGAGAGAAAACATTCTCAATTAAACCTAAAAGGGTTCGGTTATAGGTAACCGTCCATATTACTTGAAAAACACCAAAATGGGCCCAAAATGCCCAAATCTGATCTACCACGGTTCGGGTCACGGAGCCTTGACGGACTCCGTGACGGTTCGGGTCACGGAACCGTGAGGTTCCCCATCACGGGTGACATCACGGAACCGTGACGTGTGCCGTCACGGAGCCGTGACGCGTTTCGTCACGGCGCCCGTCACGGATCCGTGACGAGTCTGACTGTTCCGACCTTCTTCTTCCTCCAGATTCTTCTCCCCGAAATTAAACCCTCAAAACTCCATTTTTATCAACCAAAAACCTCCAAATCAATCCCATAAACCTCAATACTTCACTAACTAAATGGGTTTCACCAAAACAACACAAACCCATTAAGATTTCATCATCCAAACATATTTTTTATCACCAAACATCTACTTAAACCTCAAAAGCTTAACATCCATGGAAATCCAACTAGTTTCAAGCTTTTTCTAGCAAACCCACTGAGTAGAATTTAACAAAAACGAATTTAGATAGAGGATTTACCTTTAGAATGGAAAGGGGTGAAGAAAAACTAGTTTTGGAGAAGATTTGGGAAAAAAAAACAACTAAAGGAGCTCCTTTTCTCCTTGCTTCTTCTTCAATCTTCAATGGAAGCTCTCTCTCTCCTTCTCCCTTGTAAATTTCGGTCAACTAGAGAGAATGAGGTGAAATTGTGTCCCAAATTGCCTTAAAACCTAACCTAGAAAAGTATAGAATGCCCCTTTTAGTTTCTTCCTTCTCCTTGGCTCAAGTGGGGGCAAATGAATCTTTCTAGACCCATTTCTTCTCCTCCAAGCTTACATGGACACATGTCCATGTGGGGACCACCTCTATTCTTAAGAAAATCCAGCACATTAATTTAAATCCTTATGACTCTTGATTTGACCGAAATTGACTCCGGGTTGACTTTTTCACAATTACAGCTGTTTGAAAGGAAACGACCCAACTAAGCTAACCGTAACAACGACTAAGCTTTTTGGGTCCCGGAAAGGTCCTGAATGACTCCCGGAGTCATCGGTTGACTTTTCCGGCGGAAAGTCAACTTTCGCCAAAAACCACCGGTTCGACCGGGGGCGGTTCTTACACAAAACATCAACAAATTCGACATCATCTACAGAGAACACCTCCAAAATCGGATTCGTGATCTAATCGACGACTAAGTGGTAGGTGCAAACTCCCTGTACATGGAAAAGATTTCAAGAAAAAGGAGTGGTGGATATTGTCATATACGACTCGAAGTGGTATTGTTGCATCGATGCAGTTTGAAGTGGGGTTGCCATTTAAGTTTCATTTTAAATGTAATTTCGTTCAAGCTCTTAATAGTTCCTATAACGTTGTTTAATTTTATAATAATTCCTTCAATTTTGTTTCAGTTACTGGATTCAATAAATAATGTTTTTGATTATGTAATTTTTGTATTGATCAAGTTGTTTGCTAAATAATGGCTAGTTGCACTATCAGTCAGTGTCTAATAGTATGGTTATTAAACAAGAGAGAAACTAATAATTTGCAATTAGGAATATGTAGACAAAATCTATTAAGAACAACCCCTTAACTTAAGAATTGTGGTAGAACCCATCTCACCCATTCATTTGAGAAATAAACAGATGTGATAAGAAAATGATAAAATTTTGACTTATTGACTTTGAATTTGAAACACTGCATATTTGTAAGTGAGTGGGGGTATTTTTGTAAAATTGGCTGACGATTTACTGTTTTATGTGTTTTATCATCTAGATGCACATATATATTACCAAAATACATTATTTTATCACTTATATGTACTACATTTATCACCAAAATCATAGAATGTATCACATGGATGTACAATATTTATCACTACAATACCAATATATTGTATCACTTATATGCACAACACACATCACCAAAATACATTGACATGAAGTTAGATGATAAAAACTTTTGATACACTAGTAAACATTCATCGTTAAAAATTATAAAATTTAAACATTTATCCGTTAAACGCAATAAATTAAGGGTAAGTAAATATAAGGGAAAATGACACATAACCCTGGCTAACTATCACCATTTTTCACATCACACCCCCCCTAACTATTTTTTGTGACATTTAACCCTTTTAACTTCGATTTTTCTTCACTTTAGTCTAACGGTGTTAAATTTTGGATGGAAACAACCATGTGCAAAGCATATGATGTTTTATTTTTATTAAATGACATAACTATCCTTTCATACATACTAACTTAATCTAACTAAACTCAAACCCTTATCTCTCCTCATCTTCCTCT
The DNA here is from genome assembly GCA_963921825.1 of Erodium maritimum. NCBI lineage: Eukaryota > Viridiplantae > Streptophyta > Magnoliopsida > Geraniales > Geraniaceae > Erodium > Erodium maritimum. The sequence goes on from OY997590.1 coordinate 22,665,734, forward strand.
TTCTCATTTCCTCTCAACCGCACAAAGCTTCCAACTCCAAACTCTCACCACAAAGTATTTCCTCTACTCTTCTGTCATCTCAAACACTTCTTCTTGCTCTCACCCTTCTTAATATATAAGTATAAAAACACATTAATGAAAATAAAAATTAGTAAATAAAAAAACATTTTTTAATATATAAGTAATAATATTTAATTCAAAATAAAAATATCAATACTAAAAACAGAATTAATAAAATATCGATATAAGAAGGGTGAGAGCAAGAAGAAGTGTTTGAGATGAGAGAATAGTAGAGGAGATAATTGGGGGTGAGAGTTTGAAGTTGAAAGCTTTGTGCGGTTGAGAGGAAATGAGAAAGAGGAAGTGGGGGAGAGATAAGGGTTTGAGTTTATGTAGGTTAAGTTAGTATATATGAAAGGATAGTTATGTTATTTAATAAAAATAAAACATCATGTGTTTTACTCATGGTTGTTTCCATCCAAAATTTAACATCGTTAGACTAAAGTGAAAAAAAATAGAAGTTAAAGGAGTTAAATGTCACAAAAAATAGTTAGGGGGGTGATGTGAAAAACGGTGATAGTTAGCGAGGGTTATGTGTTATTTTCCCTAAATATAATTTACCCTAAAAAATCATGAGAATTAATATCCAGGGTTCTGAGAGCATGTACATCGTGGGATCAGAGGTTCACAATCATGTGCTGACTAGAATGAATTGTGATGCAAACCCCTGATTTTAAAAGAGAACCACATTGTGGATAATGTATGGGGTCATGGGTACATATAAGTGCTGAGTGGATGCTGATTGGATAATTAATTATACTTTTGCTGAATTTATTTAATTCACATTTTAAAACTAATTAATAAATAAATTTGAAACAAAAGTAATCAATTAATTAACTAAAATGCAAATTAAAATTGGATTTGTAATTTAAAAAACAATTAAAAAAATACCAAATAGTTTATTTATTCATTCCTCAAACTATTACAATTTCAACCTTGGAGGTCGTTAATTTGCTTCTAGAGCCTTGCAATTTGTGCGGTATAGACGAACTTCTTTTGCGCGAGCCTCATCTGTTGCTCTTCGTTCAAATAGTTGAGGATTTTCGCGTCGATTTTGACCACCACCTGGGCCCTCGGGGTCCTTGTGTTGTCTTGTAAGAACCGCCCCCGGTCGACACCGGTCGAACCGGTGAAATTTGGCAAAAGTTGACTTTCCGTCGGAAAAGTCAACCGATGACTCCGGGAGTCATTCGGGACCTTTCCGGGACCCAAAAAAGCTTAGCCATCATTACGGTTAGCTTAGTTGGGTCGTTTCCTTTCAAGTGAGTACTTTTGCGAAAAAGTCAAATCCTGGTCAACAGGGTCGAAATAAGGCTTTTATCGAATTAAATAATTGGGCTGAGATATTTTTGGGGTAAAGGTGGGCCCATATGGACACATGTCCATGAGTCTTGGAGGAGAAGAAAAGGGTGAGAAAAGACCAATTTAACTTTAATTTTTTGGGCATAAGAGGCAAAAGGGCAAGGGGGCATTTAGGGCATTCCCCTTTTAGGTTAAAGACCATTTTTGAGCAATTTTCAGCTCATTTTACACCCTTGGCCGAAAATTGATAGAGAGTGAGAGAGTTTGGAGCTTCCATTGAAGAAGAGGAGAAGAAGAGAAGAAAAAAGGAGGGTTTTGCTTGAGTTTCACACCAAAATTCTTACTTTCTCCCATATTTCTCATCCTTTCTTCATTTTCCAAGGTAAATTCTCAATCAAATCTCATTTTGATGAACTTTGGGATGTGGGTTTGGTAGAAATTGCATGAACTAGGCTTGGGTTTATGGGTTTGATGTTTTTGATGATTAAATTGTTGATTTGTGGAGAAAAGTGAAGGATTATGTTGGAGATTGGTTGGGTTTTTGTTGATTTGATGAAACCCAATCTTGGGGCTTGAAGTTTTGAGGTGTATTTGGAGGTTTTGGAGGTTAACAATGGAGTTTTGAGGGTTTGAATTCGTGGAGAAGAAGCTGGAGGAAGAAGAAGGAAGGAACTGTCAGACCCATCACGGATCTGTGACGGGAACCGTGACGGAGCACGTCACGACTCCGTGATGGAGGCCGTGACGACACACGTCACGGTTCTGTGACCCAAACCGTGACGGAGCCCGTCAAGGCTCCGTGATCCACTCCGTGATGGATCATAAATGGACCTTTTAGGCCCATTTTGGGTGTTTTCAGGTAATTAGGAAGGTTGTCTTTAACCGAACGTTTTGAGGATTATACCGGGTGTTTACTCTTTGAACCACCCTTGAATTATTATTGATTCTCGTATTACTTTGTAATCTTAGACGTTGTTCCCGATCACGGTGGAGGAGGCTACTAGACGACTCGTGGTTGCTCGTGTTGGATAGCGGTTGAGGTAGGGAAAAGTAGCGAATACCGGTTTAATTACGGAAAGTTACTAGAATGCATATAGGATATGAGCAACCGGAATAATTGTAGAATGACATGTAGGATGTAAATAACTAGCGTAGTCATATAAAACATGGAACCACTTGCGGGCCATGTCGAGCCCGTAGAATTGTGTGATGATTGAGTTGTCTGCGATTAGTAGCTGGTAATGTTTAATATGTGGTATGTTCCATTGTTAATTAAGCACCATGATATGCTATGAGAACGGGGTGAATGTTTGTGTGAATTAGTGTCTTGTGATATGATCGGGTGAATGATAGACCGATGTTGTGTGTTCGGTATGATATGCTGGTATGATGTGTTTGGTATGATATCTTTGAGGATGGTGTTCCGGGCCGATATCTATACCGTGGAGGATTTCGGTATAGGATATCTAGGCTAAGGATGGTGTTCTGGTACGATATCTATACCGTAGAGGATTCCGGTATAGGATATCTAGGCCGAGGACGGGTTCCGGTGCGATATCTGTGCCGTAGAGGATTCCGGTACAGGATATCTAGAGCCGAGGATGGTGTTCCAGAGTAATATCTATACCGTAGATGATTCCTAGGCCGATGCTAAGTGTTCCGGTATGGTATGTGTGATATGATTTGTACCCCGTTCTACGGGAAGATACCCGACCGAAGGAGGATTCCGGCCCGGTATATTATGAGTTGCACCTCGATGCTGTGTGTTCCGGGAAGATATCTAGGACGATGTCGAGTTCGGTATGATATGTTGAGCCTGGACTATGGAATCTGGCGCATTACTCTGGGACACCTAGTGTGGAAGTGGTTTCTAATGATATTACTTTGTGTGTTGATCTTTTTTGGTTTGTTGTGGTTACTTATGTTGTTATGTGATCCTCTGTGGTTTTGAGTACATTTATCTCTGAGTTCAGTGTATTGTTGTGCAAGTTCGCAAGCGTGGTTAGTATGAGATAACCGTGGTCGTAATCTAGTGATAATTGATTGAGTGACAGTTGTTAATTGCATAATTGAGGAGAAGTGTCCGAGAGTCGGTTCGGTATCAAGTCTGATTCGCGAATTTCTCCCGAGTAGGGTCGAGCGTTGTCTTTGGATTATTTGTTTAAATGGTCTTGTTATTGCCTTACTAGTATGCCATAATCGGACGGATATCCGTGGTGGTGGACAATTGTTCACTCCCTTTACAACTTTTTCCTACTGAGCGAAAGCTCAACCCCTTCTCTACTGTTCTACAGGTTTTGAGCGGGATTTGATTTAGAGGACGTCTCGGAGCTTGGAAGCTTGGCGAGAGTCCTAGTTTTGGATGGTCTAGAGACGTACTTCCTTTTCGTACTAAACTCTTTTATTTGGTTGTTGAGCATTTAACTCTCATTATCAGGATTTATCAGTTTGAACTATTGTTGGAGTTTATTTCATTTAAATATTTGCCTACTTTATTATTATTATTCTTAGCTCACGTCTCGAGTCCGGTCAAAACCAGATTTGGGGCGTGACATGTTTATTTGGGCGATGGCAGCTAAGGATGGCAAAACGCCCCATTCCCCACGGGAATCCCCGTCCCCATCCCGCGCGGGACGGATTTGGGACATGGATTTTTTAAACGGGACGGGATACGGGGAATTAAATGGGGATTTTGACGGGGACGGGGCGGGGACGGGGCAAGCAGTCCCCATCCCACGGGGAACCCCACCCCGCGCCCCGCACTATTAGTTTTAAAATAAAATTTTAATAATATACACATGTGTCTCTACATCAGTGGCTTCTGAATCAGCATTTAGTTCGGGTGGTAATTTGATCACTCCACATCGTAGTAGACTCCATCCAAATACTATAGAGGCACTTATGTGTACTAAAAATTGGTTGTGGAACGAAATACAAGGTAAGTCATATGTTCCATGCAATCTACTTCTTTTAAATTGTTATCAAACTAATGTTACTTATTTGTTTGTTTTGTTTTATAATGTGTTTGTTTAGAGATAAGTTTGGAAAAGATGAATGCATTTGCTCAAGTAGTAGACTATGTTAGAGATAAGTTTGGAAAAGATGAATGCATTCTCTCAAGTAGTAGAATGGAACGGGGAATAAAACCCCGTTCCCCGCCCCATCCCCGCGGGGTCCCCGCGGGATGGGGTCAACGCGGGGATGGGGCGGGGATGGGGAGAGTAGCGGGAACGCGGGACGGGGACGGGGACTGGGGTCCCCGCCCCATACCCGCCCCATTGCCATCCCTTGGCAGCTGTTTTGTCTGCGACACTCTTCCCCTTCCTCTTTGCGGCTTTGTTTCCAATTGGGCGCTCTTGTACACGCGGAGTGGCAATTGGGGCGCTTGTGCCAATTGAGGTAATTGGGGCACTTTTCTCATCGAGCTGATCGTCGGATCCCCCACTAGGTTGGGAATCACCACCGAGAGGTGTGACATTTTCATTATCGGTGGGAAGTAAAGGCGGTGGGGTACCGTTGTAGCTACCAGCCTCGTTCAAGCATCGTCGTACCACCCCGATCGTGCCTTCATCTGCCCAGATTCTCTCATCGTTCTCCAATGGCTCGATCCAATGGAAGCTGGTGAATTTCTTCGGCTCCCTGTCCTTGCAAGTTGCTTCAAATTGAGCATGTACGACCTCCTTGTACTTTGTTTCGTCCCATCCGCTATGTTGTAATGCCTTCTCTTTGTTCATGAGGGTGATTCACCTCCGAACTCGAGGATCTTGTCAGTTTCAGTGACTCTTGACGGATTGCCACATCCACTCTTCGGGTTTCAGATTCCCATCTTTGATGAATCTCTTCGTCACAGTGCCTAAGAACGTGTTGCCTATTTGGGAGTTCCCCTTGATGGGGTCTTTGGTTGTGCGGCACCACGCTTTGATAAGAAGAATTTCCACAGTTTGGTTCCATTTGAACCGCTTCTCCGCGACCGACTTCGTCGGTCGTCTCGGTCCAACCGAGCACGACGTGGAGGACATTCGGGTCCTACTCCTGACACTGACGTGTTGTTGGAAGAACTCATGATCCTTGGGTGGCCCGTAATAATTGATGTTGGGGTCGTACGACGGGGGTCTGGCGACGGAAGGTTGAAACTTACCGGTCAGAGTTGAGAGTTTGTTGGCTTAATCGGTTGTTGGATTGGACCTAGTTTCAAAATAAAAATTAACAAACTTAATGTAAAAATTAAACGATTACTTATCAAAATATTAATTATCATAATTAATAAAACAAATTAATTAAAGATGAGAAGTTCAAAGTACCGGTCTACCATTGTTGCATAAATTGGAGAAGTTGGTCGTTCCATCCAGGGCTGAGCATTTGTTGGAAGTTCGATGACACTTGAGGGACGTTTACTTGAGCAGTCAGAGTCGGATTGACGGCGTCCGACACATACTCTCCTCACTCCGGTGAGCTTGCCGGTTGGGTCTCTTCGTCAGATATTTTTTTTTATTGGATTTTGTAGATATGAAATGGAAAATTGGAGAGAGAAAGTTGAGAGGATTCTGAGAGAAGTTGTGTGGATTGAATGAATGAGAAAAAGGGGTATTTATAGGGTTGGGGAAATTAATTGATTGTATTTAATTTTATGTGTTTTGAATATAAGAAATTACTGTTGAATTAGACTATTTGGCAACGGTCTTTTTTTTTTACCGTTAGTGACTCGTGGCGGGACGCCATTGAGCGGGCGTGAACCGCACAACTCACACACCGCGCACCGCGTTTGTGCGTCACGACGCGCACCAGGCTGGAGTGGTGCGTAGTTCACAAGCCATGCGGATCACAATGTGCGTGGTGCGAACCACGAACCATATCCGCGCGGTTCGCGGTGCGGGGGCGGGGGTCGTACAATGTAGGTGCGCTGACCCTAGAGCTTTTGTCAAGAGATTTAACATCTTCACAATGTAGGTATGTTGGAACCTAAGTGTTAGTAGCATTGTGCAAAATCTCACCACAAAAAAAATTCTCGTTTTTGAAACCCTTAGTAACCCCTTTCTTCTTCAATAACTGCCGCCCTTTCCCCCTCTCTCCTTCCCCGGTGACGGCCTTGGTCATTGCCGACGACGGACCTTTCTTCCCCTTTCCTCACTTTCTTTTCTTTATGTCTCTTCTGGCAGAGCAAGGTGGGTTTGGGTGGTGGTGGGCAGCTCCGGCGGCTCGTCACGTTGTAGCTTCGACCTTCACGGTTACCTTTAGCGAGGATCTGGAGTTCGTGCTTTCTGTATTCCTCGGGTCAAGGTCCCTTCTCAGCTCGTTGTTGGCCGACGGTGGTTAATTCCGACGACTCGTCTCGTTGGAGTTTCGGCCTTCCTGGCTTCCTTGACATGGATCTGAAGCTTCTCTTTACTACCAAGGTTCGATTCAGTATTTTAGTGGCTAGGTTTGGCGCGTGGGCGGACGGTGGCACTCTGAATCGATTAGGTTTAGTTTTCAGTTTGTGTTACTATTTTTCAATAACTGTACTTGGTGCAGATTGGATGTGCACTAGTTGTACGGTTTGTGTGCACTAGTTGCACGTTTTGTGTGCACTTGTTGCACGGTTTGGTGTGTCCGTTATGTGGCACGGTTTGGTGTGTCCGTTATGTGGCACGGTTTGGTGTGCACGTTATTGCACTTTTTGACGTGCACGTTGTTTGCACGTTTAGAGCGCCCTGTTTTGCGTTCTGGTTTATGTTGAGAGTCGGTAATATTATAGACTAGTTAGTCTGGAATCTGTAATATTTATCGGTTGTTTGTGTGCTTTCATCCAATTATACGTATGTCATTTTGACTGATATATAGAATGAGTTAAATATCGAAACTTACTCTTAAGTATTGGTCACGAACATTACACTACCCACGTTTTCAAAATGAACACTACACAACCTTAAGTATTGGTTACGCGAATTTGTTAGTAAAAACTGACGGAATTTTCTATTATGTTAGTCATATGACCTCAAGTGTCATATAATGGATGATAAAATGACGGTTTTTGCCCTTAAGTATTTGACCTCTATACATTTTATAAGGAACAATAACGAGGGTACAATGGTAATGTTCCTTATAAAATGTGTAGAGGTCATATAATTAAGGGGAAACGTCATTTTACAATCCATTATATAACACTTGAGGTCATATGAATAACGGAATGGTAAATTCCATTCATTTTTACTAACAAAATCGCGTGACCAAAACTTAAGGTAGTGTAGTGTTCATTTTGAAAACGTAGGTAGTATAGTATTCGTGACCGATACTTAAGAATTAGTTTCGATATTTAATCCTAAAATAAATGGCCGCGTTTGTCAAACAATGACTAATGAGGTGTTCATCGTTCAATTCATTGATCACCACGTGTGATACCTGCTCTTCTTCTGGCCCACAGGCTGAGATCATGAAGTTTTTAACGGACCAGATTGATATCTTTCCTCGAACGGCCAGATTTAATCTTCTGAATACTTGTCGCCATTTTAGGCCACAAATTGGCAGTGGATATAGGTTTTCAAAGTAATTCCGGTATCATTTTCTAGGAGTAGAGGATTCGAATCTCTTTCCGAGAGGGTTAGGGTTTTGGGAATCGGACTGAGCTTCGGTTCAGTGTTCAATAACTCGTCGCCATGTCTGAGCATCACCACGAGGATCACAAGTCGGAGTCACTGATGGAGAAGATAGCCGATAAGCTCCACGGCCATGATGATTCCTCGTCATCGGGCTCCGACAATGAGAAGTCAGCGTCACCGTCGTCCTTCAAGTCCAAAATTTACCGGATCTTCGGCCGAGAGAAGCCTGTTCACAAGGTTCTCGGCGGTGGAAAGCGTATGTCCAGTTCTTCGTGCCTCTATTTCTCAGTTTATTTATACGTCTGATCTGGTCTCAGGGAGAAATCAGAGCTCTAATTTGATGAGATTGCTTGCTTCTATGACCTGTTCATATAATTTTCTTTTCATTTTGCTGGCGCGCTAATTTTCTGTATGTTTACTGGGGAAACTTACTTTTGTAGGTGCTAAACTTGTTCATGCATAATTTTTTGCTTGTCGAGGTCTCATATATAGTTCCGAGTACACAGCATTTAGCATTCTCAAATGAGAATTTTGTACCCAGAATTGTGAGACATTGTAGCTTAATTTGAACTCTAGATGTATTAGTGGCTAGTGCTAACCAAAGACCTCAGGTTTTGATAAGATTTAGTTGTGGATGGTAGATCTGGTTCTGTTTCTGTTGGTGGATCGAACTTGATTATTTGATTTGTTGATAAGGTGGAGAGATGTAAAGTTTGGATTTTAAGACCTACCATACTCATGCATGGCTATCTGTTATCTGATGCAGCTGCTGATATCTTCCTATGGAAGAACAAGAAGGTCTCCGGTGGAGTGTTCGGTGGTGCCACAGCCATCTGGGTTCTGTTTGAATTACTCGAGTATCACTTATTGACTCTGATGTGCCACTGCCTCATACTTGCTCTTGCAGTGATGTTCTTGTGGTCCAATGTCTCAACATTCATCAACAAGTAAGATTTTCCGCCGCTGCAAAACATCTTGTTCAATGTATATTGTCATTGTGACTTACCTCGTTTTATTTGTATTAGGTCTCCCCCGCGCATTCCGGAAGTCCATCTCCCCAAGGACCCGGTTCTTGAGATTGCTAATGCCCTTACAGTGGAGATTAACCGAGGGTTTGCTGTCCTACGCGACATTGCATCAGGACGTGAGCTGAAGAAATTCCTCACTGTATGTTTTTTACATTTGACATTTCTATCATGTAATCTTCTATCTATGTGACAGCTATCCTGTTTTCCTTATTCAGTTCCTGATATTGTGGTGTTTATCCCTGCTTTTTCCTGCGATTGATCAGGTTATAGCTGGACTGTGGGTTTTGTCAATTGTGGGGAACTGGTGCAACTTTGTGACCTTGTTCTACATAGGTAAACCTGTCTTTCCTCCTATGTTTTCTTGAACTGTGGTACTTGAATTAGCATTGTATTAAGTAACTAACTTCTTGCTTATGTGGATTTAGCTATTGTTTTGCTCTTCACTATCCCCGTGGTCTATGATAAATACGAGGACAAGATTGATCCACTTGCCGAGAAGGTTATGCTGGAGATTAAGAAGCAGTACGCAGTGTTTGATGCCAAGGTCCTGAGGCAGGTCCTGAGCAAGATCCCAAGGTCAATGAAACAAATGAAGAAGGCATAGGAGCTGTTGGGTTGAATGGATGTCTAGGTTTGGAACTGATTAGCTAGTGTTGTTAGTCAAGGTAGTGAAGCTCTGTATCCATGTGTCTGTCTAGGACCCAATTTCACCTATTACTACTAGTCTGTCTTGAGTCTTACCCCTGTAGGTTTCACAATGTGGATGGATATGATGTTCTCTACCTGTTTTTGCTACATATATGGGTGTCTTAAATTTGGTCTTTGTGTTATTTTTTATCTGACAATGCCATGGAGGTTGCTTACTAAATCGATCTTCATTTTCAGATATCACTTCCCTGGACACCACTTGCAAATCTTTGGACTGCTTGTGGCAATGTGACGAGTTAGAGTTAGTGTGAGCACAAAGACGACATTCAAATATGATCATAGTACTGTAGTATACCCTAAATCTAATCAAAACAAAAACGGAACCCCAAATCTTATTCATTCATGAAAAAAGGATTCAACTATTTTGTATTGAAGGCTATACATAATAACGAGAAAAATATGAATCTCAATTGGCTCTTAAGATTCAAAATATATAAAAATAAACTCTTAAAAAATTGATTTTGGTCTTTGGGCCTAATTATTAGGAGGACATATTATATACTTTATTTTAAGCTATTATGTAAAAGTTATTGCTTACCTATTATGAGACTATATTTGAGTTCCTTATTGATTATTTTCATACCATATCAGCTCACAAGTTTCCATCACAACGTCAAAACACACGATACAACTTTATAAAACTCCGCAAGTGCCCTGAAGTCGAAGCCATGATTCCAAAGAAATGAGAAAGGGCTTAAGAGTACCTATTTCACTTACAGTGTTCCTGGCACATACTCGAACAATAGTCTCATAAAAATTGAATGACTCCAATACAGGTCATATATTATACAATCCACAAAGCGGTCACTGATTCTAGAAGCTTTCCTCAAAAGCTATACTACAGAACGCAGTCAACATTACAGCCTGATTTCAACATTTCAGAGACCAACAAACAAATAAGAGAAACAGATAATAGTGTATATAGTTGACAATGTCACACACCTCTTGTTTTCGGTTCTTTTTTACCTCCTTTGTTCACTACATGAACACTTAATCACTCGATAATCAGCAAAGAAACCACCTGAGATGAGACGAAAGGTATATGTTGATAAAATGACAGCTGCTTGGCTTCCCAGTCTCATAAGAAATAAGACAGTTGTTCCTTCTTCCTAGAACCACCTTCCCCATACAAATCATTCCACTGCTTCAACTCATTCATTATCGACCCCTCAGAAGCGAAGCTGGCTGCAACCTGCATAGTCAAAAGTAAATTGCATATGAAGATTTGCTATCCTTTAACCTACACATGCTCCATAGGAAAGCGAGCTCGAGCTCATATAACAGAAATTCTTTCAAGCCAAACATCAGAACATGGATCTATCATGCCAGCTAACATTAAGACGGGAGGACAAGGCTTACCTGAGTCTTTGCTTGCCTGAAGTCTTCCATGTTCAATGGCCTCAGGGTAATCACTCTTTCCTCTTCAACTTCTTCGCTACTTTTCCCTTCTTTGGCATTCTGTTTTTTTGCCTGCAGAGTTTCATGAGTGAATTTCTTGAAACAAGATGCTAGCTACAGTGATAATAAAATAAGACTCACCAAATCCTTTTGCCTCTCTTGCTGTATCAACTCCCTGACTGGCCGATAAGCAGCAGTTGTGCACAAGTTCTGTTTCAACAGCAATGTTGAGTTATATTATGTATATGAACTGGGCGTAACTAAACCACTAATCGAATCGTCAAAATTCGAACCTTAAGATCACTTCCCGTAAACCCTTCCGTCATTGTTGCTATCTCTTTGAAGTCCAGTCCTTCCTCCGTCTTCTCCTTCGACAAGAGCGTTTTCAGAATCTTCTCTCTGTTCTCTGGGCATGGTAGCCCGATCAAAATCCTGTCAGCATCAGTCATCAATGTCATACGTACATTTTAAGCGTATCACAACCTAGACAACACCAACATAGATACGGACCTTCGTTCAAAGCGCCTGATAATAGCTTCGTCAAGGTCAAATGGCCTGTTTGTTGCAGCAAGGACAAGAATGCGCTCACCAGATTTTGTCAAGAGACCATCCCAATGAGACATAAATTCATTTTTTATCTTCCGCATGGCCTCGTGCTCCCCAACTCTAGTCCGCTGTCCGAGCATGCTGTCCACCTCATCTACAAATATAATTGTTGGTGATACCTTAGCTGCCAGGGTGAACAGAGCTCTAACGTTCTTCTCATCCTCCCCAAACCATTTAGAGGTGATGGTAGACATGGAGACATTGATGAAGCTAGCTCCAGCCTCCTTGGCTATGGCCTTGGCCATCATCGTCTTTCCTGTCCCAGGAGGTCCAAACAGCAATATACCCCTGCAAGGCTTCAAAAGGCCTCCTTTGAACAAGTCGGGTCTTCTTAGAGGGAGCATTACTAGTTCCTGCAGGGATTCTTTGGTCTCTTCCATGGCACCAATATCAGCAAATGTTACATCAATCTCATCTGATGGAATGACCTCAGGCCTGATACGTTTCTCGAATTCATTGTCAGGAGGAAGTTCCTGTCAGAAGATAAAATACAGGAACTGTATCAATACTCATAGAGGGAAGTTGGACATCTATTCGGAATGGAAACAGTATATATACTTTTGATGCTGGTGCCTGAGCTGGTGTTGCTGCCGGTGCTGGAGCTGCTGCTGCTGCTGGTTCCTGTGCCGGTGCTGGTGCTGGTGTTGGTGCAGAACTCTCTGACCCACCTTTGTTTACAGGAGCTGTGGTTTCTGTCTTTGTTTCTGACTTTACAAGATTAGATGCTTCTCGTCCCGCTTCCTACAGAGATCATTATCAGTACCCAAATGGTTTTATACTTCTGAAGTGATTATATAACCAACAAACCTTTGGTTTCTCAATGTTCATTCCAAACTTTATCATGTCCTTGGTGCCAGATTTTCTACCTTCCCGGAAAATACTCAATCCATGTGCCAAACTGTTTGAAACACAACGTGTAAGTTCATAAAGTAGAAACATAACACAAGAGAAAATGGGCTAGTCTTACCTCTTGGATGAGATCACAAGTTTTCCATTACTATATACTGGATCCTTGTTGTTCATTAAATGATAAGAGATCGCAGAAACCACAATCTCTTCAATGTAGTTACTGAGTACCGCTGCGTCCTGGAGGCAGAGGGAATCTAGATCATCACAATCAAGATCATTTGCTGAAAGTACTTCCATGATGTGGATTCTATTATCCTGAGATTGGATCATCTTCATATCCTCCTCCAGTTGAGCCTTCCAGCTGACAAGATGTTTTTCATCTTCAGGAGGCTTAATTTCAATGTTGTATGTAAAAAGGGCGTTAAGCCTGTCATCCACCTCCCAGTAGTCTTCATTGGGATCCACAACTTGTGAACCAAGGATCAAAACTGCTCCAGACAGTTTCTGTAACATCTTTTGGAACATGTTATACACCCTCTGTGATCTGGACAGAAGATGGCCTACATCCCTTAGATAGAGAACAATGGGACAGGTTTTTGATACATATACGAGAACCTGCAAGAGAAACAGAGTTAATTGCCACACTACATATTCCATGGAGCAACCCAATGTAAAAGCAAACTTCAAAGTATGCATAAAAAATAATAGAAATAACAAGGTAGCTAGTTTCTTACAACTGCATCATAAGAAGATAGCAGTGGAAATGAATTACCCGGTACAGAGATTGAATTAGAAGCTTCTCATCGAAAGACCAGCTGCTTGTGCGCTTGAGAGGAGCTACAAGAAAAAACAGTAAATAAGAAGCAAATACTGATAGGGATTCCTCTAATATGCACTCATCCAACATTTGCTTGCTTGACATTAAATAAAAACTACATGATAAAACATTTCAGATATTATATAGATCTTATGAGACTCAGCAGTGTCATGAACTTCAAACCTTCAAAGCTCTTATTTCATTCTCACCATGACAAGTGAACCAAGTGCACACGTAAAATATCTTATAATTTGCCGTGACCAAGACAGTCATATATACATCTCGAACAACAACAGCAACCTAGCCATTTCCCCATATAAAATACAGTAGTATACTTGAAAAGTTTATATAGTGCGGAAAAACCTGGATTTGAAGGATTGTCTTGTGAAGCAAGATTACTGATATTGGCTGATTCAGAGAAATTTCTTCGCATTTTAGGAGGATTAGTAGCTTCTTCTCCCCTGCAGTCATAGCACAATATGAAATTATGAGTATGAAACAAGAAAAGTCAATACACAATTTCAGTAAACTCGGTCAAAAAATCTACTCAACCATATATACCTTGATCTAAGCTCAACCCCGCTGCTTTGCCTTCGTAGTGTGCCTGCAGAAAATTGTGTTGAGTAGGTGCACGACAATGTTGAAGCTCATAAACCCAAACAGTACACACAATAACAAAGAAAAAAGAGATTTCATTGAAGTATTTTGATGTCTATGACAGTTCCTTGAGAAATGTAAGGCACATATTCTTCGGTCTTACCTCTAGGTTCTTCCTTTGGAGGATAGCCAGAAAAGGATCCAAAAAGGCCAGACAACCTTTCCAGTGTTATTTCTGATGTGGATCTTTTGAAAGACTGAAATATAACATCACAAACATAAAGACATTAGCAAGTACAGATCTATTATAAAACTCATTCCGCACATAAACAGAATGGAAAGGTTATAGCAATTGCAGACTACCCATACTACAGACAGAAAAATTGGTTTCTAGTAAGCTTACAGATTCTTTTGTTGTAGTACCATATTTGCTCTGAACCTGTAAAAATGGAGAAGCTTAGGACAAAGATCGGGAACCCAAAATAATAAACAAACAGGAATTATGTGCGTACTCACCTTCAGTGAAAAGTCAGTTACATCTAACAGCAACAATTTTGCTTCAAAGTAATGGGCCAAAGCCTTGGCAAGCATTTGCTGATAAAGTTCTTTAAAATAAAAACAAGTATTGGTTAAGATTTAATCACAGAGAAATTGCAAATATCATGACCCATTGCAAGACTATATTCCAGACAACCAACCTGCAGGACCCGACAGCAAAATAGCCCGACTTGCAGGTGAAAGGTTCCTTGTATACTTAGAAGCATCAGCATGCTTTAAGTGGACATAGGCAGCACTTGTCAGCAGCACCCGTGTCTGCTCACTGTTGTCCAAATAGATAGGCATGAACACATCATGCATCATATTAATCATCAGCACTTTGATAATGATTTTACCAAGAAACATATATTTAACCATACTCCTAAACAGTTAAAACACCATAGCAATATGTATGTACAAGAAATGAATATCGAGGAAGATATGATGAGAGGCAGGCAACAAGACCAAGAATTGAATCAAAGACCTAAAGAACAGAGAAGCATGTGAGTTGTGACTATCAAAAGCCGGATCGTAATCTGTTACTAAAAAATTAATAATCATATCAGTGTGCCAAGTAAATCCACAAAGACCACAATACTGATCAGTGATGCATATCCATATAGCAATTGGATAGAAGCAAAATCAGTACCACCCATTAGTCCCGGAACTAATTCCCACATAATAGGCACCAAGGAAGCAACCATGTCACTAAGCTCAACTATTAACGGTTAATTTGCTTCAGAATTGCATATGATAATGATAGTGTACTAATTAACCTAAAGATTTAAGCTAATTGCTGAGTAGCAAATTTAAATTTAATAGAACTAATAAATAAATGTTTCTTCACGTTAGAGAATAAAAACTACTGTCAAATAATCTTAATATATTTAGCTTCATCTTTAGTTTGGATCTCTTCAATTTGGTACAAGAACTTGCTGAGGCCAAAGGTCACAAATCATTTTCCTGCCATCCTTAAAACAGTATTTGCGATCTGAAATGGTTGTTGAAGCAGAAACTATGGTGAAAGGAAATCAGAACTCTCTAAGTTCATCACATACATCATTTCATACACAACAACAGTGATAGAATGCTAAAAATCGTAGATCTCTATCATTAGAGTAAAATAGAAGTGAAAGCAGGAAAAGAGAGCAAGAGATCGATCATCATCACCTAAGATAATAGGGGAATTCGTCGAAGGTGACCTTCGTCTCTCTGCCATCCACCACCAGCCTGAGCATCTCCTGCTCCAATTTCTCTGCAGTTATGGCGTTCGACGGGATGACGTTGCCGGTCCATTTCCCGATCGTCTCTCTAGAAGCTAGCCCTATCCCCACCCCCACTCCTACGCTCAACGCCGACAACAGTAAATTTTTTTGTTCCATCCTTGACTCTACTCGGATCCAAATCAAATCAAATCAACACAAACAAGAACAGAAAAGAGCTTCTGTTCAATTATTTTCAGAAAATTTCCAGAATCTCGACCTAGCTGTATGAGAATCAAAGGTACCGAAGATGAAAATGGAGGGAACTGGTTTCAGTTCGAATTATATAAAATTGAGTGAGAAAATTTCAACTAGAAACCGGAAACAAAATAGGTTTGATTCAGTCACGCTCCGATTCAATCGATTTCTCGGTCTCACTGGCTCACTAATTCTCCTCTTTTCCTCTTCTAACACAAACAAACCCGCTGATATTTTTTCTTTCTTAAGTTGAGTTGATATCGGTTGAGCGCGAAACTCACGGGGCTCGAGAGCCACCAGAGACGACGGAAAAGAACTAGTGGCGGCGAAGCGGCGACGAGAGAAATGTGATGGCGGTGGTGGAGGTGCGATGGCGGTTCCTGCTTCTATAGGCTTTTTCTGTTGATATCTTCATCCTTCCCTCGGTTTTTGAGTTTTTAAAGTATGGGAGTGAGAGAGAATTGGCGATGGAGCATTTACAAAGCTGCTTACGTGTCGCTATCTAAACGGCCCATGATTCGGTTCGACAGTCTGAGCTAAGGGCCTGTTTGGTTCGTTTAATTAGTCCCTGTGGGCTCAAGGTGCAGTGTACTGAAGCTGCGTGCGACGAGCCTTACGCGCGCCGAAATGTATATGACCGGTTCAATCTGGGCCGTTGTTTGAAAAGTGGGTCCCACAATATGCCCGCGATTGGTAGAAATGGCGGTCCAGATGCACAGCAGGATTGGGTTTGCTCGTTAACTTAAGAGTAAATTTTGGTGTACTATCCGAATATGAATTTTGTTAGGCGCATTGGTTATTTGATGAGAGATAAGTATCAAAATAAATGTCTAGGATCAATCAAATATGTGTGATGCAACTAATTTAGATTTCTTCCTAAAATGATCAGACAATTAGTAGCACGTGACATAACTAAACTGTAAATCATTGTAACTTGTTTGATCAGTGGATAAAGATGCTTGGGCTATTTGGTTTAACATAAGCTTTTTTTTACTAAGGTTGAACATAAGCTTTAAGTATAGATAATTTGTTTTCCTATTTTTTGATATTGGTGATATATTTTAAATAAATCATTACCTAAAAAAATATATAGTTCTTTATCAAAGATGTTATACAATATTATCTTACTTTCTTAAAATAAATAATAAAATGTAGATATATGATTCTTTAATTACAAGGAAGATATATTTAAAAACTTTATTACAAAAAATAGAAAGTAGACATAAAGAGAGTGATACTGATAAATGATAGCATAGAGGTCACATGGTATTTGCAATCCCGACAAAAGAGGGTGAGAATCACAGCTTGTAGGAGCTTTGGGAAGCGAGAAGCAGTATTTGAAGATGACCCTACTGTTTTCGGCTGGATAATCTTATCAATAGTAGTGACACATACACTAGTTTATATTGTGGATTGTGGATTGCAGAATCTTCTCTAAGATTCAAACATCAAATTGCAGTCCCATTCTGTCATGGTAAAAATATTTCTATGTTTTGTTCTTATGAAGCACACAATTGCAGTCCACATTCAATGACTTTTTGTTACATTTACAGTGGCACATATGTACCTAAGATTTTAGTAATTTGTTGTTGGGTACCAAACAATAACATATGTAAGCTGGTGGTTCATCAACACCCAAAACAAGTAGGCCAAATTGGTATAGGCCTCTTGGCAACCCCAAAAGATATGAGCAGTTTTCTAAGTAATCCCCCGGCTCCTGCACATGGACCATGTATGGGTTCCTTGGCTTCTAACTTCTTTTCCAATGCCACAATTGTATTTCTATTTCGTAGAAATTAGAGGCAAAATATAGCATATTCATCCTACATCTTTCTCCATACCCTTGCCTACACACGGTCAGGTTCTGCTTTTTATGAGAGGAAAAGTTAAATCTATAAATTAATTTCAAACTACAAACGCTAACAACACGAGTTAAACGTTAGACAACAGAGTTACAGGTCGGAACTCCCATTCAACACAGTTTTTTCGGTATATTAGGATAGAAAACGAACTTCTAAAACAACATCTAGAAATAGTACGACAACTAGAGATTTGCTCAATTACATAAGACCAAGATTCTAAATACCTTTTTAGGTAGTTGTCTTGCCTTGCGGGAAGATGAAAATGATCACCCCACATAACATTTCCCTCCCAAATAAGGCCCAAAGATGATTGGAAGGAAAGCTTCAAACTCCTCTCAACCCTAGTACCGCCAATCATGGCTCCCGACGAGGTTATTTTGCAGCCTTCGTCAAAAGTCTCAATGGTGATGAGAAGTGTCCATCCTACGCATCCGGGTGCACATTCATTAGCGTGAAGACTCACTTATTGAATCTATCCTTTACCGCAATTGCTCGTTGTGCTTTTTCCTGAGCAATTTCTGTGATATTTTTGGTTCTACAAGGGCCCATTTTTTTTGGCTTCAAGTTCTGATCTTCCTTCTTAGTCTTCTCTGCTTTGGTGACTTCTTACTTCTTATGATCAATTACGGATGGTAAACTGTACCATCAGCCCCTCGAAATGAAGTTTGAGACGGTGTCGGAGCATTCGAGTGGCATCAAGCCCGACACAAAGCCATAAAAATATATCCCCGCCTCTATGTGGAGTCGGATTATCCGGTTTTTTCACTTTGAATTCCTTTCCCAATTTTGAGACTATGAAAGTTCTCATTTGGGACGTCTTGATTTCAACCAAAATATTGTAGGCTCTTACCGACATACGAATATGTCGAAAGATTAAAGTTTATGGTTGAGTGTGTGGTGGTAAGGGAGTAAGGAGAAGCACGGTCTCATAAAATGATCATGGTTCCCTACTTCGAATACCATCCAACGTAGCTTGGGACGAGAAATAGAAAGTGATAATCATGTCCATGAGAGGTTGAACCGTAAGCCACCGAACCCCCAAAGTATTGGATATTAATTCACCAAGGGTTCTAGGTCTTACCCGTTTATCCGCGAGAAGCCGACCTGCAAGAGTAAAGCGGTATCGAGCGTCGTCTATAGTCGGGACTGGGTTGGCCGGGACATCAATGACCTCGTCATCATCATAAAAATCATCCCTTTGTTCCTACTCAATGGAGGCACCGGTGAACTCTGCTTGAATAGCCTCAAGCGAGCTTAGATGAGCTTCAGATATGAGGGAGGTGGAGGCTTTATGTCGGACGTCCGACCGTTCAGCCAGCAAGGACCCTTTTGCATATTGCCTTAGGCCCAAGATTGCATGAAAGGATGAAAGTATTAGTAGCAGGTGTGGTGAAAGGAGCATGAGATGTCGAAAGGAGTGCTAGTGAGAAAGGGGCATTTGAGGCTAACGACATGGAGCTATTCGACGAAGGCGATAAGGGTTGTGAGCTTGTTGGAGAGAAAGGTAAGAAAAGGAAAAAAAGTGAAGAGAATGAAGGTGAGAGAAGCTTCATGAAAGTCCGGCGAGAGGGGGAGGAAGGAGGAGGAAGAAAATATGTCATCATCATTCACCTCGAAAGAAGAGAGGAGTGTGAGAGATGTTTGACAGAGAGCTCGCGGGAGAGGGACTCAAGATACATGTCAGCTTCTCCTTCTAAACTCACGTGTTCGACTCCTTAAAATAATTTTTTAAGGCACCGTGTTCTCGAATTATCGTTCTCAATTATACAACTCAGTTGTATGTAATTTTTTATTGCCAACTCTGACATAGCCCCATTTTTTTGTTTGAAAGAGAGTCCATAAACTTAATCAGACACATGTCATTCAAATTCAACTTTTTAAAGTATGAATTTGACTTATATCTTCACTACCAAACAAGAATCCAAACATTTTTTTTTGATAAGCGCTAAAATTTTATTCAATGGTCATTCTCTAGGGGGGAGAAGCCAAAAATAAACAACCACGATTACATAAGTCTCCATAGGAGAAACATGGAACAATCCCTTAACAAAAATGACCAGAATCCACCGCTCAAATGACTTCCTAGACTACTAATCTTCCTCATACCACTCGCTATCTGAGGTTGGAACGCTGAAAGTCTTCTGATTGATGGCTCGGGTCTTGGACCTAGTATTTTGGAGTACGAGGTACCAGCCTAGACTGAGGCCGACCCTTACGGGCCTTAGCCGCGAGAGCTTCCTCCGCCCACCCATCGATCGAATGCAATACCTTTTGAGACACATTCTCAATAGGTGGGAGCTTCACGCCAAACACTTTATAGTCCGCAAGATGAGGGGGAGCCTGTTGGGTCTCGAGGTAGGGTTGGAGATGAACCAACTCGCAGCGGAAAATCAATGAAAACCAAGAGACGATTAAAACCATGAAACAACTAACAAAGAATGGATTCACAAGAGAAAAATTCAGCACTAGTTCTTACCAAAACAAGAACACCGGGTAACGAATGATTGGCTTGAGTCTCCAAGACGCCTACGTATCCACATGGGAATCAAAGCCACGTAGTTCTTCTCTTTGAGGACTCAAGAACACAAATTGGAGGTGGAAACTAGCCAAACCCGAAATGGCCATGGAAGAGGGAGAGAAAATGTGTTTCCTATTCTTGTCTTGTGTTTGTTATGTTGAAAAAAGATGACTTAAACATAACAAAACTCATACTTGTCCAACTAAAGACATGGGACAAGCATGGTGACAAGTAAGGTGTAAATAGGACAAAGTATGGCAAGACAAGATTGGGTTAGGTGGTGAATCACCAACACCTTAATCCTTGTCTTGCTTACTTAGTACTAATTAATCAAGACTTGATTAATTAGTTCCATGGGCCTTGGTTGCATGGGCCTTTCATGGGCCTCTTGGAACATGGCCCGTGACCATTTCCAACGAGGTCCCGTGATTCGCTCATCGCCTCCAAGCCTTCCATACCGGAAATGTCCAACATTATCCGACGCGATCAATCCCAAGACTCCAAGCCTTGTCTCGATCCGTAAAGTCCTATTCACTTACGGGCACATGACCCAAAACCCAGTTTTGGTCATGTCCCGAGACAACTCCCTTTTGGCCATTCTCCATAAATGTGTAAATGAGTTTCATCCTCCGGTGTGACCCTTAGGTTTATGCATGTCAATAGATCAACGTAAAATCTCATTTTACTTGATCATATTTAAGTGGCAACTAACGAGACTTTAGTATTGCCTGACACTGCATAACGAATCGACCATGTCGATTCTAACCTTTCCGTCGTCCCTGTCATTATCCTTTTATCTCCGATATCCTGATTGAGATAAGGCATAGAGCCGTCATCCTTACTATTCTCAATCACTGTTCCTTGATATGTGAGATGACTGAATATATGATATCCAGTATCATGTGCATGGACATGCTATTCTTTCAGTCACTCTCGATCAAGCGGCCGAGAACCGATATCTTTCTCATACCTTAGTATGAGGGATAAATCCCTTAGCCGTCTTTCGTGTCACTCATGTAGCCCGTCCCCAAGCCAATCCTGGCCGTTATGGAAGCCCTGTTACGGAAAACGTTAGGCTCAGGTCAAACTCAGTTGTTGACTACATAGCAATCACAAAGACTCCTTGGTCTAAGGATACATGACAAGCTACGACAATGAATATGTTCATGACTTGATCTATGGCACATATTCATGTTGGGTCGTCCAATATCATGTCCCACATGATATCTATGATCAAACTCCGGAATCTCATTCCAATGACTAACAGAACGTAAGCCATAAAGAGCCATCTTTCATACTAGTCGCTTCTAGTGAAGCTTTGTTGACTAGGGACCCATCGAGTGTGATCTATCTCGATCTATGGTTCTATTCGCATGGTGGGCATAGATCAGAGCACACATCGATATATTACTCCAACACATAAGTAATATAAAGCCGCTTTAATTGTATTGCTAACGATGATATATACATTTGGACATTTAGGATTGAACTACGGGCACTAAGACTAACAATCTCCCACTTGCCCTAGTTCCAATCTAAACTCCAATATGTCCCCATCGACTTTACATGTCTAACATGTTCAAGCAGCGACACTGCCTTAGTCAAAGGGTTGGCTATGTTATCATCTGTTGCAATATAGGTTATCTTCACTTCACCTCAATTCAGTATTTCTCTGATGAGGTGGATATGCCGCAGTACATGTTTGGATTTGTTATACGATATTGACTTTTAGCTTGCGCAATGGCCCTTGTGTTGTCGTAAGATGGATTCACCGGGCTGGATGGGTTTTTAATTACACCCAGCCCTGCCATGAATTTCCAAATCCACATAGCCTCCTTAGCTGCCTCTGCAGCATCCATGTACTTGGCCTCTGTCGTAGATTCGGCAATGGTATCTTGCTTTACGCTCTCCCAGCTAAAGCTCTGTCATTCAGCGTAACACATATCCTGATTGACTTCTAAAGTCATCTGGATTTGTCTTGGAAAACTAGCGTCTACTCATCCTTCGACGACTAGTTCAACATCATCTTTCCCCCGGGTTAGAATGATGTCTATTGGTACAACATAAGGCTTACGAGACGTCTGGTCTCATACATGTCATGGCATATATGATCGATCCTGCCCCCAGGCGCATAGGATTCTCATTATCCTTTTCAGCTCATCAGGTGTCTTAGGACACTGAGTCTTGCTGAGATGAATGCCATGACTAGTGGGTAAGAGTCCTTTCTTTGAATCGAGCATTCAGAACCTACTCAATGCCTTGTTCACATAGGTTCCCCAAGACCCTCTTGGTGCGATCTCTACATATCTTAATCCTTAAGATATAAGAAGCATCGCCTAAGTCCTTTATTGAAAAACACTTCCTCAACCAAGCTTTAGTCTCGTGCAAGGTTGGGATGTCGTTTTCAATGAGAACCAGAAAGGTAATCTTGCTCCCACTAGCCTTCTTATAAACGCAAGATTCATCCTCGTTCTTGATTAACCAAATCCAATTACAGCTTCATCAAAACGAAGGATCCAACTCCGAGAAGTTCGTTTCAATCCATAAATGGATTTCAACAACTTATAAATCTTTCCCTTATTCTTCGGATCGTCAAAACCTTTAGGCCGATACATACAAACGTACTCAGTCAAATTTCCATTTAGGAAAGCGGTTTTGACATCCACTTGCCATATCTCGTAATTATGATACGCAGTTATGTCAAGAAGAATTTGGATCGATTTTGACCATAGCCACTAAGGAGAAGGTTTCCTCATAGTCAATCCATTGGATCTGCCTATAAACTTTCGCCACCAGTTGAGCTTTGTAGGTCAGAGGGTTGCCGTCCATGTCCATCTTCACCTTGAAGATCCATTTGCATCCGATGGTCCTCACACCATTGATGGGATCAACCGGTTCCCAGACTCGGTTATCCGACATGGATTGCATTTCCTCCCTCATGGCTCCAAGCCATAACTCGGAGTCGGGACCATCCACGACTTCCTGAAAGGTGGTTGGATCATCGTGATCCACCATGACTTCATTGTCACCTCCGGATACCATATCTTGGAGGTGGAAGATTGATCCTTCCAAATCGCCTTGGACCTTCCGGAATTGTAACAGGAATTGGTTCCTACTCTACGACAATCTATGGCTCCTTTCTACTGGGTTGTCAATTGGTTTAGACAGATCTGTACCATCTTGAATTTCTTCGAGATGCACAGTCCTCCCAATGACGTCTTTGGAAACAAAGTTCCTTTTCCATAAAGACACCACCCCAAGCGACGAACACCATGTTCTCACTGGGATTGTAGAAGTAGTATCCCCTTGTTGCTTTGGGATACCACACGAAGGTGCATATCTCAGATCTTGGTTCGAACTTAGTCGAAACCAAATGTTTCACATAAGCCTCGCAACCACAAATCTTTAGGAAGGACAAAGCGGGGATCATCCCGTACCATTTTTAAAATGGTGTCCCTTCCACACCCTTCGTC
Source organism: Erodium maritimum (assembly GCA_963921825.1). Classification (NCBI taxonomy): domain Eukaryota; kingdom Viridiplantae; phylum Streptophyta; class Magnoliopsida; order Geraniales; family Geraniaceae; genus Erodium; species Erodium maritimum. The sequence goes on from OY997590.1 coordinate 22,689,524, forward strand.
GAAGCCCGATTCACTATGAATGCGGTCGTCTCTAGAGCATAACCCCTGAAAGAGATTGGGAGATCAATCCAACTAATCATGGAACGGACCATTGTCTAACAATGTCCGATTTCTCCGATTAGCTACACCTTTCAACTATAGTGTCCCAAGAGGAGTCAATTCCAAAAGGATCTCATTCTCTTTTAGATGATCTAATAACTCTGTGGTCAAGTATTTTCCACCTCGATCCAATCGAAGTGCCTTAATACCTTTGTCGAGCTGGTTTTCTACTTTAATCTTAAACTCTTTGAATTTATCAAAAGTTTCAGACTTATGTCTCACCGAATAGACATAACCATATTTACTGTAATCATCAGTAAATGTGATAAAGTAGCTAAAACCCCTCCTGGCAAGTGAACTTATTGGTCTACACACATTCGAGTGTATCAGCCCCAATAATTCACCCGCCCTTTTCATCGCGATCGATAAAAGGGCACTTTAGTCATTTTTCCCATCAAACAAACCTTGCACCTATCGATCGAATGGAATTCGAATGAACCTGAAAGCCCATACTTCTGAAGTGTTGATAAGCGCTTCTTGTTTATGCGGCCCAAATGATAGTGCCATAACAGAGTTAGGTTTAAATCGTTGGATTTAGACCTCTTGGTATTAACGGAATATATAGAACTTGAGGCATTGTTACCCATATCTAATATGTACAATCCTCCAACCAAGTCAGTACTGGTATAAAACATATCATTGCATAGAACATTGAAAACTCCATTTCCAATATTAACATTATATCCTTCCTTGTCAAACACGGATACAGATATAATATTCCTACTAAAAGTAGGTATGCAATATAAATTATACAATACTAAGACAAGGCCACTTGGCAAAGAAAGACTCATGGATCCTACAGCAGTTGCCACAACTCTGAGGCCCACTTCGTGATTTCCAAACCTCTCCTACTTTCAGCAACCATATATTAGTGCATGTGTGAGATTCAGTCCTGGTATCTAATACCCATGAATCTTTGGAAGTAGAGAGATGTAGCTCTATAGAGTTAATACCGGATGAAGGCACGGTCCCACCGCCATTCCTTAGATCATCCAAGTGTCCTGATGAAGGCGCAGTCCTACTGCCCTTCTTCAGATCATCCAGGCTATTTGATGAAGGCGCAGTCCCACTGCCCTTCTTCATATCAGTCGTGAACTTCCTGTAATCCCGGTTCCAATGACCATGCTGTTGGCAGTAGAAGCAGACATTCTCAGGTGTCTCATCTTTCCTGCCAAGTGCACATGGGCCCCGCCCTTGCCACTTCCAATTCCCTTGTTGACCATTAGAATATCCTTGGATCCCAGATCCCTGATATATTCTTCTCAGCAATTCATGACACTTCATGTAACTCTGATATGGTCTTAGAGACAACCTTGTCAAGGACATATTCTTTGCGTTCAGACTTGAGGACTATCCTCAAAATTCTGTACCAGTCCAAATAATTTGTCCCATTTAGCTTGACCCTGTCAAGAATGGTTTTTAATGACAAACTATTAATGTTCGCTGAATTTTCCATTTGATCTACAACAGATAAAATTCAATCAGTAAACTGAATAAATTTTATGAAGATCAAGCTTAAACACCAACAATCGATTCTAAACCTTTAGAATCTGAAACCAAGATCCTTGATTCACTCGATTAAGCTGAACTAATGCTCACCACTTAATCGAGCTATGTAGGTAGGACTCCATCCAATCACATCCAATGTGACTCTTGGCTAGGGTATGTACTTATGTACACGGCTTACCCTATCTGTTACCCTAGCTCAACCTCAAGCTGAGAATCGTAGTCGGGTCCACCAATTTTCAATTATGGCCCATCACTATGTAGGTGCTCCGCTAATGCGCACGACACCCACATATGTCGTCCAAACCTACTACCCCGCTTTCCCATGGATGCTCCGCTAATGCGCACGACACCCATAGGACGGGGAGGTAGTAAGGTGTTGATAATTGGGAGGTATCGGACATGACCCGTTTTTACTTGTCCGGTTGTGTTTAAAACTTTGACACATCCTAGATGTGATGAGCACATCAACTACATTCCAAATGCAATGATGCCTCAAATTACATCCTATGTAATTCTTCCTTCGAACCCGTCAACTGCATCCAATGTAATGACGATTCTAAGGGCTCACACACAAGGATTAAAAATTCCAATTTTATCTTTGCATGTGAGGTGATATGCTCGGTAAATAAAGTTAAGCATGCAATTCTAAAACACATAGAATTAATCATGCATAAAATAAACCAAGCATAAAGCGATGAATGTGCACATAATAGCCCCCTAAACTAACTCCCACTAGCTTCTTGAGCTCCATCGACTCCAAGCCGATGTCAACACCCGAAAAGCCACCAAAAGACCTTTTCGCCCTTTCTTCGTCTTGAGCAAAATATTACAATTTAATACACGACTCGCAGGTCGGGGATAAATAAATATTACAAACAAGTGGTTCGACGACCACACCTTGAAAGAATAATTACACGCTAACTCTAACGGCTCGCAGGCCGTGAAAAGCGATAAGTAATTAAATCGAGCTCGGGGATATTATGTACACCATACCAACATCACATCACACATCGTGTTATCAAACAATCATGTTATCAAACATCATGTGATTTTCCGGTTTTATTTAATAGCCAAGTTTCAAAATTTTTTTGATGCTCGGTTTATCGAAACCGTTCAAAAATGAAACTTTTGAACATTTGATCTTCGAGTTCGCCATGACGGTTCCAAACTCGTCTTAACTAACAAAACGGTTTAGCCTTGGCATATCAACCATCAAATGGTCATGCATGGCCTAGCTCCGTCCAACGGAGCCCCGTTTGGTCCCGGTTTCGGCTCCCCGAGAGTCCCGCTCCCGAGACCCGAAAAATCAAATTTTTTTCAAAATTTACAGATTTGAAATAATTTTCAAAAAAACATTTTACATGCATTAAATCCATAAACAAGAATTTAAAACATGTTATCAAACAATTTAGCAAAACAACATGCCAAAAACGAAACTTTCAAGCAAAACCGAAACTTTGAACACCGTCTTGTGAATCCCGAAGGTAGCACGGCTCTGATACCACTGTTGAGTCTCGAGGTAGGGTTGGAGATGAACCAACTCGCAGCGGAAAATCAATGAAAACCAAGAGACGATTAAAACCATGAAACAACTAACAAAGAATGGATTCACAAGAGAAAAATTCAGCACTAGTTCTTACCAAAACAAGAACACCGGGTAACGAATGATTGACTTGAGTCTCCAAGACGCCTACGTATCCACATGGGAATCAAAGCCACGTAGTTCTTCTCTTTGAGGACTCAAGAACACAAAATGGAGGTGGAAACTAGCCAAACCCGAAATGGTCATGGAAGAGGGAGAGAAAATGTGTTTCCTCTTCTTGTCTTGTGTTTGTTATGTTGAAAAAAGATGACTTAAACATAACAAAACTCATACTTGTCCAACTAAAGGCATGGGACAAGCATGGTGACAAGTAAGGTGTAAATATGACAAAGTATGACAAGACAAGATTGGGTTAGGTGGTGAATCACCAACACCTTAATCCTTGTCTTGCTTACTTAGTACTAATTAATCAAGACTTGATTAATTAGTTCCATGGGCCTTGGTTGCATGGGACTTTCATGGGCCTCTTGGAACATGGCCTGTGACCATTTCCAACGAGGTCCCGTGATTCGCTCATCGCCTCCAAGCCTTCCATACCGGAAATGTCCAACATTATCCGACGCGATCAATCCCAAGACTCCAAGCCTTGTCTCGATCCGTAAAGTCCTATTCACTTACAGGCACATGACCCAAAACCCAGTTTTGGTCATGTCCCGAGACAACTCCCTTTTGGCCATTCTCCATAAATGTGTAAATGAGTTTCATCCTCCGGTGTGACCCTTAGGTTTATGCATGTCAATAGATCAACGTAAAATCTCATTTTACTTGATCATATTTAAGTGGCAACTAACGAGACTTTAGTATTGCCTGACACTGCATAACGAATCGACCATGTCGATTCTAACCTTTCCGGCGTCCCTGTCATTATCCTTTTATCTCGGATATCCTGATTGAGATAAGGCATAGAGCCGTCATCCTTACTATTCTCAATCACTGTTCCTTGATATGTGAGATGACTGAATATATGATACCCAGTATCATGTGCATGGCCATGCTATTCTTTCAGTCACTCTCGATCAAGCGGCCGAGAACCGATATCTTTCTCATACCTTAGTATGAGGGATAAATCCCTTAGCCGTCTTTCGTGTCACTCATGTAGCCCGTCCCCAAGCCAATCCTGGCCGTTATGGAAGCCCTGTTACGGACAACGTTAGGCTCAGGTCAAACTCAGTTTTTGACTACATAGCAATCACAAAGATTTCTTGGTCTAAGGATACATGACAAGCTACGACAATGAATATGTTCATGACTTGATCTATGGCACATATTCATGTCGGGTCGTCCAATATCATGTCCCACATGATATCTATGATCAGACTCCGGAATCCCATTCCAATGACTAACAGAACGTAAGCCATAAAGAGCCATCTTTCATACTAGTCGCTTCTTGTGAAGCTTTGTTGACTAGGGACCCATCGAGTGTGATCTATATCGATCTATGGTTCTATTCGCATGGTGGGCATAGATCAGAGCACACATCGATATATTACTCCAACACATAAGTAATATAAAACCGCTTTAATTTTATTGCTAACGATGATATATACATTTGGACATTTAGGATTGAACTACGGGCACTAAGACTAACAGTGCCCGGCTCAAGCGTTTCGAGGACTTAAGGAGGGCATCCTTCCAAGGACCAGAGTGATCCCCGGGCGAAACACCCTTTTCGATATCCTTACTACCTGAAACGAATTCTGGGCCCATCAGATCTGACCCACCAGCAAGTACTGAGCAGGACAGATCTTCCCCAACCATAATTTATGGGCCTGACAACTGTCACAGCACTGTCCTTGACATGTGCATGGCATGTGATGGCACCGAGATGGACTTGGACCAAGGCACATGCATGACATGGTTGGGCAGCGAGGAGGACTTGGCCCAAGTTGGTGGCAAAGAGGTTGAGCTAGGCCAAGGAGTGGATGCGCGAGCTTGGCATGGTCAAGGCCCAACAAGAAGTCTTGACATGGCCAATTGGTGCGCATGCCATGTTGGATTGGACATGGAGCATGAAACGAGGAGTCAAGTGCCATGTTGGCGTGAGGACAAGGAGAGATTCAAGGGCTAGTCGTTCTCTTCCTTGACCAAGAAGAAATCATAGCATTTGAATTTGAATTCAAAGACTTGAATTCAAATTCAAACCTTTTGAATTTGAATCTCCTATTTTTCATGTAACCAAGTGCTATATTTAGCACATTGGAGTAGTATGTATATGGGGCTGAAATGCCTTTGTAATTAACTTGCTTTTTGCTCTCTTTTACTCATAATACAAGGCTGAAAAATACTCACCTCTTGAGCCCCAAACTTGTCTTCTTCTTCTTCTTCTTCTTCTTGTTCTCATTTCTTGTTGTTTGTTTGTGGCTCAACACACAATCGCTTCCGCAACGTTAAGGATGATCACTTCGCTTGCAAAGTTCTAGGAAAATTCTTGTGCAAGGTTGTGAGCCGCACGGATCCAAGTGGGTGAAATTTGGTCCCGTGACAAAACTCGGACCCAACTTCAGAGATAGAAGGGCCTGGTGCAAGGCTTTGGGCTTGGGTTGCGGAACCCGTACCCAACCCAGCAGCATCTGAACATTTCTTCTGAAATGTAATCGGAACAACACAATCTTCGTGAGGATCGACTCGGTCCGATACTTCCACACAATCCACGCCATGAATCACGGCATCATCCTCACCTAAATCACAAACGGGATCGCAATCAAGATTCGAAAATTTGACCCATGCCGGAGGACTTCACCGTCGACGGAGCAAGGACCAGACCAAGTGACGTAGCCAGAGCAATGGTCACCGGAGCACGATCACCAGAGAGGGAGAAGTACCTTCATGGATCGCAATTGGAATGTGCTCTGTTTTCGGACATCGCAAACAGAGCATGACAACAGACCATATTCCGACGACGATTCCAGTCGGCGACGATCGACAAGAATCCAAACATTAAAAAGTTTTATTACTAATCTCACACATATTGGTAGACAATCAGAGACATAATTGAATAAGGAAAAAACAAAGACAAGAAAAACCATGGTATAAATGTGTGTATAGAATGATATTGCAATAATCATAAATTATGATATAAGTGAGAAAGCCACACCAACAAAACAGATTGGTACGTAGAGATGTAAAAATGTTGTGTTCGAGACTGAGGCTATACTATAGTGGAGGGCGGGGTGGTATATATGGGTTTGAAAGGTGATAAGTAGATTTTGTTGGGCATAGGAAACATGAGGCATCTCAGGGCAACGTCGACTCAACTTAAACCAATATCAAGAAAATGGATATGAAAACGGGATAGGCACAATGATATTTCTAATTGCAAGATTAAAGGTGGTCTTAAACCATACTTATATTTATCTTATGGTTTCAATGTTATAGATATCACATAACTAAGAGAAATTATGTTTCTCAATAAAGCTCTATCCAGTTAATATCTGAAATGAAAGTTTTCTAGATTTATTAAGAAAATGTCCATGCTAAAATATATTCTCTCTCTCTAAAAAAAATTCCTCTGCCTTCTCTCTACCCACCCAACCCTAGATCTGCTTCTTGTAGCTACCGGCGTCGAATCTGGTACTCTCCGGAGCCAGTGATGACGCCGGTGGCTTCCCCTCGTTATCTTCTCTCTTTTTCTGTCTTCATTTCCCCTTTTTCACTTGTCTTCTACCCCTGTCACTGGACGTCCTACTGTTAGCTTCGACGACTTGTCTTCCTCAGATCTATAGGTGGGAGTTGTTTCCTCACCGATTCCGGTGGGGATCTTCATAGATTTGGGGAAAACGCTTCAGATCTGCTACAAGGCAAGCTCCTTTTGCCTCTTCGTTTTCTCCAGTCCCAGATCCACCCTTTTCTTCTTCGTTTCTCGTCGGAGCGGTGTTCCTCCGGCGAGGGGTTTCGGCCGATTTGGTCTTGGTTTAGGTTCTATTGGCGGTGGAGGAGACTACAAGGATGGGAGAGACTTTGCTCGATCTGCTGGCGTGATTTCGGGTTGCTGCCCCTACCTCTGTGGCGGATGTCCAGGTAAAAGTCTCGTCTCGTAAACCCTTTGCTCTATATGTTTAGAGATTCGGACTGGCTCTTCCCGGTGCTGGCCGGCGGCCATTAGGTCCGATTTGGGGGTTTTAGGGTTCTGGGTTTTTTGGGGGTTTTTTCATTTGGTATCTGTGTGGATGTCGGCCTCCCTCCTCTTGCTCACCTCCTTGTGTTGGCTTGGAGGTGAGTTACCTCTCAGGTAACGGGTGGTTGAGTGAAATTATTCCTCCCTGGTTCATCTTGGTCTAGGCCTTGGGTTCGTGCTTTGACGGTTTTCCTTTGTTTGTTTTTGTTATTCTGTTGTTGTACTGCCCTTGTTGGCATTTGGTTTACTTAATGGTTGCTAGATCTTCTTGGGTAAGAGTCTTAGCCCCTGTGTGGGTTCTTGTTGTTCTTCATGTAAGGTAAATTTGGGTATTGTAAGACCTTTGTAACTCTGGTTTTGAGGTGCCACTGAGCATTCTCTGGTTTATAAGGTGTCTTGAGGGTTCAACCCTTGGCTTTGTTTTCAGTTTGAAAACCTAGCTTCTAAATAAAATTTGTTGATAAAAAAAATTAAGAAAATGTCCAGTTCCATTTTGTCTTGAGCCCCTCTCCTCGAGTACGTCTCTCATTCTCTTCTCTCTTCCTAAGGTTAGTATTAATGACAGTGGGCTTGCCCCTTTCTCCTTCTCCTCTTGGCGGAGCTCTATAGAGTATCCTTCTCCCATGACCTCTTCCTCTTCTTTGACATCCCCACATTCTTTTGGGTCGACCATGACCTCACAACTATCCACGTCGTTGGAAAATTCTTCTGTTTCGCCAATAGTTAAAAATGCAATATGATAATTAGAATAGTAAAAACCGCGTATAAGATATAGATTAGTTTATAAATAAACACTTTAATAATTAGAATAATAAATACCAATTTTTTTAATCTACTCTTTTATCCTCTTTAGGGTCGTAGGTGAAATAGATCCAGACAAAATGCATTCTTCTCTCCTATTTATGAAAACTTTCCTTCCTTTTAAAAAAAAGAACAAAAACAAAAACAAAAACAAAAACATGACATCCCAAATTATCATGAAATAAAACCACTGCAACTCACAATTGTTTTGGATAAATCATGCACAACTAAGATTGTTTTTCATGGGTTATTCCTTTTGACCGAGATTTTTTTTGGATAAGCTCATAAAAATTTATTAAAGAAAAAGAAAGATCCAAGCAGGATCAATCCTGAACACAACCGTAACAAGAGAGCTCTCATTTGGAGCTGCGGGAACAGTCCCCGAAAAAGAGCAAACCAAAAACAAAAACACAAGATTAGCCATCAGTGACCCACTCTTCACCTTCCGAAGTCAAAGTCGGATCATCAAAAGCTTTAGCTGCATGGGCTAGCTGAACAGCTTGAGGTTGTAAGACTTGCTTCCCAATATCCACAGGATTTACAAATCTCTCTCGACTTCTAGAAAGGGTTGATTTGGTGTGAACGGTATAGTAGTCCCCTGGGAACTTGGGAGGCTGACTAAGACAATTTGAAACTCTAGAAGGCTGATTCGATTGACGACCCTTGTTTTTCGGCGGTTTAAGGAGAACCTCCTTCCACGGACTATTCTGTTGGTCCTCAAGAGTATAACAAATTGCCACCTGGTGTGATGACTGGCCCACAATAGTGGGCACTATTTCACAATCTGAAGCATTCACACCAGTCCCGAGAGAGGCATCCATAGGAATTTGAGGTACACGACCCGAAAGTGGAGAATCTGTAGAAGTGGGCTTAGATATCGGATCTAGAACAAGGCCCAAAGCTGCAGGCCCGGATTCAGGTTGCTGTGGCACGCAACCTGGACCAGAGACGGGCTCAAACAGATTCACAAGACTGGAGACAGGCCCAACATGGTCTGTAGGCCCAAGTACCTGAACTAAATCTTCTCCGCGAAGAAAACGTTCTGAATCACGACGTTCCTCCACCATCGCACTGGTAACAGATCTATCCTCATCAACAGATCGAACAACAACCTCATCTGATATGGGAGAGTTTGAATTCAAAATATTTGAATTTGAAACGTCCTTGGATTTCTCCATTGATAACCGAGGCTGAGTGGCACCGGTCGACTCCGGTGAACTTCCGATCACCATCACGCCAGGATCTCCAGCCATCACTAACTTAGCAGAGGAAAGAGCAACCTGCTGCATTGGGACGTCACTCACACTCGATCCCTTCCTCGTCTCCACAGCCGGTTTCCGAACGACGCTGCTCTATTTCACCAAGTGTTGAACATAGGCGCTTTCCAGCCTCAAATCTGCATGCTTGGACAACCTTTGACTCTTTCCAGGCCGAGCAAAATCAACAAAGAGGTTGAAACCATTGAATCGAAACCCATTGAGTGATTCAATCGCCTGAGAGGCAGATGCCCGAGTTTTGAACTCGACGAATCCGAAGTAGTGGCCAGTTCGATTAGGTCTCTTAAGGACTGAGGCAGATACTACCTCGCCGTAAGTGCCCATCGCATTCTTTACCCAATCTGATGTTGTGCCGTACGGAAAATTGTACAAAAAAAGCTTTGAACCGGTTGGCGAGAACTTTGAAACATTCTCGCCAACAATTCTCGCCACTGCAACCTCAATAGATTCAGAAGGAGCAACAACCTCCCCACCCTCCTTAGTAGATGGAACCACAATTTGCTCCTTCGGAACCGTAGCAATGGTGGTCGTAATCCCACAACCTTCCTGACCATTGTTCCTAGCACGAACAATATTCCTTTGTTGTCGCTTTCGGCGAACACCACTCGTCGACTTCTTCACACGACTTACTTTGGATGTGGGAGTCCGAACAGCCTCTCCCTCCTTGCTGGGTGAATTTAAATTCTTAAATGATGATACTAAGTTGCAGTACTCACCATAAAGGGATAGTGATTCAGAGCAAAAGGATGAAAAAGACAGCATTGCTGAAGCAGATACAAAAGTGAAGAAACTTACAGCACAAGCAGAGTAAGTACGGCCACCGGCATTCTAAACATAAGGAATATGAGAGTGAAAAGGTGGAAGCATTACTCTCCTTTTGACCGAGATGAATAACAAACATTGTGAAAGGTTATTATTAACCATCTGGATCACCTAAAAACTAAAAGCTATCTGCCTCATCTCTAGCGCCGCCCACAGTAAGCTTTGGCCATGGCCATGGTCATGGTTTATGCCATGGCCTGCGCCATGGCCCTCTTCATTATGATCACAATAGCAATGGTGTGGGGGGATGTCGTTCCCAAGCTCGAAGTTACCACGCAAGAGGGTGGCGATGAATCCATGAAAAGCGTCGCTCTCTTTGAACCCATAAGGGTTTCTCATCGAACCACTCAGGGGTTGAATCATCGAACCCCTCAGGGGTTGAATTCTCGTCGTCGTCGATCATCCCTTCGGTCGACGTGTGCCACCGTGCTCCTGCCTCGGGTTTCGCATTAGTCTTGACCGCCATCTATCGTTCCCTCGCGTCGCGCCCTCCCTAACACAAACAGATTCCACGCCGCCGCTATCGGTCTCCTCGCTCTCCACGTCGTCGCCATCGACAACGGGGTGCAACCACCGATCGGGTCGACTAGGCACCATCCCTACGTAGCTCCAGGGCAAGCTCAATCAAACCCAAACATCGACGTGGCCTTGGCCGGAGCGATACTGGAGGGTCGTTGGATTTGGGACCCGGGAGGAGGGATGTTAGGTCGAGATCTGTACCCTCGAGTCGAGACCTCGCTACGAAAGTTAGGGGTGGGTATCGGCCGGGCCCCGACACTATTTCCAATTTATGGTAACCAAACCGGGAGGACCGGTTAGCCAAAATCTATAACCAACACCGACATCGGTTTAGGGGGACAACTTGAAAACCAACCAGTCCCGGTTACGGCCGGTTTCGGTTTATAACCAGCCCACCAGGCCCATTGGGCTTTTGATTGGGCCTTACGAATTAGAACAAAAAAAATGTTTTTTCTTTCCAAACAGAACTATTATATCATACCTGATCAACTCAAGGATACATTCAACACAAACACATTCGATTCCTAGAACTAATACCTCATAGGCTCATATTAATCAACCTGACCATAGTTTTACAACAGTACTAAACAGTAGTTTTGTACAACACAATACATTCACTACAAGTTTCCAAAAAAAAATCCGGGATTTTCCACTGAATACGGGACTATGGACTCTCCCAAGCCCCTCGACCCTTCCTCTTCCGCCATCCCCTCCTCAACTCGCATCTTTGTCTGCAACCTCCCTCTTGACTTCTCCAATCACCAGCTCTATGCACTCTTCTCTGGCTTTGGCTCCATTAACAAAGCTTACCTCTCCTCCAAGCTCACTGCTTCCGGAAAAAGGTATGTGTCACGCCCCAATTTCAGTAAACCGAACTCGGGACGCGAACGTTTAGAATAAGAAAACACTTTGAAAACATTTCCATTAAAACACTTTACAATAACAGTTTAGTTCAACAAAAGATAAGTACAACTCAAAATACAACGTCCCACAAGCGGACAAAAGGGCGAGGTATCCGTCGCTAGACCAAAAGTAAAAACCCGGACTCCGCTCCTAGCTCCACAAGCTTCGCGAGCTCACCTAGTCCGTCCCACGAACAGTACCTGTAGGAAAAGCAGCTAGGGGTGAGCGTTCGCTCACCACCACGGATAACTAACTGACTACGGCATAATTAGCAGACAATGTCGGTAACACCAACAACAAACTCAACCCCGGGGATCACTGTCCCCATCCCAAGTACTCTGACTGACAAACACCTACGGTGACCTTCCTCGAACGACTCGACACTCAAACACGTAAGTAGACACGACACAACGATCACGGCCTCTTCTAAGGACTCAAGGAACTACGCAACACCAAACAAGATCACAAGGATCGCACACCAAACAAGATCACAAAGGATCGCAAACCAGCTGCTCAGTAACCTCCCTCGCGCCCTTTACCGATCATAGACGTGGTCAGGCGGTCGACCTGTCGCATTTCCTCGACACAAAGTCGGATCAGACTGTCAACCTATCACACTCACAACCACCGAACCACACACGCGCGGCCAGGACCCCTTTACTGACAGGCGGGCCCCCTACCTCATCTGAACGTGCAGACGCGTGTGATCGAGGACCCCCGTTTAATGAAGCGGGCCCACAACCTCAGGTAACCACAATCACAATCACAATCACAGTTCAACAAACAGCAATAACACAGGTTCAACAATCCACGGGCACTCATGGCCACCCAAGATACCAACCCTAAAACGCGGACTCAACGGCCCCACAGGCACTCACGGCCTCCCAGACACCCCAACAGTAATTCACGGCTCAACAGCCCCACGGGCACTCACGGCCTTTCAAGACACACCAACGGTCAAGACTCGGGTTCAACAACCCCACGACACTCACGGCCACCCAAGACACCAAATTTAAACACACGGGCTCTCAAGGCCACCAAACTCAACAATAAATACCACGGGCTCTCATGGCCACCCAAGACGTCAACAATTAAATACGGGCTCTTAAGGCCACCCAAACTCAGCAATAAATAACGCACAACAACCTCCGGCATAAAACGATGCCTCCAATAGTTCTAAGATCACTAGTTTCACAACCAACCTCCGGGCATGGTCATATGCCTCCAGTAGAACAATTATCGCTACGTTCTCTGCTCCTACGACACTACTAAGTGTCACATGCTTTTCCAGTACTTACCAAGTTCCCGTAGCATGCTTTTCTAATAAACGCTACAATCCCGTATCATGCTTTTCTAACATTTAAATAAATCTACTCAACCCACGACACCCCGGTGTCACATGCAATTCTACTATTAACTTTCCCTAATCAGGGCCGAGATCCGGCTACTTTTCCCTACCTCAACTGAAGAGCAACCGCTACGTTTCCTAGCTGCTGACGTTCTGGCTCGCTACCTCCGGGCTTCACTTCGATCGAAGCCGGGCGCTAAAGAGAACGCGAAAGCCATAGATTAATAACGGTTCCATCGCTAAATTAAAGGTTACGATTAATCCAGTTTAAAACCGACAGTTGTCCCTTAAACTCGAGCGGGAGAAAAGCGGGATTACAACGAATCGGGTTCGAGCATCCGCGCACCGAACTCAAGTTGATCCAAAACCTAGTTAAAACCAATTTTAACTCAAACTGTCTTTGAAACTCCTTTGTTTTATCTAATTCCGACCTTGACTTTAAAACAGAACGATTCTTTCAGTTCTTTTCCAAACTCGATATTTTGGTCCAAACCTTTCTAAATCCGATCTGATATGAGTTCGTTTTCCCCTTTTCGACTTAACTTAACTCAAGTTTAAACTTAAAAACCGACATTCGTTTTAAAACCCGTTTAATTTAACCAGAACTTCGTTTTCTCATTTAACGGGCCTAAGTCGTTTTTAATTACTATCCCTTTTAACCGATAAATTTTCGTTAGTTTTATGCTTCAACAAATTGTCCAGATCCAAAAACTGATTTTAAATTAACATATTTCCCTTTTTAATCCAAAACCGTTCCAAATATTAATCGACTTCATAAGCAGGTTTAATCAAAAAATTAATCGATTTCATTAACGGTTTAACCAAATAACAAACGATTTCATTAACGGTTTAACCAAATAACAAACGATTTCATTAACGGTTTAACCAAATAAACTTGAAACGAATAACACGGGAACCGAAAAAGAGGGGCTCGGTTAGAAACCGGCCGGCCACCGACGGAGACGCCGCCGGCGACCAAACCTCGTGGTGAGAACCTCACCGTGGGAGATGAGGTGGTGGAGCACGGCGGAGGGAGCGCCGGTGGTGGTGGTTTTGGGCGCGACGGGGCGCGGGTGAGGGTTTCCCCTCAGATCTGGACGAATCCGGTCGTAGCTCGCCGGATCTGGCGAGCGCCGGCGACCTTGAGACGGTGCCGACGGCGAGACGGGGTTCGAAGGGCTCGGCTCCGTTCTGAGAGGGAGACGGTGGCCGGAGACGGCCGAGCTCGGGCTCGGGAGCGATGGCCGGTCTTGGGAGCGTCGGCCGAACTCGGGAGCGGTGGCCGGACTCCGAGTTGAGAGGAGGGAGGGAGGTCGGATGAGGGTTCGGGATCCGAGAGGGAGATGGAAGAGGGGGTCGACGGCGGTGGCTACTGGTGTGGGTGGGCGGTGGCCGGACGGAGAAGGAGGAGGGGGCTCGGCGTGGGGAAGACGGGACGGCGAGAGGGAGGTGGGTGACGGACGGTGGTGAGGGAGGTGGCCGGATCTGGTTAGGGCGAGGAAGAAGGAGGTCGGATGAGGTTTCGAAGAAGACGAAGACGGAGTGAGGGAAGGGAGAGGAGGCGAGGGAGAGGGTGGTTGCCGGACTCGGGAGCGGTGGCCGGCGATGCGAGGTGTGGCCGGTGATGGCGACCGGACGGCGAAGCAGAGAGGACGACGAGGGTGAGGGGCGGCTGAAGGAGAAGAAGAGAGGGAGAGGGTTAGGGTTTCAGAACCCTAATCCAAGCTTATATAGGTTGGATTTTGGGTCGGGCCTGTAGCAGTGGGCCGGGTCTGTAGCTTGGGCCGGGTCTGTAGCTTGGGCCGGGTCTGGCCCGCCCGGTCCAGCCTTTTAATTATTATTATTTATTTATTTATTATTATTTTTTTTTGCACTCGTTTCAAAAACCTACCTTAAGGTTTCCGGGTTGCAATTTAATACACTTTTGAAAGCGAAGCGGGTTTTACAGTATGGCTTTGTCCTCTTCACCAGCTCTTCTTCGGCGTCCACAACGGTCTCCTCCAAACACCGCTGCTCGCTTGGTTCAGAACGCCTCATTGTGGACTTCTCTCGTGGCCCTACCTGACGTGCTGCACCTCACCTACAAGTTGCTCGTCCATCGGAGACTTGTCTCCCCAAGGCTGCCTATTCGCCGGTCGAAAGTCTCCCCAAGACCTCTTCCGACCGCCCTTCCTTCTTGGAGGTTGCCTCGGGCTTCTCTCCAGTTTCCCTTGTTCCAGCTTGCGCCAAAGCTTCTACATCGTGCTCTGGTGCTCTCAACCTTCAGCTTGCTGCTTTACTCAAGTTCAGCATCATTGGAGTCTCCTTGCTATTTCGAGATGCTGCCTCTCTTGGGATCGAAATTTCTGCTGCTTTGGGGCTTCAGGTCCGTTCAATCGAGCTAGGTATTGGAGTTTTTTTGGTCTCTTTTGCTGACCAAGAATCCTTCAACACCACAGCCATTGACAACTGGTTGTGCCTCCGACATTGGTTCTTTGAGTTCTACACGGATTTGGATGCTGTCTCCCGGGGTGGACGCTTCAGCTGGGTTTCGATTGCCGGAATCCCCTTTTTCGGGTGGTCCTTGACAACGATCCGGAACATCGGAACCGCTCTTGGCACTCCCATCGACGTCCATCCTTGCTCCACCTCGCTTAGCAGGATTGATTTTGCTTTCATCCTCATCCACACAAGCTCTTTAGTTCCTGAATCGCTTGAAGTGGAAGTGAAAATTGAAGATCGATCCTATCAAACCCTAATTTCTGGTTTGGATGTGAATCTGATCCCCCCCCTCCAGCAGCGCCCTCCTCCTTCGACCTTGAAGACGGCGAATTCAGGCCTTCTCCTCCCGCCTCCTTCAGGGCTAGCTCCGGTGATCCTGATGAAAACTCGTGCGACTCGTTCTCTGACTCCTCCCAGAACGATCGCATCTCTCGCGTTCGTGAAGGGAATTTGTCTCTGCAAAGCTCGCCTATCTCCACGGACGCCACCATCGACCTTCTCGAGCCTCTGCCGGAACTCGTCTACCGTCGCCGCTCTTCGCAGATCGAGACCTCGGTGAACTCGCTTGCCTTCAATGCCATCAATGCTGGTTGTCACGCTTCTATTTTCGAGTCGAAGACGGTTCCTTTTCTCTAGACCTCGGAAGCGTCTTTGTTAGGTGATTTGAATGCTTCCAGGCCAACCTGTTATGATTTGAGCCTTGCTTCTGTTGAGCCCAGCCCACAAGATCTGAGGCCTTCAATTTCTTCTGGGCTAGGCCTATCTGCAGCTTCTACGCCCCTTGAGCCCGAGCCTCCTCCCTTTACCTCTTTCATCGCGGGTTTACACTCCTCGTCTCACGTGGTCGACTCGCCTCCTCGGGCAGCCCGTCGCAAAAAACGTAAAAAGGCTGTTCATCGGAAAACAGTCACCGCTCTCAAAGAAGTTAGTCCATCTCGTTCTCTCCGCAAAAAATCGGAGGCCAAAAGATCGTGGGCTCTCTGCAAATCTCTTGGTTTCTCTTGTCCGCAGGGCGAGGATGCTGCTTCCTTACTGTTTGAACCTCCTTGAAGCTCTTTGTTTTCTTCTTTTAATGCCCTATCGACTTTCTTAATCTTTTTCTCCCCTCTTCTCCCCTTTATGTATTTCTCTCGAATCTTATTGGGCTGAATATAAATAGTAGTTTTCGTTAATAAAAAAAAGTTTCCAAAAAACAGTTTACATGAAATGCTGCTCATCAACCTATTACATCAAAAAGGGTCTTCAAGGTTGACAAAAGTCTCCAAAATCAAAAGTTGTCTTCAAAAATTGATAGTACCTGCCAACAACAAATAAATGATTAATACATGATAATTAAAGTAATCAAA
This sequence comes from Erodium maritimum, assembly GCA_963921825.1. Lineage (NCBI taxonomy): Eukaryota > Viridiplantae > Streptophyta > Magnoliopsida > Geraniales > Geraniaceae > Erodium > Erodium maritimum. The sequence continues at coordinate 22,706,346 of OY997590.1, forward strand.
GCAAATAAATATGACAAAAATAGAAACATTAATTAAAATATTACCAATATGAAGATTTGACATCACATTAGAGTAGGAGCCCCTATTGAAGTCGATATACCCTCAATTTCTACGATTATATTATGCACTCAAGTGAGAAAAAGACAATAAATGGAAGTGTAATGTAAAAGAAACAATAATTCGATAATGTTTTATACCATCATCTGCTGCTTGCATTAGTTCCATCTCTTTCACCAAAGCCCCAAAAGAGATGGCTTCCAGAGTACCCTTCAACCAATCTTGAGTACACAAGAGTGCTTGTACCATCCTAGTGCTCAAGGAACTCCTAAATGCATCAAGTACCCTACTGCCCGCACTGAAAATACACTCACTAGATACCGAAGTACTTGGAATTGCTAAAATATCCTTAGCAATCCTAGAAATAATTGGGTACCTATGAGCATTTTCAGCCCACCAAGTCAAGTTATTGAAACCTTGTGTTGCCTTCTCATTTAGATACCTCTCCAATTCAGATGCAACTTCAACTTCTGAGGAATCCAACAACTTATATTGTTCAAATTTACGGTGCTTGGATGGTCTCTCACCAACACTCGCAGAATAGTCTGTCTGTGTTGGCACACCATTTGTACCAGTACCGTATTTTCTTGCATACTGCTCAAAAATGTCATTGAGAGACATTTTGACACATGGTATTAAAATGACAGAATGTTCAGCAGAGTATATTTCCTTTATTAAGTAATTAACATAGTTCAATTTCTTTCGGGGATCAAAAACTGTTGATAGGAATGTAAACATGTTTAACATCCCCAAATCCCCGAAATACTTATTAAACTTTGAACTCATATTAAAGGAGACATTTCTCATACTAACATTATCACTACTCAACCCATCTTTTATAAAAGTGTCATTGTCTGATATTTCATCCAATATCATGTTTGATGTTGCATAAGTAGAACTTGATATACGGGCAGTTGCAAGAAAATACAGCTCTAAGTAACCCATAATCGATTTGATTTGTCCCCAATCTAGGTGACTAAGCCTCCCTAAAACTGACCCATCCGGCTTCCAAATCCTTGATTCCATTTCAACAATAAGACTCGGGTCTAAATTATAGTAGATGGGAAAAGCTTTCTCCAAACAAACAGCAGAATCAAGCATCAAGAACGTAGAATTCCACCTAGTTGCTACATCTAAACTCAACAGCCTAGTGGTCTGATATTAAGCTAGGTCACAAGCTGTTTTGAACCGGTCTATTCTCAAAGGGGAACTCCTTATAAACTTGATAACAAATCTGATCTTATCTATTGACTTCCCCACTTCCTCAAGCCCTTTACTAACAATCAGGTTCAATATATGTGCTAGACATCTCATATGCATGTGTTTACCATCTAATACATGATGACCCAACATATTGTTACTAAGTTGGACACGTAAGTATTCTATGACATCTTTATTAGGACTAGTATTATCAACAGTGACACACATGATCCTATCTATCCCCCAAGAATTCAAACAAGTCTCCAAAATTCTCCCAATATCCTCCCCTTTGTGGGAAGTTATTGGGACGAAATTTAGAAGTCTTTTATGCAAGACCCATGAATCATCAATATAATGTGCTGTGAGGCACAAGTAATTGATTTGCTGGCCATTTGTCCAAGTATTTGTGGTCAATGAAATCCTAGGGGTAGACGTTCTAAAAAACTCATGTAACTTGAGTTTTTCAGCCTCATATAATTTAAAACTATCCTTTTGATAAGTGTTCCTAGAATGGACAAAAAACATTGGACACAAGGCCTTACAAAACTCCCTAAACCACTCATACTCTACAAACCGCAAAGGAAACTCATGCATAATGATCATTTTGGTCAAGGCATTTCGACAAACTTGTTGATCGAACTGCCAAGGTACAACTTGACCATCAGGCGCAAAGTTCAATTTGGTTTGAGTCTTATCTATTGTACATGCAGGGTTCTTGGGACATTTTGGAATATGGTTCCTTAAGGTCCTAGTTCCATTGTTTGGGTCAACATTATACGACTTGGGACAATACTTACAAAAAGCCATCCACTTACCCTCCACATTAACTCTATCAAAATCATCCCAAACAGTTGATGTGCACTTAGAGTTTGGTATACCTGAGGATGCAGTTGCTGCTGCATTCTTACCACCTACCACAGCTGCAACTGTTGCATCCTTCCTACATTCCAAATCTGCAGCTACTGTTCCAGCTTCAGATCCTTGCCCAGGTTGAGTAACAGAGTTAATAAACAGCCCCTTGTTAGAAGAAAACACAAAAACGTTAGCAAAATCTTTAAAAACAGATTATGAAGTGAAATGCAATAAAAACAGATTATGAAGTGAAATGAAATCTATACAAGCCCCTTGTTATGAAGAGAAATGAAATTAAAAAAAACAGATCATAAAAAATCATATCATAAAAAAAACAAGTATTTGATTAGTGTAATTACTAAAAATAGATAAACAATCAATATATTTAAACATATGAACGCTTGATACAAAATAAGAAACTTGTTTATGATTTAAAAACAGATGACATAAAAAAGACAGATCATAAAAAAAACAAGTATTTGATTAGTGTAATTACTAAAAACAGATGAACAATCAATATAATTTAAACATATGAACGTTTGATACAAAATAAGAAACTTGTTTATGATTTAAAAACAGATGAACAATCAATATAATTTAAACAAATTAGGAGGGGCTAATGAACTATAGTTTAGGGTTATAATCAACTTTACATGCGCAAACCAACTTTACGTGTTGGTTTTCACAGAAACCCCATTTCATATTTTTATGACAAAACCCCATTTCATATTTTTTTCACATAAATTACAATCAACTTTACATGCACAAACCAAAATTGCACACACAATACCCAAAAAAAAAATCATTACTCTTGATCTTGAAATGAAAACAACAAAAACATATCATTAATCTATTTTTTGTTTGAAATGAAATAAAAAAAACATATCATTAATCTTAAAATGAAAAACAGCCACAGTTCATAAACATAATTTATGAAAAAACATGTTAAATATAAATGAAATCAACAAAAACAGATCATTAATCTTGTTAAAATGAAAAAAAACACAGTTCATAGACATATTTTATGACAAAACAAGTTCAATTGAAATGAAAAAAAAAACACAAAAACAGAACAAACCATTGGGGATTAGGGATTATACCTTCCCTTTCGATGTTGAAGCCTCCCTCTCCCTCTTCTTCCCCATGTTCATAAATCTGTTAACCCTAGCAAAGAAATTGGGGATTAGCCGATTAGGGTTTAGAAATCTGTTGAACTTAAAAATCAATGAATTAAATTGAAGAGATGAAAGATAATAGGGTATTAGGGATTTAGGGTTTTACCTTGAAGATATCTTCTATCAAGTATCAGCTTCGTTTATCTTCGACTCCAAGCCCTTTTATGCTCTCGTCGAGTACTTCAGCTCCTCCTCTGATGCTCCTCCGCATTAAATGCTTCAGATGAGTCCCAAGAAGGTTCTGTCGATTGTGATAGAACCGCAGAGCCATGGCGGCTCAAATATATGGATGGAAAGAAACGAGAGGACTCGAGAGCCGTTGGGACTTGGTTTGTCGAGATAAAGGGACGATGGAAGTGAAAGATGGCAGAAATTGGCGGCAGTTTTGGGAGGATGAGAAGAGAGAGAGACGGGAACGAATGAAGCTTGCGAGAGAGGGAAGGGATCGAAGGTCTGAGGGGCTAGGGTTTCGTTTCGAGGGTTCTGAGTGAGAGAGGACTGTGAGGTGAGATGGGTAGGTCAGAGCATTGAATGCGATCTGACATACTCCATCAACGGCTAGAAATTAAGTAACAAAATCGGACGATGCATAATCAACAAGGCAGCGAGACGGGCCTGCGAGATAGGCCTCAGGCGCTTCTGCAACGGGCCTTAACGGGCGTGGGTCGAACAGTACCTGGTCCAGGCATGTAAAAATCGGGCTGGGCGCCCGCCTAGGCGCCCAAATGGGCAATGGCGCCCGATTTTTTATGGGTCGGGCGGCCCAACCCGATTCAAGCATTTAATCGACGACTTGGCCTATTAATCGGCCCAATCGCCGATTAATCAGCCCAATAACCAATTAATCAGCCCAATCACACCGAGCCCAAAAAAAAACGAAAAAAAACGAAAAAATTTTAACTAATAAAAGGCTACAACTTGAACCTTTTTTTTAATTCGTTACTAAAGTTGAGCCCCAAAAAAGATGGAGCCCAATATTAGTCAAGAATTAAGTGATTAATAGTTGGCACAAGGGATGGACTTTTATAGAAGAAAAGAAGAGAGTGTTAGTGAAACTTGGACGATGTGGGACTTTGAAATGGTTGATTTGAAATACTTGCATGCTATACCAATATTTATACTTTACAAACTAAACATTACTATTAAATTGTGCTAGTTGAGTTGGTTGTGGACACTTTAATCAAGTGTTAGGTCTTGAGTTTGAATCACCTTATTGATATTTTTTTGTCAAATTATATTGTTTTTTAGGATGATATGATATTTTTAGACTATATATATACATGTTTTAGTTGGTGTAAAGTTTATCTTATATATATATATATAATCTTTAATTTTCTTAATATTTTCATATAGTATAATATTAAATTTGATAATCTATATTTATTAATAATAAAAAAATAAAAAATACACATCCGATTAATCCCCGATTAATCTCCGATTAATCCCCACCTAGCGCCTAGGACCCCTCGCCGCCCGATTGGCGCCTAGCGATTTTTACAACAGTGACCTGGTCCAGCCCAAAAATCTTCTACAAGGCCGGTCGACCGGTTCACCACTGGTTTTTTGGCATGAGAACCGGTCAGAACCATTACAATGGCGGTTTGGCAGTTTTCAGACCGACTCTGGCCGTTTTAATGGCGGTTCCGGGTTTTCCGGTGACGTGGGCGGCCGGTTTCGGTCGGTTTACGGTTAGGGTCAGATTTATGCCCAGCCCTAACGAAAGTTATGGGATCTCAGACGAATTGGCACTGCAGGCTTTTTAGGTTATTATGGTCGTTGTTCGGTTTCTGTTGGTCTGCTATGCAAAAGCGATCAAACAATACAGGTCAAGTGTGCCAGAAACCCTATGGGGGTTTTGGACAAATACTTGAACCCAAGGTCAGGGACCCAGGTTACAGTTATGTTTATATTTATGATTTTTTTCATGATCAATAAAATTTCTCTACTTTCGTTTTTTTAAAAAAAGATTGTTTTTCATGTAAGCTAGAACAAATGTGAGGAAAAAATATAAGTAGTAGTAATAATACAATGGAAATACAAAAGTTTTTTAAGAAAAAAAATACATGTGTAATTTTGCACACAAACATATGGTGAGGCCAAAGGCTGATACCAATGATTGCCATTAATTTAAGACGCTGTAATAATTTTCAGTTCATTTGCGACGCCTGTTGGGAACCATCTCTGGATTGCCTTTCTTCATCATGGCTACGAACTCGTCGTAGTTGATTCTTCCGTCCTGCATATTGATTTCGAATTGCATATACTCAGAGAACATAATCATGATATATACTCATACGAGTCTCTACTGGTTCAGTACAGTATATGAAATCAGTCAAAATGATTCAGTAGCAATGTTCAGTAAACACATAATTAGGACTCCACGATAGATTGGGATTCATAGCGGTGATTACTAGGTTATGACAGAAATGCAGAATTGGGCACTAACATTTTGCAAGTACTATGGAGTTTTCAAAACAATGACCTCTTTGCATTTGGTAATCTGTCCAAACTTATCTAGCTTTGATTATAGATGGTAAGCATTGACAAAGCATCCTTATAGATGGTAAGCATATATAGGCTTTCAAGTCGATTAATGAACTTTGTTATGGTCATGTATTCCGAATTGGCATAATGTACTCTCGTAACTACGCTTGAAGAGAAAACTAATGAACATAATAACTTTGTCTGTGTGTGTGTGTGTGTGTGTGTGTGTGTGAGAGAGAGAGAGAGAGAGAGAGAGACTTACATTGTCTGTGTCAACTTCGGCAATGATCTCTTTTATTGTTTTCTCATCACCCATATTATACTTTCTGAGGGCATGCTCCAATTCTTCAACTGTGATGTACCTAAAATGACAAGTGAGATGAATAAAAACAGTGGAAGATACTAAAACTCCATGGTAAGACATCTCAAACAAAAAAAAGAACAGGAACAAAAAGTAAAATTACTGCACCATTAACACGAGATGAAGTATTGGACATGCTTACCCACTCTTGTCCTTGTCAAAATATTCAAAGGCTTTGTACAAGTGGTCCTCTCTTTCCAATCTATTCATGTGCATAGTAGCTGTTATAAACTCAATGTAATCGATTGTTCCATTTCCATCCACGTCAGCCTGAGAAGAACAAAATTTTAAAATTTGCAAAATCCCAATGATGAGACAATGTTTTGCTACAAAGAGAATACTATAATCCATTGTAGAAACTGCTGCAAAACACGAGACGTTAGAGGCGATGAGTTGCATAGTTACTGCACTAAATCACCCAACAGAGCATATAAATCAATTGAAACTTAAAAAGGCTAAGTTATAAAAAAACATATTACCGCTTCCATCAATTGTCTCACTTCAGATTCAGAAATCTTGG